>CM059021.1:1800000-2390274 GCA_030272315.1 Paspalum vaginatum | reverse complement strand
CTCCTGTTAGGTAACACGGTTCTCGATCACTTGATAGCCAGCATTTTGACAAATATCCCAGATGGATGAATGTTGGCTCTGAAAGAACGCAAACATGCGCTGCTTCCAATATGGGAATCTGAGCCATCAAACTTTGGAATCTTGCCAACGGATTGATCCATGGTCGCCTTTCTGTGAATCTAGAACCGGTTAAGGTATAGAAGACCCTAACTTGGCTCTGATACCAATTGAGTATCAAAAGAGCGACCTAAAGGGGGCGAATAGGTCGATACTCAAAAACCTAACCACAAATCCCCTCTCTTCTCGATCGTGCAAGGTTGCGTAACACAGGCACGCTGCTAACCCTAGGACACACCGAGGAACACTATGCGGAAGCACATGAAAGCACTCTCTCAAATGCCGATCAAAAAACGATGCTAAACGAGCTAAGAATAGCCGGCTGCAAGAGCTACTGGACACTTCGACGCCTAGGCACCGGACAGTCCAACGGCTACCCACCGGACAGTCCAGTGAGGCACCAGACGTTCTGGGCCAAGGGTTGATCCCTCTGCTCGAGCACCACCGGACGGTCCGGTGGGTTGATCCATCTGCTCGAGCACCACCAGACAGTCCGGTGCTCGCTAAAGGCCATGTGAGGCCGAGCCTCGTAATCTCCGCCCGGACTAAAACCCCAGGCACTGCTTCGCCACCGGACTGTCTGGTAGAATGAAACAGGGCAGCCCGAGGAGAGAAAACAGTCCGCGAATCCTCAAGAATCGATCCAAATCTCGACCAAATGGACTCCAAACTTCACCAAAATTCACAAGGACTTTGTCTAGGCCATGGAGAAGCTATTCCCAACAGATGAAGGCAAAGCCCTAAGTTTTTCTCCACGGATTTGACTCGTCCCTAAATTGAAGTCCACAAGCCAAGAACGAAAATCGTGGGCCTGCTCATGGGGCTGAGATTTGGCACACCAAAACCACTATCTCACCACATCCTAGCAGTCCAAAACACTAGCAAGAAAAAGATCTTGGGCTTGGTCAACTACAAACACACCAAAATGCCAAGGAACCATGATCAAAAGCCAATCGAGAGAGGGGGGAACAAGAACACAAGAGGTGCTGCTTGAAATCCATCTATTAATGCCTCAAGGAGGTCTCAAATTCAGATTAAAAGATGGGGAATCGATCACCCAAGCAGCCACCCACTTCCTACCATCTAAAAGTGTAGACTTGATCTCTCACTAATCTTGTTGCTCTTTCCATGGTGACGAAAATGAAGCTCTAACCCTAGCTCTAAACAAGTCTAACCAGCCAAGAGAGGTGGCTTAGAGCAGCCAACCCCTTATTTATACTACACCTTTATTGTCCTAAGACAGTTTGCACTTAACCCCCCTATATTACAGACTCGTTACACTAAAACGCCTGTAGAGGCAAGAAAAGACAATAATAACTTGGATGAACGGCCACGATGGAGTCCTTGACGTCTTCGGTTTCTCCGCCTTCGCTTTATGTCCTCCACGTGATCAATAGCTCATCCTCGGGGGTAACTCCGGTTTTGCGATACCAGCAACCAAGCCCCTGATTTTGACGCTCGAACCAGGAAACGATAGTTGGGCCCGGTAAACGCTTGTGCCCAGTATTGAGTGATTTTACGGCTCATGACACTGTCTCGCACCCAAGGTAATCTTATGGGCCGAGCCTAACTTGGGCTGCAACCCAAGCCACCTGTCGGTCCACTTGGTAGGAGCCACCTGCCGGTCCACTTGGCAGAGATTTTGTCACGCCACGGTCACACTCAGGCGCCGCCTCTCAGTCCACTCGAGAGGGCTTTCCTCCAGGTCACACTTAGGAAGTGCTCGCCCGCACTTCAGTAAGTCTTTGGTGTTGACAAGCGCTCATCACAGTCAGAACGAAAGACTAGACTCGGTACACTTGAGTCCCTCAGGGAGTAGGGGCTGGCGACGCGCGCGGCGAACCGGCATGGGCGAGGGAGCAGCGGCGGGCGCGGGTCGGCGGTGAGCCGACGCGCTACCTTGGCCGTCGCCTTTTTCCACCCCCAACCAGGCAAAGGCATGGGCGGAAAGCAGCATAGCTCCTCATCTGCAGGATCAACAAGCCAAGCTCGTGATCGAGCTCACAGTGGTGGCGGGGCGTGCAGCCTCGCCTGCGTGGCCATCACGCGAGGTGGTGCGCGGCTCGCGGCGTGGCCGCGGCGAGCGGGAGGCCGGTGATGCGGGGCATCTGGCACAATGCGCAGAAGGAGGGTGTCGCGGTGGTGCTGGGGAAGGTGAGGAGGGCGACGCAGGGAGGGAAGGCGCGCAGGAGGAGGGCGGTATGGCCAGCGTGAGAGGACGGCAGCGGGCGCGCATAAGGAGGGCAGCACAGCCGACGCGGAGGATGGAAGGCGCATAGGAGGGCGGAGCGAGCGAAGGACGGCGCGGCGCGGGCGCACGCGAGGAGAGCAGTGGGGAGGAAGGACACAGGTTGGTGATGGCAGGTAGACCCCACACGTAAGTGGGACAACAGAGGGAGAGGGAGTGGAAACGGGGGCAAATTCATCATTTCGCGTGGCAGCCGTGTGCCCATACATACCACGTCAGTAGAAAAGATATAGATGGCATCTAATTTATAATGATAATTTTGTAAAGACATTTGAGGGCGCCTTAAATGGAGAGTTCGCCATAGCTAACCGTGGAAAAAAAAAAGATTGTCCGTCGTCCGTCTCCGCTTCCCGCACGCCCGCACCGCCTCTCCCCTCCATCGCCACCCCCACTTCGCTGCCTCTTCCCGGACCCGCCACCTCCTTTGCCTCGCCGGTGGTGGCCGGCTCAGAGGGGAGAGAGGAGACGGCGGAGGAGGCGACTTTCCCTGTGACCCCTCATGCTCCCCGCGACGGCTGCTGCCAACGCCCGTACGCCGGAGCCGCCTCTCCTCCGCCGGCTTGGGCTCTCCTAGCGAGGGAGGGCGCCGCCTCTCCTCCTCCAGCCCCGCATTCCATTCTCCCTCTTCCTACAGCCTCGCCGACCGGCGCCTCAAGCTCTCCTCCGTGCGCCAGGAGATCCGTTGACCTCGAGAGCCTCCTCTCCCATCGTCACCCACCCACCAAGTCCAAGACCTGCTCACATCCTCGTCTGCCCACATGGTCGCTGACAAAGAAAGCAGCGGCTTTTGAGAGGGCGGTGGCTGGAGTCCCGGCTGCCGAATAGATGACGAAGCTTTGTGTGCAGCTTGAGGCCTTGCTAGCAATGTTGCAGGCCTGCTCTCCATCAACCCCAATCGATTTGGTTTTTGGAGAAAGGGAGAGGATTCAGTGCAGTTGACGTGCCTATCTACCAATTCAAGGTACCAAAAGAGAGATAAATGCAAACACCATCCTTGAAATTAGGAGATCAATGTATGACAAGAGATGCTTATTATTGGAATTAGGAGATCAATGTATGAAAAGTGAATGAAAATTGGTGGCACACAAACATTTTGATAACATACTTTTCCTTTTCGAATGCTAACTGGGTTTAGCATTTGGATTGGGACTATCCGACAATAGAACTTGTGAAATTTGAGTTTATCAAAGAGAAATTTTCTGTACTGGGAAGATGGTTTGCACTGGAGCAAAGAACGAAGAGCATTCACAGCTTGCTGCCAACAAGTTAAAGGCTTCTGATATTGTTTCATTGTTGGCAGAAAATTCGTACTTAGCTCACTGTGTTTCAAAACGTTTTTTTAGATGATTTTGCTGAGCTTTCTAGGGATCAGAGATGGTGCGCATGCTGTCAAGAACCATGACCCCAAGCTTGGGTATTCCAATAAATAAAAGGTAATGTTGCCTTTGTTGTTATTTTGAAGGAAAAATAACTCCTGTTCCACCGAAATAACTATGGTGGTCTTTTCTATTTTCTGACTTTGGCCATTGTAGCTCAATTAGAGGGTTCTTTATGCACGTCCCTTGGAATCACAAAGAATATGAATTATCATACAGTTCTAGCCATTTGGGCATGAGATAAGCTCTAATATTCAGACTGATGGACCGATTATATTCAGAATTGATTCACACTTGATATTGCTTGGCATATATAGGCTTCAAGTGTGGAGATAACACCAGCTTTATTTTTTAAAACATTGATTGTTTGATTGTATAATTTTGCTTGTATAAGCTAAAATTTTCATTCCTTTAGTTAACTTAATACTCTACTACCATCGGTTATGATAGTTCCATATTCATATTTCAGAACCCAAAAAATAGTAGAGGGTTTTTGTTAGTTTGGAAACAAACCCTGGTTGCAAGTCATGACTACATCCAATTCGGTTTGCAGCACTGATAACTTTACATGAAAACAATCTTCTTTCATATCCACGTGATTACTTTTGTTTTTTTTGGTGTCCCACCAAAATTAGCTCTAGGAATGTACTGAATCAGCTCGCTTGCTGAAATCACTCATGCTTAATGCATGCTTCATGGACAAGGACGCAAGGTTCAGCTATCTTGCTGAATGTCCAGACTTGAGTTAAGGGATGCGAGGCGGTTTATTTTCAATTTTCTCTATTGTTCTCTACTAACTGCACTGCTAAGGATTAGATTTACACTGCAGTACACATGAGAGATTAATTTCGAATATGTAATAATAAATTACCCTGAAGGTGTAATTTCAGAGTTGCGTGATACCCAAGAATCATGGGTGAAGGGCCCATTCTGTATGTGAAGATGCAGGTTGCAACATTATTTCTTGAGAAAGGGAACCAAAAAGTATCTAAGAAACTGTTAGAAGAGGGTAAGTCAGCTTTGGATAACATGGTTGATGTTGATGCTTCAGTACATTGTAGCTACTCTGACTTGATGACTTCTACAAGACTTGTCAAGACTACTCGGACATCTACAAGAGCTCTCTTCTCTATCTTGCATAAACAACGATGCAGTAACTTTTGGAATCATTATTGCTGCACGCTTTGTTCATTAACAGCTTTGTCTTTCTGTAGGCAATGTCAATCATTTGAAATTGCACCATCACACTGAGTCCTGTAGCAGAACAGACCGACCGTTGAGGATGTGGACTATTCCTGACTTAATGTTTCCTATGAAAGGCTCTATAAATGTTTCTGCATAAAATTTGTCTTTTTATGCTACTACGACGACTTCGGCGCCAGCCTCCCCGCACAGATACGCCATCTTCAACGACGACTTCGTCACCCAGGAAAACTGCCACCAGTCTTGCCTCAAACAAAAAAAAAAAAAACGGTATCGAAGGGTTCACAATTGGAAAATTATAGCTACATACGCTACTATATATAATAGGTATATCAAAAAATAGTTTAACATAGAAACTTCGGTAGCAACGCACGTGCATTTGCTAGTGTTTAAAATGTGCCTAAGGTGCTTAAAACACCGATGCTTAATGTCTAATAATAAGATGATTAAGTTTATCTAAACACTGAATAAAAATTAACTTTTATAGGACTTAGAACTGTGAGGTCATAAACACATATATATCCAGATATGCTGAGCGGAAGAAAAACGAAAACAAATAAAAAGACCGAGCCTCAGCCCCTGTGTGGGCCCTCTTTTCAGCTACGTACTACGGAGTACTAGCCTGTACACTGTACTCCTCCGACCTCCGTCTTCCCACAGTCCCACTCCCAGCCCCAGGTCCCACCACATCCCACCTCGTCTCCTCTCATTCCCCGCCTGACCCCGACTCTGCCCTGCAGCCGCCGCCACTCCGCCGCCTGGCCGCCGCCTCTTCCGCCGCGCCTCTCCCATCCCCTCCCTATTTTGCCGGTCCGGGTAGCGGATGCTGCTGGAGGGTGCCGCTGAAGAAAGCCAACGAGTTCGGAGCTTTGGGACGAGATCTGATCGGATAGAGACCGCCGCTTCCCAGGTTCGTAATCGGAATTCGTTACCCACACAACCGTGTTCCGGCGGCCGGGGCGCGTCTGCCGGGCAACGCCGGGTAGCCTTCACCGACTCGCACACGGCAGAGGCAACTTGCACGCCCTATAAAAAAAGAGTAAAATTGCCGCTGGGCCCGTCGTGGATCGCAGAACACATATCATAACTGCACAGGACGAAGGGGGAGGGGAACAAGGAGAGACCTGTGCGCATATTATTTGTTCGAATTGGAGGCCGGCACCTGCGCACCCGAGCTTGCAATGGAGCGGATTCCGACGCGGTCCGTTATGCGTCAGCCGCGGCAGCAAGGCCAGACAAAGGGTATGACTCCTCTCTCTTCCGCGTTTGATGATTCATACGAAACCCCCTTGCGCTATGATCTTTTCCTAGACACACATTGCATATCGATGGTAGAAGGCATGAGTTCACCTCTCTAGCACACATATATGAGTTTAGCGCCATGGTCAGATTGTGCTTGAACAGCCTTAATCCGATCCTGCAAAACAAACTCATCTATGTCGTCGTGTTTGAACCCAAGTCAAACGTGTTGCCTAGTAAGTGTAACTTATCCTCTTCTATGTTCGTGAACGAAAGTTGAAAACCAATAGCACCATGGTGAGAAGGTGCTAAAACAACATGTGTCTTTTACCCAATAAAATATGTTTTTAACTAAGGCGACAGAAAATTCATTTACTTGCTTCAAAAGTTGAAAACCTCAAACTAATCATACTCTCTCTCTCTCTGTGCGCGCGCGCGCGTGTGTCCGTCCGTCCGTGCATGCGTGTGTATTCGCCCACCTCATGCAGATGATGGTTCGCCCACCTCATTGCTAGAAATAAAAGGCTCAATCTGCCAAAAAGAAGATGGTGTCCAAGGTGATGAAAGGAGAGGGTCAGGACTGAATCTCCCAGAGGTATGAAATAGTGATGGAATTCCTATTCCTATTAGATTGTGCTGATGATGCTGGCCAATTGGATCGTGTTTTGTTCCTATTATTATCCACTCAAAAGAAAGCACCATTATGGAAACTATTACATTTTTGCTGATTTGAATTCCCATGCTTCTTTATGTAGGATTTGCTTTATTATGTACATGCTCTCATGCCAATGAGAGATGCTGCCTGTGCTGCTGGTGTGTCTTGTGGTTTTCTCCGTTCTTGGGGATCCTTTCCCAATCTCATATTCGACATTGACACTCTAGGCATAAATGATGATTATAGTAAAATAGATGAAATAACTACTGATTTTATCAGTAGAGTTGACCACATTATGCGGAATCACTCTGGCACTGGGGTGAAAATATTTAGTCTTCGAACCTACCCCTGTGACAGTGTGCATCCTAGCTATATTGACCGTTGGCTTCAAATTGCTATTACACCCGGGATCGAAGAATTTGAATTACTAATGCCCTGGCAAAACAAGATTGAGTACAACTTCCCCTGTTGGCTGTTATCTACTGAGAGAGGAAGCTCGTTGCAATCCTTTTCCCTGGATGACTGTGCTTTCCATCCTGCACTTGAAGTTGGTTGCTTAAGTGGTTTGAAGTGTTTGCGTTTGAGCTCTGTCCACATCACCGCCGAGGAACTATGTGCCTTTCTGTCCAAATCTTTGTCTTTGGAGCAACTGGACCTACTCAACTGCAGCGATATAGTTTGTTTGAAGATACCTTTCGTGTTATTACAGCTTAATTCCCTAAAGGTGCAAGATTGTATTATGCTTGAGTTGATAGAAATCGATGCACCAAATCTTTCTCAGTTCCTCTATGCAGGACGCCCAATACATATCTCACTTGGATATCCATTGCAACTGAGGCATATACAGATGAGTTCTAGAGAGTCTAGGATGCTCTATTGGGTCAGTACAAACCTTCCATCTGTTGCACCAAACCTGCAAACTCTTTATCTGGCACCCTGCTGGGAGGTTAGTGTCTACTCATGCATACTAATGTTTTGCACTTTGCTTCAAAATGGCAGAGCAATTTTATTCATGTAATTCTGTACCTTTTAGCCAATTAATCATTGATCTCCTCTCACTTCAGGTTGTCAATACACCCATAGTGCTTCCAAAGTTCATACATCTCAAGTATTTAGAGATAGTGCTTGCTGAACGAGATCATTTCCCAGGCTATGATTTTTGTTCCCTGGTTTCTTTTCTTGATGGTTCACCTTCCTTGGGCACTTTCATCTTACGTGTAAGTCATTATCCTCTCGAATCTGTCTACAGCAAAACAATAGTTGTCCTTGGGTACTTATCTTTAAAAAATAATGAAGTTTTGACGTTGTGACTTTAATAATAAGATGGCCTTTACTTGGTGAAGTTTTTTAGAATTATAGGGACACATGCCCCTGACTTTTAACCAAGTCAAAGATCACTGATCACAGTTTACAGCTTTTCGGAATATCCAGATAACATAGATGGCTAGACTAGAAGAGCCTAGCTAGTTATCTTCCCAAAACTTGACCTTCCTGCCATCTCCAATATTCCATCTAAACCCCATCTTAGCTGCTCTAACCGCATAAATAAAACTCTTAAAAATTGGGAATCCCCCTAAATCCTTAGCCGAAAGGATATTAGGATTCTTAGTTTTGTACTTAAAATCTATTAGCTCCTTCCACAGCTTATTTTCCCCTTCTATATATCTTTTAATCCAAGAACCAAGGAGACATATTTAAATCTCTTAAATTTTGGACTCCCAAACCCCCAAAATCTTTACTCATAGCTACCATTTCCCAATTAGCCAAATGATACTTCCTATTTCCTTCTACATCATTGCATAAGCAGTTAGCTAGCTGTGAATTAATCAATTAATAGCCCACTTTGTAAACTTGATGGACAAAAGGTACACAGGTATACTAGACAAACATGATTTGATCAACACTAGCCTTGCAGCATAAGAGAGAAGCCTACCTCTCCATCCTACCGCTTTTTTCAAATTTTATCCACTGAAGGTTGAAGATCCTCTCTGGACAACTTATCTAAGAGGGAAATCTCCTAAAGGGCACCCAAAATGGGAGATGTCATGAGCCACCTTTGGCTCCACATTCATGACCACTATCTCACTCTTATGAAAATTAATCTTAATGCCCGAAATTCTCTCAAACCAGACTAGAAGAATGCACTTTAGATTAACCAAATGACCTTCTTCTAAACTAGAGGATAAAATAGTATCATCTGCATATTGCAAGGTTAAGATCCCCTCTCCCCTAAAATCTGCTAGCAGCCTTCAGACCATCCCTGTTCTAGACGCCTTTATCATCATTCTAGTTAACACATCTACCACTAAATTGAATAAAAAGGGGAGGGGGGAGGGTCCCCTTGTCTCAAACCTTTACCTGGTTTGAAAAAGGCACTATCTTCCCCATTTTAGACTACTCCAATTGACCCTCCACCACTAGACTTCTTATCCAAGAAATCCACCTATTGTTAAAACCTCTGGAGATTAAAATCTCAAAGAGAAAATCCCAGCTAACTCTATCATAGGCTTTTTCATAATCTAGCTTCAGAATTAGGCCTAGCTATCCTTTCTTATGCACACTATGAACTACCTCATGAGTCACTACTACACTTTCCAAAATTGTACCTATTTCTTAGGAAAGCACTGGTTTGGAGCAATCAACCTTTGCAAACTTTACCCAGTCTGATAGTTAGCAGTTTAGAAACAAGCTTGAAACTACAATTGATAGGTCTATAAAATTCTTCATATTGGTAGCATCAGAAGTCTTTGGAACTAAGGTGATCAGAGCAAAATTAAGTCTCCAAATATCCAGTTCTCCTTTGTAGAAGTCATCAAAGAGACTAAACAGGTCAGACTTAACAACATTCCAAAATTTCTGATAAACCAGGAAAGGCAGCCCATCAGGTCCTGGAGCACCTTCTGCATAACCGCTAAAAACTGCCTCCTTGATTTCCTCTTCAGTGAAGGGGGTGGTCAAGGAGATATTCTCTTCTCCTGAGACCTTATCCTCCTCTTCCCAAAAGTCCTCACTAAGTCTAAGATTACCTCTCATCTCTTTAGCAAATAAATTTCTGTAAAAATCTACAGCTATCTCCAGCATACCTTTCTGATCAGAAATCAACCCCATAGGTCCCTCCAGAGCCTCTACTATTTTCTTTCTACTTTTTATTAGTTAGCCACCGCTTGAAAATAAGTTGTATTTCTATCTCCTAAAATATCCTATCTCTGGACCTTTGTCTAGCTTTTATTTCCTCTAAAGCCCAAATTTTATCCAAATCCTTAACAGTATCTTTGAACTTCCTAAGAACACCAGGCGACAGATATCTATTATTAGAAATCATGTCAAGATCATTATAGATGTCTGCTAGCTCCTTTTTCTCTCTATTTAACTGAGCCACTTCATTAGCAGCCCAACCTCACACTAACCTTCTAAAAGTTCTCACCCTAAACGGCCACCTATTAATACTAGAAGACTCTTCACAAGGCATGGACCAAGTTTTTTCTACTACTGTTACAAAAGAACTTTTTTCTAACCACCATTTCTCAAACCTAAACCTTTTCTTGCCAAAGAAAACATTAACTCCCACATCAAACAACAACGGATTATGATCACTAGAGGTCTATCCAAAATTCTAACCTTTGCCAAAGGGAAGATAGCATCCCAGCTAGGAGACACCAGGATTCTGTCTAATTTGGCTTTAACGATGGACTCCTGGTTATTTGTCCAGTAAAGAATCCATTAGAAGGATCCAGCTCAATCAGAGCCCACTTATTGATCCAATCATTGAAGGCATCCACCCACTTATGATTGATCCTACCACTACTTTTCTCAGAAGCCTTTCTAACTAAATTAAAATCACCACCAAACATAACAGGCCGATTCCACTTACCAGCTACTAAATCCAACTCATCTAAAAACTCCTGCGTACCTTCCTCATAAGAAGAACCATAAACACCACTAGCTTCCAGCTAAAACCAGACTTATTATCTACTAAAAAACACTAATAAGAAACTGAAGAATATCCCCAAGGCTCATAGTAAACTTATCCCCATTAGCTCCCACTAGGATACCGCCCACAGACCCTTTATCAGGAAGAAAAAAAACCAATCAGAAGGAACACTTCCTTTCAAAGATACTTTATCAGGAAGAAAAAAAACCAATCAGAAGGAACACTTCCTTTCAAAGATTTGAGAAAACCTGGTGAGAAAGAGTCTTTCTTAGTCTCTGTAATTCCTACCTGGTTGACATGGTTATCTCTAATTCTACTGACTAAAGCTGGAACTCTACCCATTTTTCCTAGACCCCTAATGTTCCAGAAGATACCTTTCATTTCTTAGATTTATTCCTCCTTTTTCTACGACCAACTTTTGTCCAGCCGCCATAATAAGGTTGGAAACATCTAGAGCCTCCACAGAATTCACTGGGGTGCCACCCAGCATCTCCTTGTTCACCTCAGCAGAAATACCCTCAATAGCTGAACTAACCCTGCTGCCACAAGGTTGAAAGCTACAAGAGCCAACAAAACTTTCATGTCTATTAGTCTCTAAAACTAAAATTTCATCAATCTCTGTTTGAGGCACTGGATGTCCATCCAAGCCTCTTAAACCTATAACATTTGCTACTGATCTTAAATCTCTACTAGAGACAACATTAGGACAAGAAGTGTTTTTACCTTTCTTTTCCTCCAGGTTAGCCTTCATCTTAAGATTCTGAGCTTTTTCCAGAACAGTCCTCCCATCACAAACATTTCTCTTACTTTTTCTCTCTACCACCACAGGCCCCCAAATGTTATCTTTTTTCCTCTTCCCTTCCACAGCCTTCTGTCTCTCCACATCTTCTATAGAGGGTTGGGTAGACTGACTCTCTTACAGATTCACCTCTTGTATTCCCACAGGACCCATCTGTTCCAGCACCTCCAACTCAGTTTCATTACTCAAATTTTCCTCCTGACTAGCCTGTTGATCTAGAAAAGATTCCAATAACTTATTGCTGCCTCCCTTTCTTGATTCCATCGATCCACTCATCTGGTAGGCAAATCTGACCTTCATCCTGTAGTTGAACCTCCTGATTTGTGCTGTCTTCTTCCTCCCCTTCAGAAGCACACCCACCCAGTTCCATGGCTTGTAAAAGCTTCCCACATGTTTCTTTATCTAAGCCTGCTCAAAATATGGCTTCCTCAAAACTGAGATTCAGATTTCTCATCACTGACTTGCTTCCTTGTTTCTGCTGCGAACAACCCAGGCTTCTCTCCCCCATGGCTGGATTTCCTTTCTTCTGATCCTGATCACTAACATCCTTACTGCTATCATGTTGACCCTGCTTATCCTCCTCACCATTCTCATCTAGCAAATCATCCTCATCCATATCTTCATCATCATCTCCTTTACCCTCATCTCCTTGCTCTTCCTGTTGTATCCCTTCAGTTTTGAAAGAGATTAGAAATAATTGATCATTCATCTCAAAAACTCTTTGTGCAGGTATCTTCTTTGGGCACTTTTATTTTAATCCTAATCCTCACCACACTGAAGAAACTAGAAAACAGAGCTTGCCAATCTACTTCGGCTATTTTCCGTAGACTGGAAGATTATGTCTCTGATTGTTATCCAGTCCACCCACTTTGGAGGGATTCCTTTCACCTGTACCCAAACATCAGATAACTTCCCAATTGGGTCCACTTCTCCATTCCACACTTTGAGAGAGGCCAAAACTCCTTCCCTGTTCAGGTAGAACATTGATACCTTCCCTACCACAATATTCTCTACTTTCTTGTTAGGAGGAAACCTCACCAGATAGCTGTACTCCTCTAGTTGCTTGAGTTGCCAAGACCACTCACTGTCAAACAGCTCTTTGGGACTCTCCAGGATCCCTCCCTCATCAATCCCACCCTCCTCTATAGTAAAAAGCCCAAAATTATCGAAGCTCGCCCAATGCCTGAACCTATTCTCCCTGGCCTTCACATCCACATGATAGAAACCTAGACCTCTGTTAGCACTTCCAAAGTATTGCCCAGTGCTGGCTGGTTTTTTCCACTCTGGTCATTGCTCCACCACATGATCAGCATTTTGACAGATGAAACAAACCCGAGGTCTGGTACACCCTGACCCATAATGCCCAGAATCACCACAGTTGAAACAAATCACCTGTAGAAACTTCTCCACATTGGCCTGGACAGACTCCCCTCTATCCCTCTACTGTTCATCTCTCTCAACCTCAGCAACCTTAACTTCATCTTGACCTACACCTCTTGCAGCTTGATTCGGAGGAGGAGGGGGTCTCACCTGTTGATTCCTGCCTCTGTTTCCTCCTATCCCCTGTCCTCTTGGTCTTTGACCTTGGAAAGGTGGATTGAAATGCTGAGACGGTCTCTGAAGCTGTTCTGGAGGCAGCGGATGAGGGTAGTAGTTGTACGGAGGCCCAGTGGAACTGCCATCCGCCTCCTCTCCCACCCAACCACCCCAGCCCCTCTCTGGTCTCCGCTGCTGCTGTGGCGCTGTCCCCACAGACCTCGCCCCCATCCGGCCATGGATTTCTTCACCGCCTTGAGGAAGCTTTTCTTCTCACCCTTCCCCCACACCGAATCTGCAAAATCCAAGCTCTCTGGCGACCCTTTCCAGAAATCACTGCTGCCTACCTTGTAACAGTCCTCTACTGAGAAGGATTTGGACCTCCAAATATCCCGTCTCACCCATACCAAATTCTCCAAGTCTCCCTCTCGAGTTAACCCTAGGCCCCTCTCTCTCTCTCTCTCACTGGACTCCATTGCTTCACTTCACTAGGACCTGCCGAAGTTCTCGTTGCCATCGAGCCCTTCACGCTGCTGTTGCCGGTCACCAAGACTCTATGAATCGGGCTAGCTCCTTTCCCTCAATTTAATCAACATTTAAGCAATTTAACCAGGACCTTTACTTGGTGAAGTTACATATAATAGGGTCTTTTTATTCTTTTATTAGGTAACTACTAATTGCTTGATGAGGTATGTTGCACCTATTGCCATTCTAGGTATGGATAAAAAGCGAATGTGAATGGTTTAACTAATTGTTGATTTGACTTTGACCCTAATGCAGGTAGACTTTCTAGCTATCAGGCATGATTCAATTATTGAATATCCTGATTATAGCTCGTTGCAGCCAAGGCGCCTTCCACAACATAGACGTGACAACCTAAAAAATGTGTTGATCACAGGCTTTTGCTCTGCAAAGAGCATGATTGAGCTTACGAATCATATTATTGGGAGTGCTTCTGCACTGGAGTACCTTACGTTAGACACCAGCCGTGGCCATGAAAGAGAGATACACAAGTCGATCATTTGCATGCATATGCCTGAGGAGGCTCTTGTCGAAGTCCAGAGGGCCCGCTTGGCCTTTGCTCGTCATGTAGAGGGGAATGTGCCATCAACTGTTAACCTGAGGTTCATTGAGCCGTGCAGCAAATGCCTATCCTTTGACGCCTAGATGTCTGCAAGTTACATTAGTTGGTCTTAATTTATCCAATATTCAATCATGATTCATGTAACATATTTTAGGCGACCTGGCTGACAACATTGTCTATTCTAAGTCAGCCCACTTGTATCGTATCAGTTTTGGTTCCTTTTAAAACTGTACACGTTACTGCCTCGATTGAATTTATCTGCACAACAGTCATTCAAAAAAATCATAATTACTATTTATTTTCATTGCGATTTAGTTTAGCATATATCATACTTTATTTCAAATATTCTGAATAAGATGGGTTAGTCAAACTTGGTGTTAGAAAAATCAAACGATTTATAAATTGGAACGGAGATAGTATTGTGCTATATTTGTAGTCAACACTATTTTCATTTGTGTTGCTTGTAAACAGACCTACGTTTTTCAACTGTATGTCATATTCTTTGTTAATTTGAATAAAAATATCGTTTCAACCCTAGTATTATTATGCTCTATTTTGTAGTCAAACTAATTTCCTTTTGTGTAATTTGTATGAGCTACTATTATTGTCAGAAAAAGTCTACATAACTCCTGAAGTACGGTAGGTTGTCTACTTGCACCTTTCAAATCGGTTTTTAACACATTAAACTTTGCAAGCTGATTAAATCACCCTTGGTTTTCTAGGGTGGTTTTGGCCATGTGGTCACCGATGTGGCTCCAATTCATTTTTGGCCCTCTCTCCCTTCCCCATTCCTGCTTGTGGTCATGCGTAGCTGCCGCTGCCGCCTTCCTTAGCCTCATCATCGCCTTTTCTCCCTTTGCCTCACCGACAGCCACCGGCCGCTGCAGCGTGCTTTGCCGCCGCCACCGCCGCCGCCTCTTACCCCGTCGGCAGCCGGTACCGTACCGTCTAGAGAAGGCTTGCCAGGAGACCAAGGAGTGGGTGGAGCGGTGTGCGCGCGGCGGCCGTGGTGTGTGTGAGTCTGCACCCTGCAGCACGGCGCTCGACGGCGACCGGGTGCGGGTGCGTCAACGACATTGAGTGGGCGGCCGCAGCACACGCAGCGACGAACATGTGTGCGGAGGCAACAGCGAGCGCAAGCGGGCGCGTCTGCGGGAGGCCGCAGCAGCACGTGTGGCGATGAATGCGTCATGCGTATGCAAAAGCGGCGGTGGGTGGGCAGGGTTCAGGGTCATGGGCTCATGGTGCGCCCGCATGCTTTAACTTCCAGGCCGATTGTCGCACCAGGGCTTTGACCCACCGCACCGTTTGGTGAGAGCGAGACCATGGCCGGCGACACACCGCATGGTTTGTGGCTTCATGAGGGACCCATGACCACGCAGTGCTCGGAACATACATGTTCTGCTATGTGGCGGCTATGCATGCCCGCGTGCCGCGGACGCCCAACAGAACAGATCACGATGTCGTGACCGTGGCAGTTCCCTGTGGGCGTAGACTGCTCAGTTCCAAGGTGTAATTTTGCTAGCTCCCGGCTTGGCTTATGCGGTATGGCAACATTTGGCCTTGCGGACCGTGTGAAAGTCGACGGTGCGCGGTGGCAGAGCAGGACAGTAGGTGGCGTGGAAGCCAATGGTGTGGCGTTGAAGGCTAATGACCCGCCGTGGAAGGGCCGAGCAGGCCACGCAGCAGAACGGACAGCGCAAGGCAGTGGAACGGGTGGAGTTTGCGTACCAAGAGTACATGGATTTTTTTTTCTCTAGCGCCACGGTGTGCATAGCTGCCAGCGTGGACCACCACGGCGGCAAAACCAGTAAGCAAAACCACTATAGGGGGTTAAGTACCTGGTTTGCATTAGTTTAAGGTGTATTAAAATCGGTTTTAAAGATCAAGGGTGAAGTAGGCACATGTTCACTATTTAGGGGTTATATATACTTCTTCTCATTATTGTCCAAAATTCTAATATGTATTACTAATTGCAATTGTAGTATTCATAATGTATTTTTTTTATATTCTACGCAAAGTCAAACATAGTATAAAAAAATTAAACAACATATAAATTGGGACAGATGGAGTAAAAAAACTCCAATCAAATGAAAAAGCTTGCTAAACTGAGGACCTACACTTAGGAAAAGGTAGTTTGGAGGATACTCAGCACCATCATCTGCAGAGATTAGTCTCCCAAATGATATCCACTTATTTGGAATCTTCTACAAGGTTACAGCCTTCAAACCAGCCACTTGTGCAATCCATGATAACATACAAGAATGTTTTTATCCAACGTAAGATTTGGATAGACTGTGACTTAAGAATTCAATAAGGGAGAACATTTGTTAAGAAGATGCAGAAACACAAAAGGTAACTGTTTACCCTGAGTGGTTCATAGTCAATTGGTGTTTACCCTGAGTTCCTTAATGCAACTCTCCAGTGTGGTTCGGGGGGGGGGGGGGGGAGGGTTTTAGATTTCTCGGAAACTCAAATGTAATACAAATGTTAGTATGAAGAGGCTAATCCACATATTTATTCATCAGTAGCATAGAGTCAGACCTAGTGATTTGTCAGACTTTGAGGCGTTGGAAAGTAGGAGCGCAACCTAGCCGAAGAGTTTAGCGATGCGGTCGTCGCCCTATCTGAAAACATTAACAAAGTAAGGGTGAGTACAACGTGTGATGTTTCGTATCTTAACCGCTCTTCAAGTGCATTGTTAAGCATGTCATCATGTGCATGATTCAAAATTTTGGAGTTAAAAAATTATTTTTCCCCAAATCAAATTTGAATTCAAATGCTTCAAAATTTTAGTTTATCCAAGAACAATAGTGTAAAGTTGTAGTATAAGTTATGCCCTTTCACTTTTGTATTGGACTTTGCGGTATTTTTCCTTATATAATAAAGGTGAAAAAGGTAATTTGCAAATTAAAAAATAGAAAAGCCCATGCGGCGGGGGAAAGTGGCCCACCGCCACCTCCTACCTGCCTGCTTGGGCTTCGCCACTTGCCAAGCGCGGGAGGCCCAGCGGGGCGGTGGGCTGCGGTGCCCGCTCCATCGGCCTTTTTTATTTTTATACATTATTTTTTGATTCATTTTTTACAAAAATATACCACCACTGAAAGGTTTTACAGAAATGGGCCTCTGACGCCTAGTGACCGGGTGTCAGGATACATGGCGCATGAAGGCTGGCGTTAGGTCGCCACATACTGTGCACTCGAAGTGACATGTCGTGGCCAAGGACCTGGCGCCCATGCTCCTGGCGTGGGTTTATTAATCTTGACAGATTACTAGGATTAACTCGGTATTGGTGGTTCAGTTAACTGAAACGCTAAGATCGGGTTAATTTGGGCGGTTCCACCACATAACGTACTCCGCAAGCCTACATTCTTCTATAAGGAGAGGGAATTGCACCTATGTCTATGTGCTCGGGGATTTGTGGAGCTTAAGGTGTTTTTGCGAGAAAATAATTATATATAGGGTATCTTCGGTTCTTTGTTTTAATTTCAAAACCCATTTTCCATCGTAAGCGCTGCCACTAGACGTCGTAATTCGTTCACCATAGCTCACGGCATTCTGGCCGACTTTGACTGCTTGCCATTGGACCTTATGAATCATCACACGTGACAGTGGATAAATACTAAACTACTGTGCCACATTCTGTCCAGAAGATCCTGAAAAAGATCTTTAGATAATTGGAATTGATTGCAAAGAATTCTGTAGATAAGACCAACCTTAGTGGAAGCAAAGCATCTCTGCCAAGTCATGAAATTGTAGTGGGTTCCTCAAACTATTCTTTATCCTAAGAAAATATTATGATAATTGTTCGGCGTCCTAAGAAAAGTGTCCAGCTGTTCCCTATTATGAGTGGTGGAGCCAAAAACTAAAACTTTTCTTTGTTGAGGGCGGCCAATAGTATTAAATTTTTAATTATTGGTTGAATTTTAAAATTTTAGTGCAAAATGTTCAACGCTAAGAGGGCAGGCCACTGTCTACCCCTCGTCCCCTCCCTGTCTCCGCCCCTACATTTATGGTAAGGGAATAAAGGAGCATATCTGGAATGAACGATATCATGCAACATGGTATGGGTGGTCCTCCCAATTGTCGATCTCATATTATTTAAGCCAACTCAGAAAATGTAGTAGGTTTCTGAAAATAAAATGAAAGAATAACAAAAGCTAGACAAAATGCTGAAACCAGCGAATAGAAAGTAGGAGTTTTTTTTTGAAAGTAGGAGTTTTTTCCATGTCTAATAATCCTGATGACCCACCTATATAAATCATTCAACAGTTAACTGGAGCTTTTTATTTGTTAAACAATCTGTAAGTGAAGAAAATTTCATATCAATTACATGAGCCTTTGCCTTTTCTTTTTCACCATGCAGTAACATATTGGAGGAAGAGCAGGTTATTGAGAGCCTATTTGTTTCCGCTTAAAATTGGATTCTTGGCCAACCACCGTGAAAATCCCACATAAACGTATTTGCTTCTCTGGTAAGCCCACTTCCCTGGAATCAAACTCACAGTACATTCTTGCTTATTTTGTAATGCAGCGTTCCGCCTTCCGCCCCCCTCTCGTCCAATGCGAGTCGGTTCCTTCCGCTGCCGCCCACCCCGTCGCCGGCCTCCCTGCCTCCCCAAGCGCTTCCGAGATGCCACTGGTCAGATCCTCCGCCACCGGAGCACGCGCCGCCAAGCAACGCGTCCTCCTCCTCAGCGTCGGGCCGCGCATCTTCCTCCTCACCTGCGACCCGCTCGCCCTTCTCCACGCCGAATCGTCCGCACCTCCCCACCACTCGTCCTCCTCCATATCCTCACTGCGCGTCCTCCTCCTTGCCGGCGACCCGCTCGCCCTCCTCCGTGCCACCCCGCCATTCGTCCTCCTCCACGTCCCCGCTGGCATCCTCCGGCAGCACCTCCGCGTCCTTCGACTCCAAGCGTTCGCCCGATAGCCCGTCCACGTCCGCCGGCCGGCCAGCATCCGCCCACCGACGGCTCCTCCAGCCCGACACCGGCGCCTCCTTCAGCCCGCCAGCCCATCCACTGAAAATAATCGAGTTTGCCAAACACCCTACTTTTTCACACATCAAAGCAGTTTTTCTAGAAAACTTGCTTTGCAGATGAGCGAGACCCATAGAAGCAAAAACAAACAGGGCTTCAGCCCAAGACTTGAGATGATCAATCTTGAAATGAGAAGATGACCCACCTAGTAAATAAACTATTCCAATGACTTTATTCGCTTCCCTTGAGGCAACGGCTGTACTCGGCACACAGACCTTACAAACTCCGTAGTGCAATCCAGTGCCTTGTGATCGAGACAGACAGTGGCGGTGGGCAAACTTTGATAGCTTGGTGACACTTAGCCTTGACTTTCTGGGAGCCTGGGAGCCACTTGGTGGGGAGCGCAAGACGGTGATCAGAAGACTCTTGGTGCTCGGCTCAGATATTGCCTTCGGTGGCGAGCACGTGGACACAGCACCTGGTGGTGAACCACGTTAAATTCTCGTGTCTTCTCGGGAGTTTGCATCTATTTGCTTTTACCTCTTTTATTACCGCATTGACATTTCTACATATACTTGTTTCGTTTGCCTTTAGTTTTCTAGTTAGTTTGGTTAGGTTTGGCTCTACGTTTACTTTATTTGGTTTCTAATAGTTCGAGGTGCTTGATGTCAAGTTTTATAGTCCAGAGTTGAAAATCGGACGACTTAGACAGACCTGGACAGTTTGAGGTTTTGAAATGGAATTTCTCTCTATCATATCCAACTCATCAGATTTTCAACTTTGAACTACGAAACCGAACATCAAGCACCTTGTAGTATAAAAACGGATAATCTTAGACCTTTAGTTGGTTTTGAAAGCGGTCTTCTATTTTTTTGAAATAATAAAATATTATTTATTTTCTAGAAAATTTTAATTAAATAATTTTATATTATAAAAAATATTATATCCTACCGGAATTTTGCTAAAATATAATCTATATACTTGTTCTATGTTTGGAGTCATTTTGAATTCTCTTTTATATTTATACATCTATTATTTTGTTGCTATAAATAAAACATAAGAAATATGAACCAGTTAATTCCAACTAAATGAACTCGGGGAAAAAACCACAGGAAAAAATGAACTCTGGGAGGTATTTTCAGACTCCACTGCCCCGAAACATGCACATGCTTCACACCCCCAAAATTGATAATCTTATAAAGGGATTGTGAAGAATACACTCCAGAGGAGGAGAATTGCCAGATCAGAGCATCCTCCTCATTTTCTAGAGAAATGGTCTCTGTTAATTGCACAACCTCTTCCCAGATAGCAAATAGATGACTATTCAAGGTTCTTCTAAACGAGCAATTCAAAGAAACACCATCCCACACCTCTACCATTGTGCTTGATTTCTCATTCACTATTACATAAAGAGGCCAAAACTGCACAGCTAAACTAGAAGATCCTAACCAATGATCCTTCCAAAATTTAACTTTTTCCCATTCCCTATTTTCCATCTAAAACCCATCTTAGCTGCCCTAGCAACATTCATGAAATTCTTGAAGAATTGAGAAACTCCCCCATCCTTAGAGTAGAAGATATTAGGACTTTCATTTTTACATTTATAATCAATCAAATCTTTCCACAATCTACCTTCTCCAGCAATATACCTTTTCAACCAAGAACCCAGCAAACACACATTTAGATCCCTCACATTCTGAACACCTAGCCCCCCGAACTCTTAGGGTGTTGATTGATGCTGCTGATGGGGGCAACAGGTGCTTCTATCCGTAGAAGTATCTTGTTCTTATTGTTGTATTGAGTGTGGTAGATGCTCGATGAAGTGAGAACGGTGGAGTACTAAGACCATATGCATTTGAGTTCTGCTTGGTTGTAAGCAGATTGTTTGAAGTATGAGTTGAATGACATGTGATCCAATACTTGGGTGACTATTAGCTAGTAAGTTTGTTATGCCAACTTTATTGTGATCAATTTCTTATAAGCAAACAAAGGTTTATGTATTTACAAGAATAAATCGTGCAATTTCCTTACTACTCTCGGTTTTGCTATCTTCATCAGTTATTTAAAGGTACCTTTTGTGACTCTTCTACACTGTCATTGTTGTGTATTCTTTTGAGTCTCTAGTAGTTATAAAGGGTTCTTGTTCTTTTGAGATGAGATATACCAACACATTGTGTTAGTTATTATGACTTGGAGGGTATATACCCAATTGTTTATTACCACATTTGCAAAAGAATTTTTGGGGCTTGCATGCTTAGTTCACATGTTGTATATGTTACAAGAACAGCCCATGGCACTATATCTTGGGCTCCGTTCTCCTCCCTATGCTATTAATGTTCCTGTTAGTGCTAGATAAGTTCGGTTTTCTTTTCTTTTTTGTGTATTTCTAAATTTGATTGAATGCCTAGCTTGGGTTGAGATATCTATCATTTAATTGTGGAAACAAGGGTTTATATGCTTTTGTGAACTCATCATTGGATGTTAGTGGTGATCTATTCTTGTACTCCATCTTTCCCTTGCGGTAGTTGTTCTATTCTTATAAGATTTCCTGTTGTGAACCAAATTGCCCTGGTGAAAAGGTGCATGTCATTTTAATTTGACCACAAGTCTTAGACCAATGTCAATTTGTGTGTAGTAGACTCTCTTGTCCCTTGATCTATAGCTAAGGCGTGTCTATGTAATCTCTAGATGAAAGTTTTGACCTTAGATGTTGTAGTATTGTGCTTTCAAACTCTTTGGGAGAACATCTAGAAGTTGATTTGAGAGTTTTTTCTGCCCTAAGAAGGGATGAAACTTATTTTCTGATCTAAGAATTTAAGGCCCTTGGATATTGGTTGGTTGAGTTGAACCCTCGGCCAAGTTCCACAAGTTTTCTAGTAGATAAAGTCAACCTAGCCCATGATCTTAATTGAAAGTTTGAAAGTGTTTCTACAATAGTTTTGTCAAGTTATGCAAGTGCAGTCAACTAAGTTTAAATCCTAGGCTCCAAGCTTTGAATTTTTCAACTAATTTAAGCTAGACCTAGAACTAATATTGCAAGTAAAATTAAATATAATATTTTCAAACAAAAGTGTGACTGTGTGTAGTTAGAGGATTAAAACAAGCAAAATTTGTTTTTGGACCTGGGTCTAAAACCTTTTGGAGATTGCAGTTTTTGAATGAACAAAATCTAGGGGAGATACATTTGATAAAGGCGGAGTTTAATTAAAATATTTTTTTACTCTAAACGTTCTTGACCCACCTTTGATCTAAACGATTAAATATAATTTTGATTTCAATCCATCCATTGATTAGTTCTTAGGCTCACCATACAAATTAGGTTACCACGACAGAAAGCCTGTGTGGTTTTCAAATGTCAAATGATCTATTGTTAAGTATTATCATCAAATCATCCGGTGAGTAGCTTTTTTTTTTTCCAAACTAGCCGTTGGAGTTCACTTCTATGTAGTTTCTCTTCTCCAACAACAATAATGCTCTGACGCACACACTTTCAAGCTCGATTCATCCTGGCCATGCAAAACTGGCTAGTCGTTGAACTCCTACGTAAGTACGTAACTCCGATGTATTAGTTCGATGTATCATCAGATGATCCGATGAGTGTATCTCCATCGTTGTTTTTTTTCCTTTTCGTATATGATGGTGTCTGAACTTCGAACTTTTTCCAATTATCCAGCAAGAAGCAAGAAGATGACTAACACTGTTGTTTTTAGATTAATTAACAACTTTCCAGAAGAAAAACGAAATCTACGTTCTCAACTATCAAAGGTACGTTTACAGTTTGCACACAAGAAACACAACATCTTTATGAGATGAGATGAGAAAGATGATGGCAATCATCTCCGAACCTTTCCCGCGCGCCCATACAGCTAGCAGGAAAGAGATCTTCTTCCTCTCTTGCTAGCTCGGAAGAGACGAAATCGAGGAGGCTGCAACCAGGCTTCAATTGCTGAGCTCCAGGAAGCGCTTGGCCATCGGGTGCTTGGCATCGGACAGCTGGGACGGCGCGAGCACCTCCACGATCTCGCCGGCGACGAGGAGGCACACCAGGTCCGCGATGCGCTGGATCTGCTTCACGCTGTGGGAGACGACCACCGTGGTGAGCCCCCTCGTCTTCTTCAGACGCACGATGGCCTCCTCGATGTTCTGCGTCGAGATGGGGTCCAGCGCGCTCGTCGGCTCATCCAGCAGCAGCACCTGAGGCAACGGAAACAACCAGGATCACAGATCAAGACGCCATGGAGGATAGGATCGGAGGAGGAGGAGGAAGCTAAGCTTCGAGTGGTCGTGCAATGGTGGCGTGCCTCGGGGTCGTTGGCGAGGGTGCGTGCCAAGGCGACGCGCTGCGCCTGGCCGACGGACAGCTCGGAGGCCGGTTTGGAGCACAGAGCAGGGTCCAGGTCGGCCATGCTCAGCAGATTCTTCACTTCGGCTTCCGTCAGCTTCTTGCCGCGCAGCTGCGGCCCGTAGCGCACGTTGTCAGCGACGGTTCCTGGTGTCGCACATGAAAACACAAACGAGATCAATCGTTGGGAGGGATTACTGAGTGTGACGACTGTGTCTTGCGTACTAGCTGGCATTTCTGCATTTCTTGTTCCTATTCTCAACTCTGTTATGACTTATGAGAAGAAAATTATCTTCAGTATACTATCGTGTTTCTAGTACCAACATGACCTTGTATGCTGATGGAGTTTCTTGTACCAACTCAGCATTTGAATATTTCGTTCAGGATGGAGGAATAAGATTAGTAATTCAGAAAGCAGAGAACACACGCTTTGCTACGACGCTCGTCAGCTCTCTGCTGTTGCCGAGCAGGTACAGCTACTCAAATGAAATTAGCAAGCAATAATGCCATCGTGTTTGTTCATGCAAGTGCATGCAGTAGGAAAATAAAGAAAAAAAACAAATGCCGCTAGATGATCTACATAAATTGCACCGTTTATTTCTTGCTTGTCAAAGAATGCCTTTAAAGGTTTCATGAGCTTCTTGATTTTTTTTTTTTTTTTGCCTGCTCTTCTTCTAAAAGAAACAGTTGTTTGCTAGCGCAGGTCTTAGCCAATATCATAATGGAGGTTATGGAGAAAATTGCAACTGCTGATACACCCTTTGCATCGAGGTATTATACTAGGCCAGATCTGTAGGCGCCCCAAACTATAGTATATGCCCTTCTATGTCAGTGGCTCAAGCTTATTAAGTAGTTTATTATAAGCTTAGCGATTGCCCACCTTTCTATCACACGAAGTACAACTGGCTAAAAACAAATCATGCATGATGGCGTAAATCATGCTGTGCCCACGAGCGCCGCTGGCCATCGCTTAACTCTTCTATCATTGATTCATCCCATCCCCACCAATGTTAATAATCATCGGAGTGCAAACCTTGCTTATCAGTTATCATGACCTAGGAGGCACTTGAATCCAAGGATCCTCCAGGTCAACGGAATAGCTTATCAGAGAGTTAGCCTCTGAAACTTCCTGCGTGCTGCTCACCGCCAAGTCGGCGTGACGGCACCATCGACCGCGGATGTCAAAGGTAATTCTCAAATATATAATAATACTGCTAATTAATAGCCAGAATCGAATCGCGTGGCAGCGGAACCCTTGTGCGCTTTGTAATTAATTAATCCCTCTAGCTCTCCGCGCGCGGGACCACGACGTCGTCGTCACGTTCACGTACGTACCGTCGAACATGGCGGGGAGCTGGAAGAGCATGCCGACCCTGCGGCGGAGCGCGAGGACGTCGACGCCGCAGATGTCGGCGCCGTCGAGCTGCACGGCGCCGGGGGCCGGCTCCCAGAGGCGGTTGAGCGCGCGGAGCAGCGTGGACTTGCCGCTGCCGCTGGGGCCGATGACGCCCATGACGACCCCGCGCGGGACGTCCAGGTCGACGCCGCGCAGGATCTCCTCGCCCGTGGCGCCGCCCGCCAGGCGCCGCAGCCCGCGCACCCGTATCTTGGGCGCCCCCGCCGCCGCGCCGCCGCCGCCGTCCACGTCCAGCAGCAGGTGGTCCCGGAGATCATGATCTGCTCATATATATGCTCATGAAACAAGAACGATTGATGCGTATAGCTATAGCCTATAGGTAGCTGGCTCGATCACGCGGACGGGGTCACGTAGGAGCAGGCTGGGTTGCTCACCTGAGGCTGAGCCCATTCCTGTGGAGGATCGCGGCGAGCAGCTAGCAGCACCGATGACCGAGCGAGACGAGGCGACGAGGAGGCCGACGGAGACGTGGGCTACCTAGAGAAGAGCAGTGGACGGCGCCCGGCTGGCCGCAACAGGGGTCTCAGTGGGGGCAATTAGTTAGGGAAGAAAAGGAGGCGTAGTGTAGTGGTGGGGCTCCCTAGCTGTGAATCCACCCAGCCGTCTCTTTCTCTGGCTTTTGGGAGCGCGCATGCAGTGCAGGCAGCCCCGCCGTGTCCGCTCCTCCCTTTATTTTCGTCAGCAGCCGGGGCGGCAACTGAGGCGGGCGGCTTGTGGTGCGTAAGCGTGGTTCAGGAAGAGAGAACGCGGCGGCACTCGGTGGCGGCGGGTCTCGATCGGCTCGGTGCTGCATGCGCTGCGCTGCGTGGTGCGCGGCCAGCTGCCGGGTGGGTGGCAGAGAGAGAGAGCAGATGGCTATAGTACAGTGCGGTGGGCTCGTGCCGTGGCGACTCGCAGGCAGGTCGATCGGGTCCAACGGCCCCTGTGCACAGCGATGATATCTCGCTCGTATGTTCTGGGCGTCTGGCACGTGGCAATCGCGATGGTCATACGGTACCTGATGAGGTCTCTCCTCTGCTATGGCCCGGAGCCGGTAACGACAAGCCACAAAGCCTAGCCCTAGCGTCGCCCCCGGCCTCAGAAACCACCACGCCCAGATAAGAGCTGATACCTCCACTAGGGGGATATACTGATATGATAAGAGGAGGGAGGAAAAAAACTAAAAAAGCAAGCACGAGCGTTGAGCCCGGAGCGGTTCGGTTACCTCGTCCGGCGCCGCTCGCGCACCGTACGTGCGTACGGTCGTCCGTCCCAGCGGCAGTACCCTGTACCCCACCGCCCGCAGAGTTTTTTTTATTTTTATATTTTTTAAAATCTTTTTTTACAAAAATATACCATGGTTGACATCTTTTGCAAAAATATACCTCCGCCAGGGATCTGAAGCCCGGAGGCTGGACGCCAGGTCCCTGGCCCACGGAACCGGGGGCACCTGGCGCCCGGAGACCAGGCGCCAAGGGCCTAGCGCCCGGAGGCCAAGCTCCAGGTCTGTGTATCCCTCCACGATTATCGCAACCTCTACGAGCGTGGCCGCAAGCGCCCGAGAGGTACAGTACATCTATGGTCTATCTGTAATCCCACGGTTTTATACATGCACGCCTTTTTTACTGTCTTGGAGACTTGAACATGGCAGTACATCTACGTTTCATTACCCTGTACCCCACCGCCCGCATGTCGGCAGCGTCTGAATTGTGTCACGGCGGCCTGCTCTGTGCATTTCGGCCCAGAGGTCAGAGCGCCTTGCTCGGTACGTATAAGGCCATCTGCCCTCGTATTACTCTGTATTTCTTTTCCAAAAAATATTCCAATCTAATTAGCAAAATTTTTCTCCCGCATTTCCGTTACTCTATATATTTTTTCCATACCCAACTACCCAATATTTTATAAAAACGTATCGTATGCAACCACAGAAGATCTGGTGCAACCCTGCAACCTATCTATCTGGTGCCTCCGATCCAAATCCACCGACTAGACGAGAAATTTTGCAGTAACACACCCGCCTCTTGTGTCTTATCTTACGAAGAGGTCCCCACCCGTTCCCCAGTCAACCAATTCCCCACCGCTCGGCCGATCTATAATCGCAAATACGGCCGTAGCGATGGTCCGGCGAACTTCCTTGCAGCTCTCCGCCATGAACACAACCATGAATTCCAAATCATTTACAGTTCACAGTTTGCACTTTTAGAGGAACATGCAGGCCTGAAGTTAGTCCAAAATACTGAAATTTGAATAGGCATCCATACCAGCGGCGTCCACCAAGGCCATAACAACGGCACCACTTCCATTCGTGGCTTTCACGCGATGCAGTCCGCCGTGAGGATCGCAGGTCGCCGCGGAGTCATGCCCGATTCCGAGGAGACGAACCGACGGGCGACAAGGACAGCACGTACAGTTTCTTCAATAACGTGCAGGCAATGCAAGTGGTGGGCGTGTTACTGCAAAATTGTCTCGCCTTCTCGTCTAACCGGTGGATTTGGATCGGAGGCACCATATAGCTGGGTTGCAGGGTTGCACTTCTGGTTGCATGTGATACGTTCTCATATTTTATCCATACACCTCCAACTACCATCTCATTTATCTTCACACCACATTAATATCCATACTACTAATAAATGGTATTAAAACACCAAATAAATACTGGAAAATATTAATGTAATGCAAAAAATTACAAAATCATTTTTATAAAAAAATTACAATTTCACTCCTGCCCATCATCACCACCGACATGTGGGCCCGACTCTCTCCTCTCTCCTACCAACCTCTCCTCTCCCACCCGACGCCGCCAACTCCTTCTCCTCTCCTGCAGCTGGATCCGCCGGATCCGCGGCCGCTGCCGCTGCCGCCCCGTCCTCCACTTCCTCTGCACCGGCCGCCTCCCCAAGCTCTGCGCATCTCCATGTCGTCTGTATCCCTCCTCGTCGGCTATCTCCCTCCTCGCTGACTCCACACCGGCCGCCCGAAGCGCCACTTCCTCTGAACGCCGCTGTCCCTCGCGCCTCAGCGCCGGGCGGATCCACTTTTCCCTCTCTCCCTGCGATTCCAAGCTTCGATCGCTGAGCCAGCCGTTGCTGCCCTCTCCCTCCCTGCCCCTCTTCTCCCCTGTCTCCTCTACGGCCTCGCAGTGGCGGGATACATGTGCGTCAATTCGCCGCCATGTGCCTACACCGTGCCCATCCGCCGGCCCTGGAGCGCTGCGTGGGTCACCCAGCCTAGGCCACCACGCAGTGGCCTTCTCCACCGCCTCCGGCCAGATCTCCGTCCGCCACAGTGTCCAGTTGGTCTGCCTCCACTGCCGCCTTCTCCATGAACACCTCCGCTCCGCATTCTCTCTCTTCCAATGGAGCACGCGAGGAAGGAGTGGTTCGTGGGGACCGCGGCGGCAGGCTGATGCCGGAAGACGCCGTACTCCCCTACATATGGCGGAACCGAGCCGTTCCGAGGTTTAGCAGAAGGATAGAGGAATGTGCTACAGTTCCTTTTACTCTAAATTCTTACGGCATGCAGGTGGTGGAAGATATGGTGGGATGGGCTGCAGAGGGTCTAAGGCTGTGAGGGATTCAGGCCCTCTTTCTTGGGCTGTATGGGATCTGTGTCTCTCGGCCTGCTTCAAACAGCGTACACGGAGAAAAAGTCATCCGGCCCACCTTCAATCGTCTAGAGCAGCAACACAGCACAGCAAATTACATGGGCCTGCTTCTGGTAGCCCGGCACGGCACCAACGCCCTCCACCACCACACCACCATCCCATGAATGATAACCGCTGCACAGCAGGACTGTGGGTAAACGAAATTGCTATCGTTCAGTAAAAATCCTCAACTTGCCTTTCTACAAGGTCCGTCTGATAAATGATGCACATGACCGTTTTCCCTTCTTCAATTCCTGCATACAGTACGTTGCAACAGCCGCCTCTTTAAAAAGAAAAAAAACGAAACAAAACACCTGTTGTCACGTCAGCGTTACAGCTGATCCCTCACCATTCATATCAGCATCCGTTTGCCAACCGAGCGATGATGCGTCACTTGTGTTAAGAAATATTGGTTAATGATTAATTAGTCAATTAGTGATGTCATTTGCGGTTGCTATTAGTGAAGAGACACCCTTTCATTAAGGGACATGTAACCACTCTTTGGTCACCTATATATGTACATATAACCATCCTATGAGACCAATGAGAATCATTCATTCTTCACAATTTGTGTCTCGCTCTCTACTTTTCACTTGTAACACGTTATCATGCACGTTTGCTCTATCGAGTGCTAATTGGCAATTGCGCTTAGACGCTGGTTGCAAGAACTTATCAAGAACAGAGTTCTTCCTTGATCTTTTGTTTCACCAAGCCACCAGAACAACCGAGAACGACAGAGAACGCCAAGAACAACGAAGAACAGTGGCGAGATGCCGCCTCTCGCTTTGGAACCCATCATCACTGCACTTCTCACTGTGGTGGTGGCTAAGATCCATCGCGCTAATCGCGTTGGGTACCACGACCGTGAACACCTTCGTGACGCCATCCGTCGTACTCTCTGTCTTCTTCACGTAGATGGTGCTTGGACTCCACACCGACTTCCGAGCCTTGGTGCCCAGAACCTCCACCAGCCCC
Source organism: Paspalum vaginatum (assembly GCA_030272315.1). Taxonomy (NCBI): domain Eukaryota; kingdom Viridiplantae; phylum Streptophyta; class Magnoliopsida; order Poales; family Poaceae; genus Paspalum; species Paspalum vaginatum. Next base: position 2,360,748 of record CM059021.1, on the reverse strand, counting down.
GCCGTGCGATGGAGGAGGGCACCGTCTTCAACCTGTCGGGACCGCAACTGCCACCGTCGCCCACCTTCGTCCTGGACTTCCCAACAGTACAGGTAACGGCGGATTAGGCGGCTCCGGCACCAACCTTGTGCCCGCTCCATGTGCTACGGGCCATGTCTTGCCCGCACCACGGAGGGTTTCCACACCAACGGCGTCGGACCCTCTACTCCTCAACGTCGCCTCACCGGCCTCGCCAATGGCACTGCGGCGCCCGGCTCCAGAGCCGACCTCGCCAACGGCCATGGGCGTATGGCTGGCGCCAACGGCTCCTCCTCCACCTCCTCCGATGAGGAGATGGAGATACATCTCTGAAGACCGCAGGGGGAGGGACTCGAGGCATCCCTACCGCAGATTCACTTGATCCGCGTACGGGGACGCCCCTGACCCAGGTGTTGGCCGCCCTTGGAGGCCGATGCCACTGCGATGAGAGGGAGGAGGGGAAATGGCGCCGACGGTGGCCTCTATCGACTGCGAGTAGAGGCGACTCGGCGGCTGCGGCATCCCGGGGGAGTGGAAGAGGGATGAGACGTGAGGGCCACGGATCCAGCAGAACCATCCCTTGGCCTCCCTCCACCGGCAGCGGCCTTCATCGACGGCATGCGGCCGACGGTGGCTCGGCTGCGGCGGCAGCAACAAGCAGGGAGAGGGGTATGGCAGTTAGGGTTTCTAACCGTAACCGCTCGCCCTTTATACCTGCCGACCTTCGGCCGTTTTGGGCCGCCTCGCAGAGTCCCGTCGTGGGCTGCAAGCTGGCCCAACCACCGCCTCTCTCCCCTGCCGCTCGTCTTGGGCCGCCTACTGAAGCTCAGGCCCTCGCCGGCCTCCTGCGGCTTGTGTGGGTCACCTGCGAAGCCCAGGCCCACACCGCGCCCCGACCAGAGAAGCCTGCGCCCTGTCCGATGGGCTTTAGCGGGCCTCCCAATGGTTTTTGGGCTAAATAGAACCTTAACCATTTCTCTATTTACTGTTTTATTAAAATTCAGTATTTTCTGCAGTTATGCATTTTAGTTCCTATATTTTTCTAAATTATGCATTCTGCAGTAGTTGTCAGCAAGTGTCTTTATTAGACCCCTGATGTAATTTTATTATCATATGTGAATGTATATATGTGTTTATATATTTGCATGTGACGGTATGTTTTAACAAAATATACCTAAAACTCTCACAAATAGAAATAAGACTTAATTGTCAAAAGGGTTTACACCAAAACTCTCACAATCAAAGTTAATTCCATTTGTTTCAGAGTTTTATGAATAAACTCTCACAATTAAAGTAACATTTAATTGTCAAGAAGGGTTTTTCAATGCAAAATTCTCACAATTAAATTAATTTAATTATCAATAAGGGAAATTTGCGAGACATGGCTCTTTTGCAGCGAATCAAAATAGATTTCGCAAAACTATAGCCCTATACAATTATTATGCTATGTACATAGTGCAAATTTGTTTTAATCTATGACTTTAACAATATATTGACCTTGTTAATTTTGCAATTCCTTCTTAAAATTGCATTTTAACAGAAAATCCTCGCAATTAGGTGCTCCTTAATTGACTTAGGATTGAATGCGGAATTTTTCAAGAATGTGTTTATCATTTTGGGATTAAAACACAAGGTGATAGAGTCATAGGCATTGGCTGTATTTTATTCTCATGAATAATTCTGCCCTGAGACCATGCCTATTGCAACGAATTATTCGTCCGTCACTACGAGGTCTACATCAAGTTTGGAATTTCCAAACTTGATGATTACCTACATAGTGTTTACCCTAAATGAATATTTGGATCTATGGTTTACATTTTTACGGTGATAACCATTGTTCGTGGTCAGTTTTGGTTATGCACAGAGTAGTGGAGCCTTAGACATTGGCTGCGGTATATTTTTATGTGAATGTATCAGCCCAGAGACCATGTTTATAGCAGCAATTTAATTGCCTACTACTAACAGATCTACTCTATGTTTCAAACATAGAGATTATCTACAAAGTGTATAGCATTATTGATAATGATAGATGTGTGAAGTCGACATTTTATGTAAGACTTCTAATAATCCAAAATACAATGACAAGATATGAAGAATTGATGAAATTTGCATTTAAGATTATTACAACATTACCATTAAACAAATGGTTTTATACCATGCTAGGGATAATAGATACGGAGTTCTATGAACTCGCCCTATGGGCATCTTTAATCCCCATGGATGATGGACATTAATATAAGTCTCATCCTATGAAATGTTGGAAGCATATACTGAAACTCCATCAGGAATAGCTTTTACAATGGATCAAATAGATTGGTATCTTTGCTATTGCTAACAAACCATGTGATGCCATAGAGATATTCGACGAGAGTATTTCATGGAGCAACTTTTATGCATTTTGGGCTTATTATTCAAATGAAGAAAAGTCAATGCACAAAAGTGGAACAATGACAACACCGAACTAAGGAATGACAAGCAATTGTTATGATTGTGGTTTCGGTTTAGCATTTTTTGCTTAACAATGCCTTACTCATAAAGTTCCAATTTGATCTTTACCAAAAAGTTCAAGGATGGTATAAACTTGAGGTTGATTGTTAATCACTGGATCTTAATAATCGTGTGACAACATTTCTCTTTTAAAATAAGAGAACCTCGCAAGAATGGACAAAACACTCATCGAATATATTTAAGATGACTCAGTTTTGAGATTTTTAATAATCTCAATGTCTATTCACATAAAAATGTCCAATTAAAATGTTATAATATTTAAAGTTGTCAGGCATGTTTGTTGTATACTCAACAATATGTCACAAATTATTTGATGAGAGTATTTATTAAACTCTGATCTTATATATAGATGTGTATGGTCTCCATTACAATGGTAGATGAATGCCACACGCTCTATAATTTGGGCTATACAAAACTCTAAAATTCTTTTGAATTGAAGATGAGTTTTGACAATCACTCGATTTGTTATGGTAATTGGATTGGTCGTACCAATATTATGCCTTTGGATAACGAGTGACACTCATATCTTATTGAATTATAGAGATATCCGTAAATTGTGTTTCTATGGGAACATAATATGACAACAACAGATATGGCATATACATCCAGCCCGCACAACATGTTGCAATAAGATAATTTTTCAGACTCATGATTCATTCTAAAATTGGTATGTTTCAACGTGTCCATCCTTTAGGATGTTATGAAAATTATCCTGCAATGCTATTGGTCATAATTTTGTCATCTTTTTGTTGCTTCAAGTGCCATAGGGAAAATGATTTTAAGATTATCATATCTTAGAATCTGGTCATATGTCTAAGATTCCCAACACATTCCTATTAGAGATATGTGTTGCATGACACAAATAATTGTGTATGGACAGTTCGGGTATTCTTTGTGATTCTAAAGATACATTTTCAGATGATCTTATGAGCACAAGAAAATGATGACCCAAATTTTGAGGACATCATTCTGAACGATAATGAATTCACAGCTTGTGCCTCCAATGACGATTGTATGGCGTCTGGAATTCATATATTTCATCGAGATAATTGGAATCTTTGAACAAGATCATGACATGACCAGTAGATTGCATCTTTTCCCCAACCTTGTGTTGGGGGGCCTGGTAGTTCTACACACTCCTGGTTTGTGTGATTAACTGCATATTCCTCTATACATAATGTGATCCCATATATTTTTCAATCTGCGATCCGGGTATACATGATATACCCTGATCTCACCACCTCAACGTACATCTATGGGCCCTCTCAGAAAATAGGGATATTTTTGGGACTTGAATCTCCGTCAATCATTAAATATTTGAATCCTTGTAATATGGATCCATATATGGCCTGTACGTTGTTTATAATAATGAGCATTTTTCAGGCATTAGGGGGAAATTTCATGTACCAAAATAATACCAGGAAATTAACTGAAATTATTTTCAGGCTTGGGATCACATACTAAATATTTTGAACTTCGAGTTCAAGAATTATTTGCAAAAGATTGCAAATAATCTGCTAAATGCATTTACTAATTACAAAATTATAATACAAGTCTTTTATTTCTGCAAGGAATATGCCTAACAGAGTGGAGGTATCAAATAAAACCACTCAACCCCTGATTAACAATAAGAGGGGGAGAAATCTGGCTTCCAAGCATGATTAATCTGTTTTTGAGCAGAGAAAGACGGTGAATGCACATCAACCCAGTGTTGATGATTTGTGGACTTGATTCACAACCCTCTTCGAATGCACAATATGTTTTAAGCTACATGTGTCGACACAAACTCCTCTGATTGAATTGAACTCAACATTCCATCCAGAGAATAAGACCATAGCAGGGTGCTTTCAACACTTGTTCTGGATTTTTCGGAATGATGCAATACAACAGAGATGCTTTGTTCACCAAGAAGTGTTTTAGGCTTTAATGCCAATACCTCGTCATATTTCCGCCCAAAATTGGCTTTCGAAAAAGGTGGTGAGACATGAACAAGGCTTCGTAGCACAGGGTTCATGTGCCGAAACCCAACCGATTCTCCACTTGGCATAGGGATTCTTAACAGAATCTCACCCATAATTTCCGATAATTATTGGCAGTACAAAATCATCTATCCGTGCGGTTGATAGATGTGGTGACGACATATATGGGTCACTGGGTTTCAAACCCTCATACATAAATTTGCAGCATATAAAGTGTAGTAGCTTACAGAGTCATTAATATGACTTAAAAAGCAAATAAGTCGAGTAAGGTACGTTCGACTTAGTGAATTCCATTCTTTGAAGGGATACACAAAGATTATGATTAAATGTGAGTGTTTATCTAGAAATTCTTAATTGAATTTCATGCTCCCCCAATGATCGTCAATGCGGTTGATATCATTGGTGATGAACACTGTAAATGGCACAAAGTAATCTAAAGACGGAGTATATAATGGGGCATGTGGATCTATGATCCAATATTGTCTATGGACAATTGTCAATAAAATTGTGTACATCCAAAACATATTGACGAATCGCAATATAAATAAGTCATATCCATCTCTGGTAGTCAGATCTTTAAAAAAAGGACTCGAGGAGATGGAGAAGAGATATAGAAATCTATATATCAATGACTTATGTATGCTGACATATCTTATAATCAATATCTGGCCAGACATTGCAATTGCAGTGAACTTGTTGCAAGGTATAGCATTACTCCTACCAATAGCACTGGTTAGGATTAAGGGATATCTTTTCAATATCTCGAGGCATAAGCCATCTTGGTATCTTTTACAAAAGAAACTGAGATTTGATTTTGATTGGATATATCTTGGTGTCTTTTACAAAAGAAACCGAGATCTTGATATTTATTTGATGTCTCAAATACCACACCAAAGACAATTTATACATATAGCGTGAAAAAGGTCTCAAAATTTATGGATGTCTTTGATAAAGATATCTAGGACCATTTCTACCGTTCATTCTGATAAATAATCATATTGATTATACGAAGCTTCCCTATAATGGTATTGGCTTCGCAGAATGATTTACCATATACTTTAGTAATCTGGTATTAGTTCTATTGAATCACCAACCTTATGTTGTTTAGGTGTGAATAAGTTATACTTGGTGTAATTTTGCTATGCATTTTTGCCCAAGATTGTTTTCCTTCTAACAAGGACGGTTAAAAATGTCGCAAACTAAGTCACGTGATAATCTCGCAGAGATATTCACGAAGTCTTTAACCACACTCCACATCTTAAATGTGTTGAGAGAATTGGTGTAAGACAACTCAATTTTTGCATGAATCAGGGGGAGATTTCTCTTTGATTCATAAACTTGTTTAAACATCATATTGTACTCTTTTCTTTGTATGAGTTTTTTCTCTTCTGAGGTTTCTCATATAAAGTTTTTAATGAGGCAATATCAACATTATGATATATGTCGAATCATCTATTTTTCCCCATAGGGGTTTTTCGAGGATGATATGAGACATGTAAGATTCATGGACAATGATCAATTCTTCTCTTCCTTCAGAAACTTAGGAGAATAATAAATATGCCGTATTGTCTATTTTTCCCCACATGGGTTTTTAGAGGACAATATTAAGCATATCAGATTCATATCATGATGTATCCTTTATTTTTCCCATTGGGTTTTCTAAGGATTTTCATGGTATATAGATACTTCTTCTCTTCCTGTGAGAACAATAGAAATATTATCTACTTTATTATAAGATGATCATGTGATGGTTTCAAGGTGCAAATTGATCAAGGGGGAGTGTTAAGAAATATTGGTTAATGATCAATTAGCCAATTAGTGATGTCATTAGCAGCTGCTATTAGTGAAGAGACATCCTTTCACGAAGAGATATGTAACCACCACTTGGTCACCTATATATGTACATGTAACCATTCTACGAGATTAATGAGAATCATTCATTCTTCACAACATTTGTCTTGCTCTCGGCTTTTGTGGTAGAACCGCTCAGATTAACCCGGATTTAGTGCTTAATCACCAGATCCGGACTGACCTCGGTTGTCCTTCAGGATGTAGGTATCCTAACTTGGCCTTCCCATCCGGATCGAGCTTGATTTTTGGGGCGACTCTCGAAGGAGTCCACAGGTTACAACATACACAGCCACATTTATTACATAAAGTTGAAATATTACACATAGGGTCTGGTACTTATTACATCCCGGCTGATAAGTTCTTCAGCCATTTAAACAAAAGTAACATAGTTCACAAGTTTTTCTCCAACACACCCATCTTATTCTGCTTCAGGCGTAGCAAAGCTTATTTCAGAAGAAAGGAGGAGTAAGATAAGGATCCCATTCAAACCACGTGTATTCCGCACCTGTAAAAGAATAGGCAAGAAGCCTGAGTACTAATTACTCAGCAAGACTTACCCGACCACTAGGTCGAAACCCGACTTCCTAACTCATAGCCGGGGTGGTTAGGTCAACTCACACTACGGCAGGCCTAATAGTGAATCCTTAGCTCTTAGAATTTGGTTCACTTTTTAGTTATTACCTGACCATGCTGAGTTATTCCTAATCTACTAATCAACCAGGACAAACATGTTGTCATGCATTCTTCATTAACAGGATCAGTTCTCTTACTACGATGTTGCTCGCGATCAGGCAGCTTACAACCGGCAAGCCACAGACGATTCAAATCGATTTCCCATCTCTCGAGAGGGATACTCAGACACCCGTCATATGTGTGTACACCGACCCCACATACGACAACCCAACATCCAGTGCTACCTAGCCGGAACCATCCTCACCGAACCCGGGTGTCAGTCCTTCGACACCCGCCCAACCTCCTCCTTCCAGTTGGTCTCATCTAGTTCCGCGCTTAGGTACAACAGGACGAAAAGCTTACCGAAGCCCGTTAAGGACGGTAAGTGAATGAGGCGCGTTCGGCCCAACCAGGCCACACATCGGACGGCCTTATGCGACACAGGCAGGATCAAGGTCCATAGCAAATAATCATAACATGTAAAGTACGAAAGCGAAACTGATCCCACCGCATGCCTGTCAAATTATTAACATTCTTCTTATTCTTAACCAATAAATTGCTGTAAAAGAATTCTATTCTAGGCGTATGCTACCTAAGCCATCTACTGAGCATAGGGTTTTATGCTGGATAATGAGTAATCATGCTCTAGGGTTTCAATCAATTCCTAACTCTAATGCACAAGCATAACTCTGATTTAAATTAAGAACTTAAAGAAAACTAGGTAATGCACCGGGGCTTGCCATGAGTCACGGGATCTGCCTCTGTCGGTGACTCGGAGTCTCCTCCTGCTGGTGTGAAGGATGCCTCGGCCGCACCAGCTTCTGGAGTTTCCGTTGCGGTGGAAGACTCTTCAACTGGAAGTGGTGGGACCAACATGCCTAGATTGATGACATGCAGGAGTTTTAAAAATATGAGGATGATCAACCTGTTAAAAAAGTAAAATGTACAATTTTCTAAAGAAAAAGGGTGGCTGGGGTCAAACATGGATATTTTCGGATGTAGATGATTGTCCTATGGTTTAAATGAATTACCAGGTATTTTTAAATAATTTTAAAAGCTTAAATGAATTTTCTAGGAATTTTTGAATAATTAAAATGGATTTTTAAATTAATTTTCTATTTTTAATACACTTTTATGATTTTTTTCTGCATTTTTAAATAAAGGCTAATTTTTTTAAAATATATAAACTCTAATTTAATTTCTTTTTAGAATTACCAAAATATTTATATGAATTAATAAATGATTTTATTAATTAAAATAAACATATTAACATTAAAGTAAAATAAATAAACAATTTAAGTTTAAAAGAAAAAGAAAACGGAATTACAGTTAAAATTCGGCCCAGCCCACTAAAAAACTAAAGTAAAAAGTTCTAATTTCCCCCTCCAAAAATCGCATTGGCTCCCTTTCGGCTTGGCCCAGCCCGGAGTAGGCCGGCGGCCTGCTTCTCCTAGGCGTGGCCCAACTCGCGCCTTCCCGGCTCGGCCCAGCAGCCGCGCAGGTGGCAGGCCGGCCTGCCAGGCGGGTGGCCCAGCGGACCGGCCTCGCCTAGCCGCTCGGCGCGCGGTGCGCCGCGCAAGCGCGCCGCGCTCGCCGCGCCGGCAGCACCAGCGACCATCCGGCGCGGCGCGAGTTCCTCTCTCGTTCCCTCCCCTTTTCCCCTTCTTTCCCCCTCTCCCTTCACTGCTAGGTCGGCGCCGGCGAGGTGGCCTCGCGGCGGCGGTGATGTCCGCAGAGACCCACCACTTACCGCGCGGGGTGCGCGCAGGCGCGGCACACCCGATGCGCGCATCCGCGGGAACCCTAAGAGTTCCCACGCGCGGGGAACGCGGCGGCGACACCGCGGTGGCCGCGGCGCCTTGCGGGGCTTCGAGCTCTGGCAAGCTAGGGAAGGGAGGAGGGAGCGGGTTGGGCTTACTGGCGCGGGGGTCACGGTGACGGCGGCGGAGGCGGGCAGCGACGGCGCGGGGCGCGGGGTGGCGCGGGCACAGGCGCGGAAGCGTGGGGAGCAGCAGACTCCCCCGCTCGCCGCGGCGGGGAAGAAGAACCCGCCCCCCGCGGTCCCACCTGTCAGCGCCGCCTGACAGGGGGCGCGGGTGGCGGGGGGCTGGCCGCCACGCGGGCCGCCGCCCCCGACTGGGCTTCGCCCAGCAGGCGCGTGGCCGCGGGCTGGCTAGCTGGCCCGCGAGGCTCCTCTTTTTCTTTCTTTTTTTTTCACTTTTACCTTTTTCCTTTTTAACCCTAGATTTTGAACTTTTTTTAAGGAGTTCAAATACAAAAGTGAAAGGGTTTAATTTAAATTAAACTTCCACATTTTTGTCCTAAAAAACTCCAAATTTTTAAAAAAACTTTAAATTTAAATTTGAATCAAATTTTTAAAAAAATAATTAAAATAAAATATAATGTACTTAAATGTTTTAAAATACGGAGTATTACAGCTTTTCACTCGCAACAACTTGATTGCAGATCATTCAGCGAGCACGCGTGGTATGTTCCCAATAGCCTGCTAAATTAGGACCCGTGCGACTGTCTGATGACTGACATCAAAGATGGAGGAAATGTGCATGCACGCATGTGTTTCAGTGATGGCGCTGTGTATGAATGGCGTCCCAAGTTCCCAGCACACCACGTCACCACGCGCCAGCTACGTCTCCAAGAGCTACGCAGGGGACGATGTTGCAGATTGCCACCCGTCCCTTCTCGTCCTTGGTGATCTGACGATAATGGAGTACGTACGTGGTGAGCTCTGCCCCAGTGCTTTCCTTGTCCGAAACTACAGGTCCATATATATAAATAATCACATGTCGCTTCACGCTAGCACGGGCGAATTATTGGGAGGGGAAAATGACATTGACAAGGCTGGAACTGGACCCCTATTGGGCGGTCAATGGCGTAACGGCCCCTGTGGTGGAGCTGGCGTCATTCTAAACACTGCACGGCCGGGGTCCTCCCGATCACGATGGCGTAACAGTGGAGCTAATCAAGTCGAGAATCTCCGGCTCTGGCCGTGAGAGCAGACGCACCTGCAGTACCCATGGATGCAGAAGAAAACAGTGGAGGTGAAGGTGCATGCATATCAGCATGTGCTTACAGCCATCTACACCTGGGGCTGGGCTGGGCCGCGCGCTGGGCAAGTTGCCATATGCACGCCCCGCCCGCCCTCGGCCCCCAGGACGTTGGTCGCCGTCGGCGGTCCTCCGTCCGCCGCGTCGCCGTCCATCGGTCAAGAGAGACCCACCACACCCGTTTTGGTGACGAAAACGACGCTGGTCGTTGACGGCATGCAACATGGGACGTGATGCGCGCCATTGCCATGCATGGGTGGTAGTAGAAGCTAGCTTATTGGTGGGTGGGCCGTACTTACGTACTACCACCAGGTGACACTGTCATGTCAGGCTGCAAATCACTAGTAGTACTAGGGCTCCTTTTTGCCGGTGCGTCTGGATCAGCTTGAACCTCGGTTCCGTTGTGACATGTAGTACTCCAATAACCACGACACCAAACAAAAAAAAAACGCACAGGGGATTCCGGTGGTGCCGCACGCACCGGCACATCGTACGGCGACCCGGTCGTGGGGTTTGATTGCGTGTCACGAGAATCATGTCGGCGGCACGAGCCTCAGTTACGACACCCCCCACCCCCGCCCGCTGCGCGCGCCTGGGTTCGTGGTCTCCCTGTCCCGGGAAAGTGGGGCTCGTGCTTTTCGACCGCAGCGTGCGCGGCGCAGAAGCGACGGCAGCAAGCAGCCCCGGCCCCGGCGCGCGGCCTCTGGTCTGGCTTTGGCTTGGGATACCGTATCGCGGCGGCAGCCGGGCAGGGGCAGCGATCATGAAAGCGTGTCACGAGGAGTGCAGCCGTGTCGGGACCGTGTCCAGCGCCAGCCTCACGACCGCGCAACGAACAACAAAAAGCCGCGAGCAACACAGCGTACTACCCTCGCCGCGCCTGGGCTCTCACTTGCGGTTGCTCAGCGTGAAACAATGCGAGCTCGTGACGAGCCCCAGCGCCTGGCGGCCCGATGGCCTCCGCCGAGTGGAGCCAAAAAGGGAAGGCGCCTGCTGCCGCGCGCGGTCGCCCACGCGTACACGTCCCTGCTCTGCAGGCTCACAGACACAGCCATGCGCCGATTCGATATAAAAAATCGCGGCGACACATCCGCCGTGGTACAGGAGCGGTACAGTACAGTACGTAGCAGGTACCACGACGGAATCAGTGATCCGATCCCCACCGCGCTGCCTCCAGCGAGCGAGCTGGCCACAGCCGTGTCAGGCGCCCTGACGCCGTCGACGAGCGCAGGGTAGGGCAGAGGCAGGCGCTGAAAAAGGTGAAGCCTCCTTCAATTCAATGCGGCGGGGGCAGCGGGGCTGCGGGAGGCAAAATTAACGCGAGAACGTGCGCGCGCCGAGCTGAGCACGGGTCGCCGCCCGCGCACGGCGGCGGCGGCAATCATCGGCCGGCCACCAGGATGGCCGGGGCCGGGGGAGCGGCGAGAAGGTTGCATTGTAGCCGTTGGTTGGGACTTGGGACTGTGGGCACGGCCGCACGGGGGAGACACGCGATGATGCGCGACACGGGGAGACGCACGAGCCCGCCACGACGGTGCTGCCATCGATGGCGGGCGGGCGGGAGGCAAAGTGCGCGGCGGACGGACCACCGCCGGCTCGCTAGGTGGCGAGAGGAAAGGATAAACCTAAGCAAAACAACGCAGGAGCGAACAAAACCGGGGTGCCTGCCTCGTGCTCGTGCATGCACATGCACATGCAGCTCGGCGAATGGTGCTGTGCTGGCGTTGCGCACCCGGCGCCAGGCCACCTGCCTTTTTACAACACCGAAAATAACACAGGAAAGGCCGCGGCACTTTTGTTTCGGATGCGTGCGTCGAGCACGGACAAAAGAATTTGGCAGCACGAGTACAAGTGTACAAAGTACACGGACACGACCAGCTCTCTCGTATCGTATGGTTCCCTCACCGCCCGACCCGGCCGCCGACGCAAGGCGCCAAAACCTCTCTCTCACCTGCGCGCCCACGGCTACACTACACGGCCGCAGGGGATCCGCAGGCAGGCGGCAGGCGGCAGGCGCGTCCATCTCCGCGGCGCCATCTCCGGGCCGCAACCAATCGTCGCCGCACGTACCACCGGAACTCCAAACCCGGCACCAAACACCCACCTCGAGATTCCCGCGAAAGCGACATCCCCCGCCACCTCCACCGCGCTCCCCGGCGCGGCTTCCCAGGCCGGCATGCGTGGCCCCGGGCCGAGGAGTGGGCGCCGTAATTCCGACGCTGCCCATCACGTGACCCGCCGGGGCCGCCGCTTTCCAGTTCCAGCTCTGTAATTCTGTAAATTTCGAGCCATCTCGTGGGTATTTCCGGTAGACGACGACGGAGGGGGAAAAAACTTTTTTCTCCCGGCTGCAACGTGGGCCCCGCGCCACAGCGGCCTAGGCGATAGGGCCGTTACGGCCGGGCGGGGCCCGGGGCGCCCACCAGCTCGACCCGGGCCACCGACGCGAGCCGCGCGCCTCGCCCTCGCACGCGCCGGCGCGGATGGGCGGGAGGCGGCGGACGCCGGCGAGCTCCGAGAGGCTCCTCACGCCGATGGCGCTGGTGCCGCCGCCGCCGCCGCCGCCGGAGCGGACGGCGGCGGAGCAGGAGTGGCGGCCGGCGTCGGTGACGAGGAACTCGGAGCGGACGAACATGAGGTCGGACGGGCGCAGGTCGCTCCAGCGCTGCTGCGCCGCGGGCGCCGTCTCGCCCGCGCACCCGCCCGCCGTGCTCACCAGGATGCGGTGCCCGAACCGGCGGTCGAAGGCCTCCGGATCCGGCTCCGCCACCGCGGCCGCCGGCTCCACCAGCAGCACCCGGTCCTTGCGCACCTTGGCGCCGTCGAAGCAGCCCACCGCGACGCCGCCGTCGGCCGACCGCCGCGAGTCGGGCCCGGCGCGGCCGCCCGGCGCGCGCACGGACCCCGTCGAGTGCCGCCCGGAGATCCTCCGCCCGGCCGGCGGCGGCGTAGGAGCTGGGGTGGCGGGAGTCGGAGGTGGAGCCGCCGCCGCGTCTTTGGCGCCGGCGGCCTTCGTGTCCGGCGGGTCGGGCGGGCCCGTGGTGGACGGCTTGGGCGGCTCCGGGAGGAGCAGCACGTCCTCCGGGTCGACGCGGGAGCGGCAGAGCGGGCAGGTGGAGTGCGCGTCGAGCCACGTGTCGACGCACTCGACGTGGAAGCCGTGGCGGCACTTGGGCAGCAGGCGCAGCGCCTCGGCGGGCTCGAAGCGGCCGAGGCAGACGGCGCACTCCAGCCCGTCCTTCTGCCCGCGCAGCGCGCCGAAGCGGAACACGGGGAGCGACTCCACGACGGCGCGGTCCACGCCCGAGTTCCGGCGGTCGCCCGCCGCGCCGGGGCCGGACGACGCGCCGCCGGCGCCCGCGCCCGCGCCGTAGGGCCCCGACGACTCCGCGGCGCTGCGCTTGCAGTGCTTGGCGTAGAGCAGGAGCAGGAACGTGATGGAGAAGACGCTGGTGAGGATGCCCACGACCACGGCCACCCCGGGGCGGAACGGGGTGGCCGACGGCGGCGGCGGCGACGGCAGCGGCGACTCGATCGCGCCGTCGTAGTCCGACAGCAGGAGCCGCCGCGACGGCTCCATCGCTCGTCTCGCAACCAGGCGATCGAGTCGAGACGAGGGCACCGCTGCTGGTCTCTGGGTGTGGCGCTGCCGCTGCCACCCACAAAGGAAGCGTCGCGATTTGTAATCAGGCGCTAGGATAGGTGTAATAATAATAATAGCTGTGGAGACTAGAGTCTAGCGGCGTGCAGCGCAGGCTGCCACAGCGCGGTGCGCGGAGGCGGAGCGGAGCAGTAGGCTTGCGGTGAGCGGATCTCCCGGCGATGGGGCCTGGTGGCGGGAAGACGAGGCAGCAGTGGCAGTGGGGGCCTGGACGTGTGGGTCACCCCCGGAGCTGCGCTGCTCCGCCGGTGAGGCCACCTCCCGTGCGGCTTGTCGCGGAGCTGAGAGTGGTAGCAGTACGGGGCACTGACAGTTTCGTTGTGGCGCGGTGGGGCCGCGTGTCAGACTGGGATCGCAGTTCGATTTTTTTTTTCCTGAAAGGAAGGCGAGGTGGCAGCGGCGGCATGGCCGGGGAGCAGACACCCCTGTTTCGAGCGAGTCACGTAAATAATGCGCATTTAAGAACGGCGGGAGGGGAGATTACTGTTCTGGGCCGTCGCTCGGCACGACGCTAATGAAGACGGCCCAGGTGCAGTTTGGGAACTCGGCTCGGAGGCCGTGCGCGCGGGGGAAAGCGATGGGGATGGGAATGAACGCCCGTGGACACCGCGATGCAGAAGAAACCGATCAGAAATTCAGAATTCGGAGCAGCGGCGAGAGCTCGTGTACACGGTACACGGCTCCGGAAGGCGGCCGTGGTCCCCACGTGGCAGACGTGGTGGATGGCGTGGCGTCATCCATGTCCGTGGGCACGTGAGCGCCTGCTCCGGCGAAATTTGAATGTTTGTTTGCTGCCGAAAATTTTCTAAGCCCTCGGGGTGGAGGCCGCCCCGTGCGGCGGGCGGCGGCAGCGGGCAGCCCGGCGGGGAGCGGCAGCGGCAGGAAGGACCGCAGGAGGACCAGTGCCGCACTTTCCGTTTCAGGGATTGCTGCGCCGGTTTGAAGGCGCGAGTTTAATTCGCCCCCTCGAAAGGTAGGTACTGCCGGTGCAATGGCTTCGTTCTCATTCAGGGCCGTGCCATCAATGGACTGGAGGCCATGGAGCCACAGCCACCCATCTCCGTCGTCGTCCAAAACGATCGTAGTCCATGTCCAGGCGATGGCTCTAGACAACGTTCACTTGAACGATGCGGTTTCAGTTTCAGTCTTAACTTGGGTTTATGTTTTCTGTTTGGCCTTTGGTGCGTTGTGTATCATTCTTTCTGCGCCATGTAATGCATGCTCTGCACTCCTTTCCTATCCGGCGAATTGAAAAGGAAGAGCGCGGTACGGCCGGAGCGCTCTGCCCGGGGGGACACAGGACGCCGCTCCAGTAGATCTGGATGCGTCGGCACTGTGCAAGTACACGCCAATGATAGCCCACCATGGCGGCTACTTGCCTAGGGTCGATCAGCGCGCGCATGAGCTGTGCGCACACCATCAGCACGAGCTCCCAGGGGGGGCCGGGCCGTGGCCGCGTGGGACGCCCGATCGACCAGCGCGCTCCAGCACCTCTACAGCACGTCCGTGCCCCTGTTTCTCGCGCCATTGTCGTCGTCGATCGTCCATGGGGGCCCGAGCTCGGATTCGTTCACTGCGCTCGGTCAAGACGAGGAAGAGACTACCTGATGCTGATGGCGGTGTCCGGCAACAGACCAACAGTTACACCCGCTGTGGCGCCATAATTCTGAGGATTCAATTCTGAGAGTGCGAGCGCCCCATCGGCAGATCGCGCGGCAGGCGGCACAGCGCAGCTCGTGCGCGCGGACTCGCACTGCCACGCCGCGACGCCGGATCCCGTCCGTCAGGGCGGCGGCCGGCGTGGGCGCCGCGGTCGACATAAGTCTATTCAGCATTCCTGCGCCGCCTGTGCTGCGCGCAACTGGAGAGATGTACCGCATGCATGCATGCGTCGACGAACGGAATCGACCAAAAGAGCCTTGCTGGGCTGCTGCCGCCGCCGCCGCTGCTGCTGACCCTGCTGCTCTGTAGTGCTGTGCAACTGGGCAGGGTGTAGCGGCGGGTGTCGGTAGCTGCGCTGCGCTGCGCTGCGGGGAAGATGAAGATCATCGAGCAGCACTGCAGCAGCCAGCAGCGTGCGTGCGGTGTTGGTGGGATCGGCGAGGGAGGCGGTGACGGCCGGAACAGTCGTGCGGCTTGTCGCCGCGTGCGGCCGATGGAACGGACCACGTACGCGCGTTGCGTTGCATTGCATTGCATGCATGCGCGGGTGGAGCGGATACGATACGTCGCCATCCTACCTGCGTTGGCTGATCTAGCCGTTCACTGTTCGCCCTGACGGACGGGACACATTGGCGCCGCCCGCCGGGCGTCCAGCTACTCTCATGTCACGCCGTGGCCGCCGCTGGACCGCTAGGGGCCGAGAGAGCTGTGCAGAATTTTACTGCCACTTTTGCTCGCTGTTCGCTGCTTCCGTTTCCGTCCGTGGGCACTGTTAAACACAGAGCTCGGGGGGTCTGCTGTCTGGCTGCTGGGCATGCAAGCGGAAATGTCAGTTTGGTCTCGAGTTGGGAGAGACGGAGGCCACTAGAAATGTCAGTTTGGTCTCGAGTTGGGAGAGACGGAGGCCTAGTGGCCTGCTGAGATGTTCGCGCCAGGCTACACTGAGCCCACCCGTAGTCTGTGAGGCCGAGAATGTTTGGGCGGGCCGAGCCGCTGAGGACCATCAGCAGCGAGCCTACAAACAAGATAACCACAGCCCACACGATTGACGGGAAGGCAGCCAACGCGGAGTTTGGCCCAAGGTAGCCTTCTTGAACGGCCCAGAGTTCAAATAGAAACAAATGAGGCTTAGTCCAGTGGACTGTTTAGGCCTCTAGGTTGGACTCTACTAAGCCCACGCACGGGGCAAAGCCGCAGGGAGAATCTTCCAGCTTCAGCATTTTGTCAGAGATAGTGCATTAGTCTGTACTGCCTCTATCCTTTTCCCATCTGCTAGTGCAACAACGTCAAAAAAAAAATGGAGGGTACTTATTACAAACAAAAAACAGCACAATCCACGATACACTTGCATTAGTCCCACAAAACTCTCGTGCTCCAAACTGTCAACATCCATGTACATAGGGCCATATCTATGTCTGTGTCACAATAGTACTACCTCCATT
This sequence comes from Paspalum vaginatum, assembly GCA_030272315.1. NCBI lineage: Eukaryota > Viridiplantae > Streptophyta > Magnoliopsida > Poales > Poaceae > Paspalum > Paspalum vaginatum. The sequence goes on along the minus strand of CM059021.1, from coordinate 2,343,890 downwards.
TTTGCGTTTTAAGGCCTCTTTTGGTGCTGAGGAAAAGCAAATGAATTTTGAAGGATTCAATTTCTATAGATAGTTTTTTTACTAGAGCCTTTGAAACAAAAGATTGAATCCTGCCAATTTCTTTGAAATTCCTATGAAATGGCATCCTCCATAGCAATTTTAGAGGAAAAATAGCACGAGCTCCACTCTCATGTTTTCTTTCCTTTGTGTCTTGTTTTCCCATGTTTTTCCTGCGCATGATCCAAACACATGTTTTTTTATTTTTCCATGTTATATATTCCTATAGGAATTCAACTGCATTGGCATTTCAATACTGTGTTTTTCCTATTCCTGTGTTTTGAGAATCCGGTGTTCCAAAGCCGCCCTAAATCAAACATTCTAAGGTTTGAATAAATTCAAATGACTATCATACTGAAATGTACGTCATGGCCGAATCTAACGATAGAATTTTAGTGTCGTATTGTTTATATTTCTGACGAGGCTCGTTAACAACATCCTGACCATGCGCCCGTTTTCTGATCAGCCGGACCAGCGGGAATGTTTCTTTGCTGCTGCTGATGGCCGACTTCGCACCAAACTGTTGTACTCATTGGTTATGGCGTGGGAGGACTGAGCAACATATGTTAGTTTGACCAGAGCATGTCCGAGAGAGACATAATTCAGTGGCTGCTTCGTGCTACTATGCTGCTGGAAGCTTTGGAAACGAGACATAATTCAGTGGCTGCTTCGCGCTACTATGCTGCTGGAAGCTTTGGAAACGAAAGGAAAATCCTTGTATTTTGACAAGGGAGTGCATCGTTGCCGCAACAAATCCAGGACTGTGGTTGCGAAGCCCGGGCATGGGCGTGCACGCATGCAGCCAAAGAAGCAGGCATAAAGGACGCTTGGCTAGCAGTGTTTTCAAACGCTAATATGTAAATCTACTAGGCTGTTTTGCTTATGTTGAGGGGGCTCAAAGCCTGCATGTTGTAACCATCTTGTAACCTCTCTTGAGGGATATATAAGCAGCATAATTAGGCGGAGATCCTATATATATAAACTTACTTAAGACAATAAGTTTAGAATAACAGACTTAAGACAAAACTTGAGCGTGACTTGTCTCTTGGGACAGAGTGAGCATGATATTGCCATGCGTTACCGGGAGTAACGAAAATGTAAGTATAATGCATATGGCAGTGCCAAATTGTACGGTGTGAGTTATGCAACGGATGAAGTCGATCTTGAGCACATGCAAAGGTAGAACAGTGACAATGCGTCAAAATTGATAAGGACAGATAAACATTGTCTGGTCCATCTAAACAGCACCTAGACAAGAGATGGGCTTAGGAACTAGACAATAGGTATTCAAGATTACAATGGTGTTCAGAAGATCGGCTGTCATAACCCTAAGTGAGATATACCAGAGATCGGCTGCTATTTTCAGCAACTGTATATTAGCGCAGCTTTGTATCTTGGCCACCACTGTATTTTCAGTAACTATATATTACCGTAGCTTTGTATCCCCGATCCATTGTCTAAAAGTCGTACATATCCACTGTTCCTCTACTATTTCATCTATTCATATCTCTGTCTACCATAGCGCTACAATGTCAGTGCATATTGTCATTCCGTTGGGATAACCTAGTACACACAGACCACAGTAAAAACATGCAGCGGATCAGGCCTATACAGGAAACGTGGCAATATCTTGCCAGGTGGTCCAGGATACTTTGTGTAATTCAGCCCAAACGAGATATTTTGTCGGATGTAGGCCTGGACAGCATGCAGGCTCCACGGATAATGGCTACTTTAATTTGTCGCGACACGATGACACGGCGGTGACTCGGATCAAGAGATGACGGCGAACATTGCTGAGGTGGGTCGTCAAGCACGCTGCACGCGGCTGATGCCATCGCTGTGCCCAAAAATTTTCGAATTTCGATTGGCCAGCGCTCTCTGCCTGTGCCGTGCGAGGCTGGCCTGCGTGAGCGGGCGGCGGGAGGTGGATACGAACAGCATGCGAGCCGCGCCGCCGCGGGGAGCGTCGGTGGGGAGGCCGTTTCTTCCCCCAATCCCCGTGCGTGCTCCGTGCTCCGTGTGTGGTCACCGCGCGCAGGCTCGCAAGCATGGAGACGGCATGGCCGAACGCCTGCCTCCTGTTCTCCTCCTCCTCCTCCTCGATGCATGGCGCCGTATGGGCGCGGGGCCATGGGCACGGCCGCTCGCCGCGGTCCCCGACCAGGACCCGGCTGGGTTGCCCTGCCTGCCTGCGGAACGCTAGATGCAAGCTGCTTCTAGACGACCTGATGAGTGGCCGTTTTGGCCGGGCGGCCGGGTTGGCGCCAGCGCGGCGGAGCTCCTGGACCTGGACAATGCCGACAGGCGCCAGCTGTGATCTGCGAGCGTACGATACGAACTACCACTCCTAGCTCCAGCAGCGTGGGCCGGCGCGTCTTAATGCTGCAGTGGCAGTACGCGTACAAGATCGGAGGCGGAGCGGAGGGAGGGCAGCAGGGAGCAGCAGGGCATGGGATGAGCATGCCTAGTGCGTGAGTGGTGAGCCCAGCTGGCGCCCTCGAGGCCGCGCCCGTTGCTCCTGCCGTGCCGACGTGTCCCGTGACGACGCCACTGTGGTGTGGAGTACCACTGCTCGGCGTTTAATTGGGCCATCAATACCGGACGTGGCAGCGCACGCCGCAGCAGACAGTAGCTGCCTGCATTGTCAGAATGAACAGGCCGTGGCCATGTACCGCGCTCTTGAAGGTCCGTGCATGGCAGCATATGTACTAACATTCATTTTCACGGTGGATTCATCTAGCAAGAGGGCATCAACAGTTCAGAGTCGAGCGAACTTGCTTGCGAGAAACGAGCCCGAGTTCAAATTCGCCGGCAGGCGTCCAAAAGCGGCCGTGTTCGCTTGCAAAGAGCCGTCCACATCAGCATGCCTGTAGGGGTGTACCCAACGACAGCATGTCATGTCGGGGGGAGGGTTGGGCCGATAATGAAGACGTAATGACGCATCACAGCCTGTACGTACTCCTGCCATCATTGTGTATGGACTATGGACCTACTAACTCTGTCGTCGCCACCGCAGAAACCAACTGCGCACCGTAATGGAGGGCGGGCGGAACTTTGAAAACAACTGCTCGAATGCCCTGGACGGGAAGGCCGGCAACAGCAATGGCAGCCGCCGCGGGCTGGCTGGCGACGGAGCACACGGCAAAGCCGGCAGCCGGACGAAGCTTCCCCGAATCCCAACATGCCACGGCCGGATCACGCCGCGGGCAGTGGCAGCACGAGCGGGGCAAGCAGCCTGCCTGCCCACCACCAGCCGTCGCCTCACTGTAAAGCAACGCCAGCCCCGGACGGAGATGGAGCGCACCGCAAAAAGGCTGCACGCCACGCGCGCTTTCCGCGCCCGGCGTCCGGCGCTCGCCCCGGCTACCCCTTTCGCGGATGACGCCGCGGATGCCAAGGCCAAGCAAAGGCGCCCACCCCACCCGGCGTGTTCGTACGTACGCGGCTTGCCTGCACTGGATCCAGGGTGCGGCCAGCCGTGCCGTGCTTGTCCCAAATCTACCCTCCCCGCGCCGCTTTTACTCCGCGGACACTCGCCCGTTGCCCGCTGTCCCGTGCCCGTCCGCGCGCCGCGGCCCGCGGCTGCCTCTGCCCGGCTGGCTTGCCACGGCGCTGCAGTATAAATACCACCCCGCACCATCGCCGTTCCAATCCATCATCTATCCAAACCTTCTCCTCCTCTCCTGCTCAGTTCGAGTTCCCAACACTTGTCGACACACTCGAATCTCACTACCTGGCAGTAGCAGCTACGCTATAGCTTCGACCTGCAACCATCAGTCAATCGCGAGCTGAGAAGCGAGCGAAGATGAGGCCGTCGTTCGCGCTTGGGATTCTGGGGGTGGTGATGGCCTGCCTGGCGTGCGCGGCGCAGGGCGGCAACTTCTACCAGGACACGGAGATGACCTGGGGCCAGGGCCGGGGCAAGGTCGTCGACGGCGGGCGCGGGCTCGACCTGACCCTGGACCGCACCTCGGGGTCCGGGTTCCAGTCCAAGAGCGAGTACCTCTTCGGCAAGATCGACATGCAGATCAAGCTGGTCCCCGGCAACTCCGCCGGCACCGTCACCACCTTCTACCTGTCGTCGCAGGGCGACGCGCACGACGAGATCGACTTCGAGTTCCTGGGCAACGTGAGCGGGGAGCCCTACACGCTGCACACCAACGTGTTCACGCGCGGGCAGGGCCAGCGGGAGCAGCAGTTCCGGCTCTGGTTCGACCCCACCACGGCCTTCCACACCTACTCCATCCTCTGGAACCCGCAGCACGTGATCTTCGCCGTCGACGGCACCCCCGTGCGCGACTTCAAGAACCACGAGGCGCGCGGCGTCGCGTTCCCCAAGACCCAGCCCATGCGCCTCTACGCCAGCCTCTGGAACGCCGACGACTGGGCCACGCAGGGCGGCCGCGTCAAGGCGGACTGGTCCAAGGCGCCCTTCGTCGCGTCCTTCCGCGGCTTCAGCGCCGACGCCTGCGTCTGGGAGAACGGGCGGCAGCGCTGCCCCGAGGGCACCATGGAGGCCGCCGTGGCCGGCGGGAGGAGCTGGTGGAACCAGCAGCTCAGCGACCTCAGCTACCGCCGCATGCGCTGGGTGCAGCGCAAGTTCATGATCTACAACTACTGCACCGACGCCAAGCGCTACCCGCAGGGCGTGCCGGCGGAGTGCAAGCTCCGGTGAGCGAGCGAGGATTGCTGAGACATGACCCAGATCCAGCAGCCGCCGGCGACCCCACCGTGCACGATCCCTCGTCGTCGTTCAGCTAGCGTTTATGATCAGCCGTGGTGAAAATTAAAACAGACATCGATCAATCATCATCAACCGTAGTGGGGCAGGAAAGTAGGAAAGGATCCGGAAGAGGTGCATGCACGGCGAATAAATGGTGTCATATGTAAATGTAGCAGCAGCGCGATCGAGTCGTATCGCATTCTTTGATTTGTTTCTTTGTCACACCGGACCATGTACAAGTACTGTATGAATGAAGTTGGATTACTACCGATCAAGTCTCATTGAACTTTCGAGCATGCATTGCACGGGTGCTCTGTGTGCGGCCTACGCAGGGCAGGGCACAGAGCCTGGCTGGGCTCGGCTGGCTACTAGCGGCTACCCTTGCATGCATTGGACATGGAGTCGTGGACAGGGACAGCGACACCCTGTAAAACTGGACTCTAGCACGAGAGGGCCCGGGACCGGAGCGGTAGCCTATCCATATTTTCAGGTTATTTTATTCGAACCGAGGGAGCAAACATCCATGCGTTGCATGCATGATCGAGGATCGCGACGGCAGAGGACCGACATCCATGGCCCCTGTGGATGGATCATAGTATATTTTAATTATCAGCTGACGATGAAAGAGCGAGTCACGACGTGCTAGGGCAAAATAAAGCAAAACCGGACTGGTGTCGCTCGCCCTCGGGTTTTCGCCGTGAACCAGACACGTTTTCAGCAGGCACCGGCCGCCTTCCCCACACGGAAAACCATGGGGAGCAGAAGAGCCAGACTCGGACTCGGAAGCATGTCCTAGGACCGCTTCCTGCTCTTCAAACCTCAACCACATTTGTAGGCCGGCTGGCGCTTTGGAGACTCCGACATTTAAAACAGCAATCATAAACTGGAGAGTACGCAGTTTACCAGTTCACCCCGAAACCAAAAATAAAAAGACCAGAAACCTGAAATGCCAAAGTTAGGACTGCGTTACTGCAATGATCCATTTATGCTCATCAAAACAGTTACTTTTGTCCAACCGAGAGAATTTATGAGCTCACCTGTTCGGACTATCACCGAAATCGAAATCTCACTTTGAATCATAGTATCTAATATTAAAACGAGTAAGGATTTTTGATCCGCGTAAATTTTCGATCTGTCATGCGTCGTGATTAGGTGGACCCCACCACCACAAAATTTTCGTCCAGCTCCCTGTATCGGCGCGCTGCATCCATTTCCGACCCTGCTTGTTGCACGCACGAAGAGTCCGAACCTGTTGCCCGTAGAGTCCCCGCGCTGAGGGAGGAGGGTTTTTTTTCCACCTCCAATTTTTGTCCACCCGAGTACCCTCCCGAAGAGATAATGTTGTGTACTAATCCGTGTCGAACTCACAAATTGATTCCGGATCCGTTGCGTCGTAGGCGTGAATGCACTTCGGGAGGAGCAGAGAGAGATACAGTAGAGGTTGTGGTGCCGCCGCCGAGGTTTCCCATGGAGCAAGTCGCTCGCAGCAGCTCCACCTGGTTCGCTTTGCCGGGCTGCCGGTCGCCAAACGCGCGTCCATCCTTCCACTGGGCACTGGCCAGCACATTCTATGTGGCCAAAGGCGATCGCGCACCTAGCAGCGACAGGGAGCTGCAGTCCAATGGCTCATGCCTGTGCAGCGACATTGGGGTTTTCGCCGGCAAGCTTCCAATGGCTGCGTAGATTGAGGCCCTGGTGGATTTGATGCTTGAAATTCAATCGTTGATTTGGAGGAAGTGGTGGTGCCCTGCCTTGGTTTGCAGATTGAATTTAGGAGAGGAGCATGGAGGTGTGCTTGCTCGTGAGTCGTGAGGAAGGGAGCAACAGTTTGTTTTTCGCACAGAAGAATAGTGAAACCAAGGTCAAGATGGTGCTTTGGATTTGGGCAATACTGCAGTACGAATTGCAATGGAGGAAGGAGACTGTGTGCTGGTGCCGTGGTGGTCCTCGCCTCGGTGTAGAGAAGCAAGGAGCACTGGCTGCTGGCGGCGGCGGCGGTTTGACTGGAGGAGAGATGAGGGTAAAATGGTAAATTATGTCACACGGTTAGGTCAAATGTTGGTTGGATGGCCTTTGTATGGGCTCGGTTGGGCCAAATGTAACTTGCAAAATGTATTTGATTTAAAATTATTTTTAATTTCCAGTATGCACGCATTAGACTACTTTTTGTAATAGATTAAAAAGTGAAGAATTAATTCACATGGCTAAGGATAACACCGTGAAATACAGTACGGCTTTCTAGCCAAATTAGATAAAATAAAAAGGATATGAATTGACATGTTTCTAAACATCACCCGAAATAAATTAATGATTTTAGTCTCCGAGTGAGAGTTGAAATTGATTTATACACTGAGAAAGATATATAAAAAGCTGTTTTCAGATATAATTCAATTTGTAGTTGGGTAAAGCTGAGAGTAGAACTGATCAAAATAAATTAATAATTGGCGATAGATAAAGAATTACGGTAGTTAAAAAAATAACATAATATTTAACCGTAGCAACGCACGGGCACCTTTGCTAGTCATAATAAAGCCGGACACAGCATCCCCCAACTTTGCAGAACAATTAATTTTGTCCGGACTGATCGAATTCAATCTGGTCTTGTGTAACATGGCGGAAACGCTGACATAGCTAGCTTAGTGACACGTAAACAACCTAGCATGCACCGAGGAGAAAACCCAGATTAAACAACAGCCGACAAACCCTAATAAGGACCTGTTTAGATGTAAATTATTTTGGATTTTCTTAAAAAAAATAATCGTTTTGCTGAGTATTTTGGTGTTAGAGAGCCATGAGGTGTTTGGATAGAAAAAAAACTTATAGCTTTGAAAACCATGGTGTTGCCGAAAGTAAAAATATTTTTAGATTTTTAAAAACTCTGCTTTGGACTTTTTTAAATCGTGATTTTGTGTTTGTCTTTGCTGGCTCTAAAACTTTTTTCTGTTGGTACCACGTACTCCAGTGGTTTATCCAAAAAAAATAAATTTTGAAATGATGGGTAACAAACTACCTATTCGGTCAGCCCATGATGGCCATGAAAGGCCGGTAATCAGAGCCAGCCCATCAAAGCCCAAAGACCATAATCAGGCAAAATGTCCAACCCAGATCATCGAAGCTCAATGATCCGAACCAGCCCAAATGATGTGGTCCAGACTCTTAACACAGATTATAACCTGCCAGAACATAATTTTGTAGTTTAGCTCGGCTCACGTGGTCACATTCTCACATTGTCGAAAATTCTTTGGACTGGAAAATAAAAAAATACTACCGTGCTACTGATGAAGCCGAACTTGAACACGGATTTACTTTCTTTTTATAGATACACAGTGCAACACGTGCGCTCACATGAGATTCGCGAATTCACTACAGACACTTTGTCGTGTGAACATCCGTGCTAGGTCGAAGAGCCTAAGTAGACAAGTTTCACCGTAAGGAATCTAACCAACTAACTACGCTCGTTTTTTTTTCCTCACCAGCACTATGTATATTCACAAGTCACGTATGGATACTGTTGGCTCGAAGAATGCTCGTTTCACCACACAGGATGGAGCGGTGACTGAAGCTCCATCGTTCCATGAGACGAGATTTCCGAGAAGCAAAGAGTCATGGGTGCAAAGTTAGCCCAGGCAGGCGGTCCCGATGATGATGGTGTGGACTGTGGAGTGTAGAAGTAGACGGACCGCCTGCCTGGCCTGGCACAGCCCATGTGAAAGTCGGTACGGGAGCCGCGCTCTCCATCTTTCTTTTACCACGGAGCCGTCCATCATCATCCATGGCATCATGGCCTGGGTCATCTCCCACCCGCCGTAGTATGTATCGCCTGGCATCCAAAATCTGCTGTGGAGGCAGCCAACACCGAGTCCAAGCTCCCAACCAAGGACGGGCCAGCCTCCGCCTGCTCGCGTCGTGCCGTGCACTCACGATCACCACGGACACGGAGCAGCAGCGCGCCCGACAGCACCTCCCGCGGGCACGCCACCACGTCGTACTCGTACTGCCGGGGGCGCAGGTGGGACGCGGCCGCGGGGCGGCCGCACCTGGTTCATCCGCTGTTCCCGCAGCTCTCTGTGCCCCGTCCTGTTGCTCGACGATTTCCATTCCAATGGCAAAGAGCGCGATTGGGCTCGCAGTCACAGGGAAGCCTCGCCCTCGCCACGGGAAAAGAGCGCGCAAATGCCGGCTCGTCGTGGCATTTGGCGAAAGCGCCCGGCTACGTGGCCCCTCTGCATCTCCATCCTCGGGTGCCGGCCACAGTGACGACGACCCTCTCTCTGCACACAACACGGACACACACACACCCTTCCCTTCCCTTCCCTTCCCTTCCCTCTGCTGCCCTGCCCGGTGGCTCGGCTCGTTCGTTCCTGCCGCTGGTGCGGCGTTCGTTCCAGAGCCCGTCAGCTAGTAGCAGTAGCAGGCATGCGCGCCCCAGGTCTCCGCGGGCTGCCGCAGCTGCCCCTCCTCCTCTTCGTCGTCGTCGCACTGGCGGCGGCCGCGCCCGGCGCCGGGCACAACTTCCACCGGGACTTCGACGTGGTGTGGGGCGCGGGCAATGCGCGGTTCCGCGACGGCGGGCGCGAGGTGGAGCTGTCGCTGGACGCGCGCACGGGCGCGCGCCTGCAGTCCAAGCGCCGCTACCTCTTCGGCAGGTTCGACCTCGAGATGAGGCTCGTCGCCGGGGAGTCCGCGGGGACCTATCACCTCCTTCTACGTGAGTACACGCCACGCGCGCCCTCCGTCTCGCGATCCATCGTTCACCTGTGCGGTTGGTTGGGCAGTTGCGCACTTGCGCTGCCATTGTTCAGTGATGCTGACATTGTTTGTTCGACGAGGGATGGGAGAGCGAGTTCCACTGTGTCTGACACTCGGCGTCCTTTGCAAGTGTGTTTTTTTTTTTTTTTTGGTTTCGCTCTCTGGGGTGACAGTTCAGAAAAGAGATTAGGAATCAGGAGAGCCGGTGCTTGGCCTCGCTCATTTCTCGCTCTCCTGTTGCGCTTCGGCAACAGGAGAACCAGATCGCGGACTGGCGGGTTCGTTGAGGTTCACCGGCGCCGCCGCGGTGAATTTCTGTACGAAGCGATGCGTAAATGCTGGCAGTAATTGACGAATTCAAGTGGCATCTGTGATGAACAGGGCGATGTAGCTACACAGATCTGCTACACTTATCTCGCGTACGACCGTACGTACACGTGTCTCCGGTTCCCATTTCCACCCGTACTGCAAAAAGTTAGTAGCGGTGAGAAAAAAATGCCGATGGTACTGCTGGGTGTGGGTGTTCACTGTTCAGTAAATAGTTAACTGCTGTATGGTGGTGCGATTAGCTAAAGCATTTTCGTGTGTGTATGACTGATCTGTCATTATATACTCCTCCATATGCAAATGAATATGCAATGCAACGAGGCACATTATATCGCTGCATGAAAAGAGTCGTGGATCCCACAAATGCTGGAACTGAGAATTCCGGTCCTGCTCTACACAAGTTGGAGATGGTGACTGACGACGCGCGCGCACGTTGCTGTTCACTGTGCAGATCTGCACGGGCGGCGCGCGGCACGACGAGGTGGACTTCGAGTTCCTGGGCAACGCGAGCGGGGAGCCGTACCTGCTGCACACCAACATCTTCAGCGCCGGGCGCGGCGAGCGGGAGCAGCAGTTCGCGCTGTGGTTCGACCCCACGGCGGCGTTCCACACCTACACCATCCTCTGGAACCCGCACAACATCATCCTCTACATCGACGGCACGCCCATCCGGGTGTTCCGCAACGACGCCGCGCGCGGGGTGCCGTTCCCGGCGGCGCAGCCGGCGCGGGTGTTCGCCAGCATCTGGGACGCCGAGGACTGGGCCACGCAGGGCGGCCGCGTCAAGACGGACTGGTCCAAGGCGCCCTTCGTCGCCGCGTACCGGCGGTACAACGTCAGCGCCAACGCATGCGTCTGGGAGGAGGAGGAGGAGGAGGGGGAGGACGGGGATGGAGAAGGCCTGGGCGGGCGGTCGCGGTGCCCGATGGTGCAGGTGCAGGTGACGGCGGCGGCGGCGGGGAGGACCACAAGGACGCCGTCGTGGATGGCGCAGCGGATGGACTGGTGGAGCTGGATGACGCTCACCTGGGTGCGCATGAACTACATGGTCTACGACTACTGCGCCGACCGCCGCCGCTTCCCGCACGGCTTCCCCACCGAGTGTCTTACTCCCATGGGCACGTCGTGAGCAGAGCTCCGGTCACCTGCTCACCTGTCGTGTGTAATAATAATCTTGTTCGTTTTTTTTTTTTTTTTTTTTGCTTCTAGTAGAAGACTAGTCCTGTATTTTCGTTTGTTTTGGACGCCTTTTTATTTTGGTTCTGTAGGAACAAGTAGTGGCTGAAGTGAACATGATGCAGTGCAGGTTTTGTTTAGACGCCATAGATCCGTCGCGGGCAGCTTCTGCAACGCAGATACTCGTTCGGTGCACGAAAACTGTAGAGAGCTTGTGCTCTGGCAGTCTGACTCGAGGACGAAGAGGAACCGGAGTACCGGACCAAGTGCGACTGCAGCGAGTACTGGGCCTGGGCCAGGCAGATGCTCGCATGGGCCCGCCTCAGGTTACTCTTGAAAGAGAAGGAAAAAGAAAATGAGCCCATGCCTGTTAGCATTTCCGGGCCGCGGAATGTGCTGTTGTGGCCTCGATAGGTTCATCGCGATGGGCTGGGCAAGGTTCTGTATTGTTGGGAGGAAAAAGGTCAATATTCCTAGTATTTTTTTTGGCGGAATTAAACACGATTGGGTTACACAAACGCACACAGACACACTGTACTGACCTCGCTATGTGAACCAACGCAGAACGAATATTTGTGGCTACGCGCAGCTGTTCGATTTATAGGCCTATATACATGTGCACAATAAATACATGTCCTCCTCACGCGTTGCCCTCACGGCTAGCTGGGACGTACGGCGGACATTCCAGCAACAAAAACTCGGAACCAACAAATGGGAAAAAAAAGACTGGCTAGGCAGAAATCCCAAAGCAGGCAGGCAGGCAGGCAGAAACCAACAAATGGAAAATAAAGTACTTGCCAGCGGCCATCACGTCCTCAAAATCGAGTCCCTCACGCACGGTACTCGGGCCCGGCCTGGATCCCTTTCGCGTCGCGTCGCGTCGCGTCGCGTCGTCCAGCAGAGCCCAGAGGCGCCGAGTCCTGGCGCGCGCGCGCATTCATCTTCAGTTCTTCACCATGCATGCGTGCCGTGCTGGTGTACGCCTGGTGACCGCACCACCACAAGTGGCATGCTAGCTAGCTGCTTGATGAGAACGAAGGAGATGCTTATCAGATGATGATGATGATGGATGGTCAGATAGAGGCAGCCACGTACGTACCGCAAATCCTGGTTCGCCATCGCTCGCTCAGCTCCTCCCCTCCCGCACCCCGGTGGGTTTTTTTCTTTTTTTTTTCTTTTCTATCTTCTTTTCATATTTCTATAATATAAGTTATTTTTATTTTTAAGATAAGTTTATGGAAGCATAATTTATCACGATAATTTTACGAAAGCATAACTTATCAGAATAACTTTATGTAAACATAATTTTATGGAAACATAAAATATTTCTGAATAATTTTATATCATAAAATATTTCAAGATAATTTTATACAATCATATCTTATCACGATATTTTATATAAACATAACTTTATCAGAATAACTTTATGAAAACATAACTTATCAAGATAACTTTATACAACCATAACTTATCACGATATTTCATGAAAACATAAATTTATCATAATAGCTTTATAGAAACATAGCTTATCAGAATAATTTTATACAACCATAATTTATCACGATAATTTTATATAACCATAACTTTATGCTAATATAATTTATCATAATTGTATGACATAAAGTTATGTACTAACATAATTTATAAATAAAAATAAAATAAAAAATAAAACCGGCGCCGCGGGCTCGCTCCGCTACGGGGGGACCAGCATCGCTCGCTCGATCCACCCGAGCGAGCGCTCGTGAAATAGGCAGCCCCGTACGTACGGGTGCATATGCATGAGAGCCAGCTGCTTCCAGCTCGCGCGTCGAGGTTATCGGACTACTACGACAGCATGCGTCGTCGTCGTTCTCAGGACAGGGGAGTAGAGTAGACGGCTCGTTTGTCGTCAAGGGAGATGGATAAACACATGCACAGGGCAGGAAAACAGGAGACTTGCATGGACGTGCCAGCTCCAATTGTTTTAATTATTGATCGAAATTAAAGGTCTGTGTGTGTGTGTGTGAGAGAGAGGGGGGGGGGGGGTAGGGTCCTGAAATCGAATTCGAAAACTTGATGCATGGTTGGTTGGCGCTCGGTCCGATCATTGGCGTAGCAGGAACATACGGAAGACACAGCTAGCTGCATGCATGCATGCATCTACTGGCCAGTACGAGTCGTAAAGTAGTGGTTAAGTACACGCATGCATGCGTGGGGATATGCATTAAGACATGATCATGATCATCATCAGCGAGCACGTCCAGTAGTAGTAGGTCCCGCCGGCGGCGACGTACTATACGGCCGACGGGCAGCCTCTTCCATCTTTTCGCCTTGGCCGCGCGTACCACCGGCCGTTAGTTGCCTGGAAAGGAATAACGAAGAATGCCCATCATGGCCGGTGAGACCTTTGGCAGCAGGTAGAGAGCGAGCCGCTATAAGCTACTCCGTCCTACATGGCTACAAGATTGGGTTAGTTTGTTCGGACCTGAAAGGGAGAGGGGAAAAGGCAGGTCGGCCCGGGGATTAGCATTAGCTAGCTAGAGATCGATGAGTGCTGCATGCGGTGCGGGCACCAGGGGATATGGTCGTCGTGTCGTCGACGGCGACGTCCGGTGAGACAGAAAAAAAAATTGACGGTCGGAGAGCGATGGTGTGGAGGAGGGTTTCTGTGGCGCTAGCTTTCCCAGCCGATTGGCACCACTGCGTCTGCACGCCAGGCCGTCGGAGTGTGAGTGGTACATGGACCTCGCTCGGCGGCAACCAGCACGCCCACCAGCGAACATTGGTGCTGTGCCCCGTACGTGCGGCTGTGCGCGCGCGTGACGTCCGTCGAGACCACCACACCACACACATGCACCTGGCCACCAGCCCGGCCGGCCAGCACATATATTCGCGTGTGTCGTGCGGCTGTGCCGCCGGCCTCTTGCATATATTGGCTTGCATTGCACGTACGCCTTGATATATACTATATATATACGAGGAGACGAGACGTGCGGTCCCTCCCAAATCCCAAGTGTGCGCGCGCCACCAGTGTGCAGTGCATGAAGTACACACAAGGCCGGGCCATGGTGGTTTTTGCACTGCCCTTTCCTAGCAGCTGACGGCTCAAGCTGGCCTGTGGCTTAGCTCCGGTACACCTACTGTCACATACACGTTAATCATTCGGGTCCACCGTTATTTTATCCGATCCGATCCGTCGACGGCGTGCCATACTACCTAACCCCATCCGGCCATCCTCATCAACCGCCACTAATGCACACAAGCAGGCGGCGTGTCCGTTGATTGACCGCCATGATGTATAATTGTCTACGCACTTTTTCTTCAGTGATGATACCACTGCACACACAACGTACGCGTGTCACTGCAAGGGCCGTCGGGCCACCGCGGCAGCAACAAACGTTGTCCTCCACGACTTTGTGGCGGCATGGCAATACGTGGCATGGACACAAAGAACGGCCGTCCGGGCAGCCTAGGGCAACGGCGCATCCACAAGCCTACTACTACGATTTGAGCTAGAAAAGACATGCATGGCAGTAGTGGTGCGTAGCTCTATCAGTTGATGAATATAATCCACCGGCCCATGATATACAGGTACATATGAATATATGATATATACCTATCCAGCTAGCCGATCGACCGATCAATTGGCAGCTCCACTTGGTCCATCGATGGTGACCGATATGATGTGAAGGCTGCTAGTTGCTTGCGCCTTGCGGTAGCTTTCGAATATATGATGATGATGATTTAAATTTCTACCCATGCTAGCTCTTTAAAAAAAAATGCACAGGTTGAAGGCACAACGAACTCTACCTATCCGTTATCTGGGGGTGTGTGGGGGGGGGGGTTCTTCATAATATATCTGTACTAGCAAACGTGGCCCGCACAAATAGCGTTGATAGCTAGTTCTTTTTTCTACGTTTGGCTTTAATTAAATTTATTTTTTTGTATTTTGTTTAGCACTATGTTTGTCATTTTCAAGAAAAATACATTTCCCCTGCATTTTATTTTGCATTATTTTTATAACATGTTATTATGACTCAATATATCGAGGTATATGATACAAATACAATTGCTACTTTCAATGTATATTCTGTATTCTAGGCTTCTAGCTACTATCATAATTTGTACAATATCCAAACATGACCTAGGCATGGTGCTTTACAATTGAATAACCACTTAGGTAGAGTGATATGGTATTTGAAAATAGTTTTTTCTTGATGGAGTTAATTTATTCCAATATGGTTTACGTTAGCTTTGTTCTAGATCAAATTTTTATAACGTTGACCAATAGTTTTTAGAAAAGGGTGCCAACATCTACACAATTAAATTGGTTTCATTAATTCCACCATCAATTATCTTATATTCTAGATGTTAAATTGAATTTCAATACTGGTAGCACTAAATTACTTTCATTAATTCCACCATGAAATTTGTTTTACTAGTCAGCCTCTCCATTATTTTAGAATACTAATTTTTCTTTCCTGTCGCACGACATACATAAAACTTATCTTGCATAGGCTCTAATTCAATTTAGACCGTTAGATATTATAAAATTTAACTGTTTGACCTTTCCTTTTTTTTCCATGATTACTACAATATTTCTAGGTCCTCTTAGGGAATATAGTGGCTTCTTTCAATAAGCTTAGTTCTTTCATTAGTTTTATTTGGTGACTAATATTTGGTCTAATATAGAGCATTGGATGATCATAACAACCATTGTGTAGATACTTTACTCTTTTTTCCAGATATATTATCTTGCTTTTGTCCAAGATTAAGTTGCTAATTTTCTAGGTCTTGGTGAACATTGTGGATTCTATTGTTATTTTATTTGCTACGAAATATTTGGATTAATCTAGAACTTTGAATGATCATAATAACAAATGATTTAGATTTTTTTATTTTTCCAGTTGTATAGGGATGAGATAGAGAGAAAAGTGAGGGAGAAGATAAATGGGTCATGGCATGTAGGCCCTACACGTCAGCATGCTACTTGGCTTATCGAAGGTCCGGACAAAATTTGCAGGCTAACATGACGGTTTTCAGAATATGGGGGTTGTGATGACACGATGAGACAAGTCTTTGGACCAATCAAGGACTTTACCCCCTTTTAAACTATTGAAACAATTGAGGTGGCCCACCCAATTGCATAGCCGGTACACAGTCAAAACTCTGGTGTATGATATGGACCACAACCTGCTATGTAAAATGCACCAACGAGGAGCAGCTTCGTTGAGCCATGTCATCAGGTTCATACATGGAAGGCAGGAAGGGTGTGGATCTACGACGAACGATTGATGCATCTAATTAGGTGACGCATGCTCACAAGTTAATGGGCTGACAGTACAATTTGCTGTTGATATCACAGATAATGGGGGGCCACTAATCAGCGAGTCCTCGCTGGATTCATCCCCAGCGAGCGACGCTCTCCCTTAGGCACCCCAGCCCTCTACGTGGGCCCAAGTAAGGTTTTATTTTTATATTTATATTTTATATTTTATATTTTTATTTTCTAATTTTTATTAAATTTTACGTCCTAAAGTTGTTATAATGAACATAAATTATGTTAGTATAATTTTATGTCATACAGTTATGATAAATTATGCTAGCATAAAATTATGTTACCGTAAATTATACTAGTATAAATTTTACGTCCTAAAGTTGTTATAATGAGCATAAATTATGTTATCATAAATTATGTTAGCATAAAGTATGGTAGTATAACTTTATGTCATACGGTTATGATAAATTATGTTAGCTTATAATTTTATGTATAATTTTATGATCATTATACAAATTATGCTCATGTAAAGTTATCGTGATAAGTTATGGTTACATAAAATTATCACGATAAATTATGTTTTCATAAAGTTATCGTAACAAAAAATTATGTTTCCTTAAAATTATCGTAACAAAAAAATAAAAAAATAAAAAAGAGAACTAAGAATTATGTTTCTTTAAAATTATCCTAATAAATTATGTTTACATAAAGTTATCATGGTAAATTATAGTTGTTTAAAATTATCATAATAAAATTATATTTTTCATAAAATTATCGTAAAAAACCAACAAATAAAAAAAAACTCACCTGGCTCCCAGCCCGGGCCGAATAGCGATAGCCAATCGGGAATTGGGCAGATAAGACCATCCCCAGTGGGGATTGCCCAAATGACTGCATATACTACTGTTTGACGCTGTAGCTACTTACTGTAGACTAGAGAGGAAGGTAGTTGAAATAGTAGAGGAATAGTGGATAGATAAGATTTTTTAGGACAATGGTTGAGTGATAGGCCTAACGTGTGTGTATCGAAATTAGGCACAATTTTTTTTCCAGAAAGGATGCATGCTCGGTAGTACAGTAGGATATTTGATTTAGGGTAATGGTAGACTTGGTGGTCAGACTCATAACTTTTTGTAACAGTGTCTGCAGCTGGCTGGCGGCGCTAGCTGTTCTTTCTTATCAAGTCGTGATGACTACGTGTGCCTGTGATGACACGGTCAGCTGAGATTTCTAAAGACAGTAACAGCCCTAGTCATGACTGCAGCAGGCTGACCGTCTCTGACCAGAAATACTACACCACCGCGCGTAGCGTATACATTGCATTCTGTTGTCTGATGGTTGAGACTTGAGAGGCTGGATGGAGCCACTCGCAGGAGACGATAAAGCTAGAGGCATCGCCTGAAACGGAGTGGCCCGCCTAGGGAACAAGGAAGGGGCGAATTCTGAATTTTATCTCCGATCGATCGGCTCGTTTCAGATTACGACATCCGGCGCGCCATGCCATTGCCAGGCATGGTACACAGTGCTGCGATCGGTGCCGGTCTTTAATTCCTTCCTTTGCTGTGCGTTAGGCTGACAGTTAAGCAGCCTCTCATAAATTCCCCTGCGGAAGCTAAGCTTGCTAGGTGATGAACAAGACGTGTAAACTAACAGGAAATGCGCTTTGCATTGCATGGAGATGGAGCACATCATCGATCGTGCATATACATTGATACACACGCACGTACCTAATCACAATCATGCATGGATGATACATGGCTCCCGATTAAGGGCCCCCTAATTAATCCCATGCCTCATGTGTACTCGTCCGGTCGTGTCCCCTAGCCTTTTCGTTCGTTCCAGCTGCTGCCGTTCTTCTACTGACAGTGGTTTTCCATTACCATCAGGCTGCTCGCTGGCTTCTGCCAACAGTTTGGTCATCATTACTAGTATACACTTGCAATTTGCACGCTGAGGTGCAGTTTCTCCTAAGCATCGCATGCATATGTGTGCTGAATTGAATCCGAATGCTGACGACGGATCACGCGTGGATTATTCGTGCGGTTGAGTCGAGTGGAGCCTCGCTCACGGCTCTTGGACCGGGTGGCCGGGGAGCAGCAGAGCAGGCAAGACAGCTGACGTCCTGACCGACGGGCGCATCCGCCGAACAATCCTCGGCCTGCCGGCCGGCCCTGTGTGCCGTTGCGCGTGCAGCGGCAATCGTCTGATTCTGATCTCCCCGCGCCGGCCGCACGCCGCCATCAGGTCCCCGGGTCTCCGCCGAGAGCAAACCGGGAGCCAGCAGAGCCAACCGAAGCCGTGTGGTTCCATCGTCCCGCGCCGTGTCAACGTCGCCGATCGATCGGGCCATTGGTCATTGGATCATGGATCCAGCTCGAATGCTCGATCACGTACGTGCGCGCGTGCTCTGGTCCAACCATCCATCCGGCCGCCCTGTCCTACCGAAAGCCTCTCTGTCGACCTATCCTGTGGGGCGCAGGCCAGCCTATAAATACGGCGACTCCATGGCCTCTCGGTCGTCACAGAACCGAACCAGCTAGCAGTGGCTTTGCGGTCTTTGTCGCAGAGGCCCTTTGTTGATTCTCCTACTAGCAGGACGCTAAGCAGGCTAGGCTCCCAATCCCCATGACGAAGATGCTCGGCTTGCTGGTGGCGGTGGTGCTGCACGCGGGCGGCGCCATCGCCGCCGGCAACTTCTACCAGGACGTGGACATCACGTGGGGCGACGGGCGCGGCAAGGTGCTGGAGAACGGGCAGCTGCTGACGCTGTCCCTGGACAGATCCTCCGGTTCGGGGTTCCAATCCAAGGCGCAGTACCTCTACGGGCGGTTCGACATGCAGCTGAAGCTGGTCCCGGGCGACTCCGCGGGCACGGTGGCCACCTTCTACCTGTCGTCAGCAGGGGTCGGCGCACGACGAGATCGACTTCGAGTTCCTGGGCAACGCCAGCGGGGAGCCCTACACGGTGCACACCAACGTGTACAGTCCACGGCGCGGGCGGGCGGGAGCAGCAGTTCCGCATGCCCTTCGACCCCACGCGCGCGTTCCACACCTACTCCGTGGTGTGGAACCCCGCGCACATCGTCTTCTACGTCGACGGCGCGCCCATCCGCGAGTTCCGCAACCGGCAGGCCGCGCTCGGGGTGCCGTTCCCGACGAGCCAGCCCATGCGGGTGTACGCCAGCGTGTGGGACGCCGAGGAGTGGGCCACGCAGGGCGGGCGCGTCAAGACGGACTGGTCCAAGGCGCCCTTCGTCGCGCAGTACCGCGGGTACGCCGCCGCCGGGTGCACGGCCGCCGACGCGGCCGCGTGCGCCAGGTCCAACGCCGCCGCCGCCTGGATGTTCCAGGAGCTCGATGCCGCGGCGCAGGAGCAGCTCCGCCGGGCGCAGGCCAGCTACATGATCTACAACTACTGCACCGATAAGTACCGGTTCCCGCAGGGCCCGCCGCCCGAGTGCGCGGCGGACAAGTAAGGCCATCGTCGATTGGATTCGGCGGTTTGTTTGTTATACGTGACCGATACGTGTACGCTATACGTACGCCCATTCCATACGCGTGGACGACGCCGTCGTCGTCTCTGTACGTTATGCACTACATACATACTGCACACAGTATTGAAATTGAACGGAAAGAAGAGCTTGTTTACGCGTGTCACGCCAAAGACAGAGCATATATTATCGATCAGGTTGTCAAAAGGAGCTTTGAAAATGGCGGGAGCTTGTGGACATTCCGCTAAAAAGCTTTGACAGGGAGCACTCACGGGTCACGGCACGATAAAGGTAGGATACGGAGGAGCCCAAAGCGTCAAAACTCGTAACCGTGCAGTGCAGGTGGTCGTTTCAAGTGTGCACGCTACCTAGGAGAGTCACCGTAAGAGCGTGCACCGCCTTTTGGTTCTTGTTCTAGCTACCCGAAATTCCTTGGGCGGCTGTTACGTCATAAAAAAAAATCCTTGGGCGGCTCGGCCGTGTTCTCTGTTGCCAGCGTGAGCAGTGAGTACCCCAGCTTTTTTTTTACCCTTTTATCCTCGAAAACATGTTTTGTCGAGAGAATAAAGACAATCGCCCTTTTCTATGCTATAAAGAGTGAGTTAAGAAAAAATAATTTCTACCTAAATACTAACTACCCTACGTTAACCTCCACCGTTGGATTATATCAGATAAAATATCTAAGAGCTCAAAGATGTCCATACAAAATAGATGTGGGCCCATCTCGAGTTATAAGGTCCATCGATGGTCTCTGCGTAAGTAAGGTTACAACCTTAAGTACCATTAGATCTAATCAAAATTGATATCTAAGGGTCAAGATTAGCGTGGGCTCAACAAATTCCATGGCAGAACGCGTTCCTGCCGTGATTGTTGGGTTACTCCGGGGTTTTCTTTCACCGTACGCGTTCGTACCCATGGTTCGTACCCACCGCCAGCGCTTGCCGTAGACACAAATGACTCTACTGCAGCTCATGCCTTCGCCATGACAAATAAAATATGAAAATCACATACAAGCCCAATATTTTTATGGTTGGGATCCATCATGGCTCATATAACAATCACAAGCAATAAAATCTTACGATATATACAAGATTGTAATCCCAAATCGCTATTGGAACAAATTTGAATAATCAGTGCAACGAAAAGGTTGAATCAGGAAAGAAAAGGGAGAGAGAAGAGGGAAACAAAGGGATCCGGCATCAAGAACAGAGAGCGAGAGATCCATGGCGAGAGAAGGCAACAAAAAAAAAACTCACCCAGGGCCTGCTGATCTATGGCGAGAGGAGGAAAAAAAGAAAAATCCAGATCCAAACAAGAAAGAAGCCACCAGGAGCCAAGGATTCAGAGCTTTCTGCTGCGTGAGCACGCATGGGAGGGGGACCGGCGAGTGGCTGCGTGCGGCAATGCCACCAGTGTCCGATTGTGTGTGCCGTCGCGAGAGCGAGTGGGGGAGTTGAGACTGAGGGTTTGCTCGGAAGTTGAATCCCGACCGTCCACTCCATCCAATGGTATAAAGCTTTTGCTGCATCTAAGTTGGACCGCAATTGGGCTCTGATAAATTCTGGTTATTGATTTTCTATTTAGTTAGTCAATATAACGATACACAATAAAGACAGATAGAGTCTACATAATTTCCCTTGACAAGCTGACTATTTTTTTCCCTCATTTTCGGTATTGTGGTCACTCGCATGCTCGATTTTTTTTCTAAATATACGTCGTGGTTGATTTTTTTCCCTATAAATTGGACCATTCGTATTATTCAAAAAATTTATGTAAACATATAAAAATACAAATGCTCAAACTCCCTCTAATGATAAAACAACTTGCAACAAAATAAATAATAATGAGCACCGTTAGTCCATTAACTTTTCTGCTGTGTCGGTTAGGTCATCAACTTTCAAACTGTATTTTAAGATCTAATAACTTTTTAATTGATTTACCGGGTCTGTACCCTTTCTTTTATGGTTATTTTTAGCTCATTGGAATTATTTTCATTATCTCCCATGTGCCATTTTTCCTCTCCTGCCTCGCCGCCGCCTCCGCATCGCCCCCACATCCAACGTCCATTGTCGCCTCACCACTTGGCTGCATCGAGGTCTCCGCGGGCCCGGCCTTTGTGTGCGGCATGCAGTCCAACGGTGATGTGCTTTTCTGCTGGCTGCCGTCACTCGCTCCACGTTTGGACCAGCTCTGCATCGTCTACACCAGCCCCTCTGCATCGGCCACCGTCGCCGCTATATCCCAAGTTGTCGTAGTCTTCTCCTACGTGTTGCTGGACGCCAATGCCTCTGTTCGGTGCCGAGGGCCGAGCGGGCAGCCTAAGCGCGTTGCCACCCTCGAAGCGCAGGGCCACGGCGGGCACCTTGACGCTGGTGCGGCCGAAGAGGTCGCAGTAGGTGACGAAGAGATACACCCCTAGGCGCGGTGTAGGGACGACGTGCCGTGGACGAAGGTGTCGCGGAGGGCGGCATACACGGCGGCCTGCAGCCACGTGACGGCAGTGCCGGAGTCGACGATGATGTCGTCAGCACTCAAGGCGCCGTCCATGGCGAAGGCAGAGGTCGGGATGTCGGATAGCGGCTCCCCGCCAATGGAGACCATCGGTATCACGACGTAGTAGAAGGTGTTGGTGCGCGGGCTGCGGAGGAGGGGCGTCATGACAGTGTCAGCCGTGCTATTGGCGACGCCGTCGGTGAAGAACTGAGCGTGAAGGTGGCAGGGGAGTCACGGTTGTTGAGGCAGTAAGAAAAGGCCGTGGGACAAGAAGGAGAGCGGCGCGCCGCCAAGCGAAAGCAGGCCCACAACGGGGCTGCCCACCCCACGCAAGTACTCGCCTACGCCACAACACCACTGACGTGTTGGCCTGGCAGAGGTCCACATGGGACGCGCCTGCTGCTGCCTAATAATTTGTGAAAATTGAAGTTGTGAAAAAATTCAACCGTAATATAAATTTAAAATGGGAGTAGAATTAATCATTATTCAATGCTGGTAAGCTATTTAGGCATGCTTTGATGTATTGTTGTTTAAAAGTGTTTACATAATTTTCTAAGTAATATTAAGTGAAATTTAGTAATTTTAATCCTTGACAAGCCAACTGATGTCTTTTTCAACGATCTACTTTATAGGTGGGTATAGAGCACAAATCACTTTTCTCAAAACACTTTCACCATTTATTTTATTCAAATACTTAAAAACATATATTATTACATACTAAAAAATATGAAAACAAAATTTATGGCACATATCTATATTTAATTAAAACATTAAATAAACAATAAATGTAATAAAAAGTACATGTCACGTGCGATACGCACGTGCATTTTTACTAGTTCCAAGAAAAATAGTACCTAGAAAAACGGATATATTCTGTTCTAAGAGCAGGAACTAAAATGTTCCACTAAAATAATATTCTTTTTCCGATAAACTAAAAAGAAATATTCTGAAAAACGAATTACATTACTCCATGCTGTATTTTCGGCCGGCTTGGTCTGGGCGTTGGGCCGTACTAGTCGCGTAGACACGCAGTGGGCTGGAGCCTGCACGTTTGCGCATGCGTAACGGACGGCCTCCCGCCACCCGCTCCGTTGTCGCTTCCACCTGGGCTGGACTGGGCCGTAGGGAGGTAGTCCGACGGCCCGCGCAAGCGCAAGTTCATGAAATGGGTTTGGATCCTGGCCAATAACAGTTCTTATTTTTTTAAGTGAAGGAAGCTTTTATTTGAGGACGAAATAATATCCAGCACTGTTCCAGGCAGTATGAAAACTCATTGATCCATGGTATATATGGCATGGTTTCGGTGGTAAAAGAAGCCGTTCGTTGATATATGTAGAGAAGCATTTTACAAAGTCTTGACTCGGGCTTGCTCGATTGATTTTTTTCATAAAAATTTCAGATAAAATACATATATCTACACTATAAAAAAATGAGTTATAAAAAAATAATTTCTTTACCTACGATGTCCCCGGTGTACGTCTGGTGTTAGGCCCACTGCATGGGTTGGAAAAGGTGAAAAGTGTTGAAAATGGTCTAAAACCGATAGATGGAAAATGTTTCCACTAGTCTTTTATTTTTCTCACATCATTTTGTATCCATGCCCATCGAAAAAAGGAATGACATCAGTCAATCAGGTATCATTTCTTTTAATCTATTCTTTTTCCTCCTTCCTATACCCCGACTAACCATCTCATGACACGTGTGTACACATGCATCTATGCTTAGAGCAAGGTTAATAATAGATTGCACTGTGGGCTATATAATGTTTTCATGTCACGTGGAGCCAACTAAAAACATACTCATACAATATCCCTCTTTTGGTGTAAGCTGTAAATTTAATACCTGGTCCACCTCTTCCTCTCACATACTGTCTTGGGGTCGTGAGCAGCCTGCTTTCCTCCAGCACTTTGAGCTGGCTACGAGTGAGCAGCCCGCTTTTCTTCTTTCTCCATTTTTCTTTTTTCAGGTCATCATAAATCTGGTGTGGCATTCCTTAGAGCCCGCCTACATCACCTTATTACACTTGCTCTTAGTAATATGAAAAAAAACAGGAAAATAGGATTAGAAAAGGCAAGGAAGAAACATGCGCATTGTGCTGCTGGGCCTCCCGCCACTGGAAGAAGATATAGGCCCCTGTTCCAATCGGAGGGCGCGGAGCGGAAACACAGCGGCGGCAACAAGCTGAACACGCTGGA
The DNA here is from genome assembly GCA_030272315.1 of Paspalum vaginatum. Lineage (NCBI taxonomy): Eukaryota > Viridiplantae > Streptophyta > Magnoliopsida > Poales > Poaceae > Paspalum > Paspalum vaginatum. The sequence goes on along the minus strand of CM059021.1, from coordinate 2,319,422 downwards.
TGTTTTTTGACCGTCCATTCATTGAATCGAATGGCAGGAGCACTCCGGCTGCTTCCTGACACACAGCGGTGCGTCCGCCGAAAGGAACGCAGCCATAAGCATATGTGGGGGTGGCCTTCTGCTCCTGCTTGCTTGTCCGAATTGATGGGCTCCTGATGTGGGCTGCATGGGCTGTACGATGCGAAAAATAAGATCATCCAATCTATCAAGGAGGGCCAGAGCCCAGAGGAGAACGGAGCTGCAGCGACATGAAAATTCCAGAGAGCAGAATTTTCAGCTAACTGGTGCCGCTGCAATGTGCTGCATCCAAGCACGCGCTTGTTGTATGCTACAGCTAAAGCTTCTCTCCAAGGTTTGGTTTCACGTGGTATACTACAGTACCACACTGTATGACCATTGGCTAAATCCCAAATTTTAACCTTAATTAACCAAACGGCAGCACAAGCGAATGACGATAGTTTGTGCAGAAAGATATTCTGAAAGCATCTGTCGGCTGCATCCTGTCGTGGCGGCGCAACGCCTCTGATTTTTCGTGATCGCTGTGCAGCCAGAGCGAGGCATAGTAGTGATGTCAGGTCCATTCTTCCAACGCTCCAACAGTAGTGATGGATCGATCGTGACGCACGCGACGCTCCAGGCTGCTGACGAACACCCATGGGGTCACGTCGCTACCCGGCCATGCACGAACGGCCTCCCTGCCAGCTAGCTAATGATCGATGGGGCAGGGGTGGGCAGATCTGATCGATCGAGTGGCCTTCGGCGTACTCAGCCGGACCACCACCGCGCACGAATCATACACGCCACGCCGGCAATCGATTGCTCTTCTTGTACCACTGGTGCCATTGGCTCTCTCGAAGCACATCATGAGATCCTGAATTCTTTGTTTTTTGTTTTTAGAACCTCGTCTAAGAGATTCTGAGATGAAAACGCACTGAATTCCTTCCTGCTGGTCAGAAAAAAAAGAGCCTTGATCATGCATGATGCATGATTGGGGTTAGCATTGCGCCAGGAAACAATCCAGGATCTCGGGCGCTTGCAAGCTGGATTAGCGTTAGGTTGGGCCATTAGTAGGCTAGTAGCAAGTACTACCACCAACCCAGCAAAAAGTTCAGAGAAAGGCGTCACTCTAACACCAAGCCTGAACAGTCTGCCTTTAGTAAGTTACAACCTTATTAGCGTTCTTTCAGGCGCCGCGCCTCACAGTTCGGCAGCTCAGTTTGCTGGATCTACATCCCAGTCAGGCATGCATCAGCCGGGTCGCTTGGGAGGAACAGCAGATTTCAACACCAACAGTGGCCAGGATTTAAGCTCCTGCAGGCGAGTTAAAGGCAAAGGCAGTTTATACTGGACTGGATCCAGCTCAAGCCCACGATGGCACTGTAGTGCATCTGGACTGTAGGTACGGACCATATATACACTGCTGCAAGTGTCGTAGTACTGCAGTAGAATCCATGCCATGCACGCGCAATTGGCCAAACCACCATTCAGAAACTGTGGTTGCTCGTCAACGTTCCTGGTTTCAGGTTGATATATGCGGTGCGGCCAAAATTACTGTAGTATTTGGTGCCATGGCAATAATATGGACTAATGTGGTGGTAGCAGCTCTGAACTGAATAGGCTTAACTAAAATCTGAGTAAGGAGATACGCTTCATTAATTGATGGTGTGTGCCACACAACCTACATTTTTAGTCGGTCTAAATTGGTGACCGCTGATATGAGAAATGGGAGCTCTTGAACAGCTCAGACCTAGCGAGGCTCATCATCTGCATTTCCCCGACCTTGACCAGTAGACGCGATGCAAGTGGAAGAAGCCGGCCCTGCTGGTCCCTGAACTAGCAGAAGGTCTCTTTACCAATGCCATGGATGCATCAAAGCTCGGTCCTAGTACTGCCAAGGGTCTATTCTATATACTGGTCCTATAATCATACTACAGTACTACGGAAGTTTGGCCACTCTCTAGTTGTCTGTACCCGGGCGTACCAATTGTGTAGGCACTGACGGAGATTGTGCGCTTCGTTTGGACGGATGCTGGGGATGAAGCTACCTACAGCCTGCTTAATTTGCTGCATGAGTCCGAGCAATTCACCTGCGCTCCAACTGAAACTGTGAGAGAGATGCAGGTAAAAGATGGTAAAAACACACGCACAATAATATGAGCCGCGCAGCAATGGTTGCATGCGTCATGCGTGATTGTAAACTTGAGAGCAAACTTTTTGCTACCGGTGAATGGCGATGATCTGAATATATATGGCTGCTCGGGGAACTCATATAGTCATATGGTAGTTGGAGTATGTGGGAGAGTGGTACATTGTACATGCATGTACTCCCACCTGTAGTCCTGTCCTCTTGTTGTTCTAGGACCATTTGCAAACTGCAATCATCAATGGATTAAGCAAGTGTGGTGTACGGCTAAGATATGGGAGATCTTGTATGGCTTGCCAAAGGCCATGATGACGCATACGGTGAATTTGCACAAGAAACATGCGTTGCAAGAAAATGGAGGACCAGCTGCGGTCTTGGCTCTCCCCTCCAGTCCCATACTCCCATGCAATGCAAGTAGTTCGACGTCTGCTTGTCAGTGCCATCATTCCCGTAGTCCCATGCAATGCAAGTAGCTCTACGTCTGCTTTGTCCCTGCCATCATTCCGGTCCTTGGTACCGAGTACCAAAACATGATGAAGATGATCTCCCACCGAAATGAAATCAAATGCCATTACTGCAGAGTTTATTTTGCGATTGACCGCAGCAGACCGAAGTGAACATGAAGATTCTTCCGCTGTAGACACGGCCAATTTTGAACTGATGCCAGAAATTAAATCCACTATAGATACACGCGAAAGACAAGCTTTTTCAACGGCAGTGCTACTATGATGAGTCTATCTTCCAGCCATAGATGGATACTGTAGAACAAAGCAGCAAAAGTATAATAGGGTGGCCCACCTGGATAAACATCAGGGACACACAAATGTTTGGCACGTTGTCAAATATATAAAAAAAAAATCTGACAGAGGTACATAGCTCAATCATGCATAGACACACAGGACCCGGATAGGCTGGCCAGACTGCCAGAGTAATTTATCTGAAACCAACGTCTCTTCAAACTGTTACAACCTAGCTAGCAGATAACATAATAAAATATCGAAAAAGACCCGAAGCAAATGAACAGCTCTCCCTGTTGATCTGACCGTGGTCGAAAAATGCAGCTCAGCAGTCAGGAGGTTGGAATAGCGTCGTCCCCTGAAGAGCGAAGAAAAACAGCCAGTGACCATCTGTTATTACATGCAGAGGGCAGAGGCAATGGCCATGTAGATCTCCCGGCCGTATGATTTGTGCTGATGTGAGCAAGCATGGCAGGCAGAGAGAGATCCAGCCACAGGACGCCGCAAGGGACATCATGACGGGAGGGGGGACATGTGTAATAGACTGATCTGATGTGGTCTGGCTCCATCCACTTAATTTTCAACCACACTCTCTGTGCAGACAATAAAAGGTCCTTGAGCCAAGAACCAATCAGCTATCCGGTCACAATGGGAAGGGGAACCACTTGTTCTTGCTTGAAATCCATGGCTCAGAACTCTCCTCTGATTTCTTCTACTAGAGCAGAGCAACTGGATCTCGTCGGTGGAATTCTCTGATCCCAAGAGCCTTGCTGCCCTTCTGCATTATTATTATCTGCAAATGAAACGTCGAGAAGTGTCGTCGTCGAAACATTCAGACAGCCGCATAGTAGGCGATGGGTTGGTCCACGGCCTGCCTGTTGTTTTACTCGCGGGGCTCGAAGGGATATACTGTTCTGTAGTACGCCCCAAGAAGAGGCCACGCACGAGTCCCTTCGCCGCCCTGCCTCTGTCAGCTTTTCTCCGGGCAAAAGGGCCACGAGATGCAATGCTCCAACGAGCTGCCAGGTGCAATCGGCGCAGCGGCCAGCTCGAGCAGCTCCGTGCTGATCCGGTCAGGTAGCCGCCGAGTAGCCGAGAGGCCGATCGGGGAGCTGACGAATGGACGCTGTTTGTCGGTGCGGCCACCTGTCGGCATCAGCGTCCGGGCACCTCGGCGTTGGCGTTGGCGTTGGCTTTTGGCGTCGCGTGGCCCGTGCTGTGCGCCTGTGACCGCGAGGCCTGTCACCTTGCGCCGTAACGCTATGGAGCGGCGCGTATCCAGTTCCAGCCGAGGAGAGCATGGACGGAGAGATAGCTTGACTTGCTGCTTCCAGCGTTTGGCACCCGAAGATTTGATGCCATGTCTTGGCATGCCAGAGAGGTCTGGTTTATCGACCTCTGCTAAACAACTTCATATCCTCTCTCTCCTGTAATGTCGGCTACTGCTAGTGCTGAAAGCCTAGCCCTTTCGATGAACGATGATTATGGATCCAATCGTGAGTCGTGACAGATGGTTGGAGAAGCGTACTGCTACTACGTGATTATGGATTGGTCTTGCGATGTTAATGGAGGGAGATTGCTATTGGTACGCTAGCAGTGCGAAACATCTGGCGACGGCAACATTTACTTGCCTGCATGTCGATCCGACAACTGGTGATCGAGCCCATCCATCATCGATGATGTGGACAACTAATTCAATTGGGTTCAGTAGACAATAACTGACTGGATATATCAATCAGTCACTCAATGCATGCGAAGAAAAAAAACTTGCGATGCCTCCAAATTTCCACGAGCACGAGTACTAATATCAACATCATCACAGTGCCGTACATGTCCATGGAACAAGTGGGGAAACACGTAGCATAGTACTATGATGAGGACTTTTGATGATGGTACTGTATATTACAGACATGAAGACGCACAGTAGATTATACATACACGAACTCCAGGGTGGCGCCCGGAGTGAGTCTGTGAGTGAGAGGCGGGCGAGGCTACAAACACAAGAATTAACCACCAGGTGTCACAAGTCCCATACTAATTGGCATTGTTCCTTATTTATTTACCACACGGACACGCCGCCCTCCCATCATGTTTTCCAGCTTGATCCGATCGGTGTACGTAGACCGCAGCACTCCGCCATTGCTGCTAGCTTCCTTGGCTCGGCGCGCGTCGCGTCGCTCACTGGTCGGTCACTGCTGCATGGAGCACTCGGCGGGGAGGCCCTGCGCGTAGCGCTTGGGGTCGGTGCAGTAGTTGTAGATCATGTACTTGCGCTGCACCCAGCGCATGCGCTGCTGCCGCGTGAGGTCGAGCTCCTGGTTGTACCAGCCGCCCGCAGCCGCCGCGCCCGCGCCCTCGGTGCCGACGCTGGCGCCGCACCGCGTCCTCCCGCCGGCGACGGCGACGCATGCGTCGGCGCGGAAGCCCCGGTAGGAGGCCGCGAAGGGCGCGTGGGACCAGTCCGTCTTGACGCGGCCGCCCTGCGTGGCCCAGTCGTCGGCGTTCCAGAGGCTGGAGTAGAGGCGCATGGGCTGGGTCTTGGGGAACGCGACGCCGCGCGCCTCGTTGTTCTTGAAGTCGCGGATGGGGAGGTCGTCCACCATGAAGATGACGTGCTTGGGGTTCCAGAGGATGGAGTAGGTGTGGAAGTCGGCGGTGGGGTCGAACCAGAGCCGGAACTGCTGCTCCCGCTGGCCTTGGCCGCGCGTGAACACGTTGGTGTGCAGCGTGTAGGGCTCACCGCTCACGTTGCCCAGGAACTCGAAGTCGATCTCGTCGTGCGCGTCGCCCTGGGACGAGAGGTAGTAGGCGGTGACGGTGCCGGCGGAGTTGCCGGGCACCAGCTTCAGCTGCATGTCGATCTTGCCGAAGAGGTACTCGTGCTTGGACTGGAACCCGGACCCCGAGGTGCGGTCCAGGGTCAGCGTCAGCAGCTGCCCGTTGTCGTGGATCTTGCCGCGCCCGTCGCCCCACGTGATGTCGAAGTCCTGGTCGAAGCTCGCCGCCAGCGCGGCGGAGGAGCAGGCGGACAGCAGCAGCAGCAGCGCCGCCAATGGCAGCAGAGGCACACGGGCCATGAGCGAGTGGCTGATGATCACTCGGAACTGAAGCACGATGGATCACAGCTAGCCTGCCTAACCAACCAACCGACGAACCAAGAGAGACACTGGCTAGAAGAAGCACGAAGGAAGTGTGAGCGAGGTGGCTGGAGCTCGGAGGGAGGCTAGAGCGATCGAACTGTGTGAGTGGAGGAGGCGAGTGTGGGAGGGGTTTTATAGGGGTTTGCTCGAGGGGCGGGCGATAAGAATGGCGTGGCGGCCGGCGGGGCGGATGGTGCCGCGAAGCAGAGGCCGGGAGCGATTGGGTAGCCAGCCAGCCTGCCAATGGTGATGATGTGGGAGGTAATGCGTGTGAGTTGGCACCAGTGAGGAGACATGGAGGCAGACAGAGCAGGGGGCGCAGGACGGGACGCCCTTGATGAGGGGCAGCGCAGGGCAGGGGAGGCCACGTCGGCGGCGCAGGCACACCCACAGCAAGATATTTAAGATGGACCAGGACGTCCAGCGGCCGGATTCATGAAGCGGCAGTTCACAGTTCAGGACCGGTGAATGAAATCTGTAGCCAAAAATCACGCAGGTGGTGTGGAGTGGGGGTTAAAACTGCTGCCAAGTGCCAACCATGGCACACCTGATCAGCCTTTTTTCATGAAATCCATGGAGTAAATCCGTCGGTTTTCCAGCGTATCCGGTCACACCATTATTCACATGGTGAAGTGAAGGAAGCCGTGTTTGGGCTTGAAGATGCAGCACTAGATCACATGGTAAGTAGCTGCGTGCCGGGTACAAGCACTAATGCGTGACATAAAATGCCATCGTGACGACTGCAGCCACTAATGTACGCGCTGTGCCACTGTAGCCCTACTAAAGAAATGGAAACATGTCAGGATATTTCTTGTCAATAGTCATGGACCATGCTTCAACACTTTTATTTTACCACGACAGCATTAATAAACCTATTGTATTGTGTGGATGTTCACATAGTTTGAAATAGAAGTGGAATAGAGTGTCCGGTGGATTTCAATATGATACTTAAATGGTTTTTCTCAAAATACTATTTTGCACTGTTTGACATAAATGTTGCGCTGTAACAGAGAGGAGTGTAGTTGGAACAGTGATAGGGAAGGAGATTTGAGGAGTCTCGTTGGAGACAGCCTTAGCCTAAATACGGTCTTTTTCCAAAACAAAGGTTGTTACATTTTATCCACACCGGCATTGATCACTTATTTTATTCAATTTTTTATTCATTTTTTCTATGTTTAGTTTATCGTATAATATACTTATATGACTTAAATTTTTATACACTTCCCTAAGTGTTTTTGAGTGGTCGAAGTTAGTGTAAAAAAACCGAAGGGTTAATAATCTGATGTTCCCCCTTTCCATAGCATGCCTGTGCGGATGTGCTGTGCCGTTTCAATCGAGCATCCAACCTCGCAAAGAATACAGAGGCAGTGTTCCAACCGGCGGCTGCGGAGATTAAACGCGCCGCAGAACAGTGCTAGCTCATGACCAACGCCGTCCATCTAAATCATCGAACCGTCCATCTAAATCATCGAACCGTCCAGAAACATTCAGTCTCTACTCTGCGGAAAAAGGACCCACCCTCCGGAAGGAACGGAGCCAGAGGAGTCCTGGGCTCCTAGCTGAAAACAGAGGACGAGACGCATGATGATGGTGATGAAAATATCCAGAGGACTACGGGTGGCCCCGGTATAAACAGCATGCATGTCTGTACTTTGTACGGCCCGGCAGACCCCCTCTGCCCCCTCACTCGCTGGCTGTGCGTGTCGTTCGTTCCACAAGCAGCTAAAGCTAACGCAGAATCGAGGATCATTCCCCTCCAAACCCAAACTTTAACCCTGTGTAGCGTTTTATACAGTGCAGATTCCGCGTTTTCTTTCTAAGCTGGACGGCCGTAATAAGCTGAGGCACGGACGGGACGACAGGATGCATGGGCCATACCGAACCGACGGACCGATGCATGGAGAGGTAGCGAGAGGTGTTGTTGTCATGCATCCAGCACGCATCAGGCGTGGCCCCCGCCGGCAGCGGCAGGCGATGGGCGATTTCATTCACCGGACACGCATCGGTTTGTCCTCACTCACGTGTTGTCTGTCCGCAGCTGCTGCCGCACGGCCGATCGATATCGTCGTCGTCATCATATCCCCATCCGGCCGCGGGCGGGCGTGTCGCGTTGCCAGCTCCCGCGGCGCGCTTATCCATCCAATCGTGCCCGCGGGCCATCGGCAGCAGACGAGCCCCCCACGCCCAGCGCCGACGCTGAGGTTCCGCGCACCTTGCCGCACGGACGCCAGCGCGACCGATCGCAGCTGCTCTGCCATCACCGGATCCAAATCATTGTGTGGATGCAACGCCCATCTACTCGCTCCGGGAGCCGGTTGGTTGATTCACGGAATCACGGCCCTGCCCTGCCATCTCAGCCTCGGCCATTGCTCGTCTGCAGCAGAATGCCCAGGCCAATCCCCATCCGGATCCGCGCCAGGCCTACAGGGGGTCGGGGGCTGAGAGCCTGCGTGGTACGGCCGCGGCGGAAAGGACGTGTAGGTACGGCATGGGGATTGGGGAGTGCCAAATGCCAGCCAGCTGTTGGTAATCATCACCATGGCCGCCTGCCTGCCTGCCTGCCTTGCCCGGGGCCCCGGCCTGCGCATCCTCTCCACGTGGCGGGGGAGATATTTACTGGACCACGTTTTTTGTTACTAGCCTGCCTACTGTAGCGCCCTATCCTAAATTCCTAACCCTGGTGTGCTTTTTTTTTCGAGCACGTGAGGCCAGGCTTATCCGGACCCATATTTCCGTCGAAAAGGCCCAGACGCACGCAAACTGGATCAGAACGGCCTCTCGGGCCGAACTGGCCCATGTCGCCCTTCAATTCCCCCGACGGGTCCAGACATTCTCACACTAGAGAGAGGCCCACCGGAGCATTCAGTCCAAGGCGCAGCGCGCGCGGCGGAGGCATCTCGCCGGCGAAGTTAATTAGTCGACTCGACGAGCCGGGGGCGGTTTGGCGGAACTGCTCATGATCTGCCGCGAAGTATAAACTGCACCCGGCAGCGCGGCGCCATGGATCCCTAGGGCAAGAGCTACTGGCTACGTGAACCAGTTTACATTGGTCTGGAAGCACAGTAACACAACGAGCGTGCACTCTCCCGCGGAGCCGAGCTAATGGCTGGCAACGCGACACCATGGTGGGAGGACGGCCAAGCGGGACGCACCACCACACCGAGCGTGGTGACGACTTGGCGGTCGCTCAGTTCCACCATCCATGCTTTCTTTTCAACTAAACAAACAAACAAACAATTCGCATGCTGTTAGTGCTTGCTTACGACTCATGAAACTTTGGCGTGGATCTGAGATATAATCGGCGTCAAAAAAAAAAAATCTGAGCTATATAATCTTGTACTCGATTAACAACTTCGGTGCTTGAAAACTCAGGTACGCACGGCGCTTTTGGATAATAAAAGAAGAAGCATAAGGCTCGAGCAAAAAATGAGCTGGGGCATGCACACAAGCAAACTCTAACAACTGCTAAGGTCGAAAATCATCTTCTGGAGATTGAGCAGGCGAAGGAAATTGAGTATCCCGGATGAGAAGGCGGTATCAGCTCTAATTAACCAGCTGGAATGGAGACGAAGACCGCTTCGAGAGACGCACCAAAGATGAGAAGTACAAGGCGGAGGTGGGAGCTGATTGCTCCTGACTTTTTCTGAGCCGCTTAATTAGGACTCGTCAAACTTTAGCATGAAATCACAAATGTAATCTTGTAGTCACGTAAGCACGTAACAAATTTGGAGCTTTGATATTGACAACTAAGATAGGTACGGCGGGCCGAGGGTGAAGAAACCGATTGCAATCAAGTATCTGAGCCAGCAAACTTTTGGGCAAAAAAAAAAAAAAAAGGAAAGTCGCGCAAATTAAAACACACACAAACTCTAACTATGGCTAAGGTCCAAAACCATTTGAAGAATAAGCACGCTGCTACCAAGGCACTAGGAAACTAATTAACCTGGAATGGAGATGCGCGCGTCAACGTGGACTAATACGAAGCTCGCCTTAGCTTCATCAAACCGCCAATCAATCAAAAATATGAGAAGGGGACGCGGCGACGAAATTGTTAGAAAGTAAAACGATTGAGTGAATGGAGAATGAATCTTTTTGTTGTATTGATTGATGATCGCACATATATATATATATGATGAAAGGACGTGTCCGTTCATGTGAACGGTACGTGTCCATTCACCTTTTAGGGAGTTACAAGAGGGAGAGAGTGGGTGAAGAGACACAACTCTTCACGAACAGACATCTACTCATATACTAACTAATTGTCTTAATCTAAGCCTTAGCGATGAATTTCTTCTCCAACAGGTGGCTCTTCCTTGAATGGTCACAACCCTTCACCAAAGGGTGTCCCTTGGATGAGATCACCTTTCTTTGTTTCTCAACACTCCCCTTTGATTGAATCCATCTTTTAAGATCATTTTTAAATATTTTATCCATAAATATGGTATGCCTAATATTGTTCTTTAAAATCCCCGTGGGAAAAATAGACGATACGACATATTGATAATTCTTTTATGTTCCAGTACAAAGAGAAAAATTATCGATATACTATGAGTATTCTTTCAAAAACAAAACAGGAAAAAATAAAGGATACATCACAATATATATTATTTGTCAATAAATCTTATATGTCTAATATCATCCTCTAAAAACCCGGTAGGAAAAATAGATGATATGACATATTGATAATTCTCCTAAAGTTCCCGTAGGAAGAGAAGAATCGTCGATATCTCATGAAAACGCTTTGAAAACCCAGAGGGAAAAAATCGGGGATACATCATGATACATTGTTTGTTCCATGAACGTAACATGTCTAATATCATCCTCTAAAAACCCCAGTAGGGAAAAATAGATGATATGACATATTATATCCTCATATTGATATTGCCTTATTAAAAACTTTATATGAGAATACCTTTGAAGAGGGAAAACTCATGTAAAAAAAAGAGTACAATACGTGGTGTCTAAACAAGTTTACGAATCAGGAGAAACTCCCCCTGATTCCTGCAAAACTTAAGTTGTCTCATACCTACTCTTTCAACATATATATATAATATTGAGTATGGTAAAGGCTTTGTGAGTATCTTTATAAGATATCACACAAATTAGTTTGTAACATGTTATCCATTCCATTAATTGGGGAAAACAATCTTGAGCAAAATGCATAGCAAAGTTGCATCAAGTATAACTTGTCTACACATCTACAACATAAGTAGGGATGCAAACGGATCGGATCGGAGTGGATAATGCCTTTTCCACATCCTAATCCTATTTATTTTGTCGGATTCGGAGCGGAGCGGATATTACTCGGTTACGGACATGGATACGGATTTTTTAGGATATCAGAAATGGTGCGGAGTCGGATCGGTGTCGGAGCGGAAACGGAATTGAAAAACATCGGATAATACATGCTTACATGTAGCTTTTTTACAATGATCAATAATTCATAAAGTTAAGTATAATTGTCCACATCATAATTTACATATCGTTAATAAAAATAATAGTGATAGTATTTTTGGCGCAAACCAATCATCGTTGACCCTTATATACTTACCAAACTAATCGGATATTATCCTATTATATACATCGGATAATCCATGTTCAAATATCGGATACTCCATATCCATCGGATTCTAGTGATACTATATCATACTCCGCATCCGCACGTAAATCGGATTCGAATTATCCATATCCGCATGGATATAAAAACAACTGATCCATATCCTTATAATTAGGATTCGGATCGGATCGGTTCGGATAATTATCCACACCATTTGCACCCCTAAACATAAGGTTGATAGTTCAATCAAACCAATACCACATTACAAAAGTATGTAGTTTATCATTCTGCGAAGCTAAAGACATTCTTGGGGCTTCATATAATCAACATAATTATTTATCAGAATGAATGGTGAAAATGGCCATAGATATCTTATTGAAGACATCCACAACATAGGACATTTTTCACACTATAAGTATATAAATTGTCTCTGATATGGCATTTGAAGGATCAAATAAATGCCAAAATCTTGTTTTGTTTTATATAAGATACCAAGATCTATCCAGTCAAAGTCGAATATCAGGTTTCTTTAGTAAAAGATACCAATATGTTTTATATATGCCTTCGAAATATCAGAATATATTTTCTTAACCCTAACCAATGTCATATGGTGGGAGCAACGCTATACCTTGCAAGTAGATTCATTGTAAAAGCAATGGCTCGCCAGGTACTATTTGCAAGATATGCAAGCGTACAAAAATGCACTGATATAAGTAACATGGATTCCTATATCTCTTCTCCATCTCCCCATTAATGTCCAAAAGGGTCTTTCTCTACTTTTAATTTGAGATCTGACCACCAAAGGACTTCAGATGGTTACGACTTATCTATATTGAGTTATGTCAATATATTCTGGATTTAGATAACTTTTGAACACAACTATCCAGAAAATATTGGATTATAAATTCATATGCCCCATTATACACTCCGTCTTTAGATTACTATGTGTTATTTAATAGTGTTCATCGCTAATGATATCAATTTCATTGACCAATCATTAGAGGAGCATAAAGTCTAATCAAAGATTTCTAGATAAACACCCATATATGTTGCAGTAATCTTTGTGTACCCTTTTCAAGAAAGAGTTTAATACCTTTCTCGACTTAAATACTTTTAAACCAAACAATGACTTTATTAGCACAACACTTTATACGTTGCATATTTGTGTATGAAGGTTTAGCACCTAGTGACCCATGATACATTTGTCGTCACTACATCTATCAACTGCATGTATAGATGATTTTGTACTGCCAATTATTATCCGAAATTAGTTGTCTAACTAGAAAAGACGTGGAGGGCTTCTCGGTAAAGAATCTCATGCCACGGAGAATTAGTTGGGCTTCTGGGTTAAAGCCTTATGCTACTAGCTTTGTTCATATCTCACTACCTTGTTTCCGAAGGCTAATTTGAAGCGGAAATGATACGTGGTATCAGCATACAAGCCTATACCTTTTGGTGAACAAAGCTATCTCTGTTGTGTTGTAACATTCCGAAAATTCAGAACGAGTGTTGGAAACACCCTGCCATGGTATTATTCTCTGGATGGAATATTGTACTCAATTCAATCAGAGTAGTTTGTGTCGATACATGTAGCTTAAAAATGTATTATTCTCCAATTAATGTGAGATCAAATCTCATATATGTATATACACCCTTAATCTATGGTGGATTCCCAATCACCATAATTAGGGCTTTCCGATATCCCACGTTCGACCATGCGCGCATTCGAAGAGGGTTCGTGGATCAAGTCCACCTGGGGGCTCATCAATTTCAGATTGATGTGCATTCACTGACTTTCTCTGCCCTAAAACAGATTAATCCGGCTGAGATGCTTTCTTCTCCCCCTCTTAGCATTGACGGGAGTAAGAGTGGTTTTATTTGGTACCTCCACTCTTTCAGTCATATTTCTAACTAGAATAAAAGACTTCATTACGTCTTTGTAATAAGTAAATGCATATGGCAGATTAGTTTACAATGTTTTGAAAACCATAAATTTTTGAACTTTTAGTTCAGATTCCGTAGTACGTGGATATGAGGAGGAGATACTCTTCGCATCTCAATCAATTTCTCGGCATTCTTTTTTTCTGGTACTTGAAATCTCCCCCTAATACCGGGAAATGTTCCTCGTTTACAGGCGTACGGGCCAGTATATGGATCCTCACCAAAATGATTCAAATACTAAGTGTTTGACGGAGACTTTAGTCTCAGAAAGATCCTTATTTCTGAGAGGGCCCATAAATGTACGTTAAGGTTGTGAGATCGGGTTGTTAACATAATAAACCCGAGTTTACCCAAATTGGAGAATACAGTAGTACTACGTTATTTCAAAGGGGAATTTGCAGTTTAATCACACAAGCCAGAGCATGTAGCACTCCCTGACTCCCAAACACACTCGTTGGGAATGAAGGCCAATTTATTAGTTATGTTATGATCTTAATCCAAAGATTCTAATTATCTTGATATGAATTCTAGGGGCCATACAATCGTCATTGAAGGCACAAGCTATAAATTCAATAATGTTTAGGATAATGACTTCACAACTTGAATCATCATATTCATGTCTTCATGGTTTTGTGTCAACACTAAACCCGACTATAATCATCTAAACATGTATCTTTAATCATGAAAAAATACCTAAACTTATCCATACATTATTTGTATCTGGACTACACATATCTTCTCTTAAAATGTGCTCAGAATCATAAATATTTAGATCATATTTTTAAGATAAGAGGATCTTTAAATAATTTTTCATGTGTCGTTTATCGTACACATACCATAGGAAAAAATATAACTAATAGCATTGCCAATAATTTCACAACATCCCATAAAGAAGGACAAGTCAAACATACCAAAGTTTTGAAATGAATCAAATGTCTAAGAAATTATTCCATTTGCAACATGTTGTGCGGCCTGGATGTATATGGCATATCCGTTGTTGTTATCTTATGCTCCCATAGGAAACACAATATACGGATATCTCTATAATTCGATAAGATACGAGCTTCTCTCATTATCCATAGGGGCCATGATAGTGGCACGACCATACCAACTATCACATCACATACTGTGATTGCCAAAACTTGTCATCTTCAATTAAGATGAACAATGAAGTTTTGTGTATGCTTAATTATAGAGTTTGTAGCATTCATCTACAATTGTAATGGTGCCCATACAAATATATATATAATGTATGACATATTGTTGAATATATCAAATACATAAGTATGAGACATACAACAAACATGTCTTGACAATTTTAAATATCACAACATTTTTTTATTGGATATTTTATGCGAATAGACATCAAGATTACTAGAAATCTAAAAATTGAGTCATCTGAAATATATTCGATGAGCGTTATGTCCATTCTCGTGAGGTTCTCTTATTTTAGAAAAAAATGTTGTTATACAATCCATAAGATCCAGTGATAAACAATCAACCTCTTGCTTCAATTATAAGATTATGTAGCTTTTATGCCATCCTACTTTTGGTACAGATCAAATTGGAACTTTATAAGTAAGGCATTGTTAAGCAAAAATGCTAAATGAAAACCACAATCATGACAATTAATTGTCATATCTGGGTTCAGAATTGCCATTGTTGCTCTTTTACGCATTGATTTTTCTTCAAAATCTTGAAAATAAGTCTAAATGCATAAAGTTGTTCCATAAAATACTCTTACCGAATATCTGAATGGCATCGTATGATTTCTTAGCAATAGCAAAGATACCAATTTATTTGATCAATTGTGAAAGTTATCAGTATATGCTTCCAACAGTTCATAGGATGAAATTTATGTTATGTCCATTATTCATGGGGATTAAAGATGCTCACAGGGTGAATTCATAGAACTTCGTATCTATTATCCCTAGCATGGTATAA
The DNA here is from genome assembly GCA_030272315.1 of Paspalum vaginatum. NCBI lineage: Eukaryota > Viridiplantae > Streptophyta > Magnoliopsida > Poales > Poaceae > Paspalum > Paspalum vaginatum. The sequence continues at coordinate 2,303,960 of CM059021.1, read as the reverse complement.
ATCCATTTGTTTAATGGTAATGTTGTAATAACTTTAAATGCAAAATTTATCAGAGTTTCATATCTTGTCAATGTATTTTGGATCATTAGAACCCTTATATAAAATGTCGACTTCATAAATCTATCATTATCGATAATGGTATAAACATTCGTAGATAGTCTCTATGTGTGAAACATAGAGTAGATCTCTCAGCAGTATGCATTAAATTGATGTTATAGACATGGTCTCTGGACTGATATATTCGCATAAGAACATACCGCAGCCAATGTCCAAGACTCTTCTACCTGTGTATAACCAAAGTTAACCATGAATAATGGTTATCACCGTAAAGGTGTAAATCATACATCCAAATTATTCATTCCATGGGAAACACTACGTAGGTAATCATCAAGTTTGGAAAAACATGACGTAGGACCTCTCAGTGACAGACGAATAATTCGTTGCAATAGCCATGGTCTCAGGGCAGAATTATTTATGAGAATAAAACGCAGCCAATGGCTATGACTTTGTATCCCGAAATGATAGAAGACATTATTGAAAATTCCGCATTCAATTCTAAGTCAATTAAGGAGTACTTAGTTAAGAGGATTTTTTATTCTGTTAAAATGCAATTTCTAAATGAATTACAAAAATTAATAAGATCGTTATATTGTTAAAGTCATAGACTAAAACACAATTGCACTATGGTATAGTTTTGCAAAATCTATTTTGATTCAATGCAAAAGAGCCATGTTGTGCGAAAATTCTGGTTTTCTCGCAAAATTTCCCTTATTTGACAATTAAATGCAACTTTAATTGTAGAAGATTAGTTATAAAACCCTATGACAAATGAAATTAACTTTAATTGTGAGAGTTTTGGTGTAAACCCTTTTAACAATTAAGTCTATTTCTATTTGTGAGAGTTTTCGGTATATTTTTGTTAAAACATACCATCACATGCAAATATACATAAACACATATATACGTTCACATATGATAATAAAAAATGACATTAGAGGTCTAATAATAAAGACACATGTGAAAATTGCCTGTGCACCAAAATTGGCCCGCTTGGGCCCATTAAGGGGCGCATGTCGCTTGGGGACGGCCTGCCTGGCGAGGCAGCCTACTGGCCCGCTTGGGCGGGGCCGACCTTCTTGTGCGAGGTGGCCTGCGGGCCCTCTAGGACGGAGCCGGCCTGCCTGGCAACCTGGGCAAGGCGGCCTACTCGGAGAAGCAAGGCCTGCCTTTGCAGCCCGATAGCTCACGACTGGGCTGGGCGGGGTGGCCAATCCGTGTGGATAATAGGGGGTGGTTAGGGTTTCGTCTCCACTCTCCCCCTATTCGCTGCCGCCGCAGCCAAGCCGCCGCCACCCGCCGTCGATGGAGGTCGCCGCTGCCAGAGGGAGGGAGGCCAAGGGGCGGATCTGGTGGATCAATGGCCCTGACGCGTCATCTTTCTTCCACTCCCCCCTTGACACCGCTGCCTCCTAGCCGCTTCTTCATGCCGTCGAAGGGAGCCGCAGCAGCCTAACCGCGGATGGAGGCCGCCGCCGATAGAGGCCGCCTCCTCCGGGAGAGAGGAGCCAAGGGGTGGCTCTATCAGGTCCATGCCCTCCCTCGGCTTGGCTCTCCCTCTCCCACGCCCTTCACCGTGGCCACTTGGTGGCCCTCCCCCTTCGGGGAAGGGTTCGCCGCCGCCGCCACGGCCGTTGGGGAGCCGGAGGCCCGGGCGATGAGCCGCGGCCTGGCTAGCGTGGCGGCACGACGCAAGGCGGTGCAGGACCGAGAAGCAGACTGCAACAGTCGTCGGAGGTGCGCGGGAGTGGCGGCCGCGACGTCGGGGCGCCGACCGGTTGGTACGGTGAATCTCGTTAATGACCTCGGCATGGATCATGGTGACCACCATGTGCATGGTAAGGGTCGACATCTTACCACTGTCATCTTGTGAATCAAAGAAGAAAACAATACAGATACTTTACCGTTATTTCTCTTCTCTCGATTTTTCTCCATGCAATGTTCTTTGAGAAGAACGTGGCTTTCTGATCTTCCGGTGAGAAGTCCAAGATGGAGGTGGGCGACGGTGGTGGTTGCGGTGCTGGCGTCGTTCTTCTCCTTCCATTCTTCTATTCGGAGTTCTTGCTTCATGCGAAAACTCCTCCATGATTAAGGCCTAAGATGGCCTCTGTTCTTACGACCGGCGTCTAAGCGCAGTGGCCGATTAGCCCTTGATTAAGCAAACGTGCATGATAACGTGTTAGAAAGTAAAACGATTGAGTGAATGGAGAATGAATCTCCTTGTTGTATTGATTGATGATCACACGTATATATATATAATGAAGGGACGGACGTGTCCATTCACCCTTTAGGAAGTTACAAGAGGGAGAGAGAGTGGGTGAAGAGACACAACTCTTCACGAACAGACATCTACTCGTATACTAACTAACAGTCTTAATCTAAATCTTGTTAATAAACTTCTTTTTCAATAGGTGATTCTTTCATGAATGGTCACAATCTTTCACCAAAGGATGTCCCTTAGATGAGATCACCTTTCTTTGTTTCTCAACGGAAATTACAAGGCGATTGGTTGCTCCTGACTACTTGATCTGATCCGCTTACGTGCTGATACGACAATGACATCGACGACCAATGGAAGCCCGGCCGTTTGGTGCGCGCCCGGCACCATTCCAGGAGCGTTCCGTGGTCGGGGATGGCAGTTGCGATCAATTCTCAGCTGCAGCAGGCCGACGGTCTTGTTGGGCTTTTCACCGCTTGATTGGTCCATCAAGACCCTAGCGGTCGAAGGGAAATTGGGCTGGAGCCTAGTACTGGGCCACATAGCACTCCCCAATGGATGCCCGGCCTAACTGCTCTCAAGAGCCCATTGGATTGAGCTTTTTTGAAAAGTTGAAAACGGCAGCGGTGAAACGCGCTGCGGCCCGGCCGGGAAAGCATTCCGTCTCGTCGACGTCCGCAGCTACGACTAGGACGTACGATGCATTTATTTACGACCAGTCGACGATAATAGAGAATAGTAAATATACAAAATCGAGCATGTGCACACCCCTGTAGATTTTAATATTTATATAGATATACTAATCCGATGTCAAGTAGCACATCAACTGTGCGCGGTGTGGTGGACTGGTAGTGACGAGGGACATGGAGCAGCCACCAAGCACACCATCAAATCAAATCAACTGGAGCTGAGGACCTGAATCCACGGGACGGGAGCGGGCGCCGGCCGGTAGGGGGGAGCCATGCCAGAGCCCAGAGGCCAGAGCCGAGCAACCAACGCTGCGTGCCATTTATGGCAACGCCGTGTCTGCAGTCGGCACCCGGCGAAGCGGAGCGAATGATTGGACGTCCGAAAAAGCGCGCACACGGCCCCCCGGCTGCAGCGGCATGGCACGTAGTACGTACTTGCAGGTATCACAGGTGCAGCCGTCGCCGTCGTCCGTGGCCCGGCGGAATACGGTGCACGGTACGACGGAGAAGAAAAGAAATGGAAATTTATATTGTGTGCACGCTGCGCGTGCGGTTTTGTCAGTTCATCGGAGACGTTACGGGGCTGTTTGGGTTTGTGACCTCACAGCTCATGTAATTTACTTTTGAACTATATTAGCTATGATCAAATTTTAACTATAAAATTGGTTATGAACCAAATACATTCTATATAACTTGTTACTGATGCTTGTTCCACTCGCGACCACCTGTTAGGTCAAATTAACTATGCACGGTGGTTTTTCTCATTTTCTTTATATTTGTCACATTGGCAGGCTTTGCGAGTTGCGCCGCCTGCGGCCGTCGCACGCTACATTCGTAGTAAGGTTATGGTCACCAGGACGTGCATCTGTACTATCCACAGTATGAAAACAGTGTTTTTTCATTCTGTGTACAGTGCGCAAACAGTATTTTGCATATTCATATCCACGTGCCGGTTGACCATAGCCTAACAGTCATCGAACGAACGCTAGGGACGGGCGACCCAGCAAATTTAAAGCTTTGCATGCGACATCATCGCATGGCAAAGCCTAAGTGATTATATGACCCGGCCGACCGGGGAACGAACCAAGGCAACCCCCGCTGCTGAGCTGGCTATTCTTAGTGATTGATTTCGTATTTGTGTTTTTCAGCGACGCCATGTAGCTGATAAATATGATTGAAACCATGGTTAAACCAACTGCCCAGAATACATATGATTTAATTTGATACGGTTTTTTAGACAACATGCAAAACATAACTAGCATGTCTACATATTAGTGTAGATGGGGTTTCACCCATCTTTTCCTTAACTCACTGAATTGGTGATGCGACGCATTATTTAATAATAATGAAACTCTCCCCACAGGACTAATAGTATACAATGCAGACAAATGGCGTAGCATGTGACGAGATCCCACGCGGTCTCTATATTTGCGTGTATTTTTGGAGCGCACGAGTGAGCTGTCCTTGATACCCACTGCGTATGTCCTCTCCAATGTGCCTGTGAGAAATTCTATTGCTTATATTTTAAATTATTTTTTATGAAATTGCTATGCAAATCTCGTAAAATTTCTGCTTACTAACAGGGCTAATAAAGCTCCTGTTTTCAGAACGAGGGGTGGCCTCCTCCGGTGGCAATCAACAGCATGCGTGTGCAGGTGCAGCAGTATATCAACATACGGAGTAGCTGATTGCATGAACAGTACTCCTACTGGTGAAGCGAAGACCGAAGAACTGCGACGACATCCTATGATTTCAGTGCTGCCCAGACCGCAGGTAGCAGTCCAGTTCCAGTTCCAGCTCCAGCTCCGCCTCCTCGGGGGCATCCCACACGGACCGTGCCGCTGGCATGCCACTGCTTGCTGACCGATTGATGAGCCACCATATGCTAGCATACCAGACCGATCCGACCAGTTTTTATGTTAGCGAGAAGACGACGCGAGGGCATGCAACTCTGCACAGTCGAGCTGGCCGGGCGGGCTAGCCGCTGGCTGAAGAATGCATGCATGGTGCATGGGCACGCCATGAATGGATTTGCGCTTGGGACCGGCACCCAGCCACCCACCACCGCTACTCGTACTCGTACGCGACGCAGGCGTACGTCGTCGTCTCGCGCGCACCGGTGAGCACGGAAACGGCAGCAGGTCAAACGGCCGGCGGCCGGCCGGGCGGAGCTACAGTAGCTAGCATTCCTCCGCCGTCTCGTCGATGTCCCCTACTGCGCCATCGCCATCGGCACTGCGCCATGCACCGTACTGTACTCTACCGTGCCGCGGCGACCTCGAGCCCCTCGCCTTGCCCGGCGCATGCTGCGTGCTGGAACTCCACTCCCAGAGTCCCAGCAGCGGCTCCCTCCCTCATTTATCACACCAACGCAAGCACCTCCGGCCAGGCCGGGTCTCGCTCGCAGAGTGAGGGCGACGGGGGATTCAAGGCCCATCAATGGGGTTCGGTTGGTGCGGCATGGCGTCGCTACTCGCTTGTGGCTGCACTGCGCTGCGCTGCGGCGACGAGGAATGGGATGGGAGGGGCTTTGCTCTTGTGCTGCCTGCCCTGTGTGGCCCTAGGCTTTTACTGCTCTAGTCATTGTACATTATTTGAGCCAATGATACTTTCCATGGAAATTATAAAGAAAATCTTTTTAGCTGTCATATTACTCCCTCTGTCCCATAAAATAAAAGCGTGAATATATTTAGTACGGTCTTTAAAGCAAAATTTTCACCATTTGTTTCTTTCAAAACATGACATCAATAAATACCAAAATATCATAATTTTAAAGTACTTTTGAATACGAGTTCAAACATATAACATTCATACACTAAAATTTTATATTTTCTTACTAAATTGTTAGTATTTTAAAGTTTGACAATTTCCAATGACATGTACGACTTATTTTATGGGATGGAGGGATATGCGGATATTCATGTCATGCTAGCCTGACTTTAGTCCGATCAGTCTATTACTTCATTCATATTCAAACTCCTTCTGCAGTGTAGATACAGTGACTTTTTTTTTTACTATAAACGATCCTATACACCACATGTTGAACTTGGTCTTAAGTATCTATCCGCCACACAAAACATATATGCACCCTCGGTTAAACTTGGTCAGCTTTTCCATTGTGGGACTTGAGAACAAGCTGACTGCAACCGTTTTACACCATCATCCTACATTGGCTTTTATGAATTAGGCCCAGTGTCAAGTTGCCTTTTTCCATGTAATTTCTTTCCCCAAGCTATATACGCCGTCGTAATTTAATGTATCAATACATAGGAGTTTTTTTTTAAGGAAAACATGATCTCAATACAAACCGAGGTACGGTAGCCTTCAATTCTTGTGTGTTCACTGCTCTCGGTGAGGGGGTTACGCGCGGCTACTGCAATTACTGCTGGTGGTCACCACGCGCCGTGCGCTGTTAAAACTCAGAGCCGGCTCGGCCGTTCTTCCAAGACTCCCCCGGCCCTCACATTTGTTTCCCCACCTCCAACCTGACTCCAGAGCGCCCGTGTCCGGTGTCCCCCCATCCCATCTCCTCGCGCGCGCTCTCGGACGCACGCCAAACTCGAGCGCCCGCGCGTGGCCACGCCACCGACCCCGAGCGTCAGGCGCCCGCGCCCGCCCGCGCGCCGCGAGCACTCCTCCTCCATGAGGCTGGCGGCGGTGGGCCGCCGCGCTGTGCCTCGCCGCCGCGGTCGTGCTGCGGCTCGCCGTAGACGTGGCCGCGGCCGATCACGGCGACGCCCACGCGCACAGGGGGAGGTGGCGCTGGGTACCGCCGCCGGCGACGGGTGCGGCGCCGCCCGCGCGCCACGCCGTGGCCGACGCCCGCGCGTCCGTCGTCGGCTTCGCCGCTGCCGCCGCCGCCGCCGCCCGGTGTAAGGGCGGCGGGCGGAAGGCAGGCGGCGCTGCCGGACGACCCGCCGCCGCGTGCGCCGAGGGCGGCGACGGCGACGACAAGCGGCGCATCCCGACGGGTCCTAACCCTCTGCACAACAGATGACCGCGATCGTGCAGCCAGGCAAGCTGCAAGAAATCCGTGTCCAAAGAAGTGAAGACAGGAGCAGGCCACCGATTCAGGGGCAAGAACACGCGCGCGCTGGCTTTCTTGATACGCGCGCATTTGCTGCAGACTTGTCTCCTGTTCTCCTGTGGTCATCAGGGGCATGGAGTGATGGACTAGACAGTAGATAGTGATCGCGTAGAAGGGTGCAGCTTAGTTCAGCACTGAACTGTTTTTTGGATCCTGTCCATTTCTTGTTCTTCTTCTTCCTTGGAGCTCTTGTCTGGCAGCACCCGGTGTATATTCTGTTCTGCCCAGCTGTGTGCTCTGCTCCGTTGTTCTGTCAGAAACCAGAAATTGCTGGGCTCTCTCCCAGCTTTCCTCCACCGCGCGTTTGTTTTCATCCTGGAAACGGAAGATTCGGCTGTTCGTCAAATCTGATGAGTCGCTTCTCTCTGGCTCTGGCAAAAGCTTCACGATCCTCTGAGCACAAAGATTTCCAGCGATCCTACGAATATCTTATCTCATGCAGGGCCTGTGCTTGCTGTGTGATCATGGCTGAGAAAGGGGCGGGGCATTCATTCACTCGCCGAACTAGTACCCGAGGTGAAAATGCTCGATTTCTGAGGGGGTCAAAAAACAGAGCATGTTTTTAATTTAATTAATAATTACGTACTACTCAGATAACACTGTTTGAGCCCATCACCTGAACAACAGAACTGCTCTCGTCGAATGGGTGAGAGTTAATGCTCTTGTACCCTTTTGCCTGTCCTTGGTCTTTGATCAGTATGGCATGCGTCTGATGCTTGAATTGAAGGCTACTCTGCATGCATGTCTTCTCGGATTTAGTACTGGCGCCAGACCCCCAGTACAATTGCTGGGCAATGATAAAAGATCGCCAGCCAGTATGAAGCAGCACCGCCAGCAGTATATATCTATCTATATGATCCCTGGAAAAAGGCTGTCGCAATCTACGGTGCCCGCTGCTTCTTGGTGCAAATGCACCGAATGCGTCTGGTCTGAGTAGGGAGACGTGCTCCATGGATTGTTCTTGGGTCCAGAACAGCTTGCCAGCTCTTCAAACTTGGTTGGAGTGGAGAGGCAGGCACCAGGCAGTGGTCCTGCTGCCGCAATCTCCAATTCGGTTTGAAGTTTTGGCAATTGTTCTTGGAGCCTTTCTGTGGCTGGCAGGGGAGGTGCAGGGAGTAAAGTTTTATACATACAAAGGCTGTCCCAGTTCATATTCTGGTCTATATGTGGTAGTAGTAAAGGCTTGTAATCCTGGGCCTCAGCTGGTTCTTGTCCTCTGGGAGGCCGGGAGCGAAATGGCATGTGAACTTTGTAACCATCCAAAAGCAAAGCATGTACCGGCAACAGCTGCAGGAGATTGGAGTGGTCCAATGTGCTGATAGAGCTCATTGATACCAATACATGGTTATAATTATATACAGAAAAGACATGCGCAGCTTTAAAACCATAAATTCCAATTAAACCCGCTTCCCAATGGAATAAACCGAGATAGAACAAACATTACATTATCCACCAATGACACGCTTAATGCACTCGGTGCACTGACCAACTTAAATCCATGATAGAAGTCATCTCTACCAATCCCGCCCGTTGAGTTCGACCACAAGACAAGGTAACCAGCCACTAGAGTAGCCGATGCATTTAAACCTTTTTGATAAGAAGAAACAGCCTCTGATCCAGCTCGAAGTATGCTGCACTGGAAGTGTCATCCCTCAGCATCATCAGGAGGCCACCAAAAGATGCATAAATCTCCCTGGAATGAGGACGTGGTGGTATCGAATTACAAAATGTAGCATATGGCAAAATGGGCAGGAACACTTAATTTGATGAGTAAACAATGGGTAGGGCAAGCCAATCATGGGTGGAGTTCAATCTATATTTCAACATTGATCTCTGAAATAGTGCTTAACAAGATGAATAAAGTTGATATGAACAAGCCATGCAACCAAAATAGCATAGATAGCAATACCATTCACCAATGGTTTCACAAAACAAACTACTCCAAGTTCCTTAGCCCTCAATCTTTAACCATTTAGATATTTTTTCTTCCTCCTTTAGCATAACTAGACAGATCTTGCAATGATTTTCCATCTTTTTCAGACAGCCACACAAAGGGGACATCTGATATGTAAAACCCAACCCATGAAGCTTCACAACGATCAAATGACATAATTTCTTCAATAATCACTAATAGATAGATGCTCACAACCACAAGCCACGACAGCTTCTCATCTAGAAAAAAAATGCTTTTAAACACCATGCAGATCCGTAAAGTAATTGTCATCTTAAAACACACAAAAAAAAACCACAGAACTAATTGATAAGTTCACCTTTGCAAATTCAAATTTAACAGCATCCAACAGATCCAGTGCTAGTCCTCGTTAAGAATAGGAATGACATATTTCACAAGAAAGAAATTATTTAAATCCTCATCAGACAAACATACTTCAGAACGAAGACAAAAAATAATTGCATGTGGAATCAATCATCACCGTTCCAAGTAATGTGGAGGATCATTTCTGTAAATTTTAATTGGCTATACACAAGTTGTTACTTGTTAGTATTACAAGGGCATCTTAAGAAAGGATACCCATAGCTCATAATCGCGTCTACAGGTCCATATATATGATTTAGGGACAGAAAATATTCAGGAATAGGTAAAAGAAACCAGTGTCGCACACTAAATAATGTAGCACCACATGCACAGACAGAATAATTGCTCAAGTTCAGACAAGGCATATTGAACTAACCAGAGGCAAACAATGCAGTACAGAGGTAGTATGATACAGGACCCAGAAAATGTGCAGGAGCAGGGGGGAACCAGCGTCACACTAAATGATGCAACATTATTTACACTAATGCACAGAACCATAGGTCAAGTTGAGAGAACGCATACACTTTAGCAGATGATGAATCCTTGGAAGTTTCTTCTGAAATCTTGTAGAGCTTTCCATGCATGACATAGTCGTACTGGTCAGCAAGCGTCTTTCTTCCAGCCTGAGTCAAAGGAATGGCATCATACTGTTTATCCAATAAAATGTGCCTCACACAAAGCAAATCCAAGATAAACATGGACATTTTCCATGGCATATAGAACACATTCAGATCTGTATTTCCCATCACAAATTTGTCAGAATGGCAAGATCAAGTCACGAGAGGAATTAGACGCTTCACATGTGTGTAGTAGCCAGTGTCTGGTGTTCCATCCAGATTCAGAGTCGAAACTAACACCACGTTAAATTTTTCGTTAGCACGCATTGGGTAGACCTCAGTAGCAACATCTAGCTGCATGTACATCTGGTCGCTATGAGCTTCGATGCGAGTGACTGTGCATGGACGTCAACAAAAAAAGAGACATTGCATCAGCCCATATTTGCAGAAAGATGAATCAGAAATCTGAATAGTCATGCTACGAACACTCAAATGACCCCATATCATAGAGGGGATCAAGCAACTGCTAAAGCACATTGTGGAACTCAAAATTGCCGTAGAAAAACCGAAGATAGATTACCTCTGTCGAACTTCTTGCCATCAGGATCGAGCCAACTCACAGTGAAGGTATCGTTGAAGAGATGCTCAACCATACCCTCCTTTCCTGTACACGATGGATGGCAATCGCTCAGCACACTTGGATACGTCGAAACAAAAATGCAGTTTTTTCCATCAGAGGCGAATAAATGAAAACCAGCGGAGCTCAGAGCAAGCCCACGATATGAGATAGAATTCGACGCGCACAGGGTCGGGCTCAGCAAGCGGCAGCCCATGGGGGGTTTAGGGTTTAGCCGAGAGTTGATTGGAAATTGCTACGTCAAGGTGATTCGTCGACCATGCGCTCCGAATAACCTAATCGAACGGGGCCTGATGGACAGATTGGACTTGGTTTGGGGTTGGATTGGTAGGGCGTCACCACGCCGCCCACGAATCCGCAGTGATTGAACAGGCGAATCTGACCACTAAAACCACGGTGCAGGAGACCGAGGCTTGGGAGCTTGATTTCGCACAGCAGGAAGGGAAGAATAGGGATGCACATACCTGGTGGGCGCTTGTCGGCGGCGAAGAGCGGTCGGTAGAAATAAAGCGAGGGAGAAATGAACGTGGGAAAGAAAGAGGGATGGGGTGGTTTAGTACTTGGGGCGTGCAGTGGCGTTGCATCCACCGTTCGTTCCGATCCGACGCCTGCCATGGATCGTCGTTGCTGGACTCCGAAGCACTGAAGTCTCCAAACCGTCCAACATAGAACAGCATGTTCTGCTCTTTGCCGGCTTTACTGCGCTGAAAGGAGAACAACCTGGATTTACCGTTACGACTGAACAGTGTAGGTTCAATGAACCTAGACTACCCTTGCAAACACTAGCCACCCTCGCTATCTTGGTGGCGGTGGCGCCGCCCACCTCCACCGTCTCCTCCCTATGTCACCCTGTTTCTTTGGCCGCTTGTCACCCAAAGCTTCTCTCATGCCTATCCTTCCCTACCCAAGAGCCGACGGCCACACTGCCTTGCCTCGTCACTGCCTAACTTTACCGACGAGCCGGTCTCCACCGTCAACCATTTCTTTAAGCCTATCACCCTTCTCTAGAATCCTAACCCCAAAATCTTAACCCTAGATCGGCTAATTAATTGTAACTTACTTTTTGCCACCATCATGGACTGCACTTCCTCCATTGAGGATCCGCATTCACTCTGTGGCGTTGTTGCCATAATGGCGATCTCTTCTACTCCAGTGCTTAGCATCGACGCGTCAGATGCCATGGCTAAGAGAGAGAGAGAGTAGGAGGGCAAGAGGATCTAATGAGGAGAGAAAAGGTGTGGGGGTATATATAAAGCCACCACAATGGCATACATAGTAGAGAACACAAGCTCAATGAACGCACAATTTAGTGGTAGTGTGTGGGCCCTTGATTGAGCAATTCACCAAAAAACATACATTCAAATGTGTAGGAGTTAACACTGTCAAACACGCACCTTCCTCATTCGACCGATACGAAGTGGAGAAATCCAACTGCTCATGCCATATCCTCCTGTCCTTTCCCATTTATCACGTGCACATGCCATCTTTTACCTTGTATTCGTGGCGAAGGTCATATCACAGACATGTTGAGAGTCGTGCCAAACTGTGCTTCCGTAGGCCGCTGGGTGGCTACAAAATAGCCCCCCTCCTCTTCCTACTTGTTTCCACCTCGTCCACCTCTTTTGAATCGAGGCTTGGATAGTTAGGGTATAGGTTTCAGGGACTGGGGTTAGAGGTGAGTGTTGTGGACAGTGGTAGAGGTGGGTGATGGATGGTGAAGTTGGGCGGTAGGGTGTCGGTTTGAGGCCCATGGGCAAAATGACCATGCGACAACTCTACTATGTTAGACATGGTGGGATTTAGTGTCACGTTGTTAGTCAAGAATGAGCAAGAGAAAGTAGAAAGGCTTTTTTCGATGGAAAAACTATGAAGTCATACTTGACAGACTTAAATAGTCACCTCTATCAAGTGTCGCAACATTGAGTTAAAGAGTGTGAGCTATGATATTCATAGTCACCACCACGAGGCGAGGAGGTCGCGGCTTAAGATGCGGGAGTGGAAGGTGTGCACCAGATAATAGCTCAACATACGTATAGCGGTCCCAACTGATCGCTAGATGTTGCGGTCGTCGCACCCGTGCACGTTCGAAATGCTCGTCGTCAACCAAGCCAGCGCTCTGCAAGGCCTTTCACGCGGATCTCCTTTGGTTTGTTTGGTAATGGAACCACTATGTGCGCAGAAGTGTCGTGCTGGTACCAGCTCCACGGCTTGCCCGACACTGGGAGTCAACAATACCACCCTCATAGTGGGCGTTGCCAACCCCACGGAATTTGACACCTATGATTGGTGAGCTCCAACTCCAACCTCTAGAGGTTGCTTGCCGTCCATGTGGCACAAGTCGTTCATAGTTTATTTTTGTCGAGGATTGTACCGAACAAAAATGGAACATCGCCACCCACTAACGATGCAGAGCTTGACGACACAGAACTTCACGTCGTGTCAGAATTTGTTTGAGAACCTCATTTCCCAAGAGGATTGGAGGGGAATGAAGGAGATTGAGGGAAGATTGAACTAATTTTTTTCTCAATCCACTCTATGCCCCTCAAATCCCCATATGGTTGCTAAACTAGCACTCAACTTGTTACCTTTTCCACTGATGGGACGGCGATTGACCGGGAAAAGATATGCTAAGCTTGTGGCTAACGTGCTCAACGAATTTCAGCCAGATACGGGGAGCTGGTTGGAGAGGCAGAGTCACAGAGAGGTTGGCGAGCGATAGCCAGAAACCAATCTAGCGAGCGATGCTCATCCCACCCCTGCGCCCCACGTGCAGTAGAGTGGACCAAGGAGGGAAAATGTGAAAAAATTAGAGTTGTGGGGGGATTCGAACCCTCCACCTCTCTATTGAAAGGCTTAACCTGGTTCTGCTAACCATTGGAGCTTGTTATCTTTTGCATTTAATATGTAGTTACTTTTTTTATATATCTTTTGATCATAACTTTTCATTAATTTTATAGTAACAAATTATACAAACGAGTTATGTTATGTCATATAGTTATGATAAATTATGCTACCGTAAATTATGCTAGCATAAATCATGTTACCATATTTTTACCATAAAATTATGATAAAAAAATTTACATCATAAAGTTGCTACTATGAGAATAATTTTCCTGAAAATAAATTATGTTAGCATAATTTTATGCTAATAAAATATACCAACAAGCTATATTATGTCATATAGTTATGACAAATTAGCTACCGTAAATTATGTTAGCATAAATTATGTTAGCATATTTTTGCTATAAAATTATGGTAAAAAAAACTTACATCTTAAAGTTATTATAATGAGAATAATTTTTCTGAAAATAAATTATGTTAGTTTAATTTTATATTAATAAATTATACCAGCGAGTTATGTTATGTTATACAATTATGACAAATTATGCTACCATAAACTATGCTAGCATAAATTATGTTAGCATATTTTTACCATAAAATTATGATAAAAAACTTATATCCTAAAGTTGAGCATAAATTATGTTAGCATAATTTTATGTTATACAATTACGATAAAATTATGTTAGCATAAATTATGTTTTCATAATTTTATGTCATAATTTTGACCATACGTTCTAAAGTTGTTACCATGAGCATATATTCTTATAATTTTAGGTCATAATTGTTAAAAAAATACTTAAAAAAGAAAAAGGAAAAAAGAAAAAAGAAAAAAGAAAACACATTACCTGGGTCCACTGAGCGAGCAGGAGGAGCATCGCTCGCTCGTTCCAAGCTGAGCGAGCGATAGCCAACAAGGATTCGCGTGACGGTGCGCACGCCGCGATGCAGAATCTCGTAATAAGCTCGTTGACGACCTCAACAGCGAGACAAATGTTCAATAATGCGCAGTGTGAGCAACATACGCCATGCATGGTTGAGTCGATCACTATCTAGTTGTCACCTTTCATTCGTTGGCATCCAAGCATCCAAGAATACATTATCAGATTAGTGCATAGTTGGTTGTCCTTTTAGTTACATGTATGTGGCTCAGTGGCTCAAAAGTTATAGGTGCAAATATATGCAGGAGGCTTTTCTTTTATGCTTTTTCTTCTTCTGATAAAACAATCGGAGAATCAAGGTGGAAGCATTGCAAGGTTGACAGGCGCGCACGATGGAGTGAAACCGAAGCGAGAATAATCCTCAGCCGGAAAGATTCGATCGGTGGTGGGACATGGTTTTCTTGGTACGCTAATTTGGAAGTCTTACCATGCTTAGATTCTTGAGTACTTGTAGAACTGTTATATATAGCGCTCAAGCTTTGTTCTGTTTACTCTGGTTTGGCATGCATTGTGTCTGATTTTGATACAACCCTTTATGATGTGTATATGATTTAGATAGGCTTACAGGGCGTTGGTGACAGATTATGTATGTGTAATAACTTCGCAACAGCAAGTATGTATGTACTTTCGGCGAGACTGATCATGGGGAAAATTCTTCTTCGATTAACGTACAGTACGTGTTTGTAGTGGGGAAATTGTCGGAGCGCAAGTTTATTTAGATGGAAAACGACCTGCATGGGAGGAAGCTTTCACTATGTGGAGTGAAACCTTTTTGTCTACTTGTGGAAAGATGCATCATCACCAAATAATAAAACCGAGCTAGCAAAATGCCATGGCCCACGGGGCGCGTGTCATACTCTCATGTCCGGTTGTGGAGTGGCCTAACTTGACTCAACATCAAACAAAATTAGGTAGGGTAAACCACTCCGCTGATTATTTCTGCGGCATTAGCAATGTCACTCTCTATTGGTAGCGTTTGATTGCTGGGTTTATTTCTAGCCAGGCTATGGTTTAGCCAATGGCGGCTAGAGATAGCATGCATGACCGATGTCGCGAGCACTATTGTTTACTACTAGTAGTTTTTTTCCTCTTTCGAGTAATACTATTGTTTAGTTGCTAATTTTGGCTGGTCTGTTTTACAAAGCTCGTGCGTAGTTGGTTTAATATGGTCACCACATCTTGTTTGTTGCGGTGAGCGTATTCGTCCGCTCGCCATGCTGCTGCCTTCCTTGTAGCGTTGCCGTTGGGGAGATAATGGATCACATGTCCATACTCATAAATTACCCGTCCCCAAATTATCCAACTCAAATGGATAAGATAATATCCAGCAGGTAGTGGATAATCCAGCGGATAAATTACGCCGGCGACCAGGGGACACCATTACGGCTGGTTCCGGAGAGAGCGCTGCTTCCTTCTGCCTACACCGATGCCCATGCCCACCTCAACACTTGAAGCAGATCCAGCGGCCGCTGCCAAGTCGCCGGAGACCGCCGCAACATCTGACCGACGAGATGAGAGCGACTGAGCGTTCTCTCTCTCCTGCCCAAATGCATGCGTGTGAGCAGCCGAAGGTGCGGAGGACGACGATAAACACATAGAGCGGGCCGGCACCCGGCAAGGACTGTCGAATGACGGGGAGGAGACAGTGGAGCTGATGGCTGTCCTGCTTGACGGAGCCGCGAGCTTGAGATGTTCGGATCCTTCGCTCGATCGAAGCAGCTCCGGTCCTCGCCTGTACGCCGACATGGGCATGAGTAGCGTAAGTCTGTCTTCAATAGGGTTGCTCAACGTTGATTTGCACTGTTTAAATTGAATACTAGCATTTAGCACTGTAGATAGAGAGAAATAGTTGAAATAATGATAAATAATAGAGCATAGGGAGTATCATTGGAAACAGACTAATACCCTACTCATACCCATATATCAATGGAAACCCGTACCATCCCAAACAATATATGCATAGGTTTGAATGTGGACATTGGGCAGAAACTGCATCACTCCTTCCTTGTCTTCCTTGCTCCTCCCGCCGAGTCCAACTCGCCACAATGGGAACCGATCGACGATACTCCGCGAGGAATTCCTCCATTAGAGAGCGGGGATGAGGAAGTTTCCCGCGGAATTCCTCTAGTTAGAGAACGGGCATAGTGAAAGTTTTTTCACCATAGGGATGTAAATGGGGAAAATTCTCCTCCGATGGGTAAACGGGGACGGGGACAGGGAAGGATTATTCATCATCCCTTTCCCCGCAGAGACCTTTTAAACTTTGCACTGTGATGATGTTTTCGTATAATAGTTAATGATAAAAATAAATAATTACTTTGTCAAGAGATCACTCATCGTACAAATGTATTTATTTTGATGTGCACATTATGATTTTTTACTTCTGACAATGCGTATAAAAAACAATGTTTTGCATTAATAACAAAGGACACACAGTCTCAGTTATAATATCCCCGTGGGGAACAGGGATGAAAAAAAAAGTCCTCCGCAAAAGTCCTCCCCACGGGAATTCCCCGTGCCTATGCACGACGGATAGAGATGTGTCCTTTACCCACATTTTCAGTGGCCTTTCAAATCTATTTTAGCATCGGAAATTAAATGATCATCTCCACCGACTTGCGTTTGAGCGGACCTGACTGAAACCGAACCAAGCTATAGTCTATAGCTATGCGGTAGTGGCATCGATCAATCGTGATCCAGTCAACCAGCACTTCAATATGTAATAAACAGCATTACAGACCATTGGCGCGTGCGTGCAAATGAGGGGTGTCATGCGGTGTGCTCCTACTGTACTGTACGTCGATCGTGCCTGTGTAATCAGCATTCTATTGCCAACTCCACCTAAACACAGAACCCATATATAAACAGAAAGGCAAACACCTTAATAATTTTTTTTAAAAGAAAGGCGACCACCAACATGTTCTATATGATTACGTCGTGTTGCACCGTCAGGCTAACGTCACCATCCCGGTACAGGGTACATCAGAAAGCTGACTAAAAGCACCCACACACACCATCATGCATCGTGTCGTTGCGTTCCACGTCGGATCCTTCCTGGCTTTCATTCCGTCGCCGTGTCTTGTGCCGATTCGCCCGGCGCTACGGCCGCGGCATCCCGCCTCCGCCGCAGCTCGTCCACGAGCTTCCCGAGGGCGGCGGCGGGGCCCGCGCCGTCGCAGCCCATGAACACCTCGGCGATGTCGGCGGGCGTGATGCGCACCCCTGCGGCGGCGTCCGCCAGCAGGACCTCGGCCTCGGCCATGAGGCCTGTCACGGCGTCGGGGTCGGCGGCGGGGTCCTCGCAGCCCTCGGCGCCCACGCCGAGGTAGTTCTTGGTGAGCACGCGCAGCGCGGGGGGCGTGCAGTAGCCGAGCTCGATCTTGCGGTCCATGCGGCCCGGGCGGAGCAGCGCCGGGTCGAGACGCTCCGGGTGGTTGGTGGTGAACACCATCAGGCGCTCGCCGACGCAGGACGACCAGAGCCCGTCCACGAAGTTGAGCACCCCGGAGAGGCTGATGGACTCGCGCCCCATGACCGCCATGGCCGCCGCGGCGGCCGGCGACACCGCTGCGAGCTGCGCGGCCGTGGCGGCGTCGTCGTCGCCGCCCCCGCCCCCGCCCTGCTTGCTGCTCTGCTTCTTGTTGCGGTCGGAGAGGTCGAGCGAGCAGTCGATGTCCTCGACGACGACCACGGACTTGGGCGTGGTGGAGACGAGCAGGCGGCGGAGGTGGGAGTTGGTGGGCACGGTGGTGAGCTCCAGGTCGTAGACGTCGAACTCGAGGAGGTTGGCGATGGCGGCCACGAGGCTGGTCTTGCCCGTGCCGGGCGGGCCGTGGAGCAGGTAGCCGCGCTTCCACGCGCGGCCGACGCGCGCGTAGTGCTCCCGGCGCGCCGCGAAGCGCAGCAGGTCGGCGCGGATCTCGTCGCGCAGCTCCGGGTCCAGGGCCAGCGTGTCGAACGTGGACGGGTGCGCGAACGCGTGCGACGTCCAGAGGCGGTGGTGGTCGTCGCCGGGCCCCGTGGCGCGGTTCGTGTACAGGCGCCGCTCCCGCGACTTGAGCCGCATGCGGGCGGCCTCGTCGATGACGTGCGGGATGTAGTGCGCGTGGACGAGGTCCCGGTGCTGGCGCGGGAACTGCAGCTCCAGGCTGCGCTGGTCGGCGCCGCCGCCGTGGCCCCGGCCGCCGAACGCGCCGTACGGGTACAGCCCGCCGCCGCCGCGCTCGACGGTGCGCGTGGAGGAGGTCCACTTGACGCGGACGCCGCGGAAGGTGTCGTGGGTGGTGTGCGAGTCCGGGAGCGACGCGACGGGGCGCGGCGACTGGCGCGGCTTGTGCAGCCGCACCGTGGGCGCCGTGGCCAGGCAGCGCGCGCCGAGGTAGAGCTGCGCCGAGTCGTAGAGGTCGTTGGGGCCGCCGCCGGCGCCGTCGGCCTCGTCGATGAGGATGGTGCCCCTGGGCGGGCGGAACGCGGCGGCGATCCGCGCGAGGACGCGGCGGAGGAGCAGCTCGGCCTCCGGCGGCAGGAAGTCAGCGCACGGCGGTCCGGAACACCATGAGCGTCGCGAGCAGGGAGCCCAGCGACCGCCAGTCCAGCACCATCTCCATGCCCATGCCTGGTTAGCCAAGGCCCCTGGCTGGTTGCTTCGAAGATGGGGTGGAGACTGGGGGTGGACTCAGTGGAGTGCGGTGGCCTTTTATGATACGCGCGCCGACTCAGAGACGAGACGACGCCACGACGGGGGTGGTGGAGTGGTGGTTTGGCTGTCGGATGGGACTTGTCAGTTCCGGGGCCCGGCCCGGCTGATGCTTGCGCGCTGCGTCGTTTCCCCTCGTGCGATCTGATCTCGTGGGCGGCGGGGCGAACCACTTGACCTGCCGGTGAGGTGATGCCGCCTGCCTGCGCTGCGCGACGGCGATCGAGCCGGAGCTCATCTGCTCGGCCTACGATCCCGCCCGGCTGCCTTTCGCTGATGGACTTGGTGCACGGTCCGAACCTCGTGCTGCGCAAGTGCGCAGGGCCTGGTCTGGCGCGTCCCGCGAGTACCAGCACACACCGCGCCTGCAGACTCATCTCACTGCCACGTATATACTCTCTCGTTCCAAATTATAACAGGTTTATCTCAGTTTTATTTTGAAATCTCTCTAATTGTAATCGTTACTTAGCAACACCCAATTAGCTTCATTTACCAACTGTAAAATATATTTTGATAGCATATCTTGATGATGCGACCGTACTCCTACATGCTGCGAACATATTTTTCCCGTAAACCTTGTCAAGTTAGAAATACTTGACCATGGCCAAAGGCCAACAATAATTTGTAAATGATAAAATTCAAGGGGTGTTTATCAAACTTGTCTTAGTGGCGCCATCCAAATCGCTCAAAAATACATTTTTAAGGTACCCCAATGAGTCTCGCGGTGACATCATTCCTGAACTCTTAAAATGCACTTTTTAAGTCGTCGTTCATTCTAAGGTGACGTCTAGGTTCGAACGAGCCTCTGCCAACATACCATGATAGATCTTCCCTATGTTTTTAGCATCACCATCACCGGATGCCACGCGAGGATGTGGATATGGCCCACATGTCGGCGTTTGTTGCTCCATTTCCAAGCTACCCCTGTCTCTCCCCTTCAACTTCGGTCTAAGGTCTAGACCAGCAGTCCTCTCCCAGTAGTATGCTACCTGCCACTGCATTGCCTGTCAGCCATTCCTACACCTTGCACCTTCTTCACCACCATCACGAAGGCCGCAACAGCCTTCGCAAAGGAGGCGGTCAACAACGCGCGATTGCGCTCCTCGTAAGATGACAACGACCCATGGCAATAGAGTCGGAGACTCAGGGGTTAGTGCGCACCGACACATCAGCTAGTCCCAAAGGCTGCATCGAGGTCTCATCCTACGCACCCTCAACTCTCAAACACGTAGTCGTCCTAGTGGCTCGTCGGTACAATGTCGAAGATGTAAAAATGCATTTTGAGAGTTCAGCGAACTAGCTGGCATATGAGGATATGACTTTGAGACCTTAAAATGTAATAGTAATGGAAGTCCGGGCATATCTATGTAGACAGCATTCCAAAACAAACAAGCTAGTTTGAGATTTTGTTCGTCACAAAAGAGAGATGGTCCAATGTTACCTTGAGGCTGGGTGCATCACGCACGTGAAAGGAAGCATACGCAGACTAGGCGACACGGAAGACCCCGCGTCAGTGGTGACGAGCGCAGACAGAGCTCTCAATCGCATCTTGGGTTCATGCATGCGGGGTCGGAGCTGCACTTGCGCATCTATCTGAATGGGACAAGTGGAAAGGGAAGGGGCAGCTAACAGGTCGTCGCTTCTTCTGCTGACACGATCCAGCACCATCCTGCAAGAATCGTCTCCTCCATCTGACTGCTTGATCTCTGTCATCTAAAGTCACTTTACAGTTTCTTTGGTGCACGCATCGCACGCACACTAAAGAGCTATACGTGCAAACAAGCAAAGCACCGAAAGGAAGACTTATTGGCACCTACGTTTGTCGATCGGGCCAACAAGCTAAAAGGGCGACGTACAATAATTGGAGCAGGAGAGGAACGACGACATGCATACATACATATAATACAGCACACCCTGCTGCTGGTGGTCTGTTCATCGTAAAGCTAGGCGGCATGCAATGCATCGTGACCGGTCGTGTGTGTGCATTGCCGCTCGCTCGCCTATAGCCTCTGCCGTCCCTATATACGTATACGTATGACGGTGACCTGTGACCTGCATGCGGCCTGGTGTAGGGACGTAAGCGGGCCTGAAGGCCTAATGGTAAATCATTTTCTAACGGATGCCCGTGGTTGGTAAAATTCTGCAGCGCAACCAAAGAGCGTGCAATTAGTTCATCGCAGATCGAACCACCGCCCTCCTCCGTGAATTATCATCATCGAGGACGATCCATGGATCCGTGAAAAATAGAACGCGATCGTCATCACTGCCCTTTTGGCGGACCATTTATCACCACCCACCAGCTTTGTTTCCGTCGAGCACCTTTACTCCTATTTGTTAGCTTCGTCAATTCGCGAATTTGCAAAGGGTCACGTGAAGAATGAAGCTTCTCCGAAGTTCCTCGATAGCCAGCCAGCCAGCCCCCAGTGTACGCTCTACCTGGAGCATTTTTTTCGGTACGTACGGGGCCTTGCCTTGTGATCCGAGCTTATCCACAGAGATCTCTGTGGCCGGGCAGCAGCTTCCTCCATACTCCAAAGCGCACTGCACTGCACTGCATTGCTGGTCTGCACCTCGGTTGTCGCGGACGGACGCCTGTCGTCTTCGTCGCCGTAATTTGCCGTCGGCTGGCCGCCGGCCGAATCAACGGCGATAGATCGGCGGCGTGCGAGGGGCTGTGGCCTGTCAGAAGCTGGGCCCGGCCGTATCTCATGTAAAGGTTTCTCGTTCTTTGTCCTTGTCCCAGTTTATTTGTGTGCAACCGGGGTGCTTCGGATCTAGGGATTAAATTTTAGTTCCGTGTCACATGTCAAATGTTCGGACGGCAAGTTAGAAATATTAAATATGATTTAATTAAAAAACTAATTAGACAGAATATGAACTAAACGGCGAAACGAATTTATTAAGCCTAATTAATCCGTGATTAACGAATGGTTACTGTAGTATCACGTTTGCTAATCATAGGATTGATTAAGCTTAATAAACTCGTCTCGCCATTTAGTCCTCATCTGTATAATTAGTTTTATAATTAGACTATATTTTATACTTCTAACTAACGTCTAAACAGTCTGATATGACGGAGGCTAAAATTTAGCTCGGGGATCAAACACCCCCGCCACACTCGGACTAGCAAACAATCGTTGGAGTCGTACTACAGTTTTTGTTTCTTTTTAGGCTGAGATCAACGGTCGGTGCACCAGGTTGTGCATTTCGCACGGTTTGACACCTCATTTCTCACTGTGCTTTTACAGTATGCAAATGCTTCTGCACAAACATATATATTGTCTCGTCGATTGTCTAAAATTCACAGTGTGCAATCATTTGCACAAACTGTACTGGTGCAGTATATGAGCCCACTGCCCACATACGTATGTGCAGAGAGAACCGAAGCGCTCGGTGTACCACCGGGCCGGCGAATACGACCGGCTGAGCCTACCAAAGCTTGCGGCATGATGACTCCGTAGTCCGTATCGGTAGTGAAATTAAGCCAGTTAACCTTCTGATGGCTGAAGTTCGTTCGTTCGAGTCCTCTTCCACACCGTCGTCACTCCTGCGTGGGGGAAAAAAATACAAGCGACGTCAGCAATGAGAGACCACATGCCGTATGCACACAAACTTCGTCGTGTGTGTTACACATACATGGGCCGGGCATGTTTTTCAGGCGGCCAGGCCCGTTCGCTAATTTGGTTCACACTCTCCTACCCACATAGGTTAGTATCACGTAGACTTATTGCAGTGACAGTGATTGTCAGTTTGACCTGACATTTTTAGCTGCAGCTACGTTCACAGTACGTAGATATATACATATAGCCGCCTCTTGAGGTCGTGATCGTGAGTCAGCTGGATACACACACTACAGCCGCCCTCGTTTAGATACCGTTCTCAGTTTTTACTTAAAAAAAGGGGGCGTGCATGCATTGTACTTTGGCCTCTTCTTTTTCCCCTTGATCATCATCTTGTCATCTCGTTGGAAATATGCGATGCCCCCCTCCCCGAAAAAACTCTAGCCTGTTGTAGATTTGGAAAACCATGATATTAACTATTAGGTAGGCAATGCAAGTATATTAGAACCACGTCTATTAGACGGTCTCATATATCATCACATAATCTTGAGATGATTTAACAGATCGTTTCAGTTCAACCTAGTTTTTGAAATTGGGTCGCAATACTAAATCTATAGTATGAATGTAGATGAAACAACTAGTTACAATTCAATGAGATAGAAAATACCACTTTATGTTTAGATGTGCACTTTCAGAAATTGAGAATTTACACACATCTTTCCCACTCCCCCGCAACGACCACGATCTATCATCTATACCCTGCGGTGGGCGTCGCTGCACCTCCTACCACGGGTGCTGCCATTTTCGGTCCTAAATTATGTGACCATCCAAACACTAGAATTCTGGTCTCTCGTTTGTAATTCCGAAATACATGCTGCAAAGCCTCCACTAGGGCACCAACTGGTTGTTATTGGGAGACTTCAATTTAATATATAAAGCTGAAGACAAAAATAACTGCTAGGCTTGATCTACGCCTTATGCGACAGTTCCGAGATATGATAAGCAACTGCGAACTCACAGAAATTCCGCTACAAAATCGCAAATTCACCTGGAGTAATGAGAGAACAAACTCGACTTTAGCTAAACTAGATCGAGTCTTCTGCAACGCAGAGTGGGATGCGGACTTTTAGCTCCTATGCGCTACACGCCCTGGCCACTTCACTTTCAGACCACTGTCCGCTGCTCCTCTCCAACCAAAGTGGGCCTAGGCGCCCTAAAACCTTTAGATTTGAAAACTTCTGGACCCACCTGCCGGGTTTCCAAGAGGTAGTCGCTGAGGCTTGGCAGTAGCACGATGATCACTACGAGCCTTTCCACATACTATACCATAAGCTTGGAGAAACGGCCAAGAGATTGCGGCTGTGGAGTAAGAAATTCATCTCCGATGCGAGACAACAATTCCTAATGGCGCAACAAGTAATTCTCTGCTTCGACACCGACCAAGAAAATAGAGTTTTGGACCCCAGCTGAGCTAAGTTTAAGAGCAGAACTTAAAAACATGCATCTTAGGCCTTGCTGTCATTGAAAGAGCTGCGATCAAAGCAAGCATCAAGAGTTAACAACCTAAAGCTGGGGGATGCCAACACAAAATACTTTCACCGGAAAATAAATGCGCGCAGAAGAAAAAATTTCATTCAACAACTACGCAAAAATCAAGGTTGGGCAGTATCGCATGAGGAAAAGGCTCAAAGGGTGCAGGGAGCACTTCAGCGAAGTGTTGTGTCACCCATCTCTGCGACATCACGACCTTAACTGGGAAGTTTTGAACCTACTGGCACATGATCTTAGCATGCTTGATGCAGTCTTTCTCTGAGGAAGAAATAAAAAGTGCGATTCAGCAAATGCCGGCTGACAAAGCGCCGGGACCGGATGGTTTCACGGGAGCCTTCTTTACAAAATGTTGGGAGATTGTCAAAGCTGATGTCCTTATGGCGGCCAATGCCTTCCACCTCTTAAGAACTTCAAGCCTATCTATCCTAAATTCAGTGAACATCGTCCTGGTACCAAAAAAGGAAGGAGCACTATTCAGTTGGTGACTATCGTTCGATTAGCGTGATTCACTCCTTTGCTAAAATCATCTCCAAGGTCTTGGCGATGCGCCTCGCCCCCCACATGGTCAGCCTCGTCTCCCCAAGCCAGAGTGCTTTTATTAAAAAACGAAAAATCCATGAGAGTTTCTTAGCAGTGCGCAACACCGTCAGGCGCCTGCACAGAAATAGAGTCCCAGCCCTCTTCTTCAAGCTTGATATTACAAAAGCTTTTCGACTCAGTACGATGGGAGTACCTCCTCACCCTTATGAAAAGATTAGGTGTCCCAACAAGGTGGTGTGATTGGATTGCAGCACTGCTATCCACAGATTCCTCCCGCGTACTTGTAAATGGCGTACCAAGTACACCAATCAAACACGGGAGAGGCCTTCGGCAGGGCGACCCTCTGTCACCCCTTCTCTTTGTGATTTCCATTGACCCCCTACAAAAGCTTCTAGATTTGGCGACAAACTTGGGCTATTTGGCGAAGCTGCGTGGTAGGGCAGCCACCTTACATGTTTCCATGTATGCAGATGATGCCGCAATCTTTCTAAAACCAACTAGAAGAGACACAACGACACTGATGAGCCTCTTGGTAAAATTCAGAGACGCCTCAGGACTTATGACCAACGCCCAGAAATCTACAGTAATCCCGATTCGATGCGAGGGACTAGATTTGGAAGAAATATTGACAAGCTTCAGAGCGAGTAGAACGCAATTCCTAGTCAAGTACCTAGGCCTTCCTCTGTCAAACAAGCGCCTAAAACGAGTGGACTTCCAGCCACTAGTGGACAAGGAGGCAAAAATGCTGACTGCATGGAATGGTAGACATATAAATCTAGCAGGCCGGCTAACCCTAGTAAAGTCAGTGCTAACCTCTCAGGCAGTTTATTTCATCTCATCCCTACGGGTTCCCAAATCAACGCTAAAAGAGATTGATACCAAAAGAAAGCGGTTCCTTTGGTCAGGCTCGGAAGCTTTGACTGGAGCTAAATGTAAAGTTAATTGGCCACGCTCTACCAGACCAGTAGATCTTGGAGGCTTGGGCGTCCTCCATCTCGGAAAGTTTGCAAGGGGGCTGCACTTAAGATGGCTCTGGCGAGAATGGAACATAGGGAGGAGCCTAGAGATTGACTCAGAAACCCCATGCAACAAAACAGATAGACATTCTCTTTGCAGCCGCAACTTCTATATCGATAGGAAATGGAGAGAAAATATCCTTCTGGCACAGTGGTTGGCTCCAAGGGCAGCAGGCCATGTGACTTAGCCCCGAGCTTGTACGCGATCTCAAGAAACAAGAAAAGGTCGCTGCATGGGGCAGTGCAAAATAAAAAATGGATCAAAGACATTGACATTCGGCATAGAAATTTCTCGGTGGGACACTTCCTCGAATATGTCCTGTTATGGAGAGCGACACAAAACCTTGATCTGCATCCAAATAATGAAGATGTCATTACTTGGAAATTCACCTCATCAGGCGAGTACTCGAGCGACTCGGCTTATAGAGCACAATTCCTTGGCTTCAGTACAAACGAACTTCAAGCACTTGATATGGCAAACTTGGGCGCCGCCGAAATGCAATTTTTTTAGCTGGCTGACAATTCAGAATCGCATTTGGATGTCTGACAGGCTCCAGGGCACGTGGCTAGGGACAATGCAGGTCAATGCCCCTTTTGCCATTGCTCACCGGAATCGGGCATCCACCTCTTCGCGGAGTGTAGGTTCACCAGACGCATCTGGAAAGAGCTTTTCATTTTGGACGGCAACTCAGGGACTAGATCCGAGGAATTGGGGGCCAAGCTGGCAACTTACACCACTGGTGGACAAACATGGATTGACATTCCATCAATCTCAAAAAAGGGTCTTCGTTCGCTCATTATTCTAGTATGCTGGGAGATTTGGATGGAGAGAAACAACCGCATTTTTAACCGATCAGAGGCTCCAAATGGCGTAGTTCTTCAGAAAATCAAAGACGAGGCTCATCTCTGGGCTGCTACAGGAGCAAAAGGGCTAGTGACCATGTGTTATTAAACTGAGCCTATGCTTGTGGGAGTTTTCTTCTTTACCACGTTTGTATAGATGTAAATTTTATATAACTCTTACCCTGTTTTAGGTTTTTTTTTCTTATTAATATAATAGACAGTTATAATAATAATGGTAACATCAGTGCATGCCTTCATCTTTGATGCATTCATAGGCCTTGCAAACCCAGTCATGCATGGATGCCTAGTCCCGACGACATTCGCTGTATCCTCAGCATACACCTCCCTCAAAATACCTCAATGTGTCGTCACCTATAGTGTCTTCTGCTATATATGGTTGTCATTGGCGGCTGACATCGTTTTCAGCAACCTTGACAACTCCATCGACCATATCTATCCTGCGTATGACACCCTCGACATTGCCACGCGTCCTCGGACTTGGCTACTTTTGACTTAGCAACCTTGTCAGTTTTTGCTCCAAGCACAACATCCGCGACTGTTGATCTGACTACTATCAGGATTTTTTTATTCTTCTTTTCCAAGTCTCACCATCTATGCGGTTTCCGTTTTGATCGCCGGGGGCCTGTTAAAGTATATTTGGATATGTCGCGCGCACGCCAGTCCCTCAACCAACTCCGACCACACCACACCCAGCCGATCCGAGCCAGCAGCTTCTCCTGCCCGCGCTCACCGACCTGGGCAACGCACGTCACGCTCGCGCACCGAGCGCACCCACAACTCACGCACCCGTCATGCCCTCAGCACTACTGCAGCGCATGCACACGACACACGCAGCTGCTGCATGCACACAACGCATGCAGTACACTAACACGCACACACTCTGATCCTAACCATGTCATGATTATTTCTAACAATGTCTAGATGTAATGTATTAGGATCGGGAAGATTGTTGGGCCTAAGAAGTGTGTTTTCTGCGTATAATCGATCCGACCAAGAGACAAAATAATACAAGAAACAATTCCGCAAACCTTTTGTTCCTAGATATGCTGTGGTTATCCAGTGAGCAAAGACGAATGGTATTTTCCAATAAAGAGCAATGACGACTTGGAAAGCTTCTTGTTGTTGTGATATAGCTGTCCATTTCCATTTTACATGTAAACTTCCTTTTGCAGTTCTATTTCAATATACAACCAATGCAAAAATAGGACGCCTCCTGTTTCATAAAACGGTGGTCGTTGCTTACGAAACCTAAGATAACGTAGTAGTAACGGCGGCTGGTGATAACAGTTGACACGTGAGGGGCAACCGTACTTCTGAAGTACAATGAAATATCTCTCGCACACTTGCACTAGCGCTGTGATGTACAGTACGTAATATGGTAAGAACGTGGCAAATGACTTGTTGATGACTACATTTAATATATATGCTAGCCACTGGCAACGGTACTAGCTACTGTCATTTGTGAGCAGATAATAACGTAGTAGTACTAGAAGTATAAAAAAGAGACTAGTTTTGCTATGTTACCTGAACTAGCTAGCAGTGAACATCAAAAGTATATATATGTAATGCATGGTCATTATAGCGCTGTTATATATGTGATGATCGAAACGCAGCAAAAGGAACATATTAACAAGCAATTTGCGAGAGTACGCAATTGTCCTGGTGCTAGATGATCTTTGAGTTTATCCTAAAACTCAAATCAACCCGGCATAACTGCTTACAACCATAGTCAGACCTTGGAGTATCTCTGAAGCAACAAGGCTTGCAATCTTGCATGTTGCAACGTACAGCATGCAGGAATGCGAACCATACGTAAAGCTAGTAGTGCCACCTATATATGTAACTAATTAAGGGCAAAATTATTAGTATAGCATGCATGTACAGTGGCACACTTACAACTACACAGAGTTGAGAGTTATTACGTGAAGCCCGGAATTAGACCATGCTCAGGAGGAATAGCTGGAGCTCTTGCTTGTCTCGCCGCCACTTGTCACGGCGGTGACCTTGTCGCAGCACGGGCAGACGCTCGCCACCGCCGTGGGCCGCGGGAACTGGACGTAGCGTCCAGCTTCCGCCGGCGACGACCGCTGCAGCTGCGCGAGCTCGTGCCTCAGCCGCTGGTTCTCGCCGGTGAGGCTCTCGCAGCAGCGCTTCAGGATCTCGCAGTCCACCTCCGTTTGCTTCAGCTTCGTCCTGAAAGCAAAGATTTGCCGAACAAGAGAGCGCGAGTTCATTCAGAACATGCAGGCACAAAGCAGGTGCAGACGTTTATCACTGTATTTGTACGGTACGAACTGAGATATATATTATCTATAATGATGCGTATACCTTGCCCTCCTATTTTGGAACCACACTTCCACCTGCCTCGCGCTCAGATTCACCTGGCGCGCCAGCTCGTGCTTCTGAGCCTGTCAAACGTGAAACCATGGTTTCGTCGTCAGGCTGTCAGCTTAATTAGAATGAAGCAGAAATTCGATCGATGATGATATATACTTGTACTGTTCTAAAAGATGCATGTTCCGAAATGACAGTACGATCGAGTCATCGAGATGGAGGAGCATGTATACGTACATAGGACAGTATGTTGTGGGCACGGAAGGTGTCCTCGAGCAGCGTCGACTGGTGCTTGGTGAGCCGGAGCTTCTTCCTCATGCCCGCGCCGGCGGCGCCGTCTGCACCGTCGTCGTCGCCGTCGTCGCTCGGGCTCGGACCATGCGACGACGGGAGGCCACCGTCACCGGAGATCTTGAGTCTCTTCCGTGCGCCCTTCTCTGCCGCCTTCTTGCTCACCGCACCTTCTCCTCCCTTGACACTCTGCGGGAACAGCAGCAAGTCGAACTGATGATGCACCGGCGGCCTCCGCTCGCCGTGGTGGCTCAGCTTCAGATCACCGCCGCCGCCTATCCCTAGGCCAAGCCATGATTTCCCGAAACCCTCTTCCTCCATGGCCTTCCTCGCGTTGTACATGCAGTACGACGTACGAGAAAGATAGAAGAGGGATCGCTATGGATCGATCGGAGAAGAGACAAGAAGGCAGTAGGTGCAGACGACGACGGAGTAGTAGCAGCAACTAGCAAGGCTAGCAAGCCAAAAGCAGGCGGCGTGCGAGGGCTCCTTTATAGACCGACCGGTGCACAGGGTCATATATATCATCAGCTCGCAATCCAACCTGAGATAAACAGTAGCAGGGGACAGAAGTCAGTTTCGTGCGTGAATTGAAGAAGACACGAATGCTCAGAGGTTAATCCTAGTTACAGGGACTGGGCGTTTTATTTGGATAGTAATAATATACTCCAAATAGCGCGATGGATTTTCGGAAGTTAATGATATAATTGGTCTGATTATACACGTACATGTAAGGAAGCCAGCCAAAGAAGACCAGCGGGGGGGGGGGGGGGGGGGGGGGGCGTTTCCTGGTCTCCCGCGAATCAGATGCAACCATGGATGGTTCGTGAAACCGACGACATTTTAATTAATTATTAAGAGGATCACTGAATAATTGGGCGTACGTTTTCAACTTGCAGACGACAGTAAAGCCGCTAGGCTGTACTGTGCCATTATTCTTTGTCATGTCTATGGAAAACTGTCATCTCTGTGGAAACTAAATTAGAGACCAGCAAACGAAAGGCCGTGTGATGGGAGCTACTGCTGCTAGTCTAGTCTAGGACTAATTGCGATCTAAAAAGGGCATGATGATCACTGAAAATGTCCAGACAAAAAGGCGGTACGTCCATATTGTCTGAATGTACTACGGAAAAACACAGCAAGAGGCTGAGAATTTGTTCAAGTGCAACACGTCCGATCCGTTGGATTAAGTGGGTAGTCTTTGTATAGACGATGTAA
This sequence comes from Paspalum vaginatum, assembly GCA_030272315.1. NCBI lineage: Eukaryota > Viridiplantae > Streptophyta > Magnoliopsida > Poales > Poaceae > Paspalum > Paspalum vaginatum. Next base: position 2,273,552 of record CM059021.1, on the reverse strand, counting down.
ATTGGTTCTTATTTTTAGTGGGTTGGATTTATTACGAAAGTGTGGGTTGGATGATTGTGTTCTTTGTGGATTCATGTCTTTTGCATGGTTGAAACCTAGCTAGGTTCCTCTTTGGGTTTACTAGATGTTAGTGTTGGGGGAAAAGGTAAAAGATACATTTCCTCTCTTAGGAAAAAATACTCAAGAGACCCATGTAACACTTGTACTTCCCACAGTTGCCACTCCAAGTGAATGCCTTCCCTTATTTTCTATAAAAGGGGAGGAAATGTAAGAGGATAGAGGAAGGGATGGATGAATGATGAACCTTTTTCTCTCTCCCTCACGGACTATGTATTTCTTGCATGTTGGTGCAATTACAAAACTACACCTAGTATGAAATTCGAAGTTACTCATTCTTGAATTTCAAAGCTGCTTTTGGTGTTAGGCTGTTAGCTTCGGAGCTAGGCCCTGTGATGAGTTCGAATGTCTACCTTGTGGTAAATTCGAAGCTAGATTAACCCAACGGTTAGTTAGGTTTATATGTCCAGTGAGTTGTACTAGGTTGAGTGTACTATATGTTGCGTTCAATGGGTTCAACATGAAGTTCTTCTTTTTATGTAGGGAATCATCCTTGACAAATTTCAGTCAATTTTGCTAGTTTTATTGTTTAAACATGACATTTTTATTCTAGAGTTGGACTCCCAACGCAGGGCCTACATATTGATTTTGCCACAACAATTTACACATAATACCTCGTTGTCTCACTAAACCATTTGCAATAAAGTTTTTGTCAATTTCGTTGAAATTTTAAGGTGAAAACACATCGTTCTAATTCTAGGCTTCAACAATTTGCACAAAGTAGTTGTCTGACCCATTGAGCCATCTACGACAAATTTTATTCAATTTTCTTATAAAACTTTAAAGTGTGAATACAATGTTTTACTTTCAATATCTAGCTTTTGATGTAGGGCACAAGTTTTTATGCAAATGTATATATGGTTTGTGTGCAAACCCATGGGTTCAAAAATTTTGCACATTAGATCGGGTTGGGTTTAGGCAATAAAATCACAGGTGGACTAGATTGCACATATAAGAGCATCTCCAACGGTGCCTAAAAAGGAACTTTTAAAAATCCAGTTTTATGGCCTGCCCATTCCTTCAATAGTTCTTAGAAATCAATGCGCAAAAACAGTATATTGGGAACTAATGTAGGGTGCAAATATGAGAAAGAACACCGATCAGACGATGGGTGCCAATTTGGGAAAGAAAACTGATCGGTTTGAGCGAGCCAAAAAAGGTGGATATCCGTTTTGGACACTGTTTGAGTTGTCAATTTGCTGGTCACACCTAAAATTATTTTTTAAATAGGTTTTAACCACTGTTGGAGGCTATCTAAAAAAGTTGTTTTTAATTTGAGGTGGCTTCCAATCCATGATCAAGCCTACCCCTGGAGACTGGTCTATTCGTTGGCCGTGAAGACCAAGGGCAAGCCCACTAGCCCAGTGATGGTAATAGATTGGTAGTAGTTTGCTTAGACGTAATACTGACGAACAATCTAACATCCAGATTATCAACGTTTTCTAATAAACTGGGAATAATAATTGATCAAATGTCAAAGCTCTAGGACGTGTGAACCAGGAAATTAAATAAAAAAGAAACTGTCGATAGCGCACATTTTTTCTGCTCTGATTGTTGCTACGATTAGTACTATACTGTGTACTTGTCCGTGTAGTAGATGGTTCCTGCAAGCAAACCAGCTTGGTGAGCTCTGCATCGATCTCGTTAGCAGACATGAGTCATTTTCCGGCGGCGGCGGCGGCGGCGGCTGCCGCCGCATTTTCTGAAAAACATGATCAGCGACACAGTGATACATCCCAAAATCCCAAATCATTCGTCACGCCATCCTAAAAACCTTGAACAATCCACCACTGCAAATCAAACCACTCGCTCGCCGAGCTGCTCAGATCACCACGAAATCTCTGAAATGACGATCTAAAGACCGGGCATGATCTCCATTTTCTTAACTTATAGCTGGAGCAATGGTAATTCATTTAAGGAAGGAGAAGCAAGCAGTCTTACAACTGTGATATTAAAAAAAGAGAGGAGAAACGTTGTTCTTGCATACATAGAGCCACACAGGCTACCAGAACCGCAAAGTGTTCTAATGACCTTGTTACTGCATGGCACGTGCACTTTGTTCGGTTAGTCTTGATTGAAGCGGGTTGTAGGGGAATTGAGTAAGATAGGGATTTAATTTTTTTTCTCAGGGGTCTCATCCGATTAGTTTTGGATCGAAGGAAATTGGAAGTGATTGAGAGATATTTTGATTTGCAAGGGATGCACTTTGATTTTTAATGGATCTAATCTCTCTCTTTGTCTCTCCGATCCCCTCAAACCCATCCTTAGGACAGCGCAAGACCTATCCACCAGCTGTCGTGCCCAGTTCTTTTTTACCACTGTTTATGTGCTATTCCGCCGCTGCCACCAATGCATTTGCATGCCGCCGCGAATTGTGTTTAGGCCTCGCTTGGCATGGATCATGTCGGCTTCGCCTCTTACGTAAGGAAATGGCCTCATGTGCCATATTTTCATAGTTGTGTTTTGGTGATTGATTGATAATCAACACTTGGATTAATGAACTTGTCTAGATGCACATTCTCAGGTATTTAGGTCCAAAGGATGAAGAAGGAGAAAAGTCATAGGCAAGGTCCGAAGGGCCGCCCCAACATGGGTTTTGCTACCCGGTTAGCGGACGGGGGTCGAGGGGGAGCCGCCCCTCGCGGGTCTTAGGGCAGCACCCTAAAAGCTCACAGAGTTTGTGAGGACCGGAAGGTACTGTCTGTGAGACCGTCCTATCGGACGGACCAAGTTTCCCGAAGGGGGCTGAGAAGATGAAGCAATCGAGTATAATGGACCGGATGGTACGGTCTTGTAGACCGTCCCAACTATTGGACCATTCTGGCCAAATGAGTGAAGATTCGAAAGACTTGGAAGATGGGAAGACCGGACGGTCCGATCCCCCACCACATGAATGGATGTGACAACTTCAGCAGTAAGCTGTGGAAGCGACCAAGATTACACGGACCGTATCATACGGTTTGGACAACCAGACTAAGATGGCTGAGAGTATGAAGTTTGAAGCCGTGGAGCATTTCAACGGACTGTAGGGCAGTAATCCCTGAAGTTTAGAGCAAGTGTAGGGTAGTATTCCCAGCGCATCTACTACTCCGACCACCATATGTGAGCTAAGTGCATCATCTAAGTTAGTTAGAGCTCAGAGAGAGTGAGCTTGTGAGCTCTTCTTAAGAGTAGCTCCTGCGTGATCTATAAGAGAAGCCTTGACTGTGGCCAAGCCACTTGTACTCGTTGCTAGACTTTCCTTCTTGGTGTGGAGTGCCGGCGACAACTTGTGCGGGGACGAGGAGACCCTACAAACTCCGTAATGAAGCATCTGGCGCCTTGTGACCAAGAGAGACGGTGGCGGCGGCTAAGCCTTGGTGCATTGGTGGCACTTAGCCTTTACTTGTCGTGAGCCTTTGGTGGCTAGCACAAGACGGTGATCGAAAGAGTCTTGGTGCCTAGCTTAGATATTGCCTTTGGTGGCGAGCCCGTGAACGTAGTCATTAGTGGTGAACCACGTTAAATCCTTGTGTCTTCTCGGGAGTTTGCATCCCCTTATCCTTACATCTTTATTTACCGCATTTACATTTCCGCATTTACTCTCTTCTGTGCCTTTATCTTTCCTATTTAGTTTGATTAGATTTGGCTCTAGGTTGCAGTCTTTTGGGTAAGTTAGAGAATGCATAAATAAACCTTAGATTTAACTAGTATGTGTATGGCGAAATAGGTTTATCTTATGCACTAAATAGCCCTAGGTTTTAAAAAGAGTGATTAGCGACCCAATTCACCCTCCTTCCCTCTTGGGTCGGATACCCGGCATGTTCCTTTCATCTTAGGAACCCGTAGTCAAAAAGAATCTGACTTTACCGACTGTAACGTCATTCTTAGTGAGAGCTTCGTTCTCATTAGATGATGCAACATGTTAGCAATTTTGATGATGTAGCCGTGAATAATGAAGGAAGAATTAAATGAGTTTAATCTAGATGAAACTCGGCGCACACGGTTATCTAGACAAGTTGTGTCTTGCATGTCGTATATGAAACCACACCAATGAAACTATGCATTCCCAATGGAAAATTTTATCTATGATTCCATTTTTTTTCTTACTTATTGTATCTTAAAAACACAAAAATGAAATCTTTCATTGAGAATGGCTTCAGAGCATGTTTAGTTCGTGGCCCAAATTTAGCTATGGTTACAATAGGTATTGGGAAAAACTATTTCGGCTATAGCTAAAATTTAGGTCTCTTTTAGAAAGCAGAAAAATACCAATCCTACGTTTTTCACGAATCAAACACACCTTAGCTCGCTCTAGGCTGACCTGAAGAAGGGGAGCCTGCAAATTAAAACGAGACCTTACTGGCGTACCGCGACCGCTTGTTGTTACCGCCTTACTGTACTGCATGGTGCTATTGTTACGGCGGCGGTAGTTGAGAACTCCCCATCATCATCATTTGTTGGAAAAAACAAGCGGTCAAAAAAGAAGATCTGATTTTTTTTCCCTTCGCGATAAAATGTATGGCGATGTGGACAGAACGCAGATTATTACCCCGGCCGGTGTTCTTCGTTCACTGATGTTTTGATTCGCATGGGAATATAAGTATATTTTGTTGGACTTGGAGTCTTGGACTGAGTCGTTCAGAGACATGGGTCGCCTCGATCGCCCGATTCAACCCCTTGGATGGGCACGTTTCAGTCGTCGAATCGTTAATGACTCCAGTACGTGGTAGCTAGCTGCCCTGCCGACGAGGTCTTCTCTCTCTCTCTTTTAACCATGAATCTACTGCGTGCACCTTCTTTCTGCTTCTTCGGATTTTGAAGCTAATGAAGGCAATATACCCTTCGAGCTTCGATTCTGGATCAGGTCTAGCTTCAATCTGCCAGGCCTCTTTCATTAATCTTTCACATACTAATTCACCTGTGCATGCATGCAAGTGGACGACGATCGACGACGACATATGTATTGTCGGGAAAAAAAGGGCAACTGTGCTTCGAGCAAAATGCCAACAATATACTAATTCACTAGCGCATGAACTGGACGGAGATATTAGATATATGAATCTATGCGAGACGAACTGAGATCAACTGTGCTTCGAGCAAAATAGCAACAATATATTATTCAAGAGGAAGTGTCATCCTTCAGAAATAAGATACAGACGAACTGATCGATCGAGATCGAGAGACGAGACTGGTTTCTTAATCTCGATCTCCCCTGGTAATGCTACCTACGTGAGCAATTGTCATCCCACCCTTCCCAAGATACAGAGAAGTATCTCTATATATTTTGTTGTTTGTATAAGGCTAGCTGTTCGATCGAGACCACAGTAATATTTTAATTAAGGGTTTATAATTATTACACGTGTTAAGAAGAAGAAACACAGTCCAGGACACAGGAGGGTAAGACAGTAAAGCATGCAATGTCTAGACAGAAGAGTTCAACTCCTAGTGTTGAGCTCCTACCTCCTAGGCTTGCTAGGAACAACCAGCCTGCGCGTGAAACAGTCTTCAGTTGAACGGCTACGTACGACTACTATTGTTGCTCCAGACCTCAGACCTGCCTCCCAAATTATGCTTCTTCCACTCTTTCAAACACAGATTATGTCTCTTTCTGAGAGACAAGCCATGCACAAACTCATCAGACTGCAAATGGGCAGGTAGCAAGGGTTTGCTTGCTCAGGTGCATGAGTGCAGGTAAAGTAGTATTCTCATACGTCCTTCCTGGAAGGCTCGGAGATCGATGTCGCCCGAATTCAACCGCGCGCGGCTAGCTGCTTCTGTTGGTTTCTATCTGGGAGAGTGGGCCACTGAGGTGAGGCCATGAGACTGAGACGCTAGAATTGACAATATTGACATTGACCCCTCGAATCAAGACGAAGCGGATGGTCAGATAATCTTGAACCGTTCCGGTAGCTACACAGCAGAGAAAGGGCGTTTCTGAAGGCAACGCTGTGACCTTCCTCTCGCCTCGTTCCACCGGCCCCCACTCTCTCCTTCGCCCCGCCCGGAGCATGCATGGCTTCTTGACCAGAGGATGTCATTTGTATAATTGTACAGTAGTAGGTTTTCTAATAATTTTGGTATCCTGGCGACGACACCGATTTTTATGTCGTTTCTCTTCCACATTTTTGTTTTCTGCAATAAGTTTGTTAGGCCATTTTCAGCAGCATACTTATTCCATTTTTCGAATTTCAAACTCCACGATGTCTGCGGTGGGACAGAACGAGCATCCATGCATGTGAGGCAGTTGCGGAAGATGGCTTTAAAATGTACGGGAAATTAGCACTAAATTAGTTCTATGTCTATTTGAAAATGTCAACCACACCACCGGGCAGCCAAAGCCAAGTCATGAGTCCGCCGTGAGCTAATCGTTAATGTCGATCCACTTTTGTTAGTCCAGACTCCAACACAGACTGCGAATTCCACCGTCTATACTAAACTTCGCTCCGTATCCGTTTCGTACCATGGATGCCCTGCCCCCTCTCGTAGATGTGCTTTCCCCCTGTAGCGTCGTCATTCATGATTACTGCTGGCCAAAGTGTTTGACCAAACGCGATAAGAGGCTGCTTGCGCTTGAGATGCTGAGCCGGGGTGATTTTGAAACAGGGAGGGAGCAGTGGAGCACGTACTCTTCCAGCACAAAAACGATGACCGCCGGATGTGACGCAAGCATCGATGTGTGCAAAATCTGCAGGCGCTAAACTCTCTCTAGCCTAGCTGAGCACGGGAGGAGAGGGTCAAAATCAGGGAACACAGAGAGGACCCCTTCTTCTGGGAAGCAGCTCTCCCTCCGATCGATCGAGACGGGACGACAGGGACGTCGCGTTTTGCGTTGGTGGGACGGCTTCCTCCCGCGCCGCCCGCCGTCCGTGGCCCCTCCCGCACGAGCAGCAGGTCCCGTCCCCGATGGTGAATTGGCGATGCTGACCAAGGGAAGTAGTAGGAACTGCAGCGGGGCGGGCGATGGACCGGACGATGGGAGAGGTTTCCATACTGTTAAAAATCCATCACGTATCTCTAAACTTGCAACGAAATCTGAATTTTAGCCCTGTGGTCGAAAAACTGATGAGGCTAATCCTTGGATTTGTCGTACCGGTCAATATTGATCCTTGTGCCAAACAGACGGCGGTTTTAGCCTACGTAGACCACCGCCGCACCACATCAGCATGTCCACGCCTATTTGGTCTCACATGTCAGCCTTATATCCTCGACTGCCTCTTTCTCGCTCCTGCCTCCCGGCCGCCGCTGACGTTGCAAGCCATGGACCTCCGACATCGCCCTCCTCATCCTCCTCTCTTCATCATCCCTTTCTTCTTCTACAAATACATCTGCCTCAACGCGCGACGCAGACGCAGCTCCAGGCAACCAGCGGCCGGTGCTCGCGCGGTTCCCAATGGCCGGCGCGCGGCGCTGCTCCATGCAACCAGCGGCCAATGCTCGGCATGGTTCCGGGTGACCGGTGCGCAGTGTGGCTCTGGGCGGCCAGCTGCCGTTCCGGGTGGCCGGAGGCCAGCGCATAGCGCAGCTCCGGGCAGCCCCATGATGCGCTCGTGTAGTCCATAGCCGACTTGTATGGAGCTGTGGAGCGCGACGAGGCCATCACCGCGGCCACGACGTCAATGATGGGCGGAAGACGATGGAGGAGGTGTAGGCAAAGATCAACTATGTCCCGAGGGATGCGCAAGCGCAGATGGCCCACGCCGCGCCACAGGCCATGGTGCAGTCGCAAGTGGGGAACGGCGGTGTCCCGAGCATGTCGTTGCAGGCCATGAGCAGGCTGAACTCCGCCGATGCCTAGGCCTTCGTCGGCGGCTCCGAGGTCTTGGCAGGTGGCGCGGCAGGCGCATTGGACGCCTCCGCGCATCAGCTGCCTCCGCGAGTGGCTCCGACGTGCCCGTCCGCAAGCGGCACGCAACCGCCTCTCACCCACCGCCAGCCAGTAGCAGCGGTGCTGGAAATACCGGTGCTGCAACCACAAATGCCTCTGCGACCACCAGTAGCAGCGGTGCTAACAGTATCGGTGCTCAGCATTAGCGTCCGCAGCGTCCCGGTCCGCCGCGGCAGCCGTGGAGGCGGAGGAGCGACGGCGGCGGTCCTCGGCCATGGAGGCGCGACGGGAGCGTGAAGCGCGGCGGCGTGTGCGCGAGCAGCCGCAGTGCGGGAAGGTGGCGGGCAAGACGGTAGCAGAGCGCGCGGTCATGTGCTGCTGCTTCCCCTGAGTCGTGGTGGAGTTCATGGTAAGAGGAAGCCGCGGGCGGGGTGGCGGCCATGGCGATCGATGTGGTGAGAGAAAGAATAGAGAGCCCGAGGATGATACGTGAGTTCGGTACACGTGTACACTCTCCGTCACCCCGCAGTTACTCGTCTAACATGTGGGCCCAATACACGTAAACACGCTGATATGGTGGAACTTTGTCCACGTCGGCTGAAACCACCGTCGGTTTGGCAGAAAGACCAATCGTGACCGGTACGAAAGTCTAAGGGTCCTCCTCAACCGGTTTCGATCTTAGGATTGAGATTCAGATTTCGCTACAGGTTCAAACATTCGTGATGCTTTTTCCTCCATACTGCGTCCTGACCTCACCGGTCCGTGTGAGCGAGCCTTTTCACCTCGTCTGACTGTACGCCACGGCCCCCGGGCAGCCAGCGGGCCTTCCTTCTTCTTCTCTCCGGCCCGGTTGTCGTCCGCCGTTCACTCGTTCCAAGACTCCAGTTCGCTTCCTCCGTTTTTTTTTTACCTTCTTGCGGCCCAACAAAGTCGATCAATGCATTTGGTGTTTATGGACGACGTACGTGTTTTTCTTTTCTTTTCTTTTTTTTTTTGTCCTTCCCTCTTTTCCCATTCTATATGCACGTATATTTATAATTTATTCTAGATATACACGAATCTTTGTTCCATTAGCTTTGTACGATCCACTCCACGTGGAAATGCGTGTACCCCTTCCGTGAGTTTGTATGATTTGCTCCATGTGTACTGTGAGTTCGTCTAATTTGTTCCAACTAGGTGTACAAATCTCTGCTCGTTAGTTCGATCATATGGTTTTTTGAGGTATATAGTAGTTTGGTTCCAAGGGTTCGTATACTTGCCTTCATGTGCAACACACCTCATAAGAAATGTTCCAACTTAACAAAAAAAAACTTTGTTATTATCCTAAATATGTAAAATCTTTCTAAATAACATAAAATATTTTTTCTATTAAAGTTAGATCAGTTTAGGGAAGTAAGCGGACCGGCTAGAAGGACTAGCGGCACGTCCATCCACTTACATCGCTAGAACAGTTTTTCCCTAAACCATCATCGCCGCACTGACGAAAATGTTCTTCATGTCAAATAAGCTAGAGAAGCTGGATCGAAACCAAGCTTTGGAGTTCTTTTCCTTGTAAAAAAAAACTAAAGTCAGATTGACCTAATTCTTCCTTTGAAACCATCCATTATCATAGCTACCTCATCAACTTTTAGTTCAGCATAAGACTAGTGTCACCAGATAATAAAAATATATGTGAAAAATATTATTTGCATACTGTACACGGTACGGATACACTATCTAGTGACACTAGTCTTAACCGGGTATGACTTACAACGTTTGGGTACCAGATTCAGAGACATTTCATTAATGTTCCGAGTATACAGGCAATGTTTCAAGACTGACATTCAATCGGAAAGGCCGACTCAATTTGGCATTCACAGAATTTTTTGTTTCTGTTCTGAATATACAGGGCGACACAATTTTAATTTAGAAACTCAATCTGGAAGATGTCGCTTTTTAATTTTTTCAGACACGCCGACTCCCCAAGTGTGACATTGCACGGGCATCACGACTCTTCAACATGTACACATACACTTGCATACAGCCGACATGGCGACATTGTTCAAAGTCGTAGCTGCATTCTTTGACCACATGTTTGTAGATGGCGTTGGCAATTCCAAGGTCATGAGATGATTGCTGGCATGGAGAGACGAATCTTCTCCGACCCTAGCTAGAAATTAGATAGAGCATTAACCCATTCTCACCAATAAGTAGACTTGGTTTGGTTCCTATGATGAGGACTGTATCGTACTACCGTGTCACAACTCACAGCCACAAGGCCCCTGCTCTATTGAGGAGAGTAAAGCACACAAGGAGCTTGTCTTTTGCCAGTGTCTCATCATGAAATGTTGAAAGATACAATTCAAATTTCTAAAAGCTTCTACAATAATGGCAAGCCATGAAACAAGTAAAGATTCTAGAAGCTTCTACAAGAATGGAGAATCACCATGGTTTCTAGAGTCCAAACTTCCGGAATCTTCTATACCAGTCATAACACCCATGGCATTCTAGAATTGTGTTGCCATGGCAAAGTTTAGAGTTTTCTAGACTTAGATATTTTATAAGAACCTTCTAGAGTAGGGACATGTGGCACTCATCCGTGGCCCGAGTGTGCCTATATAAGGGGGTGCCACCCCTTGCCATGCTATACCACCACAGCATTCCACCACTACTCCAAGGGTATGGTAGAGTGTGCTAGGCTAGCCACCTGAAGAGTGTAAGTGTGAGTCCTTGTATAACCATTTTGTGTTGCAATAAAGAAGTTCTTGTTGTAAGTGTTAGTCTCCCGGTTAGGCCGCATAGTTTCTAATTACTTAGTGCATAGATTGTGTTCTATCTGAAGGTAGGCTCTACCTCCCGGGATCACAGGAGTCTGGGCTTCATCTGAAGGTTGGCACTGCCACCTGGAAGCCAGCTTCATCTGTAGGTTGGCTCTACCACCCGGAAGCGAGAAGGCCGGCTCTGCCGCCAAAGACTCAAGTGCACTAAGTAACTAGAAACTAGAAAGGACTAACCGACTCAAGTGTGAGTTGGTGTTGCGTATAGGTCCTCATTAGGTGGGTGTCTAGGGCCATCCCGCTTCCAACAATTGGTATCAGAGCCTGGCGGTCAGGGACCGTCGTCACGAGGAGGCATCGGTGAGCACAGGGTGCTTGCTGAATCCACAACTAAGGAGGCGCTAAGAGGAGACTCTGCCATTGCACAGTCTAGGACTGTGAAGCTTATTGGTCTGGGACCAGAGAAGCTTACTTGACGCTGGGCGTCAGTCGCTATGGCGGATCTTGGCGCAAGTTGTGGAATCAAGAAGCTCAGTAGCCATAACTATGGCTATTGAAAAACATACATCGAGTCATACCTGCAAGGTCAGGATTTGTGGGAGGTCGTTGCAGGGGGTGAGACCGTGCCTCCTGAGAAGGAGAAGGATGGTGCTGAGGCCTTACGGAAATGGAAGATCAAAGCTGGTAAGGCTATGTTCGTGCTAAAAACCACAATTGAGGAGGACCTACTAGAGCACATCAGGGATGCGGAGACTCCAAAGGCGGCCTGGGAGACTCTGGAGAAATTATTCTCCAAGAAGAATGAAGCGCGCCTCCAGCTCTTGGAAAATGAGCTATCAGGTATCTCTCAAGGATCTATGACCATCAGTCAATATTTTACAAGGGTGAAGTCTATTTGTCGAGAGATATCTCAGCTTGAGCCAGAGGAGAAGATCAGTGAGGCTCGGATGAAGAGAATAATAATCCACGGCCTTAGACCTGAATATAATGGGTTTATTGCCGCGGTGAGAGGGTGGCCTACTCAACCATCTCTGGTGGAGCTGGAAAATCTGTTGACTAACCAAGAGGAGCTAGCCAAGCAGATGGGAGGTGTCACTGTGAAGGAAGAAGAAGAGGCGCTCTTCACGAGTAAGAAGAAGGGCCAGGGGCCATCTCAAGGACAAAGGAGATCCAAGCCAAGGTGGACAGAAGGTGGCAAGCATCATTCAATAGAGAGGAGGTATTCCAGTAGTAAGTATCATCCAACAGAAAGGAGGTGCTCTTCAGGGGGAGCTAAAGGAAGAGAAGATCAACATAACCCGGTAAGGAAGTAGAATGAAGGATGCTTCAATTGTGGTAAGATGGGCCACTTTGCTCGAGAGTGTCGGTTTCCAAGAAGACGTTTTGAAGGAAATGTGGCTACCACCATAAAGGAGGAGAAAAGAGGGGGGCATGCAGCAGTGAAGAAGAATGGGATATTGAAGCTGGGTTTTCTCAAGAAGTTGAAGAAAATGAGTTGGAGGAGGACATGGAGGCACCTGCTTTTGCAGCAACAACTGATTCAAGAATCAACTACAAGGAGGATTGGATCATTGATTCTGGGTGCTCAAACCACATGACCAATGATGACAAAAGGTTGGAGGATATGACCGACTACAAGGGAGCGAGAGAAGTATTGATGGCTAACAATTCAAGGTTAACCATCTCTCATGTTGGGAAGGCGGTCATCCCAAGGTATGGTCCTCAACAGCTCCAGCTCGATAAAGTATATCATGTCCCTGGTTTGAGGAAGAATCTGCTGTCAGTCTCTCAGTTGACAGCAGAAGGTAAACATGTGCTCTTTGGGCCAGATGGTGTGGCTATATTTAGAAGAGTAAAGGTGATTGGCACACCTATAATGGAGGGAAGGAGGAGACAGTCAGTATATGTGCTCTCCGCTGAGTCTGCTTATGTGGACAAGACACGGAAGAATGAGACAGGGGATCTCTGGCATGCGCGCCTTGGACATGTCAATTATAGCAAGTTGAGGGAGATGGTGCAGAAGCAAGTATTGAAGGGACTTCCTCAAATGGATATCCGGACAAACACAGTTTGTGTTGGTTGTCAGTATGGCAAGGCTCATCAACTGCCATACAAGGAGTCTGACTATCGGTCCAAGATGCCATTGGAGCTCATACACTCGGATGTTTTTGGCCCAGTGAAGCAAATATCTCTTGGAGGTATGAGGTACATGGTGACCTTCATTGATGAATTCTCAAGGTACGTTTGGGTATTCTTTATAAAAGAGAAATCTCAGACATTTACAAAGTTTAAAGAATTTAAGGAGAAGGTAGAAGGTGAACTCAGCAAGAAAATCAAGTGCATAAGAACTGATAATGGGAGAGAATATTTATCAAATGAGTTCACTAACTATCTAAAGGAACATAAGATTAGGAGGCAATTAACATGTCCAAATACTCCTCAACAAAATGGAGTAGCAGAACGCAAGAATCGACATCTTGCTGAAACTTGCCGAAGTATGCTCCATGCCAAAAACGTACCTGGAAGGTTCTGGGCCAAGTGTATGAGGACGGCAGCCTATATCATTAATAGGCTACCTCAACCAAAGTTGGGATTCAAGTCTCCTCATGAGATGCTATGGAAGGTGAAGCCAGCAATCAGCCATCTAAAGGTATTCGGCTGCATTTGCTATGTGTTTGTGCCGGATCACTTAAGAAGTAAATTTGAGAAGAAGGCTATCCGATGCATATTTGTCGGATATGATGATGCAAGAAAAGGATGGAGGTGCTGTGATCCAACCACAGGGAAGTGTCATACTTCACGGAATGTGATGTTTGATGAAGCTTCTTCATGGTGGTCATCTGAAAGGGTCGAGATACCGGAATCTCATCAGTTGGAAGAGACTCCAGAAGAAATCTCAAATAAAGAAGAGGTTCAAACACCAGATGGATCACCAAGTAAAGCCAAGAGCCCAATGAAGACTAAGAGCCCCTGGAAAACCGGGGTACATGAACCAGTTGCGGAGGAGGTTCGGCCACAACAAGTTCAGCTCGAGAAGCCTACACAAGAAGTAAGGAGATCGACAAGGCAGATCATTCCTAACCGTAAGTATGCAAATGCTGCTCTTGTTCATGAGTTTATACCCATTGAGCCATCATCATATAAAGAAGCAGCTCAAGACCTTGAGTGGTGCAAAGCAATGGAGGAGGAGATCAAGGCACTAAATGAAAACCAAACATGGGATTTAGTGCCAAGGCCTAAAGATGTGAAGCCAATCTCCTGCAAGTGGGTTTACAAGGTAAAGACCCGTCCTGATGGCACAATTGAGAGGTATAAGGCTCGTCTTGTTGCTCGGGGTTTCTCTCAACAATATGGACTGGACTATGAAGAGACATTTAGTCCAGTTGCTAAGATTACAACGGTTCGAGTCTTACTTGCACTGGCTGCAAACAAGTCTTGGAGGCTATGGCAGATGGATGTCAAGAATGCCTTTCTACATGGCGAACTTAACAAGGAAATCTATATGGAGCAGCCAAAAGGATTCCAGAGTAAGACTCATCCAGAGTATGTTTGCAAATTGAAGAAGGCATTATATGGCTTAAAGCAAGCCCCAAGAGCATGGTATGGAAAAATCGGTGAGTTCCTTATACAAAATGGTTTTAATGTCGCTCCATTAGATTCTAGCTTATTCGTGAAGTCTAAAGAAGGAAGACTAGCAATAGTTCTAGTTTATGTTGATGACTTGATCATTACGGGCGACAACATCGAGGAGATACAGAGGATTAGAGAGAATCTCTCTATTCGTTTCCAAATGAAGGAGCTTGGAGAATTAAAACATTTCCTCGGACTTGAGGTTGAGCGTACAAAAGATGGGATATTTTTGGGGCAACAAAAATATGCCAAGGACCTTCTTCAAAGGTATGGAATGCTTGACTGCAAACCTATTGCCACACCCATGGATCCCAATATGAAACTCCAAGAAGGTGAAGGGAAGAACTTGGAGGATGTGACTATGTATCAAAGAATGGTTGGGAGTCCCATATATCTAACCTTAACCCGACCAGATATATCTTACTCAGTTGGTGTGGTTAGTCGATACATGAGCAACCCAAAGAAGCCTCATCTTGCTGCAGTCAGACACATTCTCAGGTATGTCAAGGGCACCATCAATCTTGGCATTTTATACAAGAAGACAAAAGAATGCCAGATGGTTGGTTATTGTGATGCCGATTATGCTGGAGACTATGGCACACGGAGATCAACTACGGGATACTCCTTCAATCTTGGGTCAGGAGCCATATCATGGTGCAGTAAAAGACAACCTACTGTGGCATTATCAAGTACTGAAGCTGAGTATCGGTCAGCTGCAATGGCTGCTCAAGAAAGCACTTGGCTCAAGCAATTATTGAAGGATCTCCGTCAGCCCACAGAGTACCAAGTAAGGATTTTCTGTGATAATCTATCTTCCATTCGATTGGCAGAAAATCCAGTTTTTTCATGCAAAGACCAAGCATATAGAAGTCCACTATCACTATATAAGAGAAAAGGTCCTTGAAGGAGATATTGAAATGGTGCCCACAAAGACCGATGACCAAACTGCCGACATTCTTACAAAGGGTCTTAACAAGGCAAAGTTCGAGAAGTTTCATGAAGCTCTCGGTATGGTTTGCAAGGCAACTCTTAAAGGAAGTTTGCATTGAGGGGGAGTGTTGAAAGATACAATGCAAACTTCTAGAAGCTTCTACAATAATGGCAAGCCATGAAACAAGTAAAGATTCTAGAAGCTTCTACAAGAATGGAGAATCACCATGGTTTCTAGAGTCCAAACTTCCGGAATCTTCTACACTAGTCATAACACCCATGGCATTCTAGAATTGTGTTGCCATGGCAAAGTTTAGAGTTTTCTAGACTTAGATATTTTATAAGAACCTTCTAGAGTAGGGACATGTGGCACTCATCCGTGGCCCGAGTGTGCCTATATAAGGGGGTGCCACTCCTTGCCATGCTATACCACCACATCATTCCACCACTACTCCAAGGGTATGATAGAGTGTGCTAGGCTAACCACCTGAAGAGTGTAAGTGTGAGTCCTTGTATAACCACTTTGTGTTGCAATAAAGAAGTTCTTGTTGTAAGTGTTAGTCTCCCGGTTAGGCCGCATAGTTTCTAATTACTTAGTGCATAGATTGTGATTTATCTGAAGGTAGGCTCTGCCTCCCGGGATCACAAGAGTCTGGGCTTCATCTGAAGGTTGGCACTGCCACCCGGAAGCCAGCTTCATCTGTAGGTTGGCTCTGCCACCCGGAAGCGAGAAGGCCGGCTCTGCCGCTAAAGACTCAAGTGCACTAAGTAACTAGAAACTAGAAAGAACTAACCGACTCAAGTGTGAGTTGGTGTTGCGTATAGGTCCTCATTAGGTGGGTGTCTAGGGCCATCCCGCTTACAACATGAAAGATAGCAGGTAATAACCTCCTCAGCGAGTTTGATTCTGTAATACTAGTTGCGATTTGTCAGTTGTGCATGGCAGTCCATAAAAGGAAGGAGTAGAGTTGAGATTTCAGCGAAGCCTTTAATTGGACCTCATCATGTCATATGCATCGATCTAGTTAGCCACGAGCTCCTTACAGTGATGAGTTGAGATCCTCTTGTACTAGTTTTTCCAGCTTTTAGTGGAAGGATGCAGGGAAAAAAAGTGGCCACATAGCGGAATTCTCGATCTAATACTCAAGCCATCTTTGTGTTGAATTCTTGCTCCAATTATTTCTTGCCCCTAGCCTAAGGTATTGTGTTTTTCCTTCCCAAGATTTTCGGCGTCATTTTGGAATCTTTTTTGTTCTTGTCATTCGGCTCCAATTTTGTCACAGTTTCTTAGAGGTGAATCCAGTGGTATAGGACATGTGTGAGCATCTCTACTGCGATCTCCTGACAATCCTTCACAACACAAGAGCACCTTTGATTTGGAGGTTTCTCCTATTTTCTTTTTCTCGTGCTCTTAGTCAAATCCACGAGATTAAAGGTGAACTTTTGGTCTTTTTTGAGAGATCTAACATTGTCTGAAAAAACGATATCAGAAGAATCTTTGGATTTACACCTCATTTTATTGGATCTCAAGTTTGGTTAGAGATCGAAGGTAAAACGGCCTGAAGAACTAATGCACACAGAATGGCTTTCCAGGTTCATCATAAGCCTCCATTATCAACTGCCCCACGTCTGTCCACCATCCTAGTAGTTCACATAAGCTTGCTGCTCTCTTGCTTCCACCTGAAACCATGCATGTGCTCCGGCACCAGCAGCCACAAGGATCAGCTGGGAAACGTCACCATGAGCTATGCCTTCGACCAAGTGCCTGGCTACCTGTTCCTCTCTGAATCGGGTTCATCCTGCCATCAAGCCGTGGACACGGTGTGAGGCGGCCTCGGCTCTTACATGAATGCTTATTATCCGGACTTCAACTTGTCAAAAACAGGATGGTTCTTCCCCATTTTCTCTATGGATCAGTCGTTGGACAGTAGTGTCTCCAATGGAGCGTCCTTCAGCATCGCCTTCAGTATGACCACCTACCAACCGAACAACCTGCAGGCCAAAGCAAGCAGCAGCAGCAGCATACTCTTCACCATCCGACCTGTTGTGTACACTGACAATCTATATGAAACTTACGAAGATGTAATGTTTGATGAATATGAGAAGTACACGTCTCCTGCAGATAGCAACGCCACGTCCGGCAATGTCGCCGGCAGCCTCGTCTCCTCCAAGATCACAGTAAACAGCATAGAAAACGTCGTCTGGGTACGAGTTGGCATAGAGAAAAGGGAGCCAGGCAACTCCTCCGTGATGGCCAGCGAAAGTACACCGTGTGGGTCGATTACCACCATGCCAAGCAGCACATGTCGGTCTATGTTGCTGCTGGTGAAGGGGCAGAAGCAAAGCCTGCAAACCAGATGGCCAGCATGGACCTCCTCAACACGACGATGCCATCGCAAGTGTCCTTCGGCTTCTCCTCCTCCATGGGGCAGCTCCTGCAACTGCGGACATGGAACTCAACCATCCAAAGGCTGCCATTATCTTTATCTGGTTATCCCTCGAATCAATCGGCTGATCTTAACGAACCTGATACGGATAAATATGGCCGGCAATCCCCACAGCCTCGAGTGAACAACCTGGCCATCATCTTGTCCTCCGTCCTTGGATCGGCAGCTGCGACCGCCATCACGGCTGCCGCTGTTTACGTCTACTTCACCTCCAAATACAGGAAGTGGAAGAAGGAGCACGACAAGCTCGCCAAAACCATGCGGTGCCTGCCAGGGGTGCCGTCTCAGATAGACTACGCCGACATCAACAAGGCAACCAAAAGCTTCCATGACACCATGAAGCTGGGGAAGGGCGGGTTTGGGGCCGTGTACAAATGCACGCTCCCTGTTGCCGCTTCTAGGACCGGAGGACGACCACCCATGGATGTGGCTGTCAAGAAGTTCATGCAGGAGCTCGAGGATCGACGTTTTGACGACTTCCTGGCGGAGGTCAGCATCATTAACCGCCTACGCCACAAGAACATTGTCCCACTTATCGGTTAGTACTTTATTTTTAACACACTGAACTTTTGGCCTTCCTTTAGCCTTCGTATTCGTACACTCCATGTTCATATGTTCAGTTCTATATTCCTTTAAATTTTTTTATATATGTACAATTCTATATAGCACATATTTCTGAAATCACGTTAGTCCCATGTCCCAATGATTAGGAACGGCCAGCTAAGATCAATAGATCGAACTCTGCCTTTCAAATCAAATACGCAGTTATTTTTAGATGAGTGAAAACAATCGTATTGTGCTTCAATTTTCAGGCTGGTCCTACAGCAAAGGGGAGCCCATACTGATCTACGAGTATATGAGGAACGGTAGCTTGGATCAACATCTATTTCTGAAAGGCGGCACCAAGCAGAGGCAGCAGCAGCCGCAGCAGCAAGAGCAAGAGGACACATCCCACGTTCATCACGAGCACGAGCCCATGGTGCTGCACCGCGACATCAAAGCAAGCAACGTCATGCTCGACTCAACTCTCCACGCCCGTCTTGGTGACTTCGGCATCGCTTCCACGGTCGCCGTCGACCGGAGCTCCGTCACCGGGATCGCCGGGACATGGGGCTACATGGCGCCGGAGTACGCGATGACGTACAGGTCGACACGCCAGACGGACACCTACGCGTTCGGGGTGCTCGTCCTTGAGGTCGTGACGGGCAAGAAGAACGGCGACGTCCCGCCTGACGACGACCACATCACCGATTGGGTCTGGCGGCTTCACCGGGAGGGGAAGTTGCTCGAGGCCGTGGACGGCAGCGTCGTGCTCGCTGCTGGGGACGACGACTCCACCGAGGAGGCTCGTCGTCTCCTGCTCCTTGGCCTGGCGTGCACCAACCCCAACCCGTCCAATCGCCCAAGCATGGCGGAGGTGCTGCAGGTCATCACCAAGTTGGCGCCGCCGCCGGACGTTCCTCTTGAGATGCCTACGTTCATGTGGCCACCTGAAGACTGGCGTTGTCGCAACTCTGTGTACAGCACGGCAGTGAGCTGTTGTGACGCGAGCTCAGCAAGCACAGTGGAGCTAGCACGGCCCGTCGAGGAGCCGCCGCCGTCTGCCGCTGGAGAACATGCTTCTGTCGATAGTAGAGTGCAGAGAGTGGGAATCTTGCCTCGGCAAATTGAAATGGAGTGATGGTTATAGTGGCGTTAAGCCGTCAACAGCAGCGTCAAGCCTCGGCAATTTTGTCATCCTAATAGGAGGAATGGATAATTTAGATTCAAAGTTACGTGTTATGTCATATTACCATTTACAACGGTCTATGACAGTTCAATGTTGGAATTTACCTAAAAAACCATTCTTTTATCACCGCAAATACTCTGTACTCACAACTCATGGGCGTCTTAGGTGGCTTGATACATAAATGTAATCTTTTTCTTCTCCACTACAAAAGCTACAAAAGAACGAATTTTTGTTAAACATTTTTACCTGCAAAAGTCAACCTATACCTCTCACAATGACCCCATTATACGGATTGAAGGAGGTTGGCAATGGGTGAAAAGACCCAAAACCAATAACTGCAAATTGTTTTTAGCTTTTTATTGATTTTTTTCTCACCTAATTTTTACCTTATACCCGCCTTTAAATTCAGGAGAGAAACATACCCACCAAACTCAGGGGAGAAAACCCCCGCCCCGAGCGCCCGCCCCCAGCCGCCTCCTACCGCCCCGCGACCGCCAGGCGAGGCCGCCGCCCGGCCAGCGCACGGCGAGGCCGCGCGACCGACCGGCGCGTCCGCCCAGTGCACGGCGAGGCCACGCCCGGCCAGCGCATGGCCAGGCCGTCCGGCGACGCCGCCCGGCTCGGGCCAGCCGCTTTCGGCGGGTTACCTGACGATTTACCTGGTTTTTGGTAAGCAGCCAGCGAGCGGGGCTAATATTCGCCAAGAGAACAACAACAGGCGATGGATACTAACAGCAGCTACTGCCTTTCAGCCTTGGTGCCTGTTCCAGCCAGGAACTTGGGTGAGCTGAAGGGATTCCAGCAGGAGGGACGGCAGATTGGATTGACATCTAATGAGCTCGGCGATTCAGGTACCATCGTGATTGCTTCTGCTCCTCTCTCAGGCCAGTTGTAATTTCTTTTGTTTAGAGAAATTTAATTAGCTCACCATCATTTATTTTTTAGATATGTGTTGTCACTCTTGTTTAATAGGGTTTGCAATCCTTGTTAGGTTCAGTTGATTGTCAATTTCTTGCTTTCTCTCTATTATGCTGCACGTTCATGGATTCGGATTATGGGATGCACACCACTTGCTCAATGGTTTGTATCTGCGATATGGTCTGCTGATTCAACAGATAACCAAATCTCCGCGATGTTGTACATGAGGTCCACACGCAACTGCTGATAAATCGCCTCCAGAGACGCACGCTTCCTATCCTCCTCGATCTGCCAGTAGTTTTGGCACAAGGAGTACTGTTGCACCTGAATGGATGATTTGGCAACTTTACTGGTATGGTCATCTTATTTTGGTGCGGCCTGTCCTTTGCATTGGTGGTATAGTGAAGGTTGAACTGCAAGGAAGAATATGGAAACAAGCTATAAGTATTACATAAGGTGAGTTCTCAATCTTCTCATTTTCAGTATTGATTGTCCACTTTTTTCCATGGTTCTCTTAAAAAAGCGACAATGTCATGATCAGCTCTGAGAAGGGAACTAGCACGGTGATTATTGCAAATTATGAGCTTCCATATATGTTCAGTTACAAGTATGAATGGGAGTGCACAACTTATTTCAGCAACCTAAAAAAATAGTTTCTCTATATCACAATCATTCTCTATGTGATTCTACTTATCTTCCCTGCCTGTGTCAAGGCAAGTTTGGGTATTGCTTGGGTATGTGCATCATGTATAAGATGTAGTTGCCTCCACGAGAAGCATCTTGTGATGGTGAATTATCTGGTCTGTTTCTACATCAGAATTTGCCTCCTGCAAAATGTCTAAACCATTTCCTTGTGTATGCATCAATTCTGTGATGCTAACAGCTTGTTTTTTTGTGTTGGTAGCATATACCATACCCAATTGGTGATCCACGTATCTAATCATGCTGACTGCTAAATGGCATTAAGGTTTGGTCATGTCCACGATAAATTAGCATAATGGAGTATGTTGCAACTGAAATTATGATAAGCAAGCTCAGTACATCATGAGTTGGAGAAAGAGAAAGCGAGGAACATGATGGTGGAGCTGTTTATCTAGTTTCGTACTCTAAAAAGTAGATAATTGATTGGTTCATAATTGATGACCACTGTGCATATTGGAGTCTATTTCCTATATTGCCATAAGGGATTGCTCTCTCTTCTATATTGTTATTCGTGTGACTATATGAAAATATTAATCCTCTATTTCAGCATAAAGCTGCAGCCCTTCACCATTAATCATTTTATTATTTTTGGCCCCTTCCGTAATTAATACTCAGTCAATGAGGGACATAAGTGCATCAGTTATTGTTATCTGTTCTTTCACTCTATTCTTCAATTATTTTCAAATTACTGGAACAACACTATTCTCTTCCAAATTGACTAGCAAATAGCAAGAAAAAATATCTTTCTTTCAATATTTTACTGGAACAACACATCGGTGCT
Source organism: Paspalum vaginatum (assembly GCA_030272315.1). Classification (NCBI taxonomy): domain Eukaryota; kingdom Viridiplantae; phylum Streptophyta; class Magnoliopsida; order Poales; family Poaceae; genus Paspalum; species Paspalum vaginatum. The sequence continues at coordinate 2,251,735 of CM059021.1, read as the reverse complement.
CGAACTCGGCAACGATCCCTATCTGCAACAACTGATTGCCCTCTAACGGCGCCGTCAATTAACCGTAGCAATGGACTGAGGAGGGCGAAAATTACTCCCTAGATAAATATGTTTAGATAAATATGTTTATCGTAATCTTTCACATAACTTATTAAATACATCGAAGTCGATTATATACAGCTGACTTCTCAAATAAGTAATGTCATTCTTTTTATATAAAAAACATTTTATGGACTATTTGGACATGTGAAATTTTTTTTATAGCCACGTGCCGCGCGTGCATGTTGACTAGTCGTCATTTTTTGCAAAACACAGTAACGCGCCTACATTCACCACGCATGTACATGGTACTCGGTACATCTACTTCTATAATCACTTCTATAAAACAAGATTGGCAGATGCCTCACCGTCGACAGTCGATAGAAACGAGCCTTCCTTGACTCGGCGAAGTGGTCTAAGCCTCCAAAACCAAAGGTTCCGCCCCTGGGTTAGTACGTGATGGCCCAGCCCATACATATGCACCTTGCTTCAACGCTCAATCAGCCTCCAAGTGAGCCCAGCCCACGCACCGACACGCTATATAGTCTCTGTCCTCGTCCAAGCCGTGCTCTGCGCTGCGAACCCCTTTCTAGATTCCAGTTCCCACCCGAACCCGACTCAAAAATGGGGGAGCCGCCGGATGGCGGCGGCAAGAAGCGGAAGCTTGGTGCCACGGCGCCCGCTAGCGCCGTGGAGGTGGCCAGCATCGACGACCTCCTCCGCGAGATCCTCGTCCGCCTCGCCGACACGGCGTCCCTCGCACGCGCTGCGCTCGCCTGCAAGCGGTGGCGCCGCGTCGCCTCCCACCCGTCCTTCCTCCGCCGCTTCCACTCCCTCCACCACCACCACCCGCCGCTCCTTGGTTTCATCATGTCCGAGCCGCTTCCGCAGGCATACTGCTCCAAAGGCGCCGATACCTCGTTCGTCCGCGTCCGCTCCCGCAACCCCCACCTAGCCGCCGCCGCCGCCGCCGCGGACTTCTACCTCGAGGATTTCACCGCCAACAACCCTCGCACCGGCTACGAGTGGATCCTCCGCGGCTGCGACGGCGGTCTGCTCCTCCTCACCTACGGGTTCTTTAAGCACGAGGAGGTTGCCATCTACGACCCCATCGGGCGGAACGCCGTCTTGCTCCGCCGGCCCGACGTCCTGTTACCCTGCATCGACCTTAACTACGCGCTCATGGCGGCTGATGACGCCACGTTCCGGGTGTTCACGGCGCACTTCTCTTTCCACCGCATCACGGGCGCCGTCTTCGACTCCCAGACGGGGGAGTGGGCGGCTCTGCCCACCCTGGAAAATGACTCCTTTTCCTGGAAGGCGCGCGGTGGTATGCGTGCCGGCCGGTTCGCCTACTGGCAGTCCAACAACAAGTTATCCTCATGGTCCCGATCCTATGAGCCCGAGCGAACCTTGGTGTTGGACACCATCACCATGGATTGGACGCTCATTCAGGTGCCTTTCCATGCCAAGGAGTCATACTGCGTTGCAGACATGGCGGAGCACGGCGGCCTGTGCCTTGTGGCCAGCAAGGAGCAAACCGTGCAGCTCTGGGTTCGTGACAACAACGGATGGATGATCAAGAAGAGCGTCTCGCTGGTCAAGCAGTTTGTATCGTTGAAGACTCTACGCGGTGAATGGATGAAGAGGGTGCGCATCTTGGCAGCGAGGGATAGCTATGTATTCATGGAGTTTTGGTCCATACTGAAGCCCAATTCCTATCTTCTTGTGCTTAATTGGGAGACTATGGAGCTGAGCGTGCATGCCAATCGTACAACTAAGAAATATAGAGGTCCAGCATTTCCTTTCTTCATGACATGGGCGCCACCATTGCTTAGCCCTGCAGAAGTGCAGGCATTCGACCTTCAAGGTGTTTGATTCTGAGAAATGGTAATTCTTCTACAGTAGTACGTACCTTTTTTTTCCCCTTTTGCACCCAAATAGACTGTAGAACATTTAATCTTTATATGTATTGTAACTGATTAGATCGATTTGGGGAATTTTGGCTGCCTTTTCTGTGCTTGATAGAAGACCGACTTCATTAGCAGGAGCAGTGTGTCAACAGAGCTCTACAAGTATGTAGCCTGCTCGCGCGCCCAGTTAGCCCAGAGCGCGTCGCCTGCCGAGTTGCCCACTCCGTGGACGCGCTCCAACGCCCAGCCACGCATGCCGCACGTCTAACGTGCACGCCGCGCTAAGTCCCGCGTCTACCGGCGCCTAGCTAGCTGCCCGGCCAACGGCCGCTCCCTGTAAACTCTGTATAAGAGGACATCGCCATGATCAACACAATTTGTCGTTGATCCACTCTCCCTCTTTCATGGTATCAGTGACCGACGCGTGTTCCTGGAACTGATCCGTCCTCCGCTTCCGCTGCCATGGACCACTCCTCTGCACACCCGTCCTCCTCCTCCTCTGGTGTCGACTCCGACATTGACGACGCCCAGCTTGCCGCCGCCGCTGTTCTCTAGACGGTGAACATCCGCTCCCATGTCCCTGTCACCCTCGACATCGACGAGGCCAACTACAGCCAGTGGCGCTGCTTCTTCGACTCCGTCCTCGGCAAGTTCGGCCTCACGCAGCACGTTCACGGCGTCCCTCCCCTTGACGCACGCAACGCCGAGTGGCGTCAAGCCGACCACTGCGTCGTCAATTGGATCAACACCACCATCTCTACCGGCGTCTTCAACATCGTCCACAAGCCCCGCTGCTCCGCGTTCACCCTGTGGACCAACGTCGAGAACCTCTTCCGCGACAACGAGCTCCAGCGTGCGGTGTACCTCGAGGCCGAACTTCGCAGCCTCCAACAAGGTGACATGAGCATCAACCAGTACTGCACCAAGCTCAAACATCTCGCCGATCAGCTCCACGACATCGGCCACCCCGTCTCTGAGCCGAGCCAGGTGCTGAACATGCTGCGCGGCCTCAACCCGCGCTACCGCCACGTCAAGCCCGTCATCAAGGACAAGTTCCCGCCGCATACCCTCATGAGCGCTCGTTCCTTCCTCCTCCTGGAAGAACTGAGCGAGGAACACGATGCCAAGGCAGAGGCCGGCCAGGCACTGGCAGCCGGGCACTCATCTGCACCACCCTCCTCCGGCTCCTCCTCGACGTCCTCCGATCCTTCCAGCGGGTCAGGCGGATCTCGCAACAAGAAGAGCAAGAAGAAAGGGCACGGCGCGTCTACCTCCACCAACACCCCCGGCACCGGTGGCGCACCTAGGCCACCAGCCGTGAACCCGCAGTGGGCCGCTGGCTACAACCCCTGGACCGGCTTGGTCCAGGCCTGGCCCATGCCCTTCAGGGCTCCCGGCGCTGGCGTCCTAGCTCCACGGCCCTTGTTCCAGCCTCAGCAGGCCATGACGGCGGTCGTTCAGCCCCCCGCGCCGCCACCACCGGTCTGGGACCCCTCCGGCCTCTACACCGCGCTCAACTCCACTGGCGTCGCCACTGCACCACCGGGCTCCACCGAGTGGTACCTCGACTCCGGCGCATCCACGCATATGTCTTCCTCGCCTGGTATTCTCCACAATTCCCATCTTACTCCTTCTGCTGTTGTGATCACGGTGGGCAACGGTGCCAATCTACTTGTCACTCACCAAGGCACAGCCACCCTCCCTATGCCTCACAATTCAATTCAACTCCATAATGTCCTGATTTCTCTCTGTTCGCCGACTTACTCGAGATAATCATGTTTCAATTGAATTTGACCCTCTTGGTTTCTCCATCAAGGATCTGCAAACCAGGGCGGAGATCCTCCGATGTGATAGCACCGGCGATCTCTACCCCCTGCGGTTGCCTCAGCATTTCAACCTCCCCACTACTACCTCACCGGACGTCTCCCTGTGGCATGCACGTCTTGGCCACCCCGGGACGCCGGTCCTTCGTCAGGTCTTAGCAAATTTTGAGTTCAGCTGTAATAAAACAGAGATGCATACATGTTCTGCCTGTCGCCTTGGCAAGAACGTGCGCCTTCCGTTCTCTGATTCTAGCTCTCAAACTTTTTTCCCTTTTCAATTAGTACATTCGGATGTTTGGACTTCCCCTGTGTTCAGTCATTCAGGTTACAAATATTACATTGTTTTGCTTGATGATTACACACACTACATCTGGACCTTCCCTATGCGCCACAAGTCTGAAGCCTTTCACATTATTCGTGCCTTCTTCCATTACGTTTGGACTCAATTTCGCCTCCCAGTAGTCGCTTTCCAAACTGACAATGGCAAGGAGTTTGATTCTGCTGCTTTACGTCTTCTTTTCTCTAACCACGGCACGCAGCTACGCCTCTCTTGTCCGTATACATCGCACCAAAACGGCAAGGCGGAGCGCATCTTGCGTACTGTCAACGACTGTACGCGCACATTGTTGTTGCACTCTGCAGCTCCAACGATGTTCTGGGCGGAGGCGCTCAACACGGCGACACACCTCATCAATCGCCGTCCATGCCGCGCTTCGGGGACCACGACGCCGCACGAGCTCCTCCTTGGAGTGCAGCCCAACTACAACGACCTGCGCGTCTTCGGGTGTCTCTGCTTCCCCAACACGACGGCCACCGCACCGCACAAGCTCAGTCCGCGCTTGACGCCGTGCGCCTTCCTCGGCTACCCGACGAACCACCGTGGCTACCGGTGCTACGACCTCGCGTCCAAACGCGTGATCACCTCGCGCCACGTCTACTTCGACGAACGGGCCTTCCCGTTCCGCGCCACGCCAAGTACACAGGCGCCACCATGGCAGGCGCCCGACGCCGACGCCTCGCCGCCAGCAGCGTTGCCGCCGCCATCGTTGACAAGTCCACCGCTCCTGCCGGCATTACCTCCCCACCCTCGGCGTGCCCGCTACGTACGCCAGCTTGCGCCACCTGCGCCACGCGCTGAGCCGCTGCATCCCAGTGCGTTCCCAACGTCCAATTCACCACCGGCCACATCTGTCGCGCCAGTCTCGCAGCTCGCGTCGCCCGCGCCTAGCCCACAGCTCGCACCGCCGCCCACGTCAAGCACGCAGCCAACAGCAGCACCAATCCACCCAATGGTCACCCGCGCTCAGTCCGGCATCCCTCGACAACCACATCCCAAATATGCCGACTATGCCCTGACCACTGATTCCACCACCCCAATCTCCCCAGTCCCAAGCTCAGTACGCGCTGCGCTCAAGGACGCTAACTGGCACGCCGCCATGGAGGCTGAGGTGCGGGCGCTCCATGCCAACAACACGTGGACACTCGTTCCACGCCCTCCTGGAGCGCGCGTCATCACCAGCAAATGGGTGTCCAAGCACAAGACCCAAGCAGATGGCTCCCTCGAACGGTACAAGGCGCGGTGGGTCGTGCGTGGCTTCAACCAGCGCCCCGGCATCGACTTCGGGAAAACCTTCTCTCCCGTTGTCAAGCATGAGACCATCCGCACCGTGCTCACCCTCGTTGCGACACACGGCTGGCCGGCTCACCAACTTGACGTCTCCAATGCCTTCCTCAACGGCACCCTCCACGAGCGCGTGTACCGCCAACAGCCCACGGGCTTCGTCGATCCTCACCGACCAGACGATGTCTGTCTGCTCACGCGCTCCCTCTACGGTCTCCGTCAAGCACAGCGCGCATGGTTCGACCACTTCGTCAGTCATGTCGAGGCCATGGGCTTCTCTCAGTCACGAGCCGACACCTCTTTGTTCATTCTGCGCCACCAAGCCGGCATTGCCTACCTCTTGCTCTACATCGACGACATGATCCTATCAGCCTCATCGTCGTCGCTGTTGAATAAGACCATACAGCATCTCCAGTCTGCCTTCGCGGTCAAGGATATGGGGCCTGTCAGTTACTTCCTCGGCATCGAGGTCAAGCGAACTCCAGCAGGGTTCTTCCTCTCCCAGTCCAAGTACGCCCAGGAGATCATCGACCGCGCCGGCATGGCCAACTGCAAAACGGTGAACACTCCTAGCAACACGAAGCCCAAGCCATCATCCTCAGAGGGAGAGCTGCTGCGCGACGCAACGACATACAGAAGCCTCGCCGGCGCTCTCCAATATCTGACCCTGACACGGCCAGACCTCGCCTACGCTGCACAACAGGCGTGCCTTCGTATGCACGCTCCGCGCGACGTCCACCTCGCCATGCTCAAGCGCATCATCCGGTACGTCCAGGGCACAGTCAGTCTCGGCATCAACCTTCATCCGATGAGCTCGCCCACCATCAGCACCTACTCCGACGCTGACTGGGCGGGCTGCCCCGACACGAGGCGTTCTACGTCCGGCTACTGCGTTCTTCTTGGAGACTCCCTGGTGTCTTGGTCGTCTAAGCGGCAAACTACAGTCTCATGATCCAGCGCAGAAGCTGAATATCGGGCCATCGCAAACGCCGTCGCCGACTGCTCGTAGCTGCGCCAGCTTCTGAGGGAACTTCATGTCGCCATACCCAAGCAACCGTGGCCTTCTGCGACAACATCTCGACGGTATACATGACTCGCAATCCCGTCCATCACAGAAGAACAAAGCATATTGAACTGGACATTCACTTCGTTCGGGAGAAAGTTGCCATTGGCGAGGTACGGGTCACCCATGTGCCCAGCGCTCGCCAGCTCGCCGACATCTTCACGAAAGGACTTCCAACTCCGCTCTTCAACGACTTCCGGGACAGTCTCACCGTCGACACATCACACGCTTCGACTGCGGGGGGGTGTCAACAGAGCTCTACAAGTATGCAGCCTGCTCGCGCGCCCAGTTACCCCAGAGCGCGTCGCCTGCCGAGTTGCCCGCTCCGTGGACGCGCTCCAACGCCCAGCCACGCATGCCGCACGTCTAACGTGCACGCCGCGCTAAGTCCCGCGTCTACCGGCGCCTAGCTAGCTGCCCGGCCAACGGCCGCTCCCTGTAAACTCTGTATAAGAGGACATCGCGATGATCAATACAATTTGTCGTTGATCCACTCTCCCTCTTTCACAGTGGATTGGCTCAGTGGTTTCAGCTGTAGAGATGCAGGGGTATAAGGAGTCTTTTTGTCGGCTGTTTTGTGGGCTATTTGGTTATGCAAAAATAGATTTTGCTTTGAAGGTTTTCTTATGAAAGGCAAGCTTGCATTCTTTATCCAGCATGTGTTTTTTTTCTTGATAAGAATTCAGCTTGTTTGTTTACAGCAAGGAGAGGATAAAGAGAAAATCAAGGAGCAGGGCGACTCAGCTAACAGAGTTGGCCATGGTATCTGCGAAGAAGCTGAAGGAGACAAGAGTCTGGAGCTTTAAAAGGGGGCAGAAATTGATCGATCCCACTGCTGCTGCTACTATCTTATTTACTAATGAGATGTAATGGTTCAAGGTTGTTAGGCTTTATGGGAGTCGCTAGGTCCTTTTGGTGGGTGTTAGTCTCTGAGGATTGTCAGGAGCAGCTAGATAGAGAACCTTGATGCGCTCTTTTGTTGGTTCTGGACTTCTGGCTTACTGCTTGGTTCTGTATCTGGGGAACTAAAAATCCATATCGTTACTACTGTAAGAATGGTGTTAAATTCCCTTCTGGTTTCGTAATGTAGTTGGTGTGCAACCTCCTTGCAGAGCTATGTTTCTATCTGGTCACGTCTTCACTTTTCCGCATGATGCAATGAGAAGTATTGTCTATCAAATGACTAGCACATGCCGGTATTGTTATGAAATATAAATGTTAGAAATCTATATATATTTGGGACCCACAATTAATTAAAAAATATGTTTATGAAATATAAATGTTAGAGATTTATATATATTTGGGACCCACAATTAATTAAAAAAATATTTATTCAATATATCTCGTATATTTATATTTTAATAGAATATCTATATACATATTTTTATACTATATCTATATAACCATGCTCTAGTTAATATTGGCATAGTGGATACTTTATACATAGATTTAGAAATTTATTTTAAATCATCTTTCACAACGGCACATTAGGTACTTTCATAATGGTATTTCGTGTAAATTTATAGATTGCTTTAATTCATCTTTCATAATATAATGATGGGTTGCAAATTTAAAAATTATCTTAATTCATCTTTCATAATGGTATTTCGTGTAATTTATATGCAAATTTAGGAGGTCATTTTGAGTCGTTTTTCATAACGGCATGTCAAGTAATTTCTATGAAAATTTAGGAACAACTCTAATTCATCTTTCATAATGACAGGACGAGTAATTTATATGCAAATATAGAGAGGTAATTTTAACTCATCTCTCGTGATAGCATGTTGCATAATTTATATGCAAATGATGTAGAGGGGTAATTTTAACTCATCCCTCGTGATAGCATGTTGCATAATTTATATGCAAATGATGGTTATTTTAATTTAACTTTATAATGGTATAACGGATGAGTTTTTTAGAAAATAAAATAGATCTAATGACTATTGTTATTACTTGTTAGGGCTATGTGATGGATGGCCAGATGTTTTCTATATTTTCTAGAAAAAAGTCAAGGATTTATCTTTTTTTCTAAAGTGTCTGGTGAGGGTTAGCACGCTCAAATTAGTAAATTTATGAGGTTATTTTAAGTAATCTTTCATATTGGTGTGATGGGTATTATTTTTTAGAAAATATAATAGATATAGTGGCTACTATTATTAGAACTGGATGTTTCTGAGTTTTGTAATAAATTCTAGGATGTCTTTCTTTTTTTTCCTAACACATCTCGTGAGAATTAACATGAGACTTCAAAAAAAATCTTCAATTAGTAATAGTAAAAAGTTGATGGTTAATTTTGATAGAAACTCGTGTTATTTCATATCACCATTTACAATGTCATATGTAAGTAATTTAGATGTGTATTTTAGAGACATTATTAATTCATATTGCTTTTTATAATTATATAGGCATATAACTATCTAGAATATACTAGAACTAATCACTGTTACAATTGAGTCCATTGATATGGCAGAGTTTTACGGATTATTTTTTTAGCACATTTGACGGCTCATAGATAGAGAGAAACACAAGGGCCCTTGAGATAGTTCAAGAGAGGCAGAACGGACCATGTTGACTTCAAAAACTCAAAAAGAATCATTGCTTGGGCTGGATAGGCCATGAGGGAGAAACCTTGTCACGGCCCGTTAGACGGTGGCACGTACGGCCCGGAATAAACGCAGCGTCGTGGGCATTCACCGGACCGTCTGCCTATAAAGCGACCCTTCCTGGCCTAGGGTTGCCTCCCACCCATCGCCTCGCCTGTTCTGATCCGCCGCGCCGCCCTGCTTCTCCCGTCGCCGCCGCCACTCGCTAGGGTTCTATGCAAGATCCTCGGCTTCCTGCCCTTCTTTGGTTGTTCGTTTTTTTTCTTCTCTCCCTCGCGCTGCCGCCCCTTCCTGTTCCGCGTTTCTTCTCCGGCTCCGTCTGCGAGCCATTTGTGTTTTGGTCCGGGGGAGGAGGAGGTCGGCGATGACGACAAACATGGTTCGCTCGTCTGAACGGCGGGCGGGTTCTGCCCCCCGCCTTGCGGAGCTTAAAAGTAGTCCGAGCCCAGCGCCTCCTCCCGATCCGCTCCTCCTGTTTGCTCTGCCGTTTCACTGCTGCTTATGTTCGTTTTTTTTGGATCTTGTTTGATTGTTTGCTCTTGGGAAATGAGAAAAGGTGTATGTGTTGCAATGATGATTTCATATATCGAGAGCAGAGGTCTCTGCTCGATGAGCCTGGGAAGCATGCTTCCTCCTGAGCGGTTACCTGAGCAACCCCCACAATCCCTGGTCATGTTTCGCGTCATTTTCTTGACCGGCTTCATGTTTGCAACTGAACGCTAAAACGAGCTGAACACTGGAACGAACTGAACTCGATGGGGTTCCCAGAGATACAAACGCAAACGTCGCATTGCATTGCATTTCAGTTGCAGCGGACCATTTGATACAACAAATAAAGAACCTGGCACATTACATTGGTGGAACCCTGAACTGCATATACATAGAATGAAACCAAGGCGAAGAAGTGAAGTGAGCGTGCAGAACTGCAACTCTTTACGATGCGAGGCCAGTTGTGACGACACCACCGCCGCACCAGGAGAGTTTTGGGGCGACGACAGACGAGCTCACGATGCCTGATCGTTGGTGGCCCTGCCGAGTAGCCCGTTGCGCTGCTCGAGGAAGCGCACGACGACGCAGGTGATGTTGTCGGCGCTGCCCCGCTGGGAGGCCTCCGCGAGGAGCCGCTTGGCGGCCTGCTCCGAGTCCAGTATCGGCTTCACCATGCCCACGGCTTCCTGCGAGCAGAGCAGGAGCTTCAAGACCGTCCTGAATGGCACTGGTTTCTGATCATGGAGAGGAGTGGTTGCGTGTTTGTGTACCTCGTTTGTCACCACGTCCCAGAGTCCATCGCTGGCCAGGATGAGGAACTCCAGGGAGCTGTCCACCACCTCCTCCTGGGCCAAGCACACAGCCATCTTTCATGTCAAAATCACATTTTGGTTTTCAGAAACTACACCTATTTTCAGTTTACTGTCACGATGTAAAATGTTATCACCAAAATAACTGATGATGTTGAGTTCTTGAGCACAAACCTTTATCTCTGGATCAGCGACCACATACTGCTTCAAGAGCTTATCCCCAAACGCTCGAGAAACAGCAAGAATGCCGCCTACACGCCATGTTCCTGCAGAATGTCCAAATTTTTTTATAATTTTAAAATAACAAGGATTTCCCAAGTCTGATTCCTCAAGAGTCAAGAGGTGCTCAATAAACCATGGACATCAAAACATACCAGCCCACATCACAAAACCTCCAGCTTCCTCTATCCTCTGTCTCTCATCTGACTGGTCTGGCTTGTGGTCCCTTGACACCGCTATAGCTGCAGGATTATCAAGAAAAGGTCAGCAGATCACAACCAGAAAAGTAATCTATGTGAAAAAAATCAGTTATCATTATTACATCCACATAACATGATGTTAAACAGATTAGCGGCATAAACGAAGTGAAATTCTGCAACAAATCAGCTGTGAGAAGGGTGCAGAGGAAGCTGAAATGTTGGAACACTGGCTGAAACATGTACCAAGAAAAGGGGGCTGGACTTACCGTCCCCTCCTCTACATATGACTGCCCTAGAGTCCCCAACATTCGCAACCACCAGGCGATCACCTACAAGAATAGCGGTGGAAGCGGTCGACCCCGCATCACGATGATGGCTGGTATCGGCTTTCAGAAGCTCCGAGTCTGTGTGCGTGTAAGTTTCAGCTGCGGGAGGGTATCAAAGGGGGGTTCAGACTCCCAAAAGTTCAGAAGTGAAGTAAAATTCTGTTCAAAGCTCTAGCGTGTGCAGGGATTGGATTAGTACCGATCGCGGACTTGGTATCGCTAAAGAACTTTGGGTGCTTGATCAGGTTAGTGAAGAGATTTTGCTTGACAAACTCGGCTGCCCGTGCCCCGCCGTGACCTGCAAGGGGGATAAAAATCAGGTGACAATCAAGCAATGCCCTGTCATCAGGTAAAGCAGTCATGCATTTTGCTTGATGACGCCTGTGCCCAATGTGAAATTTGATTCTGAAACAACCGTGTCCTACCGTCAAAGACACCAAACAGTCCTACTGTCTCTCCATCGACGCCGTCGACTCTGGTTTCGTGGAAGTCCTCCATGGAGGATCTTTTCCCAGGAGAGCTGGCATAGCCATAGCTGAACTTGCCATTTTCACTGCCAAGATGAATGTCAACAACATTTGTGTAAAGAGTAATTACTGGAGGCCGCCGGAGTTCAGCATCAAATGCATGCGTTAATCAACATACGGCCTTAGCTGCGTAGCAGCAGTGCTACCATGTAAACAAAATGGTTTCCAAAAAGAAATTTATACGCAGATGCAGACAAGAGAAGAAGGAAATTAAACAAGCAAGAACGGCCATAGGCCCAAAGCACGATTAGCACCTGAACCCTCCGCCACTGACGGGCGATCCTTCTCCGGCGAACCCCATCGAGGCCGGTGACGACGGCGGCGGCGAGCGATCGACCTTCCCGGCACTACCAGGAACAGCGACGGGACGGCCAGGAACAATGGCTCCGCAAGCCTCTCATGCACGCGCGTAGATGTAGGAAGAAGAAGGGGGTCCCAATGCGGGGCTCGTGCGCCTAAAAAGGCGGAGCGGACGCGCGCGCTCGATGCGCGGTGGCGTGGGGCGGGGCGACGTGGCGGCAGGCCGGAAGGGGCTCGTGGTGGACGCCCGTAGCACCCCTTTCCTTTTCTTGGCGCCTCGCACCGTCCCGCCCCCCCGCGCGCCCGTGTTGGTTTTGGCTTCGTGTTGCTCGGCTCGGCCCTCGTCTCCACCGTACCCCACTCGCTCAGGCCGGCGTGCCGGGCGTGACGCGACTGCCGGTGGCGTTGCGTACCGCAGCGCGCCGCCTGCCTGCTTCCCTCTGGCGTCGCGCCGGCGCCTTCTGGTCCGGCACGGCAGCGGCGTGGTCGCGCCGCGCGTCGGCTGGCGCGAGGAGAAGGGGGCGGCGCGTGGCGCGAGCGCCGCGACCGGGGTGGGACACCTGAGCCGGCCGAGATTCTGTTGCGGACTCCGTATGGCCGTTACACGTCGGGATGCGACTTTTGGCTCTACAGGGACACGTGCTGCGATTCAATGCCGACTGTGTCTTCTCATTTTGGGAGAGCGTTCGTTCCCTGCGTTAACGCTGCCGCAAACAGAAGCTTCTGGACCATCGACCGCACGCTGTTTCCATCGTATGGTGGGGAGGCAACAATGACACTGTTGCGGCAGCGTTAACACTACTGCCGAACAGTCTCTGGTTCACGCTTCCTGCGGCTGTGGCCAACTCACGACGTACCCGGGATTGTTGTGTCAACATACCAGCAATCTTGCTCGAGTTTTTTTTTTTTGGTTGAGAAAAGACTATGTACTACTCCTACTTCCGTCAAATTGAGTTTTGAATTTTGATGGTTCCCCTTATTAAAAAATAAAACAAATAGATAAAAATATTATTAATGCTTGAAATATTTATAATCATACACTGAATCTTAACAAAATAAATGATACTCCCTCCGATTTAAATTATAGGTCCTTTGACGCTTTTTACACCAAAATTGACCCTCTCATTTTGTTCAAAGTTTTGCGAAAATATGTAAAAAGGCAAGCCACGCTTAAAGTATATTATGCGGTACACAAAATCATAGTGAAAATAAATGATAATTATGAATTTTTTTGAATAAAACGAGAAATATATGATTTGGAACAGATGAAGTATTTATGTAAATTTTTTGGATAACACGAATGGTCAAATTTCAAACCTGGAAGTCAAACGTGGATGTGTTTGTGTGAGGGAGGGAGTAGCGCTACAAGAATATACTAACCAAAACGAGGTACGGTAACAATTTGCATTAAGCCTTCCAAATGTTTTTGAATAGGTTTTAAATGTTTGAAAAAGAAATTCACCCAAAGTTATGCATACTGAATTTTCAATACCTGTTTCACTAAAAAAACTTGTCGGTTGCCCACCGACTTTAACTACCAAGTCTAAAAAAGTGCTTGGACCATGTTGGCTCGCATGAGGCCTCAACGCGTGTTGGTCGGATCGAATGGCCTGCACTAGTGGCGGATCAAGATTTCATGATAGGATATGTTATACCGGCTATTCCATGATCAATTCGGCATAATCTATTAAACGATTCGGTAAAAAAACGATACAATTTGGCGATGAGTTCAGTGTATAATAATTAAAAGTGTGATAGTATATTAAAAAAATTCAATGTGAGTCCTTTATTTCTGCATTTTGCATATGTTAATATACTTAGCACAAGCAATAAAGTTTACCATCTTTAAAATTGTAGTTAGCTGTACAATGTGAATGCATGTTTCTAAAGTATAGACTCTTCATCAGGTAAATGACTAAATGCTCTGTTCCAATACAATTATACAGTACTACACGCAATAAATAACCTAAGTCAGCATAAAAAAGGGGAAAACAGCCACTACAAACGTGCAAGGATCGGTACGTCGTGCATGGTTCGAGTAACATCATTCCGTTGTTCCGTATATGTGATTCCGCATGAAAAAAGGGCCAAAAACGAGAACTGCAAAACTATAGCTACTCCGTAAATAATATTTCAACGGGATCCAAACCCATGAGCTTCTCAAGCCTTCGGAGTGGAGCACGGCCCAAGGCAACCTGTATTCGTCTGTGACTAAGATGATGCATCCCACGTTGTTATCTAATTTTTAGGTATGCCATAGTATTCTGGGACCGCCGCCTAGAGCTCCAGACCATCCTTGCCCGCATCTCAAGGCTATCTCCAATTCATTGTATCTTATTATAACATTCAAAGTTCACATGACATAGGTTCCTATAGAAAATACAACTATCTCAATGTATATAGTATCATGGATTATTTCTTAGTTCTCGTAAAATAACTAAATGCTAAGTAGTATACCTGAGAGTATGGATCGCGAGCCACTCAGATGGTTTAGATTTCAATGCCCACGATAAACTAGTTTGCTTCACTCTATTTTTTAAAAAACTCTTTTGGCATATATTAAGAAAAATGCTTACCATACAAGGAGAATAGTATGAAGCAACCACAAAGTCGTCAATTTCCGATTTTCGGAGTCAAGACGTCTCGGTCGCACCATCACCGCGCCTCCCATTCCAACCGGCCGTACGCCCGTGCGCCGGTGCAGGCACCCGTGCCCTTCGTATGCTACTTTTGCCGTCGCCACGGCGAGGCAGCAAGCCGCCAAAACGGCGCAGGGGTTTTAGCCTAATCGCGTCCAGTCCTCTTTTTTTTTGCCTAATAATCATCATTTGCTATGCTAGCCATAGATGGGCGGACCGAAGTGCAAAAAGGGCGAGCACCGATGGATGGCGATCTTGTGGACCGGAGGCTCTGTGTGCACGGCGGCCCTCCTGATTGCATGCTCCTCTTCTCCTTCCGCAAGCACAGCACGGCGGCGGCGCATCTCCCTTCCTCCGCGTCCGCGCACACGAGGTGCCTTCCTCCTCCCTCCTCCTCGCCCCCCTCTCCTCTCCCCGGTCTCTCCAGCTTCCCCCTGCGCTAGGCCCTTCATCACCTCCCGTTCCCCCTCTCCTTTTTTTCCCTCTTTCGATCACAGCCAGCCAGGCAGGGGCGCGGCGACGAGCGACGAGGCAGGGCGCTCGCAACTGGGTGGCGGCGGAGGACCGCTGGCGCGCGCGGCAACGAGGCAGGAGCTTTGCCTCACCTGGCGGCGGCAGGCGGCCGTGGGGGCGGCTGCGGACAGGTGTGGGTAAAGCGGGGTTCTAGATCTAGAGCGCCGGCATAGCGTTTTAACGCTTAAAACGGCGATTAGACGCCGCTTGATCGCCTTTTTAATAGCCATGGTAGTAGATGCACCATCTCAGCGTCTAAGGTTCGATTACAAAGTAAATCATATACTCTTCAATTGATGTGCCCAAGCCAAAAAAGCACAAGCCGTATACTGAGATGATTTTTCTTGAAAATTGAAGTTAATCGCAGGGAGCCGGCCAGAATATACCCACCAATGCAACCAGAACTTGAAATTGAAAAGCACTTAGAAAATAACAGAAGACGAAGGTTAGTCTGTTACATTGCTGAAAACAGTTTGATCAAGAGTAGGATGGATTTGACTGGATAGCCAGTGTTGTTGTCTGCAACTTTGCATACCTTGCTGTTTTTATGAGAAGCCCTAATGTATTTTTAGTTAAAAAAAGTTTGTATGCCACATACATTTTCTTAAGGAACTACAAGACAATCCTAGAAACTACTTCAAAGAGCTATGTTAGACTTCTGACATGCATTTTCTTAAGGAACTACACGAGAATCCTAGAAACTACTTGAAAGAGTTATGTTAGACTTCTGCTGTTGGTGTTTTGATCCCATCACACTGTACATGTCAAACAAACAAATTTATGAAATACTGGAACAGATAGTGTAAAGCTTTTCAAGTGACTATATACTTATTGGCGTGCTATTTCTGAGTGAGCAGGAGGGCAAAGGATCCTGAGATCTGCTTTGATCTTTTCCACTCATACACCAGTTGGACGGTTGGTCCAGTAAAGGTAATTACCCTCATGCTATACATCTACACTGTACACTTGAAGCGGCTAAATTAATCCCTGATATAATAGTCCTTAGACTATATGTAATTGTGCCGCAACTTCGTGTACTTGAGTGAACATAAATAGAATTACTTCAAAAGTTCCAGAACAAAGCACTGAGGGTGGTCGGAACAGGAAAAGTGCTTATCTATATTTTTCCATTGCTAAGCATGTCTGCTAAAAATGCTATTGAAAACAATTAATTAATACTGTGTTTTTAATCCAAATCATGTGACAGATCATACTCTAGGTCTTGCCACTCTGCCTTCCAGCATCCTATGACCACGGGATCGGTTTAGATAGTGCTGTCTGGGTGGATGACGAATCGTGGTGCCGAGGCCCTACTCGATTGCCACCACCGCCCAAACGGGGGCCCACTTCTTGAAGATAGGTAAGTTGCACAATACGCATGGATCTTATCTGTTCTTTGAACTTACTTTAATCTCCTGTACCTCTCACACAAGTCACATATATGTGCTCTGAACACCGTACATCACCATGCACAGGCACTGGTTGGAAAAAGACTTTGGTGGTGTGCCTAGACTTTGTGCTTATGTACTTTCCTTCCTCAAATCATAACAAATCTTAGGTAATTCAAGCTTAACTGAATGTCAACTTGCCTCCACGTCCAAGATCCCAGGAAAATTGCTATGTCTCGTCCGGTAAGTACATACGAGCAATTATTTTATATGGTTTACAAGATTTTACTACTGCTAATTGGTTTACTGAGGATGAAAGAGTTGTATACGGGACAGTTGTCTGCATCTTTTGTCGTTCCATGCTTTATGCTTGGTTGGTGCTGCATCTTATTTCACTCCCTGCTGCCAGGAAAAATAAAACTAAGAACTAAGATATTCTAACGTGCACTCCCTATTATAATTTATACATCCCGATCGATTACATTGAATTGGTTACCTTTTAGTCCCGAGGAAGCTAGGGCAGGCTAGAGTTGAAACCCAACAAGAGCTCCAACAAGAGCAAGGGAGCGAAAAAGGAACTAAATAGCTGCTTTCCATTCACACCTATCCAAGGTCAAAACTCTAGGTTTATTCCATCCTCTTGAGTGTCTTTTATGGTCTCATCCCATGTCAAGTTTGGCCGACCCCTATCTCTTCTAACATTAAAGTTGCACCTTAGAATTCCACCATGCACCGGTGCCTCTAGAGTCTCTGTTGGGCATATCCAAACTGCACCAACGGGTGTTGGACAAGCTTTTCTTCAATTGGTGCTACTCCTAGCCTATCGCGTATATCGTTGTTTCAGACTTGGTCCGTTATTGTATGATCACAAATCCAGGGTAACATGCACAATCCTGTGATACTTAATTGTTGAAACTGACATCTTTTCTAGGCCAACATTTTGCAACACACAATATTGCAGGTCCGCTGTTCTATAGAACTTGCCTTTAAGCTTTAGTGGCACACTCACTCGTTACATAGAATGCCATATGCTTGGTGCCATTTCATTCACCCCTCTTTAATTCATGGTTAACATCTTTATCAACATCCACATCTCTGTAGCATTAATCCCAAGTATAGAAAGATCAATAGTGCCTACTCTTGTGTTGTAGTGCTGAAATCACATCTCATATACTCAGTTAAAGTTCTGCTCGGTCACCTTATGCCTAGAGTTTGCCACCACAACTCTAGTTTCCTATTTACTCCTGCGGTCCTGCTTGAATTTCGTCAACTAGCTTGTATATCCCTCGTGACCTCATTCATCATCAAGGCAAATAGACAAGGGATCAAGCTGACCCGTTATGTAGACCGAAATTAATCAGAAAGTCATCTGTGTCACCATGGATAAATTTGTAAAAAAAAATTCGTTATAATTGTGCACAGCCTGGTACTTGGGAGAGGTTATCTTATATGTAATGTCTTAGCTTATTCAAACTTTAGTGAGGAAAGTGCAATGAGTTCCCCTTGTCGTACAATACTTATAAAGCTATTAGGAATGGAATTCTTAGGAAGTCATGGAGAAATGGGGACATGGGGTAACAGTAGCACCATAGGCATACAGCCTTGATCACCTTCCCTGTTAAGCAGGCAATCATTTTCATATACCATTACAGCATGATCACCATGAAATAAACTTTATTATTGCTGAGTGACTTCCAACCTTTCCCCCTTAGTGAAACACTCCCGTGAGGTAAGAAGGAAAGGACCATTAATATACCAATGATATCGCCAATCACAATTCAGCTTATGACCACAATGCCAAGATGTATACAATCTATCCATAAATAGTTCACGTACTAAACGTTCAAGTAGTCATCAGGCAACTCCTTTCTTCACTACAACCAAATTATAAATGGGGATACCTTGCCAGCTGCAAATTGCAATGTACGGAACATAGCAAATGAGAAGAATTGCGAAGATTTGTTGCACATCTAGCTAGAGGCAACTATGTACCTAGCAATTAACTGAAGGGATAGGAGAGTTCTGAACGAGGGAGACAGGGAGAGATGATGAGATAATGTAATAACAACAGCACTATGCGGAGATTGTGGATTCAAGTTATCATCGGGAAGAACTTCATACGTGTTTTCCAATGGAATCAAGGCTGGGGCCCATCTTCTTTTTATGCCCATATATTGTTGTCCAGGAAGATCAGTGGTGACAGGTGTGCTGACAATGAAGACAGTTGCACCAGGACCATGTGTGTGCGCTTCTTGATTACTTTCTTGTAACTTCCTTGGTACTTTCATTGTAGAGCAGATAGCTAATCTGTATGTCACTTCTATTTTTAGAGCAGATAAAATTATTAACTAATCCACAAGTCTTGGATTGTGCATCTAATCAGAAGCACCTATTTTTAATTTTGTGTCATCAATCAGCAGTCATTGGCCAGCACTGATTTAGCGTTGAGCCTAGTTGTCCCAACTTTAATGTCCTAAAGCCATCTCCAGCACTACTGCCACAAACCACTATCCCTGTTCCCAATACCTACGTGCCTGCTGTCCAGGGCATCCCAACACATCCACATGACCACATGCAACCTACACCAGAGGAGGATGAGGCAAATGGAGATGTGCCAGCTAGCAACATCTGTTATCCTTCTAGACATACACCATGGATCAATATACTGGTTGTGACACCAAGGAACTACGAATATGCTGATAGATGCCCGCCTTCTGCATGAACTTAGTATATCTTTGGGCAGACCCCTTATATTTTGTAAATTAGACAAGGATGAGCCTAAAAGAACCAAGGCACAAGGATTGCAATGCAAGATACAGGTAAGGAACAAATATATAACTTGCTTTACTGAGACCCCGCTGCTGAGGCACCGTAGCCTTTGTGAAGATTCAATATTTTTCTCACAAGTTGAAACTCAGCAGCAACCAAATTCCGGCCCATGTTTAACTGTTGAAAAGTTTCATGCCATCTTACATTATTACTTGTCCAACTAAATTAATACTGTGATTTCACTCGTATTGGTGGTTAGCATTATATAATTGTGAAGAAAACATATTGCACTTGTGACCAAAGTTCTATGATTGTTGGAGCTTATGCTATTTTATAAGCATCATTATGGCTACCTGACTGCTCAAAGGCATTCCTAACTTCCTGAATGTTGTCTGTCAGGCTGTCTCCAATGGAGTGTGTAAATGCGCTGCCTATAGTACAAATAGATACTGTAGCGCTACTGTAGACAAAGATGGAGGTAGTTGGAATAGTAGATAGGCAAGCCATATAGGCAAACCGTTGGAGACGGTCTTAGCTACCCTAACACACATTGTTTAGTTACACAATAAATTTTGGGCTGAGCAGGGGATCTCTAGTTCTCATTAGGAGAATACTTATGCCAATGCTGCATCAACTTTGTTGTGAAAGCCACTTAAGCTCAGCTCTATGCGACAACGAAAAATGCCCAAATCACAACTCCAACTATACTAACTTCTGACTTCAAGGAGATATTTCACTTGACCAAACATTCATCTTCTGCATAATGAAGGTCCAACAGCGGTTTACAAGTAACTTTTGTAAACAATGACCGCTGAAGAGATCGAACCACCTCACCTATTTCTTCTTAATCCATAGAAAGAGACAACTTAACCCTGTGATGCCTCTTGGCACCAAGATCCCGATAATAATTTTGTTGACAAGTGTTCTTTTCTTCAAATGGTGCATATGTGAGAAGGCTCGGGATAGTCTGGTATAATGGACGATTTAACTTTCAAAACACATAGCTTGTGTCTCCATGGCCATTTTCTTCTCTGCCAGCAAGCTTTACACATTTATTAGCATTCCAACTTAGGATCGCCTACTAAAATCTTCTCGTTCCATCCCAGAATATGGTTGCGCCTAGCCTTTCTCAGACAGATTAAGGAGACTGGTAAAAGGTATAGTATACCTTTCGTTAAACCTGCTGTCTTGCATGCACACTTGATCTATGTATGGCAACGCTGACTGCCTTGCATGTTTCCATGCTAAAAAACGAAAGGACATTTTCAACTGTTTGTCCTTCCAATCAGGCTTGGGAACTCAAAAGAAGCTGTATTTTGGGACAAATTTTGAACTCTGAACATAGTTATATTCTGGGACAGAGGGATCATCTATACACCACAAATTAGGATAATTCATTAGCGCTCTCCTATTTTGGTGAAACCAGTTCTGATCAAATCTTGAAAAACATGCTAATTCTCAAAGAAGAAACAGAGGGATCATCTATACACCACAAATTAGGATAATTTATTAGTGCTCTCTTATTTTGGTGAAACCAGTTCTGATCAAATCTTGGAAAACTTGCTAATTCTCAAAGAAGAAACACCCACAATCCTGGTGCGTCTTTTCTCTTTGTGTCAGCATCCACCATTGCTGGGCCAAAGTCGAGCGTTCAATGCTGAGGCGTTAAGTGTCCATTCGTAATGCATGCAGGATGGCATTTAGACATCTCTTGCAAATGATGCTTCCTGCTCCAACCCATACCAACCCTCCCTCTGCATGTGCAGATTGTACCTTTTATCTTATATCATTGCATCTTTGCACTTCTTGAGTTTTGAAAATTGAAGGTGCTCATGTGGTGATCTATGCTGTTCTGTTAGCACTGGAATTACTATGATATATTTTTACCAACTTATTTGTATATAGTTGTGCTGCACTGGCATCTTATGCTTTCTTATCTGGCAGCTTGATTTTGCTGTACTTAAATACAAAAACCAAAAGCTTGCGGAACAATTGGAAGTCCACAAATTCGAGTTCCGTGTTCTCGAGAGTAGATACAGTGATTTAAAAGAGAAGCAGAGGACACATAATGAGACACTTGCCCTGGTCAAAAGTTATTGGGAGCGAGTAAGTTATTCACCTTGCGCATGTTACCATAACATGTGTATCATATGCTCTAAGCTGAAATCCTCTTATCTGAGCAGCTTGTAGCAGATCTTGATTCAGTTTCTGTTTGCAAAAGTGGATCTTCACATTCAAGCTGCAGTACAGGGCACAACAATGTACAAAAGGGTAGGAAGCTATACTTTATTCATTATGAACATATCGGACCTTGCATTGTTCTAGAATCAT
Source organism: Paspalum vaginatum (assembly GCA_030272315.1). NCBI lineage: Eukaryota > Viridiplantae > Streptophyta > Magnoliopsida > Poales > Poaceae > Paspalum > Paspalum vaginatum. Next base: position 2,230,163 of record CM059021.1, on the reverse strand, counting down.
ACATCGAGGAGATAATGAATCTATGATGTTGCTGGATTATATACTTTTTACTACTGAAGCAGTGGACTAGTAGTATTTCAAAACCTTTTCAGCTAAGGTGTTTGTAGTTTGTTGCTCTTTCACAAATGATCTTGAGATAAATAAGTTTACATGCTTGTCTGCAGAACTAGCTGTTATCGGATGATGGTTGTCAACAGATAAATTATTTATTCGAATAGCAGGCCAACTAGACAGCTTTTGCCCTTTTATGTTGTCTACTTCAGTTTTTCTTTTCATTTTGTCCCAGTGTACATCCAAATCTTTTTTTTTCAGATGGTATATGCTTTCCCCAAGAAAGGGACTTTTTAAATAGACTCTTGGAGGCTGGTGCCATAGAAAATTCAGGTTCTCCCAGGTGCCATCTGGGAAATGATGTCCCTTCAGAACAAGCAACAGCTGATGTTCTGCGGAAGATCTTCCATCCATCAAGTGATCTGTGGCACGTGAATAATGAGATTGTTTCTGCTGCACTTACTAAGTTGCCAGAAAATGGTTCGTCCTGCTCCATTTTTTTCTGGAGTGTTGTCATGTGTCATTTATGTTATGCTAAAGTTTGCCTTAATTTGCTCATGTACTATAGAATACAGCAGACAACTTCACAGTGCTACCAATGAGATGATATCAAAACTTCATAAGATGATATACGCAGTAGATAATCTTCACTTGAAACACAGGCAATTAGCAGGGAGCTATCAAAAACAAAGAGATTCAAGTGCATTGAATAGAGCTGAACAGAAACGTCTAAAAGGTATTTTGTAATTATTTTGTGAATGGTTATTTTTTATAGGGTTCGAATCTTAAATTGTATCGGTTTTTAAAGTGAAAGCACTTCAGCAGTATTTAAGGTTCTATTCTGTACCTTGAATCGTCAGACAAGTTAATATTAATCTCAGTCAAAATTGGTAAGGGCCTGGTGGCAAAAACATGCTGTGGCACTGTCAACGCCTGACATACCAATACTACACTTTATTCTACTACATGTACCTAGCTGTTGTGTAATGGTAAAATAACTCAGTTATTTTATGTGCTTTTCAAGAGGAGTTGAACGTTGTCGTTGCCAAGTTGGAAGAAACTAAGCACAAACTGGCAGCACTGAAAGCACAGGGAGACAATAAGCAAGGGACTCCGATCCTTGTTCCTACACTTGGAAACAAAAATGCGACCGCAGAGAAGGTGAGGGATAAACAAAGAGAACTGCAAGATCTTGAAGCTACCCACAAGGAGTTAATGGTAATAGCAAAGTTGTATTTTTGGAGCTCCAAAATGTTGTCTAAGATGTGTATGAACCTTAAGCTTGGCACACGCTAATATGTGCAGGAACTGGTTTCAAAGCGCTTGGAGGAAATTAGAAGACTGCACAAAGAGAGAATTGAAATTTTGAACAAGTTAGCGACTTTTCAGGTTTGTTGAACTAAATTCATCTGATAAAGCACAGAATGTACAATTGCTTTTAGTTTTGGATTACCATGCATATCAATTTTTTGTGTGGTTGAAGGTTAGACTGTAATACCAAACCTTATAAGGCCTTTCTCTGACCTTTTTTGTTTCTCCCAGAATATACTGACGGACTTCAAAAGCATTCGTTCTTCCAAAGCTTTTCAACTTATTAATGATCAGCTTAAGAAGTCACAAGCGGAATTGGATGATCACCAAACATTGGTAGAGAAATTACAGGTAGTTTAGTCAGTGAATTTGCTTGTCTCTATAGTGGACGTGTTTCCCTAAAAGATCTGATCTTTGGTTAAATTTCTATTTGCCATGTTTTAGGTTGATATGGATAGGTTTGTTTGGCAAGAAAGGCATTTTAACCAAAAAGTTGATCTAGCTGAAATCCCCCAGAAGGTTTCTGCATACTGTGTGTCAAGAATTGCTGATCTTGAAAAGGATGCTCAAAAACTATGTAATGAAAAGAATATGCTTGTGCTGAAACTTGAAGAGGCTTCAAGGGAACCTGGTGCTGTAATACAACTTGTTTGAAATATTTTTCTTTCTAGTAACTATTTAAAGCAGGAAATAATAAACTTCTTTAACTTGCAGGTCGGAATCAAGTTATCTCAGAATTTAGAGCTCTTGTGTCGTCACTGCCGAGGGAAATGGGTGCCGTGCAAAGCGAACTGTCCAAACACAAGGATGCTTCCTTACAGTTGCATTCTTTGCGAGCAGAAGTTCATTCACTTTCTAGCATCCTAACCAGAAAGGTGAATTTCATTTTGTTGGTGAATGAGAAGTGTTGTTGCATTGATTTGCCCACGTGTCATTTTTTTTTTACATTTTTGTCTTCTAGGAACAAGAAATTGAAGAAACATCAAGTAGATCTGTCCGTGCTGGATCTGATATAAGACGACTCGAATCCCTGGTAGTTTTTTTACTCTTATTTGTAGGTGTAACCTCAAAACTTATACGTAGTAATATTTTTCTATACAGGTTAATAAAGGTGCAATGGTTTACATACTGCAGGAATTGTTTAAGCCAGTGGTGTTTATTAACATATTTTACGTTTTGCAGGCCCGTGATTTGCGGGAAAATTCACAGGAGCTTAGGCTGTTTGTAGAATTGTATAAGCACGAGTCCGTTGATTCCAGGTAGGTTCATCTTATTTTGTAATCAACATTGTGTAAAAATTGCAAGAGTTGCATACCTGGAGCGGTATTTCCTTTCACTTTTTTTTATTAAAAGCGTTAAGTTATTGCTATTTTTGCAAGGTACTTGTTTATGACATATTATCTCTTGTAGCTCATTCCTTAGTCTCAGTGGTCGATGTCTATAACATTAGCTGTAGCAAATCGTGTTTTCTTTAATTCGACAACTCTCATGTTTTAGTGATGGAAATGCGTATTGAGCATTTTTAACACTGTATAGTGTCCAGTTCATTTAGGGTATGGATTTCTGTTATGTTCATATATGTCTTTACTCTGTTTTGGCAGACAGCTGACGGAATCCAGAGATAGGGAATTTGCTGAATGGGCCCGAGTCCATGTCCTCAAATATGCTCTTAATGAAAGCAAGTTAGAGCAGCGTGTAATTGCAGCCAATGAAGCTGAAGCAATGTCTCAGCAGAGACTGGCAACTGCTGAAGCTGAGATTGCTGAATTAGGGCAGAAGCTGGAATCTTCTAGGAGGTATTTCTTTCGTACATCTATTCTATCTTCCTGCTACTATTTAGAAATGCAATCAGAAAGGAGAATTTATTCCTACTTTTTATACTGGGTGGGGCTCAAGACTGTTGAAATAGTACGGAAGGCATATTTTCTTTTATAAAATGTTCAAGTAAAGTGATATCAAGTGCTGGATTTCTATGTCTCAGAGATCTAGTGAAACTTTCTGATATACTGAAGTCTAAACATGAAGAATGTGAAGCTTACGTGGTGGAAATTGAGGTGTGGACAATCTTCCATGCATACATTCGGGCATGGTTTTCAATATTATATTTCCAGGCCTCAAATTTTTATATTCTGTTACAGAGCATTGGCCATGCATATGAAGACATAATGTCACAAAATCAACAATTGCTACAACAGATAATTGAAAGAGACGATCATAATACCAAGGTGATGATTCGAACAACTGGTTTTAGAAATTACTTTGTATTGATGTGTCATCCTTTCTGCGTTTTTGTTTGTAGATCCTGTGCTATTAGAGTTCTCTTTTCCACCCCCACCTAATCGCTTTGTGCATTGTTTTCTTCAATATTACTCTAAATCATGCATCTATTTTGTTTTTGCTTCATCTATGTGTATCAATATGGTTGTACTACCATCCAGTTCTCTTATCGCCTCCTAAAGCAGGCGAGTGAAAAAAATATAGAAAATGATTTAGAGGAAGTATATTGTCTAGAGGAAGAATAAGTAGAGGTGCAATGGATCACTATTGCCAGGTAGCCGGAGAACCATCAGGTGGGGTAGGTCACTGGACACCCCAAATGGACCGTGCTATCTGACACTATGTCTTGTATGAATGTCACCCTGGTGTGTTGGCATCTTTCCAGCGAGTCCATGCATTCGATATGCCATCAGTTTCTGAATTTTATCGTGGTGCTTTTCTGTAGCCTTTTGGTATTGGTTTTTTCTGCATATTCCTCATTGAGGTTTTGTGGTTGTGACATGGTGATATGTATCTTGGGATCAATAGTTAAGAAGTATCTTTATTATAGTTGGTGCCTCAAAATAAATAATAATGAAAAAGAAACATATTGCATGGAAACCATAGGCAGGAGCACTGCCAGATCATTAAGAGGTGACAATCTGCCCTAAGCCAGGCAAATGTTAGCAAATAACCAGCACTTGTACTCAGCCACACCACGCACACACACTAGATGAAATATGGAGCTGCTATGTAGTAGAAACTCTTATTCACAAGCTCTATGTACATGAGGGGGGTACATGGCCTTATATAAGCCTTGTAAGGCGGTGCTACAGTACTGCTAGAGGAGGGCTCTACACGTGCGCGGGGATCTGATCAATGCGGTGCGATGCGACCGACAAGATTTGGACTTGGATTCAGATTCAGATCTCGCGGCCACCTGTGTCCGTCCATCCGCCGTCTGCGAGCCCCCTATCTTCAGCCGTAAATTATGCATGTATGTACGTACGCGTGTATGCTCCCTGCCCACATACGCCGGCCATACGTGCGTATAATGTACGTGTGGCTGGATCATCACCAGTATGGCACCGTACTTGTTGACCGTACACGCACGCAGGGCAGCGGGGCACGTGACGCGCGCGGGAAGCAGTGTCTGAACTCTGAACCGGCGCGCGGCAGCGATTCCGGCGGCCGGCATCGCCAACCAAGTGTAATGGGCAACAGGCTAGTCCCTGAGAAAACTAATATGGATTATTGCTCATTTTTCTGGGAAATTATCTGTTTAAGATGTCTTAGCATGTAGCCATCACAATACACTAAGATATCATAGTTTAGTTTAAACTTTATTGTGATCTTAAATTGAGTGTGATTTTGTTTGGATTTTACTGTTAGTGGAACTTGGTTGCTTATGATGTATTGAGTACCGGGTTAGACTTGAATTCTATTGAATATTAGAAGCTGTAAGAAGCATACCATTTTTCAGTGGATGGTGAAGTAATATCTCGGTTAATGAATTTCTACTGCAGCTTTTCATGGAGGGTGTTAAAGCAAAACAGTCACATGATGCTTTACATTTGGAAGTGTGCTCCTTGCAAAGAAATTTGCAGCATGCAAGTTCTCTGATTGATCTGTGCAACCAGAAAATTGTCTGCCTAGAGGACCAGGTTGGTGGCACATTCACACAAGGAAAAGCTATACTGTTCTGGCTGAAGAGCTGAATATTTTGACTTATCATTTTCCAGCTAAGAGGTTGGTCAGAGCGGTTGAGGAGACTGTCAGAGGAAGGAATGCAGCTATCTATTTCATTGGCCAATTCTCAAAGAAAGCTGTCCGCTATGCATGAAGAAACTCCAAGGCTCAGTCAGTCAATGGATGAACTGCAGTGGAAGGTTGGGAGCAATCGAATGGAAGTTGCTGAGTTGCTTATAGAACTAGAGAAAGAGAGGTGGTTTATACAAACATTTCCTTTTTCGCAAGCAATTAGTTTCTTAATTTTTAGTCTAATAAGATCAGTTTTGCTCCAGGTTTAGTAAGAAAAGAATAGAGGATGATTTGGATCTAATGTCAAGTAAAGCTAATTCTCTCAGAGAGAAGACAGATAATTCAGCAGTCCTGCAAAAACTTCACCATGAGGTCAGGGAATACAGAGGAATATTAAAGTGTGGTATCTGTCGTGATAGGCAGAAAGAGGTAGTGATCTTTAGTTGTTCATTTATACTCTTGGAAATAGAAGTGCATATTTAATTGAATGACCCGATTTTTTTTCTGATTGTAGGTTGTGATTGCCAAGTGCTATCATCTCTTTTGCAATCAGTGCATACAGAAATCACTTGGTAGCCGTCAGAAGAGGTGTCCATCTTGTGGACTTAGCTTCAGTGTTAACGACGTGAAACCTATCTATATATGAAACATAAATTTGGAGCTTGTGTCACGTGCATCTACGTTCTACATCAAAATTCCTTTGGTGTTTACTAATTTCTGATATACGGTAGGCAGCCATGGTGGTTCAGTTGGTGATGTAGCATAGGCTTCTGTGACTTGTACAACCGAACATGTATGATAGGCTACATTTGATTGCTGGTGCCTCCTGGCATATATGATGCTGGTGTTGCTTCATGCGCCATTTAGTTCTTTTTTTGGGGGGAAAATATCCAACAAATGAGGATTGGTGCTTCCCACAATAGCGAGCAATGTATAATATATAGCTGTAGTTTGTCTCATTGCTGTAGCTGACAATAAGAATGTAGTCCTTTTTTATTGTTAGCAGTTCTTTGTACATTGCAGCATATTGTCAATAGTGATTTCAGTTCGATGCAGTGTTTGCTGAGACTTTGAACCAGTTAACCTTTTCTTTCATAACAGTTTGTCGTTTACTTTGTCGCATTGTCTTTGGACTTACTCAGGCGCAACGGTGGTTGAATATTGACCTAGAGTTTTCGTTGTGTTTTTTATTGTTGATTTGGTTTGTACGCTTTGGATTACGTTAGTTGCTGTGTCTGTATCATAACACTTGGGTCTCTCTTCGCAAAAAAGTAAGGGCCTGATTGGAAGCCTTATATTTTTATGGTTTTGATCTAATACATGGTATAGGAAAATATTAGGGTATTTGGTTGCTATTTATAAAATTTTATTTTAATAATATAATATTGTCAATACAAGTATTGTAAACTTTACCCCCTTACCAGAGTTGGGCATGCAAATGACCAAAAGACCAGTACTATCTCCTCAATACATGACGCTTACTATAAAACCAAAGAGGTGCTAAAATATTAGTATAGTCTTGGTTTGATGGAAACACTGTTGTTATGTCAAGATAGATATAGACCATATTATTCTAATATGGTATCGAAAACCTTTACTTGCAAATAAACCCTAATTTGTTGTAATCTTGTTGATTGCAGAGATAAAGATAATTGCATTATTTTCTAGTGTTATTGTAATTGTTAAATGGCAAATAGTCGCTCATCCGTAATATAGTGTTAAGAGTTAAAACCGTTTAAATATAGCTAAACGGTTAATTTAGCATCAAAATATACATATTTATGTTCATGTAAAAAAAATCAAGCGTAGCCATTTATGCATGTAAAAATAAATGGGCATATTTTATATGTGTTTAATTCTATTGTGTTTAGACCATTTAATCATGATTTTCATTACAATTTCATCGTCTCTTTACAGCTTAAATAGCACATCGCACCATGTTTGTGGTTTATATAGTTTAGGCGAACACTAATTATTACCAACACAAAAGTCATTAGAACCCTGCACAATCGACCAAAATTTACCACCCCATACCAGGCTTGGATTGCCATTTTAGCTTTGAGATGAACAAGCCCTTTTTCGGCCTTAGAGTTTGGCCTTGACTGAAAAATCCTTAGGTTCAACTTTGATATTTACTCTCTCTGGTTTCTAAATACTCATGTTTTGGATAAGATTTGAGTCAGTTTTTAAGCTTTGATTATATATAACATGTATATTATTTGTTTTAAACATTGATGATCATACGTATAAATTCACCTTAAAAATATTTTCATAAAAAGAAAAAGTCTATATAACCCCTGATGTACATATGGTCGTCTACATCACGCTCTGAACAGCGAAACCGTTTGAAAACTGGACTATTTCATTGGTCTGAGCCACGCCCTTAATAGAATTGGTCTTTATGTTGCACTATGAACATGTTCTCAAAATATTTTAGGGTGAAAAGGAACACCAAAATTTATCCTAAAAATATATGATTATTTTTGTCGTAATTTTCAGGGCTATACATCCAATAATAAAATAAACTTACCAATATAAAATTATATGAAATGTAATGATAAAAATCATGATATGTTTTATAATATAAATTATAAAAATAATGCAATTACTCATGACTACTTTTGAGGCAATTATATATTAGTATGGTTAATTTTATATTCGAAAAATATATTGTGATTGTTCATAGTGCAACAATAAGAAAGCACATTTTATTAAGAGGTGGCTCAGAACGAATTAGTTTAAAAGTTATCCGGATAAATCTCCATACTTAACATGTGGGTCCCACTGCCACGTTATTAAAACTGTCTGGCAAAACCACTCAAAGAATTATCTATCCAGTTTTTGATATTTTAAAATATAAAATATCCGGGGTTTTATAGTTTTTACGGTACGAAGCGAAGAAAATCAATTTAGGGGCAGATGCGATCTGGCAGTGGCAGGGATAAAGACGGATCTCCTTGGGGCTAGCCGACGCGCGAATGAATTGACAGAAGCATGCAGGCGCCGACGCGACGCTGCACTGGGCGAGCGTCTGGGGCCCCTCCTTTTTCTCCGCGCTGCCATCTGCTTTTCTTTCCACCGCAGATCCTGTAATAAAAAAGCCGCACGGAGGCGTCAACATCACGCGCTCCTTTGCACCGCCACCGCCAGCCGGCCGGGATATGCCTTCCTTGCCGCAAGAGGTTTCGTGGACTCTCTGCGCAGCGCAGGCTTTGTTGCGTCCGCAGGGTTCGGCCATGGCAATTGGCAACCTGAACGAGGTCGCCGTCCTGACTCACCTGGTCGGTGCGTGCGAGACCGCGTTTCTGAACATTTATCAGAGCAGAAACACGGCGCAGCAACGTCAAATTTCCAAGAATTCACGGTCACGGTCACAGATTCACGAGGCCTGGGCAGACGTGATCAGGCATCCAGAGGCCAGATATTTCCAAGAATGCGAGCGAGAGGGGCAGTCAGACAGAGATGTGTGGCCAGGCTGCAGCTGAGGACAAAGCCGGGCGTGGGTGGGCATCACAATTATATGTTATGTAACTCGCCGAAGACTCATGCACGGCTAACACTAATAATAATTAATTTCGCATCCATCAGGTTCTTCAAGTTCTCGTCACAGCCAAATGAAACTCGCGACTTTATGAAGGGACCCCCGTTCGTGCGTGGTCGTGGCGCCTAATAAGCTTCCCCGTTTTATGCGTTTCTGTTGCCCTGACGTACGGCCAGCCCGGCGTTCGCCTCCAGGCTCTCTCGCCGTCGTCATCCGGCTGATGGATGGTTTCTGCAGTGCGCTTGCATCCTCTTCCGGCGCCTATTTTCCTGAAAAGGGCGAGATTGAAATGTCATTTGGCTTCCCGTCAAGACAAGATACTGCTGTACTCCTGCATAAATGTAGCGTGCCTCTTTAAACAAGAACTGAACAAGGTAACAAGGATGCTGGGATCTTCGTCTAAAAGGCAATGCAGGCTTTAGAGTCAAACTTGAGCGGTGGGTGACTGGGTGTACACACACACCTCACTGGAGATGGCTCAGTGCGACAGTGTTGAACAGGACAAGCACATGACAAAACTGAAAACCCCAAAACCTTTTGAGATGGACAGAATGCGTAGTTCATCTACATTGAAAAGTCTGGTTTCCTATGCTTCCAAGTGATATGCCGAGAACAAAAAAATACAGAATAGCTTTGCAAATGGTCATCTCAAGATGCAACCACATGCTATACACATGAACTTTGTCCAAAAAGAATGAACCTTTAGTTCACCGAAAAACAATTATGTAGTTGACCAAGAAAGGAAATATAAGTTCATGTCTGAGTGTCTGACGCCACTGTTTCTGCTCTAGAAGGTTACCTAACCTACTTGTAAACTGCATGGAGTTTATCAAGGTGGGGCCAAAGGTTGATTAGCAACCCACCTAAATGCCACTCTGGTCCTAAATGTACGTTGTTATCAATCATGTATCAGGCACATGTCCGTGTCTCCCTTCAAGCAACTAAACCACTACACATGCAAGCAAAGCAACAACGAAGGCAATCTTGTTCAAGAAAAAGCTTTATTAAACACAGCAACAACCTACCCGTCCTTAACAAGAGAAGCAACATGCTTTCCCAGGCCACAGATCATGGACCACACATCCACATCGATCTGTGACCAGTGGTACAGAATAAACAGGTAGATTTTAACAGGCATTATAGGGACTTAGGGAGCATAAATGGGGGACAGCAGGCGGCACACATCTTCCCAATTGATCCCATGCAGCCTGGCAGAAGTGCCCAATATGGCAACAGTGGCCTAAACTTCACTGCTTACCCTTTTTATCTTCTCTTTCTAGCCCAGTGAAGAGACTCGAACCTACATTCCACAATTTCACCTACCAACGTATGTTCTGTACAGGTGCCACAGTCTAACCAAGTGAGCAATTTGCAAAGAGGTACTGCCTGCATACAGGTGAGAGTACCCAAATTTGCAACCTTTGCTTGTCCTGAAGCTACTGCAACGAAGCGGGTACAGTGCCTTATACTACCAACAAGGAGCATAGGATTATCTTGACAGAGATTGGCATTGTCATCCATAATTTCACAATCTTTGACCTGATTAAAAAGTCACATCAAGACAAGCACTGCCCTCTGTTTCCGCCAATGGCTATGCTAATTTCAAAACAGCATCAGATCCCTAGAACTCACTTTATTCACATAAGCAATGACAGCAGCAATCGTCCTTGTCATACCAGCACTAAACGAAATAATCAAACCCCAAAAAGAATTGCTCGCGTACCAAGCCTATTCACTAAACAACTCAAGGAATTAAGGGTGCGTTGAAAACTAACAACGGCCATGAGTTTGCCATAAATTCTCATGCCTTGCAAGACTCAACTGCCTCCACTTAACAATCCAGTCCACCCTGAGACATCAGTTAGTGACATGCCTAACTGGATGAGCATGCATCATGCATGTGCCCATGTGCTACATAAACAAGAAATTGTCGTCACGAGCTGGCATGGGCTAGCCCCGAATAATTGCATCTTTTAATTCTTAAATACTATTCGACACCAGATTCGTGGCCACCGGACACCAGTGATGATAAAACTAGCCGCATTACTGCATTTAACAATATAATCTGGAGATAAATGGCATCAGGGATTCAGTCCTCACCTCCGTTTTCACGCTCCGGGAGACTCATCGACCTGCCGACCTTGCCGCCGGCATGGCCTTGTTGGCGGCTATGATTGACCACTTTGGCGGAGCTCACCCTGAACCCCGCCCCTGCCCTGCCGGCCGTCTCGGTCATGGCCTCATCGGGCGGCAGCTCCACGTACTTTGCAGCGCCCATCTCCATCTGCGCGATGCGCACTGCGCCGAAGAGCCTCTCGGGCAGCTCCTCCTCGGACTGGGACTCGACGAGGAACCCCATGTCGATGGTGACGGACGTGACGGCGCCGAGCGCGAGATGCAGGATGGCGCTGGCGATCGCGGAGCTGCCGATGTCGACGTCGATCTCGAGGTAGTCGTCGCCCTTGTGGTAGCGGCAGGTGAGCGCGCGGCCGAGGAGGCAGGCCGCGTAGTTGCCGACGGTGGCGCGGACGAGCCAGGGGCCCTTGACGATGCGGTTGGCGATCTTGAAGCGTGAGTTGCGGTACGCGTCGTCGCCGTGGATGAAGCGGCCTAGCAGCGAGTCCGCCGGGATGGGCGCCTCCGCCGCGAAGTAGAACACCGCGCTGTACGCGTCCGGCCGGCCCGGCACCTGCGGAATCGAAGGGACGCGTCATGAAAAAAATCGAATCTTGTTTTCCTTTTTGTCCTCTCCTCCCCCTTCCTCCTCACACGGGGCGTCAGGCGTGAGGCGTCACGCGCCTCCCCCTCCTAGATGCCATCGATCGATCGATGGATCGGTGGGAGAGAGCGGACCTGGAGATTGACGGCGAGGAGGAAGTGCGCGGTGGGGTCCTTCCTGAGGCGCGCCCGTCGGAAGGCGGCGGCGACGCGGTTGTCGTCGCGGGCGAGCACGTGGTCGAGGCGCGCGTGGGAGCGGAGCCAGTCGACACCGGCGGGGCGGAGCAGCCACTCGGCGGCGGAGGGCGCCTTGCCGCGCTTCCCTCCCCCGCCGGTGAAGTAGCCGCGGGCGCGCAGGTGGAAGAGGTCCCCCGGCGGTGACGCCCAGCCGTTGGCGCCGCGGTCCAGGTCGACCTGGCGCAGCGAGCCGGCGGCCACGGCCTCCTCCCGCCAGCTCTTGCCGCCGGAGCCGGCTGCGTCCTTGCCGGCGCGGACGGGCGTGGTCGGGCGCATCGCGGGCGCCGGCGAGGGACGGTTTGGGGGGAGATTTTGTCGGGGTGGGCTTGGCGTCTTTGCGCGAATGGAGGAGGGGGGCGGGGGGCTCGGGCGTTGGACTTCGCTTTCGGAGGAGCTGCCTATAAAACAGTGGGTCGTGCGGATGCCGGTGGGGGCGCGGTGTTATACTGTTCTGCAAGGAAAAAAAACTGTGATGCCACGCTGTGCTTTGCTTTTAAGCACCTCACTTCTTTAATTTTGCAGAAATGCTATGCCGCGACCCCTCTCCTCTGCCTTGACCGCGCGGGCAACGCGCGCCGCCACCGGCGGTGGCAAGCCATGGTTAGGGTTCGGGGCCGGGGTTACCGGAGAGGGATTGTGCTCACCGGACCTAGAGGAAGGATCGGAGGAGGCCGTCGGTTCGACGGTGGAGGTGGTCATTGGACGGCAGAGAGGGGAAGTTAGGCCGTGGAGGCGGGGTGGGGGCGAGGAGGCCGAAGATGGGTGCGTCAGTGACGTTAGCGGTGGCGGCGGCGGAAGTTGCCGATGTTGGGGCTGGAGGAGGAGGCGGGGCTGACGGTAGAGACGGGTGGCGACAGAGGCAGTGGGAGCCGCTGGAGTCGGCGGAGGCATCAGCAGCGGGGGCGACGAGCTTGGCACAGGAGGTGAAGACAAGGAGGACAGCGTGACGAGGATGTCGGCGTGGGAGGCGAAGGCGAGAAAGGAGACAGTGAGGGAGGCAGGCGCATGGCGCGGTCAAGGGATGGGCCATGCGACCCAATCGCAGTGACTAGCGTGGTCCTAATTTTGTTTCCCAACCTCAATAAGAACCCCTGTATAGCTCGTCTAGAAACACAATTGCCACCCTTAGATGTGCGTCCTCTAAATTAACCTCCAAGTTCTTCTCATCTAGAGGAAGGGACCGAGTTTTCATCGCATGAAGCCAGGTGATGACCTCAACAACGGCATCAGCAAGGCATACTGGCATAGCGCCCCGTCAGATGCCCCGGGGCCACCATAATGAAATCGTGATAACATGCCACCCGCACCTTATCTGTACATCATGCTGATCTTCTAGAGCGTGAAAGTGGCAGAGAAAGAGGCCCTCGTTGAGTTTGTTGTGGTGCTACCACCCGCATGCAATACAAATATACTGGAGCCCAGTCTTATCTGGCAGCATATGGCACCGCGATGTCGCGCTGCGCAGCGCCAGAGTTGACGACCGCGCGCGGTTTCTGTTTGAGCTCCGCCGAGCGATCCCGCCCTACGACCCGGGACGCGCGCGGCGGCGCCGGCTGTCGTCGCATGCATCCGCGGCAGCAATGGCATCGGCCCGGGCGCAGGCGGCCGGACGGAGGCACCGGTGGCGAACCACCGTCCGTGCCCACGACTACAGGAGTGGGAGAAGGGCTCTACCAGAGTTTTCTTTTCTGAACGAAATTCACGAATTTCGGTAAAATTTTTCATTTTAGGTAGTATACGGGATTCGGTTTTCCGGTATTTTTCGAGATTTTTCGGTTTAGAATTCGAATATTAAAAAAAATTATTTTCTGGATTTTTCGTTTTTCCCGACCGAATTTCAGTGCTTTTCGACCGGATTTCGGTGCTTTCTGACTGAAAACTATGTTTTGGCCATGTAAAAATAGAAAAATTCAACACTATTTATTATTATTTATATATATATAACATTGGAAGGGACATAATACACATGTAAACATAAATTAAACATAAATTATTCATTCAAGTTCCATAAACTATAGATATTCCTTATGAATCACACAATAAATTTATATAGATCCATAATACCAAATTTTCAAAAGTCCATACAAACTCTTAATAATCGAAGTCCAAATCCATGCATGACCATATTAATAGAAGTACATGATGTTGACTTGTTTATTGGGGCTTATACTTAAATTTATCAAGAAATTATCCATTCAAGTTGATTAAATCATAATCTCACACATGAATTCCACTCCATATTTATATGATTCATATGAAATAGAAGTCCACACTTTAAGCAGGTCAATATCAAGTCTATCCTTATTAATAATAGAAGTACATGTCAATTATAATAAAACACTACATGATATATATAGACATTATTTATTAGATTAAACTTATACTTTCATATGGACTATGCAATTTATGTACTATAAATTTGTATTATGGTCTATGGATTTTAACTATGAACTTATACTATTGTGATATATTCGGTTTTATGTATTTTATGCGTCATTTCATGTGGCATGCGTATGTTTGTATGCATTTTTATGAATAATTTTGTTCAATGTATTTGATATATATTCTAAATTATGATATGCAAAATTATAAATAAAATTCTATTAAAGTATTTAATTGGTTAACCATTTTATATCATTTTTTGTCGGAAAATAACATTTTCCTGGTCGGAAAGTCTGTTTTCCGATCGGGAAGACCGAATTTCGTTTTGCCAAATTCGAATTTGATTTCCGGTCGGAAAATTCGGAATTCACCGAAATCCGGGCCGAATTTCGTTTCCTGGTGCCACATGTGGGATTTTGGGCTAAATCGGAAAGGTAAACCCTGGCTCTACACGTTGTCGGGGATCTGATCATTCGGTGCGATGCGACCGACGAGATTTAGACTTTGATTCAGATTCAGATCTCGCGGCCACCGTGGCCGTCCATCCGCCGTCCGCGAGCCCCCATCTTCAGGCGTAATATGCATGTACGTACATACGCGTGTATGCTCCCCGCCCACATATACGCCGGCCATACGTGCGTACTAATGTAGTACGTTTGGCTGGATCATCACCAGTATGGCACCGTACTTGTTGACCGTACACGCACGCAGGGCGGCAGGGCACGTGATGCGCGCGGGAAGCAGTGTCTGAACTCTGAACCGGCGCGCGGCAGCGATTCCGGCGGCCGGCGTCCTCAACCAAGACCGACGGCGAGAGCCGGCTGCTGCTCGGTTCCTTCGTTACAGTGTCAGCGGACCGGACGGAGGAGAGGAAGGAGAGCATGCAATTGCAATGCATGCTGGGAAATGCTGGCTGCATCGCATTCGGCGGCTGGGTCTCTGAATTCTGAAAGTTGCTGCTGACACTAAATTCAGCCGCCTCGTCGTCCACCAGTCCACCACCACCGAAGGAAAAGGGCCTCCACATGCGGTCAGCAGCCGCTTAAAATAATCCCGGCGGGGCATCGTTTTTTCTCTTTTTCTTCTTTTGGTTGCTCTCCTGCTCAGCATGTGGGAATCCAGCCGTTGATGACAACTGACGGTCTGACGCGCCGCATAATAAAGTTCAGATGATCATACTGTGTTCATCGGCTCTGAGAGAGATACTCCTACTGTAATGCATGGCGCTTGCTGGCCAGCTAGCGACTAGTCCATCTGGGAAATTAATGATTGCCTGTCAGGTAACAATTAACTAAGCTAATCTGCCGAGTTTATACAGGTGGATGGAGTATATATGCGTTGGGGATCTCATCATTCGTGATCTGTATATCACATGCAGCTCACTGCTCACGGAACGGATGGAACCAGCCAGGCAGGACCAGGACCAGCGGAGCGAAGAAAGGGAAAATGCAAATGCCACTCAGCCAGAGAAGCGACATCTGCATCTCTGTATGTGTAGTGTAGTATCTCTGCTGACTGCTAGTGTTACCTGCTGACGACCTGAGAAGAGCCTGGCCCGTTCGTTAATTAATTCGCTGACTGATGATGGCCCGGGGTTCGTTTCATCGTCGTTTTCATGTGGCAGCAGTCGGGGCTCGGGAGTCGATCGGCAGCGGCAAGTGGAGGAGAGGCGGCCGGTGCACAATGCAATCGCCCGCCGGGGATCTTCTCGTCTCTGGTTGTCAATGTCATGCGTTGATGATGGACTTGCAGATGGAAGCCCTGGTCGCCAGCCCACATTGTAAGAAAGCCTGTACGGTACTGTTCCATTATTCCCGGGGAATTTAAAACTACTATAGTAGTCTTACCAACTACATGAGTCTTGTTGCTCTCGATCTCCTCACCTGGGCTGGGCACTCAGACGGCATTATATTAACCACGTGTGAATCTCTACATCGTTCCATGAAGCAGAGAACACAAGGGCAGAATCCAAATTTGGCTGACAACAGAGCAAATCAAACCTCCTCTTGCTCTGCTAAGCTACTGCTAGGTGCTCAATTTGCTGTGGTGTCGGTGTTATGTTTTGCAAGCAAAGCTTGCTAAGCGTAAAAGGCCGACTCACTGTCACTTATGAGGAGCGTACGCGACACGGATGATGCCTGGTAATCTGGTATTGCGCCAGGCGTGGAGTGAGGAGATGAGCGATTGTTACGAGTGTCCTGGCAAGTGAAGTCCCAAGCTCTCTAAAGCCTCCAAGACATGCATGGTTACTGAAGCTAACAAACACCCGTGTGTGTCTCTCTACACCCTTTTCGTTCAAGCAAACACAGACCTAATGCGCAACAAAAAAATTCTTATTTAGGTCCGGTGGACATCTGGCCATATATAGTGCCCCCTTATTTGTTGATTTCAGAAGAAATTAGGGTTATAGATAAAAAAACGGGAAAAACATCTTACAAAAAATACATGAACCCCAACGGGACTCCAAAAGGCCCGTTCGTCTAACTGTTCTCCACTACAAGGTGGAATTCCGCACAAGGTCCAGTTCGTTACTTTGAGCCCACGTACTAACAAGAATCCTAAAGATTGGAAAAAGTCCGTCACGGGTTCTTCAATTCGTAGCCGAGTCTAGGTTTCATCTTTGGACTCGAAAACCAGTTATGACGGTCCCTGAGCTTGTAAAACCAGGTACATTCCATCCTCTGGCGAATACAACGCTTGTTTTTTCTGACGTGGACGTGCACCCCGCCACGTCATCTTGTACACGTGTCCGGACCCACCTACAGTCTCTCTTTTCTATCCCTCGCCTAGCGCCGCCGGCCTCCGCGCGCCGGCGCCGCCAGATGGCCCTGCGCGCCTCTAGCGCCCGTTGAGTGCTGACCCCACCAGCACCGGCCGCACCCTGCCTGAGCTTGCCATACGCTGGTCCCGCCTAATCGTCTTCCCCAACCCTGAGCGGCGGACCAATTGGCGTCGGAGAGCTCCCCGGCTATGGATCGAGTCGCGAGGTCATGGAGGTAGAGGTCAGAGATGCTGATTGTGAGTAGGTCTTCGATGGCAAGCGCAAGGACGACGGCATGGGTGACCACGTGACCTACAACGGCCGCCGGCGCCGCCGTGTAGGCGCACCAAGCTTGGTGGACCACACGGATGACGACCAGATCGTTGGCGCCAAGAGCGCGGCGGGTGGTGTAGGTGCCACCGCGGCAGCGAGCGCGAATGAGAGGCAATTGTCGTTGGCACAGGGGGCGGGAGGCTTCACATCAGCCAGTCGTCGACGAGGGGGGCTTCAGCACCGTCTACCTCGCTCGCCTTGCCAGCGAGGGGCGCGGCCATCGCCGACGGGGTTGGTGTGCGGCGGGCGGAGGGCGCGGCCAGCGCCGGCGAGTTGGTGTGCGTGCGGGGCCATCGGGTGCAGGCGCGGCCGGCGTCGGATTTGCTCGTGGATGGAACATACTTGGTTTTACAAGTTCAGAGACCCGCCATAACTGCTTTTTGAGTCCAAGGACGAAATCTGTACTTGGCTATAAGTTGAAGAACCGTGGTGGATTTTTTTCCCTAGAGATTCCATCTCCAGCCTCCCCCGGCGGCCCAGCCCAGCCGCCTGTCCCCCTCTTGGCTCGGCCTCCCCTTAGGGGTGGAAATGGTGTGGATAATTATCCGAACTGATCCGATCCGAATCCTAATTATAAGGATATGGAATAGTTGTTTTTATATCCATGCGGATATAGATAATCCGAATCCGACTTACGTGCGGATGCGGAGTAGGATATGGTATCACTAAAATCCGACGGATATAGGAGTATCCGATATTTGAACACGGATTATCCAATGTTTATAATAGGGATAATATCCGATTAGTTTGTCAAGTACATAAGGGTCAACGATAATTGATTTGTACCAAAAATACCTGTCACTATTATTTTTATTACCGATATGTAAATTATGATGTAAACAACTATACTTAAGTTTATAAATTATTGATCATTGTAAAAATGCTACAAGTAAGCATGTATTATCCGATGTTTTTCAAATCCGTTTTCGCTCCAACTCCGCACCATTTTTGATATTTAAAAAATCTGTATCTATGTCCGTAACCGAATAATATCTGCTCCGTCTGAATCCGAAAAAATAAATAGGATTAGAATATGAAAAAAACATTTTCGCTCCGATGCGATGATGCGTTTGCGTCCCTACTGCCCCCCAACCCAAGCCGCACGCGCAGCCGCGAGACCGCGGCACGCCGCTCCTGGGCCTCTCCTCCGCCCACGCTGCTGACTGCTGTTGGCCTGTTGCCATCCCTAGGCTGCGCTGCCGCCGTCGCCGCCGCCGCTCTACGCTAGATGCGCAGGTCTTCGTCGGGCGCTTTGCCGGCGACGAGCACCTGCCAAGGTATGCCCACCCCTGCTTCCCTTACTGCTGTGCGAAACCGAGCCCCCCAAACCCTATGCTGAGCAATTTGGCTATTTGTATTCGGATCTGATGTAATTGCAAGTGTACACACATGTTTATGACTGCTGCTTGTTCGTCTCGCTATGGAAAAACCTGTATTATGCCTAATAACATTGATTTTTTTCGGGCGTACAGTTGTACACCCCCCATGTCCTTTACTAGGTCCTCGTCTGCTGTCTCTGATTTAACTACGTTGACCAACCTTATCAGGAGACATTTGTGCTGGTTCCTTTGTGCGCCTGCAAAATTGAAGTACACAAGCACATCAGCTGCTGGATTTCGAGTGGTACAGACGGGAAGCGGAATTGGTGGTAGATTAGAGGTGTGGGGAGATGTATCGTGGGGGTCTTGACCGCTTCAAGAAGGCGCAGACCTTGGAGCCCTTCGCAGTGCAGTCTGGGTCAGGCACCAAGAACGCGACTGCAGCTGCGGCACCAGCCAAAGCACCGACGGCTCCGCTGACACTGCCACAGAACTCTAATTCTGTGCCTGGGTCAGAGTCACCAGAGCCTGCAAGGTTCCAGCTCCAGGGCGGCTGGCCAAGACGGTGTAGCTGCCGGCCATGTTGGGACGCAGGTTGGTGGAGGGCAGTCGACGTGGCAACCTCCGGACTGGGCGATCGAACCACGCCCTGGGGTTTACTACCTTGACGTGATGAAAGATGGGGAGGTCATTGATAAGATCAATCTGGACAAGAGGAGGCATATATTTGGGAGGCAGGTTCCTGCTTGTGACTTTGTGTTGGACCATCAGTCTGTCTCGCGTCAGCATGCTGCTGTTATTCCACACAGGAATGGAAGGTTAGAATCTTCATGTTTTATCACTTGTGTCTCTTTGTGTTTTTAACTTTTTATGTATCTGACGGTTAGTGAGGCACATTCTCTATTGACTGTATATATTCGCTTGATTTTAATTGTTCTAGCATTCTCTTTTTGTGTGTGTGTGCCATGCCAATAGATTTGCTTGTCATTTCGTGTTCATGCTTCCTTCAGCCATTGAAATGCATATCCATCTTTTAGAACTTTTCTGTCAAAAAAGTAATGTATGGCATGCTGGAAGACGGTTCTATTGTTTTCCTGTACATTTTGCATTAGGTTTATAATTATCGGCTATTCTATACTTACATCATGTTTCAGAAACATTGTTTTTCACTTATTGTTTGTTTACGTATCACTTTAGCAGTTTTATTTTTTCGAACACCCATTCCATGAGAGCTAACTAACAAAAAGAATATGATGTTCTGGATTCTTAACTTTGACCTCTAATGAACTATGGTGTTGTAATGCTCATGACCTTAGCTGTTCTGTATCCAGTGAACACTTATGGCCATTTGTTATCAATGCCCTTAATCATTTACTTGGGCGCATGTCTAGGTTCAAATTTGAAATAAGTTTCAGTAGTTAGTGCTCCGTTTCAATGACTTCGTCCTTTGTTTTGTGCATTTATGGTGTCTGCTACTAACCAATCACCCGTGTTTTTTCTATTTCAGCATATATATTATTGACCTAGGATCAGTTCATGGCACGTTTGTTGCAAATGAGAGATTAACGAAAGACAACCCAGTTGAACTTGAAGTTGGACAGTCACTTCGCTTTGCTGCATCAACCCGAACCTATATCCTGCGGAAGAACACAGCTGCTCTATTCCCAACTCCTAGCCTTCCATCAGATGTCAGTTTGCCATCTCCTCCAGATCCCAATGATGAAGATGCTGTTGTGGCATACAATACGATACTTAACCGCTATGGTATCAGATCGGACATATTGTCCAGCCATACAGTTGAAAGGCCCTTGAAAAGAAGTAAAAAAATGAGGGTATCATTTAGGGATCAGGTTGGAGGAGAACTTACGCAAGTAGTTGGGATTTCAGATGGTGCAGATGTTGAAACTGAACCAGGTCCTATAGGTGTGAAGGAAGGCAGTCTTGTTGGGAAGTATGAATCTCTTGTACAGGTTACTATCATTCCAAAAGGAAAGGAAACAACTTCACCGAAAGAAAGTACCTCCCCAAGTGGGGTAACGGATAAGTTACAAGAGGTTCTTAAAAAAGTTAAGAGCACAACAAGAGGTGGAATTTACGATGACCTTTATGGGGATTCTTTTCCAGCAAAAGTGGGCTCATCTTGGGCATACAATTCAGATGATCATTCAGATAAAGCCAAACCTGTCGAGAAGTCACATGGAACAAATTCGGAGGTTAATTCAGCAGTTGACAGTGATGACTTGTTTGGTGACTCATGATTCAGCATTCTCAATGAATACAACCAAATTCTTCAGAAATTCATGATGGAGTTGTTTCATTTATCAGGGGCCTTTTGCTTAGTTCTACATGATTGCACCCCACTGCTAATCAAGGTATGTTCTTTTGCCTATGTTAGGAGCTTAGGGCTTGCTTTCTATGGTGATGCTAATGGTGAGTTTAACCTTGTTTCCCTTTTTTGTTGTCTTATTCACTTTGTTTACTTTTGATGATCTCCTTGGCTTGTTATGAATTTGAAGCTGAACATGACAAGAAGGGGATTTGTGTTTGCATCCTGGACATTTTCTGTGCCGTTTCTTATTAACATAGGACATGCAGCTCTCCTGCATTGTTTGAGAAAAAAAAATAGTGGACCATATTGGATGCAACCAAACCTTTTCTTTTATTTCATGGATTTTATTCCTTTGGGTGGTGGCTCTTGGTCAGAAAACATGTACTTCCTCCAATTCAAAGTACATGTTTTTGGATTCCATTGGCCAAACCTTTTTGTCAATTTAATCATCAATGCAGAAAAAAAATACATTGATTAACAATATAACATGCTACTAGATTCGCCATGAAAAGTATACTTCTATCTTTTGATTAATTTCGTAGAAAAATGCACTAATATATGTACAACACCAAATAAGTCTCATTAAATTCACCATAATATGTTTTGTTAGTGCATTTATTTGGTATTGTAGATGAACATGTGTTTTCTAAAATCTTGGTCGAAGTTAGAGAAGTTTGACTTGTGACAAAGTGACCCATAATTTGGAACAGAGCAGCAGATGAGAAGATAATAGTTTTTCGACATTCTATACTTGGTTACTTAAATTTGTGACATGACCGATTGTGGCCAATAGTAGTGAGTTCTATTCCAAGTGAAAAGCGAAGCTCTAGTCTTTGCTATACCTTTGATACCCCAAGGAACAAATATGATAAAGGGGACATGTACATGTTCAAGATGTGTTTACTTTTGAGTCTACTAACACTAAATGTTTCATGATGTGTGTGCATTATTTGGAATGACATTGCGGATTACAGTTTGCAGGGTGCATTGTTTACATTTCTGCTTATCTTTATTTTTTGATTATGGCAAACATAAATAGTAAGTACACATTGCCATAAAGCTGTTCTAGTCATGTGTGCTGGTTTGACAAATATGCCCTGCATACTGGAATTATAAGAGGTAGCTGATTGTAGGTTATCGTTAAACATATGGCGGTTTAGCAATTGAAATCTTCATAACATGGTTAATTTTACTTTGACAGAATGTCCTTTTTTTGTATTTGGAGTTTGGTTTGAAACTAACTGTTGCCTTGTTGCACTTTTGGATGTATTATAATTTTAGGGGTAGCATTCAAACTACAATTGTGTATGGGAGTAGATCTGCATTTTGTTAAACAACATGAATTCCCTTGAGGGCATATGCACTGGCACCATTGAGGATGTATTTGAAGTCATGATCATATCTAAACTTCAAATCATAGTTAATATTATGGATATGGGGTGCATATGCCTCCATGGTCACGTTTATAGCTTCCAAGGAACATGTGTCTGTAGTTTAGTAATTTTGCTTTTTATTATGCACCATTTTCTTTGGTGTTATTTTAATTGGACATTTCCTAGGTCTTTGAAACACCTTGCTCCTTTCTAAACTATGATCTTGAATTCCTTCCAGGATCCAAACTCCATTCACCGTGCACTCAGGACCCTTTCTCCTTTTTGCAAGATTTCCTGATGGTCTTCGTTGTAACAAGATTGAGAACTGGAAAAACAGTTCTTATGGTTGCTGAACTATGTAAAACTCCTGTGAAATGTGTAACATCATTTCTGCAATGTAGTGGTGATGGCTTTGCATGTTTTCTTGGCAACCTTGCTTAGGTAACAATCAACTGTGCGCCACGGATGTTCAGGTTGAAGTGGCACGCGCGGCTGCGAGAGCATGGGGGGTATCAGGGTATGGGTTTGCTCGTTAGGTTGCAGCGGAGGAAGGAGACTCCATAGTCCATACTGGACCTGCTACTCTTGTCTGCATACGACAGCCTCTGGAAATTGCAGACACTGAAAGTGGAGAACAGTGGGGCAGTCACCGGGCTAGACCTTCATCTCTTGCTGGATCTCGTCCTGAACGGACCCCATTACTTCTCTTGCTCTAAAGAAAACGCAGAGCAGGCACCATACTCTTCTGCTCGTGGCCTCGTGGGCATTGGCGTTTAAGCGGCCTGTGGTTTCTGCTAGGTGCGTTGTAGCCGTGTCGGTGTTATCTGTTATATGCTTGTAAGTAAAGCTTGCTCTGCGGGGTAAAAACCGTTACGACTGACTGACTTGAGTGCAAGATAAACCAGGATGATGCTAGGTGATGTGCTTGTACCAGGCGACGAGTGAGAGATAAGCCGTCGTCACAAGCGAATCCTGAGTTCTAACCCATAAGGGCAGTTTGGCAACTTTATTTTTCCTAGAGAATGGAGGAGAATGAAAAAAAATTAGTCATTTTTTTCTCCATCCTCTAGAAAAAAATGAGATTGCCAAACTAGTCTTAAAAATCATGGCTACAGACACTAGTAGGTCTAGGATGTACGTCACCGCCCATGTGTCTATCTATAGTCCCTTTTCGTTTCAAGGAAAATGGAGCTGATTTTGAGTTTGCACTAAGTCAAATGTTTTAGGTGTAACCAAAATTATAGAAAAAAGCACATCAATCAAGAAAATAAAATGGTGAAATATGTTTCATGATGGATGTATAATGATAATTTAACGTTGTAATTAACTTTTAGTAGTTAACCTTTGAATATTTTAACTTCGGATCTAATCCATCTTTCAAAATGTAAATGGAAAAAAGAAGAAAAGGAAACATCCAGCAAAAAAAAAAAGGAGCGAAGCCCAGGCCCATAAAGGGACAAAGTGACACAATTTCCCTCCCGTTCATCTAACTGACCCATTTGAGCCCATCAGTCCTTGAGCCCATCTGTAGTATATGAATTATTATATCGCTTCCTAGCTTATTTATAGGAAGACTAACGGCGGCTACTTTATGGCTTCTTTTGGAATGGATGAAAATTTCTGAATCCTGTATATTTTATATTTTTTCGAACCTTTTTATGTGAAACTTCTGCATATTTTTATGAGAATCCTGGGTTTTAAAGGATTTGGATTTCACATGGGCTGAGTTCTATACCAGTAGTGCTACGTTGTGCCAATACTATGAACACAGACGATCAAGTACGGCCTCCACTGGTTGTATCGCGAGAGCCAGACCGACCACTGATCACCACTTCCCAGCAGCACGGAAAAAGCGCCCAGCCAGATCGAGCAAATGCAGTTCGCCGGTCCTTGGAAACGCCGCCTTTGACTCCCACTCCCATCGATGCGTTCAGGTAGAGGTAGCTGTTGAGCAACCTTGCCACAGCCCAGGCACTCACTCAGAGGCCAGAGCCAGAGGTCAATGGACGGCCACCATTCTTCCCCAAGGCCCAAGCGGTAGGAGCGACGGGCGCAGGAGCTGACGGACTGAACGAACTCACAATCTGCTTGAGCATGGGCTACATGGCTGGCTGCCTGACGGTTGATGGACATGGACGTTCTCGCAGGAGGAGATTACTCCAACAAGCTTGCCTGCTACTCTGCTAGGCGCCGCCGAAGCCGTTGGAAAGATCGACGGTGTGGTGCTGGTGCCGTACTCCTACGCGGCATTGACTTACATGCCATCGAATTCAGGCATGGTCAGCGAGGAGGACGTGCAGTGCAACCGCAGGTTGCAGAGCGTCCTGTACTGTACATTGCTGGTTGCTCTGCTGCTGTGCTGAAACTCTGAGGCAGGTTTATGTTGTGTGTGCTGCTCTACACCTGCGATGCCCTGTTTCACCCACCGGCCAGCCACCGCGTTTCATTTCGTATATCGTATTGCAACCCCAACTGTCCATACGTCCAGTTGAGGGTGAATTTCTACTGGACGTGGATGCAGGTCTGCAGACACACACACACACACATATTGAGTACGTAGTGACTGA
The DNA here is from genome assembly GCA_030272315.1 of Paspalum vaginatum. NCBI lineage: Eukaryota > Viridiplantae > Streptophyta > Magnoliopsida > Poales > Poaceae > Paspalum > Paspalum vaginatum. The sequence continues at coordinate 2,205,224 of CM059021.1, read as the reverse complement.
TTGATGAGGGGGGAGGTTGCGGCGTTCCTTTCCGTCATAAATCACCAGACCAGTGACGTACTACCAAGACGTGCATACATCACGCGTGCCTGTTCCTTCTTCCATGCGCATGATCCGAGTGTAGTGAGAGTCTTCCTGTTCTCTTCTGTCAACGCTGCTGAAACGTGGTTCCTGTGCAGTTTGCTCACAATAACTGCAACAACGGATCCTGTTCTGCGAGGGAAACGTCTGTTGTCACGCCGCGATCAGTTTCCTGAGAAACTTCTGCTGGAGATTCATCTCCATCCTGTTGAAAAAGAAAAAAGGGGCCTGTCAGGACCGGTGGTTCGGATGGCAAGCCGATCAGGGGGGCCGTCCATATCGCAGCAGCAGCAGCGACGGCCGACGGGTATATATGGCGATTGCGAAGCGACAGGGTTCCAGTCTGCTGGTACGCGTACGCATCGCCAACATGCCAACATGGACGGACCAGTGGACCACGTTCTAGGAACCTCTGAAGTACAAGTCAAATAAACTCGAGGTGAAAACGAGGTGCGTGTTCATCGGAATGTTTCGAAACTACTGTAGTCCTTTGCACACATGTGAACATTGACTGTTGGGCTTTGTTTCTTAACTATATGGATTACTGTTAGTTTTTTAATGAAACATATTATTATTACCATTATTTGCTTAGTTCTCCTGAAAAGCTGTTGTTTTGATCGATTTGTTTCTTAGCTGGTACACCCTCCAGTTCCAAATTAGTTGTCGTTTAAAAAAAAGAAGCTAGAATTGACTGCATATGACTTTTTGTATTATTTAGTTTTGAATCTTGAAAGTCATATGTATAAATTTGTCTTAACAAATATTTTTATGATTTTTATTTATATTTTAATAAAAACATCGGTCAAACTTATATTTTGAAGACCGTATCGATGTCCGAAACGACAACTAATTTCGATATGGAGGGAGTATAAATTAGTATTATATTAGTATTATTAACGATGCCGCCCCCGCCGCTCGTTAGCAATAGCAACTGTTTCATTCCGTGGGCCACGCCTTGTCTATGCCCTCATCAAAAGACAGAAAACACCGAGTAGGGGCACAACCAGATGGCGCCGCCTGCAGTGGGCAATAATAGTATTTAATAATCGCCCTTAAAAAAGCAAGCATACATGTTCAACGGTCCAATCTCGATCCGAGGGCTCAGGTCAGCTCTTAATTAATAGTCTCCTGCTAAGCAACGCCCCGCTGACAGAAGGGCTTCCCATGTGGATGTGGATGCATGGGTTATCGAATGGAAGTGAATCTTTTGCCTCCCATATTGAGGTAGCCCATGTGTGGTCCGCAGGCTCAATCACGCACCCTGCTTTCCTTCCTCTTCTTTTTCTATAGGTATGGAACAATGCTGTGCAGTGTGTAGTAAACCGAAATGGCAACAGGCCAACAGCCAGGGCATTTAGTAGTACGTGCGCGCAGGAAGCATCCATCTCGTTTTGCTTTGCTTATTAGTTAGGAGTATTAGGTACTGATGGGTGCGAAATCTTTGCTTCCAGGTTATAATGTGTGATGATGCAGACGACAAGCTAGACAACGTGCCTTAATGAATGCACAGTAAAAATATTTCTCTTCCTTTTTTATTTTTTAAATATTTTCTTTAGGAAAGACTCGTTTCATCTCTTTCCTTTTTTTCCTATGATGGATAGGATGCATGTAACTTGACTCCACAAGCAGAAGCAGGGCAGTAGCTAGCTAGAGAGCGAGCGGGCGAGAAAGCCAGCGAAGGAGGTTTAGTTTAACGGGACTGCTCGCTCGTCGACCACCGAATGATATGTTCCTGTTGTTTGCTCAACGGAGCGACGAACCTTGTGTCCTTGTTAGCGAGCTTGCTTTTCATCCGCATCTCCCTCTTACTGGGTTGGTCGGTTGTCCCTGAGTTTGGAGGAGATCGAAAGAAATTAAATCAGTTTTTTATTCAAATTTGAATCAACAAAATATTAAATCTCTTCCAATCCTCTTCAAAACTAGGACAACCCAACGAGCCTGCTCTTTATTTTTTTTTCCTCGCTTCACCTTTTGGGGGCGTACATACCAGCCTGGGCATCCGAAACTGGAATTATTTGGAATCTGGAAACAGTAGCGTGGCCTTTAAGATCGCTGCGCTGCGCCTCCCTGCAAGAAGCAACCAAAGTCCCCGGGGCCGGGGCACACACAATCACACCTGACAGCATCTCTTTGATCCAGACCAGACCGCTTAAAGTTGGGGCACTGAATGACGATTGAGAAGTACAGCCCGGGGCCCGCAGCTAGGCCGTGCCAAATTGCTTCGTCCCTCGGAGAAGATGGCACGAAAAGACAGCAGATTATGCTTTTCTAGCTGCTAGACCAAGGTCACGTAGTAAAACAGCTATCGAGGCAACAAAAATTCTTTTATAATCTACTCGATCGTGTGGGAATTCAGAACTCAGAAGGAAGAAGAAGAAGCGGAGGGATTCTAGCAGTGCGGCCTTTGTTTTTCAGTGGATTCATGGCACTCGGGTCGCCGTCATTCGTGTCGTCCATGCGAGCGTAGGCTAGCGTGTCAACTGATCTTGGCGTCACCTTGTCTTTTTGGTCCTGCAAGGAACCATCTATCTGCCGACATTGTTTAGGCAACAACCAGCAGTATCCAGAATGTACTGCAAAAGCGGTATATGCAACCAACAGTCAACACGCAACCAAGTACTAATATGCTCCTGTAGTCTCTTCAGATAAGCCCTTGTCAATAGTTTGGAATCAAGGTGCCCGGCTTCTTGCCCGGACACCACAGTCGTACTAGGAATTGTCAAACGGAGGAAGCAGCGAACGGCAGTACGTAGGAAAAAGGCAGCGGGTTTCGTTCAGAAACACACAAGAACTGAGCACGGAGAGAAGTGCCGTGCCGGCAAGCAACCACCAACTCGGGCACTTGGCAGCCATGAATACACATGCAGATGCAGTCATGCAGTACAGGGGGACCAGAAGCCCAACCAACTGCCATTGCTGCACCTGCGCTTCGCTTGACCAGGCCAGCATGGCAACCGCACATCACCCCGACTCTAAGACCAGTCTCTCGTATATCCAATATCAGTATTCCAAACACCTCCTGCAATAACACAGTAACGATAGCAATCGTTTTATAATACAAGACACCTATATATAGGATCAGCTAGAGACAACCTAAGGCTGAATACATGAGCTTCTCCATTCCTCCGTCCTCTATCATTATTTTAATTATTTTTCCGTTCACGATATAGAACAATATCGTAACAGTGCGACGTTTAATTTTGAGATCCCACGTAGCAGTCAGCCTAATACCAACACATCAACGGGATGCGGGCAGTACTGTACTTGGAACAGCAAGGGCTTGCTTGCACGCCATTCACTGCGCCGGCTGCGCCACCTTTTGCCCGTTGGCCTTTGGCCCTCCTTGATCCGATCTTCACAGAGGAAGAGGCACCGCTGCTGGGGCAAGTGCAGTGCAGCCGTGCAGGCAGTGCTGCTGCTACCTGCTAGTGCGTTCCAAGTGGCAGACAGCGGCGAGCAGGGGCAGACACGGCACGGGTGGCTGGCAGGAGCGGGCGGCCGTCGCCTCCACGTCCACGTGAACGCCCGTACCTCCCGCGACAGGTGACAGCGGCAGAGCATGCAGGAGTACGACTCGGAACAGACTCGGACGGTGGTGGACAACCTCGGATGCCCCCGGCCTGGGCTGTTCTGCTCTGCTGCTGGAAACCCCAATCGTTGACCTGTCCAGGCCCAGAAGCGGAAGCGGTGCACCCAGCAAAATCACACCGTTTCGGCTAAAAAAAAAACACGCAGCGCCACTTGGCCGCCGGCGCCGCGCGCGCTGTGATTTGGCTGGCTCCCACTGCGCGTCCCCGCTGCCAAAGCCCACCTAGGTCTATACATGTCCATCTGGCGCATACCAGGGTCAGCCCGGACACGGCACGACTGCACACGGCACACGGCACACGGCACGGTGACCACCGTGCCAGACATGCGGGCCGTCGGAGCCACCCTAGGCACGGCAGGGCTGATCTTATACAGGTCCGTGCCGTGCCAAAGGTACGATGAGCATGGGAGCATCGTGTTGTGCTTGTGCTTGTGCCTGCATTTGCACGCCGCCAGACAGGGAAAGGAGGAGGTAGGGGGCGGACCGATGGCGAGCGTGGCAGCGGGCTCGAGAAGGTGACCACGCTGGTGGGGAGGGAGAGACATTGCCGTCGCCGACTCGAATCGCCGTCGCAGATTCGCGCCATGCTCTTCCCAAGCTGTACACAAACGCCACTGAGGCAGGCAGTCGGCGACGAAGAGATGCAAAAGCCATCCCTTTCACCATGTATAAATATGTACAATGATCAATGCAAAGTTACAAAGAGATTCATTCTCTATTTACTCAACCTTTTACTTTCCAACGCTCCTCTCCACTGGAAATTATATCGCTTCCTAGCTTCTGTGCAAGCAGGCATACATTCCACCAGTTCTTTTGCGGGAAAAGACTAGCAGCGCCTGAGTTCTATACCAGTACTCCCTCTGTCTCAAAAAGATGGTCGCTTTAGGACCCCAATGCCCGAACAACAGATATGCGAAAAGACCAAAGAGCCCTCTGTAGTACTCCGTCTACCTCCTGTCTCCCGCTCACCGCCGCCGCTCCGGTCTACCGCCCACCGCCCCGCCCGCCGCCGCTCCAGGCTGCCCGCTCGCCGCCCAGGACCCCGGCGACCCCCACACGCCGCCGCTCCGGTCTCCCCGTCCGCCGCTCGAGACCCCCGCCCGCCGCCGCACCCGTCTCCCGCCCGCCGTGGCTCCGGTCTCCCAGTTTCCCCGCCCGTCGTGGCTCCCGTCTCCCACCCGCTGCCTGGGACCAAGCCATCGCTCGGGGCCCGGTCGCCGTTCAGCTCTGAGCTCTCCGGCCTCAGCGCCGCCTCCGCTGTCGGGGCTCGGGCGCGGGGTACCACCGCCGTCGGGGTGCGGGGTACCGCTGCCGCCGATGCCCGATGCATCCTGGCCAGGCGAGAGAGGAGACGAGATGCGTAGCAGGCAGCCATGCGGGAGGGAGAGAGAGAAACGGTGGAGAAACGGCAGGGCCCACGGTGAGGCAGGGCTCCAGACGACAATTTTTGTGGGACAAAGTTTGGGGTGCCAGACGACGTGACGGAGGGAGTACTACCGTACGTTTGTGCCCATATTCTGAACAGAGACGGTCATGTACGGCCTCCGATCGATCCACTGGATGTATTGCCAGACCAGGACGCCTCCACTCGTTTGCTGGAAGCCGCTTCAGTTGTGTTGTACTGTACTGAACTACTGATCACCACTTTCCGAGCTGCAGCAGCAGAAAACCGCACCGCACGGGAAAAGCGCCCAGCCAGATCGAGCAAGTGCAGTTCGTCGTACTTTGAACCGCCGCCTTCGACGCTCGCTCCCACCGGATGCGTTCAGGTAGCTGACCAACCTGGCCACAGCGCCCAGGAACTCAGAGTCTCAGAAGTCAATGGATGGCCACCATTTTTTCGCCAAGCGGTAGGAGCGGCGGGCAGGACGGTGTTGCCTCTGACGGACTGAACCTCACAGAGCTGAGTCGATCACGCTTTTGCATGCATGCGTATGCATATCTGCTTGAGCATGGCGGGCTGCCGATGCCTGCTGATAGGCATGGACGTTCTTGCAGGAGATTAGTCCAAGACGGCCTGTGGCCTAGACCGCCGCCAAGGCCGTTGGTCGTTGGATGATAGGCCGATGGTGGTGAGGAGTGTGGTGCTGGTGCCGTACGCTGCACTTTGATGCCATTGAATTCAGGCATTGGTTCGGATTTGGAGGGAGTCAGCAGAGAAAAAGACGTGCGGTGGCAGGTTGCAGAGCATCGTGTGTCAGCAGCCTGTGCTGTGCATTGCTCTGCTTTGCTTGAATCTTGAGGCAGGTTCATGTCAAGCACTCTATATGCGATCTGCACTCTGCAGAGAGACTGATGGCGCCTTTCACCCAGCACGTTTCATTTCGTTTATAATTGTACTAAAATCGTATTGATTAGTTGGTTCCAACTCCAATTCACCAAACGCGGATGGAGGTACGCAGCGAGGGGGAGTTGCGGTATTCCTTTCTGTCATATCAGACAGATCAGTGACTTGCTACCAAGACGTACATGAGTACATCTCACATGCCCGTGCCTTGTGCCACTGCTCTGCATTACTGTGATACCCGACCTTCCATCCATCCCGCATGATCCGAGGAGTCGGCCTTTCTGTTTTCTGTACACGAGCTGCTGTGTTTCAGAGCCGTGGTTGGTTCCTGTGCAGTTTAATCACAGTAACTGCAACGGGTTCTGCTCTGCGAGTCCTAGCTTTTCCCCTGAATGAATACTGTACATTGCTCTCCAACAACAAGTGTCAGGCCGCGATGATCGGTTCTTCTGTGAGAAACGTCGGAGTGATGGTGACCGGCCGTTTGAGTTAGAAAAGGGGCCTGTTAGGACCGGTGGTTTGGATGGCAAAACTGATGCGAGTCAGTATCAGAGGGGGCGTCCATATCGCCGCGGCAGCGACGACGGATCGGATATTGCGATTGCGATGCGACAGGTTGCATCTGTTCGCTGCTGCCGCTAGTTTGCAGCCCTTACGCTGCAATTTTTCCTGTTTTTACAGTAAAATGTGCCATACTGAACAATAAAAAGCAGCAGCAGTTGCTGTTTATAAGTTGCAGCGAACAGACTGGTTTGCTGCTGGTACGCGTACGCATCGCCAACATGGAGCCGCCGCCGTTGGCATCCGTATCACCACACTGTCCATACATACGATCTTGAAGGTCTGATTGGACTTTGGCTAAGTTTGACCATATTTGAATTTTAAAAAATATTTGGTCAAATGATAATTTTTTTGTTTGTACACTTTATTTAGGTGTCAAATAAAATATACGAACAACAAATTTGCTATTTGACTAAATATTTTTTGAAATTCAAACATAATAAAAAATACAAGTCATTTCTGATTTCAGGTGTGCTACGTATAATTATTCGTCTTATAAAAAAATTATAAATTTATTTTCTATGATTACGTTTGTAATTTTAAGTTACTTTTTTTATTTTTTTTTGAATTAAATTTCTAAATACGACAGGTTATTAAGTGTGCACGGAATTGAAAAAATGGTGACTTTCCTTTTTGGATAGAGGGAGTACCTGCGCGCAAGTAAATAAATTCGAGATGAAAACGAGGTGTATGGAAACTAAACCGACGTCAATCTCCAGGCCCAGCATTTAAGAAGCTGTAGTCTTTGCGCTGTCAACATTGACTATTATGTTCTGTTTTTGTGTAACCATAGATTATTAGTGGGTTTTTTTTCTTATGAAGCTCGATTATTATTCCTTTTTTTACAACAACTGATTATTTTTCTTACTTAATTGATTTGTGACCTGAACGGTGGTGGCGTTCGTTATATCATCTGCTTCATTCCGTGGGCCCGTGGCCAATGCCCTCAAAAGAAAGGAAACACTAGAGGGGCCACCAGAATTCCAGATGATGCAGCCTGCAGAGAGCAATAAGGGAAATCCTGTATTGTTTAATAAGGCCATTTCATGTGGGTTTCGTTTGAGTTTCATTCTCATTAAATACTATGACACATCAGCGTGGTAGATGACATGACAATATAGTTATGAAGATAGAGATAAAGAGAATTTCATAGGATGGAAGAGAATTTATCTAGACGAAACTCACGATGCACTTCTTACCCAGACAATAGCTAATGCGACACTATTGGAAATTGAAAAATGAAACTCCTCGCTGGGATGGGATGGCCTGCCCTTGAAAAAGAGAAGCAAACATACATGTTCAACGGTCCAATCTTGATCCGAGTGCTCAGGTCAGCTCTTATGATAATAGTCTAGTACTCCTACTTAATTAACACGGGCACAGTTTGCCAACTGCAGAATGCACACGAGAGATACAACTCTGCTAAGCAACGCCCAAGTCCCTGCTTCCCCGGAACCTTCCAACAATTGGTAATCCGCACAAAGGGGTTTAATTAATTAATGTCTCGGCGCCCTTTTGTAGCAGCACTGGTGCCTAATTAGTGACGGGTAAGTAGACTCATGAGTATGGGTCTCTGGGCCTTGCAACGTGTCCCCCACCGAATTTGTTTCCGCTTTGTGCCACTACCAGTCTACCACTGTGCAGGTGACAGGAGAGCTGAGGAGGGCATGTGGACGGGTCATGGAATGAATCTTTTGCCTCCCATATTGAGGTAGCCCATGTGTGGTCCGCACTGCTGGCTCAGCTCAATCATGCACCCGCTTGGCCTCGGAGCTATTGCTTTCCTTCCAATTCTTTTTCTATGGGACAATGCTGTGTAGTCAACCGAAATGGCAACAGCCCAACAGCCAGAGAGGCAGCGGCATTAGAGTATTTTGTACGCGCAGGAACCCATCGCGTTTGTTTTGCGTAGGTACTGATGGGTGCGAAGTCTTGGCTCCAGGTTTGGATTTGTGATGCGGAGTCACAAGACAATAATGGCTATGCCTGAATGCACAATAAAATAGGCCCCACCCTTTTTTATGTAAATATTTTTAAAGACTCTTTGCATCCCTCTCTCTCTTATTTTAAACGAATGATGGATAGGTCGCAGAATTTGACTTCAGAAGCATGGCGTGTAGAGTAGAGTAGAGACCGGAGGGAGGAGGTTTAACGACGTATGGCTGCTTGCTCATCTCTGAATGATATGGCTGCTACTCTAGCTATCATCCATGTTACTGCCGCGCGCGTATCAGCACATGCGTTTTGTTCCTGTTCGATCAACTAACCTCACTAGCAACCTTTTTCTGCTTTGCCCCTTTAGTTTTCAACGCGTATGTCGATTGAACAACCCTTTTTCAAGGATGATCATTCGCATCTCCTCTAGCTTTTTCCTCATTAAACCTTTTTGGGCATACGCATCATGCTGGATGTTTTCCCCAATAATGCCTTGCTGATTCAAGAGATCGTTCGTTCCTTCGGCTGACCTGCAACGTTTTGTACCTTCAAATACCAAATGCACCATCTGGTGAGTGTAGCCTTACAAACGTTGTGGTTTTCTCATTTTGTCCAATCGTCTCCTAGGAGTCTTCAATTACCTACACCCTTCTGAGTTTTGTGAGGGATATAGGGATAGAAGACAAAATTCCGTCTTACTCAGAGTTCCTTATAAAAAACGTAGGCTTATATATCCTATACCGAGCACGCTGATGCTACTCCTATACTTAGTTAACAGTGCTACTAGAAGGGAAGGATAGGCGAAACTCTAGGGAATTGTTTGGGAATCTGAAAACAGTAGCGTGTCCTTTGAGATGAGATCGGTACCTGTGCGTGGAAGAAGCGACCAAAGCCCCCGGCGGCCGGCCCGGGGCACACAACACACATGACATATGTTTGATCCAGACCACAAATCCGCACCTGCTTAATTGCGGCGCGGAATGACGGACGATTCACAAGTACAGCCCGGCCCAGCAACTAGGCCGTACGTGCCAAACTTGTTGATGAGCTAGAGCGTCCTTGGCCCCTTGGAAAAGTTGACACGAAAAGACAGCATAGCAGATATGCTTATCCACTCGTAAAAAAGCCAAGGCGAAAGATTTTCGATACATGCGCTCGTGTGTGTCGAAATTCAGAAGGAAGACGGTTTTTTCTGACCCATGGATCGATTCACGGCAGTCGAGTCGTCGTCATTCATCCATCCATCCGTGTAGTCCATGTCTATGCGAGCGTAGCGTGTCAACTGATCCTGGCGTCAGCTTTTGTCTTTTGGTCCTGCAAGCAACCAAATCCATCTATCGACCGACATTGTTTAAGCCAACAGCCAGCAGTATCCAGAATGTACTGCGAAAGCGGTATGCAACCCACGGTCAACAGAGACCCAGTAGTAGTAATATAAAGGGGGAAAAAAGGCGCTTCACATGCGAGGAACAATCAGCATCGGTGAGTTTTTACAGCTGCCCTTGTCAATTGTTTGGAATAAAAAGGTGGCCGGCTTCTTCCCCCGGACAGCCACGTAGGACTACATGAATTCTCAAACGAAGGGAGGGAGCAATGGCACTGATGGATGGTGCAGCGAAGTACTACAACGTAAAAAGGCAGCTGGGTTCATTCAGAGATAAGTAACATCAACAGAGCAGAAGCGCCGGGAAGCAAAGCAAGCAACCAAACTCGGGCGCTCGGCTGCCATGAAAATACATAAAACGGCGTGGGCACGCACGGGGACCAGACCAGTGGCGCTTGACCATGCCAGGGCCAGGGCCGCATCGCATGGCGTGGCGACCACACGGCACCCGCCTTTACTAAATGCCAACACTGCGATGCGGCACACCAGCGGCCTGGCCTGCCGCGGGAAGCAGGACAGGAGTAGGAGTGGGGCACTGTACTTTGGTAGGGGTTGCTTGCACGGCGTTCACTGGGCCTTTTGCCCGTTGGACTAGCACAGAGCACAGAGGCAGGCGGGGCACCGTTGCTGCCGTCCTCGCAAGTGCAGGCCCCCCCTGCTTCCTGGTGGTGCGTTTCCGACTGGCCGACGGCGGACAAGCGCGGCGAGCACGGCCCTAGACACGGGGCAGTGGCAGTGTGGCACCCGTCGCCTCTCCGACTCCACGTGAGGCTATCCCCGACGCTACTCTATTCTCCATTGTCCCTCTGTATTATCATCAATTCACTGTTCCAACTTATTTCTCTCTATGTATCTCTCTGTGTATACGTATACAGTAGCGCTCCTACATGTCGAGTGGCAGGGCGCGCAGGAGAGGAGCCACGGCCACCTCGCAAGTACAGTACGTACGACTCGGGCGGTGGCGGTGGACAAACCTCGGATGGATGCCCCTGCCGGACATCCAATCGTTGACCTGCACAACAAGGCCGGCCCGCCGAGAAGCGGTGCACCCCGAGCAAAATCGCGTGGGCGGACCGGCGGCGGCCGCGCTGTGGCCCGGCTGGCTCCCGCTGCGCGCCCAGGATCTGCCTCCCAGTCCCCCGAACCCCACATCTTTACCTTGCCTGCGCCCGCAACCCAACGACAGCAAAAGGAGGAAACGGGCGCACGCGGACGGACGGACGCGCCCACCCCCTCTTCTCCGTTCCATTCCACCCAGGTGCCTTTCCCCCCAGTGCTCTTTTCCCCCTCCTGTGCGCCTCCGTCCGCCGTCACATCGCAAAAACCCGTCCTCCTTTCCCGGCTCCTCCCACCCTTTTCCAACCTAAAAAACCCCTCTTCCTCCCCGCCGCCATGGCCTCCGCTTCCCACCGCCAGTCACCTACCGCCGCGCCCGCCCCGTCACATAACTAGCCGGTCCTACCAGCAAGCCACCGCCCCCCGCCCCGCCCGCCTATCCTCCGTCCACCCGCCGCCGATTCCCTCTCCGACCCCGCCGCTCCCGCCTCCCCCCGACCCGCCCCGACCGGCATTGGACCATGGGGGCGGACGACGCCGCCGCCGCCGGCGACGACTCCCCGCGCCTCGCGAGCCTCCTGGCCGCGCGGCGCGCGCTGCGGGCCGGGGTGGACCGGTCGCGCGCGCTGTCCCGCGCGCTGGCGCGCGACGCCGCGCGCCTCGAGGCGCTCCGGTCGCGGCTCCCCGCGCTGTCGGCGTCCGCGCGCCCGATCCGCGCCTCGCGGGGCGCGCTGGAGCGCGCGCCGCCCCGCATCGACCGCGCGCTCGGCCCCGCCGCCGCCGTGCTCAAGGTCTTCGACGCCGTGCACGGGCTCGAGGCGCCGCTGCTGGACGCGCGCGCGCTGGGGGACGACGCGCAGGGGTACCTCGCCGTGCTCGCGCAGCTCGAGGCCGCGCTCGCGCTGCTCGCGGACAACTGCGGGCTCGCGGCGCAGTGGCTCGCCGACCTCGTCAGCTACGTCGGCGAGCGGAGGCTCGCGGACCCGGGGTTCGTCGCGGGGATGCAAGGCCGCGCTCGAGGGGCTCGGCGGCCCCGCCGCCTGCGCCGGCGGGCTCGACGCGGGCCTGCTCGACGCCGCGCTCGACCTGCTCGAGGACGAGTTCCGGCGCGTGCTCAGGGACAACTCGGCGCCGCTCGCGATGGCAGACCCCGGCGGCGGCGGCTCCGCGCCCGCGCCACCGGCCCCCGCTCGGATCCCCGCGCCCGCGGTGCGGAAGCTCGCGCTCATCCTGGACCGGCTCGCCGCGCACGGGCGGCTCGACCGGTGCGCGGCCGCGTACGCCGACGCGCGGGGGCAGACGGTGAGCGCCAGCCTGCGCGCGCTCGGGCTGGAGTACCTGGGCGAGGCGTCGGAGGACGCGCAGGCGCTGAGCCCCGGGGTGGAGCGGTGGGGCCGGCACCTCGAGTTCGCCGTGCACCACCTCCTCGAGGCCGAGCGGCGGCTCTGCGTGGCGGTGTTCGAGCGGCGGCCCGACGACGCGGCGCCGTGCTTCGCGGAGGTCGCGGCGCGCGCCGGCGTGCCTCGACTTCATCAGGTTCGGCCGCGCCGTGGCGGACGCCAGGAAGGACCCCATCAAGCTGCTGCGCCTGCTCGACGTCTTCGACGCGCTCAACCGGCTCAGGCTCGACTTCAACCGCCTCTTCGGCGGCAAGGCGTGCGTGGAGATCCAGAGCCGGACGAGGGAGCTCGTCAAGAGGGTGGTGGACGGCGCCGTCGAGACCTTCGAGGAGCTGCTCGTGCAGGTCGAGCTGCAGCGCGGCATGCCGCCGCCCGTCGACGGCGGGGTGCCGCGCCTCGTGAGCTTCGTCGCCAAGTACTGCAACCAGCTCCTCGGGGAGCAGTACCGGGCCGTGCTCACGCAGGTGGTCACCATCCACCGCAGCTGGCGCAAGGAGAAGTTCGATGACCAGATGCTCGTCGACGCCGTGCTCAACATCGTCAGGACGCTCGAGGTCAACTTCGACACCTGGGCCAAGGCCTACGGGGACGCCACGCTCTCGTCCCTCTTCCTGATGAACGTGCACTGGCACTTCTTCAAGCACCTCAAGGGCACTAAGCTCGCCGAGCTCCTGGGCGATGCCTGGCTCCGGGAGCACGAGCAGTACAAGGACTACTACTCGGCCGTGTTCCTGAGGGAGAGCTGGGGCACGCTCGCGCCCCTGCTGAGCAGGGAGGGCCTGATCATGTTCTCCAAGGGCCGCGCAACCGCGAGGGATTTGGTGAAGCAGAGGCTCAAATCGTTCAATGCGAGCTTTGACGAGATGTTTCAGAAGCAGTCGACATGGGTGATATCGGACAGGGATCTGCAGCAGAAGACATGCCACCTCGTGGTGCAGGCCATAGTGCCCGTCTACCGGAGCTTCATGCAGAACTATGGGCCGCTGGTTGAGCAGGACGTCAGCGCGAGCAGGTATGTGAAGTACAGCGCCGAAGATCTCGACAAGATGCTCAACACACTCTTCCTGCCCAAGCCAGGCAGGCCAAGGAGAGCTGGGAGTTTCCAGATCAAACAATCAGGCGACAAGATTACCAGTGCAGTGGACGGGACTGTATCGGAGTGCTTCCACTCTGAAGTAAGTAGCTTCTCAGCAGGAGTTTTGGAAATGATTGGATGCACAGTCACAGTTTGCGCAATAAGAAAATAACTTGGTAGGCAAGGATGATTTGCTTGGGGCCAGCAAGTCAAGATCCTCCCCACATGTGCGCCCAATAATGGCCCCATGATTAGAACAGCAGGAGCATGAGAAGAACATAAAAAGGCTCCTCCAGAACTGACATTGTGGGGGAGAAGATGACTGGAGTGTTTCCTCAGAGCATAATCTATGACTATGAGGTCCCCTTCCTGTCGACTTACTATTTTCAACTTCTATTGCATTCTTAGCTGTAGCAAGTATACTCAAATTCATTTTAGGAACTTATGTGTGGGGAGCAGAGGTGGTGTAATCAGTTATCTGGTACATGGTAGAAGAAAGATTGGTTGTATTATAGGAGGGTGTTAAGTTGTTTCATATGGTTATGGTATACAATGTTTTAGATCTTATGGATATGCGGTGAATACATGGGCGCATTATATATATATGGTGGCGATGGGAATGACAGCGAGGTTAATTATATGAGACAGTATACTGTTTTTTCCTTTCAAAATTTCTACCGCTGTTACAATGCAGTCCTAATTGGCTTACTACCTGGAGATGTTTATCTTTGTGCAATTCTGCTTGGTGATCGATCGTGTCTCATCATTCGATTCTGCTTGGTGATTGATCGTGTCAGATTGTGCAATTCTACTACTGATTCCATGTTCTGCAGTTCATGTATTGCTGAATATGCAACACTTTGCCATGAAATTGGTATTGTCTACCGACAAAATATGCAACACTTTGCCAATGGCTGCAATTCTTACCTTTCGTGTCGGTGATGTTTCGCTGTACTCTCTCCGTTTCAATTTATAGGACGTTTGATTTTTTTGACACCAAGTTTGATTTGCTTGTCTTTTTAAAATTTTTCATGATTATCATTTATTTTTATTGTGATTTAGTTTAGCATATAATATAATTCAACTACGAATTATTTTCACAAATATTTTGATTAAGACAAGCTGGTCAAACTCAGTATCAAAAAAGTCAAACGATCTATAAATTGAGATAGAGGGATTACGGAATTGCATATCGATGTCCTTCAGCTCATGTTAGTCGATCTGAGAGAGTGAGCGGCTCGCACTCAATGACAAACACCCAGTCATTGAGCTTCAAGTTGAATTGGGTCTTGTTTGGCTATGATAAGCTCCTCCGTTGCTGGCTTGTTGCATACCTGACGTTAAGAGATGGAAGGTCCATAAAAAAAAGAGATATGGAAAGGCGATGGACGAATTTTGAATTGATATAAATCTTGGGCCCAATAGCTGCTTGGGGCCTGCAAACGATGGGCAGGCCCAGAGAAACCAATCCAGCTCGAAGCCCAAAAAGACCAAAAATGACCCAAAAATGCTACTAGCAGTGAAGGGAGCAGATTTGGTACAATCACATCGTCCTTGTATGCAACCATGCAACCGAAGTCCAGAACACTTAAATGAGATCTTAAGGCCTTTCAGTTGTAAGTTAGTTTCGCACAAAGTCCCTCACACTAGCAATTTCTTATTTGTATAGGTAATTAGGTCCACTCCAACTCCATATTCCTTATCTCATTATCTGGATTTGGATCAGATGGCTATATATGTGTGCATGCCTGCATGGTCGCACGGAATAGACCGGTTGCATCTGATATGTTGCTAGTAATGAATGGCGAGCACAAAAAAGGCTTAATTCCCTTAAAAGAATCAAATATAGAAAAAATGGTATAAATGCCTAAATGAACTTTGTAAATCAAGGTAAAAACTGGACCTTAGGTTCATCTCAAGCCTTGAGCCAGAGGTTTTTAGGGTGTAAATAACCTTATAAGGTTTTCCTAACCTGACGTTTAATTAATGAGGAGAGAAAGGGAGAGCGAGTAGTAGCACCACATGGTGGTGGTATAGCACGGCGGTGAAACCTCACAGTTGAAAACAATTCTACACTATTTTGGTCCATCGTAATAGGGAAACTATGGGTCACGAGAGTATAGTATCATTATTGCATTTATATGACACAACAACTTCGAAGAATGTGACATGGATTGGAAACAATCTAAGTAGGATGTTTAATAACTTGCTTTTAGCACAATCATAATAATCTAAAGGCAATATATAAAACTGAGAGCCCTCTCGGTTGAGTTAAAATTAAGGGCCTCTCGGGAATGCAAAAGACTGGTGATGCCTGAAACAAAATAGAAAAGTCGACAAAAGAAAACAAAAGAAAATAAGTAAATCCAGTTCCCTTCTTCAGCGAGCACCTTCTTCTTCGATTTATGGATCAACTCTGTTGAGCTCCAGTTTTAGGTTAGGGTTTGTGTTGGGTTAGGGTTTTGAGTTGAGAAGGGGACATGTGACTAACTAGATCTAGAGTATAGGTGGGGGAGGTTGCCAAACTAATGGTAGTGTTAGGGTATGTGCACGATAGCAAGGTAGTTATGGCATCATCCTGTTGAGGTGGAGGATAAGGACCGGTTGGGGAGGGTCGATGGCAAGGAGCATCATGGCCACAATATTGAGGAAAGTGATAGATTCTACAGTGATGGTGCCGTCGGACGGTCAGAGTGATAGATCTACAACACGACGATGGAGGGGGGGGGGGCGGTGAGGCCCATGGGAGGAGGAGGATAGGGAGGTATGAGGGGAAAGATAGTCATCGTCGTCGTTGTAGCTAGGGTGTAGGGTTAGGATGAATCAAACCAAAAAAAAGGTCATGTGGGATATTGCACCTTGCGAGGTTGCGACCAAAGCTGAGAATAATCGAAATCTCGCACCACCATACAATACAATGAATTCATATGAACTCACAAAAGAGGATCACAAAATTACTATATGAGTGAAGCAAAAACAAATGGGAGGTCCAACGGAACTTCGAACCTGGAGACGAAAGGGTGCATGCGAAGAAAGAGCTAGTCAATCAAATGATTTGGAAGAACTCGAATCAAGTAAAAATAAATCGATGCCTGATGGGAGCCTTGAACCTTGAAGCCGGAGGTCGTGGAATTCTGCATCTAGATGGTTGCGGCTCTCTTTCAAGGCGGCAGTGGGGGTGGGGCGGCGGTGAGGGGGGGGAGGCGAGGGTGGTGGTGGTCGCATATAAATAGTCCGATGGGTGTGAATGGACGACTCCTATATATGATCCTTTGTGTATATGAACGGTTGAGATCGAGTTGAGGTTCGCTGTTGCCATATCTTTATGGGATTCAAGTTGTAATAAGGCAAGAGATTTTGCGGTAGCAGCCCAACGATACTCCCCCTTTACCTACTTAGGCCCACCTGCATATATGGGCCGGCTACTTCTTTCTGGAAAGTGAGGGACTTTCCCTTAAAAATATTTTATACTATTTTTTTTCTACAGATAGGATATATTTGCATTGTTGTGTATGGATGGCTTGGCTGTGGCCATAACATTTCGATCGGGTTCATCGACCTAATTATGTCTATAGGCTATTCATCAACATTTGTGACTGTTCACTCCACACGTTGGCAGAACTAGCTAGTTGTGAACTTGTGATGATTTTTTTTGTTCTGTCCGAATACATATGAGAGCTAAACATGTACTACGTATTAAGACAGTTAGACAGAGAAGTCAGATTACAACACACAACGCAGCGAGTATATAGCCTTGCGTTGACGGGCTAGCACTCGCGCACAGATACCTGCCGAAACGGTACGGTTCCTCTCTAACTTAAATCGGAAGGACTCGAGCCACTGACATTCAGATCCCGTGATCCGGGACGGGACCTGAATGTCAGTCAGACGAGTTCACTGAATTAAGTTAGGCGAGACTCATCCCTGAGCGCTGAGCGAGAGAGATATACAACGCCGGCTAGCCAGAACTCGATCGCGAGTGCCATCTCGGCCGGCACCTTTGCTGTCCAATGTCCATCCCCCACATGCATGAGCATGATGCATCCTGAATCCACCACATACGTACCTCGATCGATGTGAAACCTGCCGCTCTAGCAACCTCCAATCCAAGCGGCGGCGAGTGTCGCCGAGCCGCCGCCGCAAGGAGCGCATATATGCATGTGCGCAGCAGCCCTACGAGCGAAACGCCTCCACCTCCACCCCGGCCGGGCCCGGCCGGGTGCCGTCGTAGTTAGCTTTTTGTGCATGCACCGCGAGAAGAAACGAAGCCACGCGCGCATCCCATGCAGCCCAGCTGGATACGTTGCATGCATACACGCGCACTGCGGAGTGTTCATCCTGCCATTCATCCTAGTTCGTTGTATCATCCTGATGTAATTGATTAGGATAATCGAAAAAAAATCCACGACTGTGATGCTACACGCAGGCTGAAAAGCCGCATGGCATGATGCATGCATGTCGTGCCTCTGTACACTTGGTAGGAAAATGAAGGGAAAAAAGCGGAGGGGAATGAACAAAAAAAGCAGAGGAGAATGTGGCCTACTACTGCTAAAGTTTCAGAGTTCAGACAGCGGCCGGATAAGAGGATAACATGATCCGTCTATCTCGACCTTCATTTGTTCGTTGTCCTCCCGGTCCCCGCCGGGCCATCCGTTGCTGTCGACCGTCTCCATACGGAGAACCATTCATAATCCCCGCGAATCCTCGTTCCTCGAGGCGGTGCAGCAGCAGATTCCTGTTCCAGAAAAGAAGGGGAAAAAAAGAGGTTGCGGCGCCGAGACGGACAGCTCGCGAGATCGATTATATTCCGCCGCGTCCCTTTCCCTCGGTACCTAGAAGCTCGTAGCTTTGCTGTCGTCGATCCGAGCTCGTTTATTTATCATCGTCATCCAGTTGGGTGAGAAGATGCTGACTGCATGCAATTGCAGGGTGGAGTGCCTGCTTGCTAGAATTACCTTAATTATCTGACAGCAGAGATATACTCCTATAGTAACTGCAGAAATGGCTGATCTGGTATCCTGTTGCATACTCTCCGATGATGATCTTTGATCAGAAGGTTGCTTTCTTTGGACAATTTAAGTACATCTGTTCTTCCGTGTACGACGCCGACGAGGGAGATCAGATCGACGCAGGTTTGTCTCCTCAGTTCAGATAGTCCAGGAAACTGGTTGGACCTGGTCAACAAAAAAAAAAAAAATCCGTCCTTCAACCAGTCATTCTTTGGCATGCATGGTAGGTTCAGCGTAGACGCGTGCATGCCTATAATAAGCTCTCAACGCCAATCTCTTCTCTTCGGCGTCAGGATAAGGTCTCGGTCTCGCTGATAGGATTTCACGAAAGATACGCCGTGGAAGAAAAGGGACCATGCAAGTCGTGGAGTGGAGGTGTTTGCTGGGTGGCGACTCGCAAAGTGAGAAAGATCACCTCGCAAAGTTCCAGGCGCCAGGTCATGCTTCTTGGACGCATCATAAATCGAGAGTCAGAGACGTTTTAGCGATGGTGTTTCAGGACGCCACGTACGCTAATATATTTTTTCTATGAGTAGTAGTTGCTATGGGTACATCGGCCACAAAGACCTTGGCGACTGATGAGCATGCATATGCATAGATCGAGGCATATGCACTTGGACTTGGTCAAAATTTGGAGCAGCAGAGAGGTTGGGCGAAAGAACTAACACAGAGGAACTGATGATGTTTTGCAGAATGCAACGTTTCGGACAACAGAACTCAGCTAGCAGATACGTACAACTGAAATTCGTGCCTGATGAAACATCAATTTTCTTAATACAGCTGACTAAGCTAGTGCTATTGACGGCTTTGCAAATTAATCCCTTGGTTGCTCTTACTCGCCACGACAGTCTTCAGAGCACATTTGATCCGACGATGTGCAGTGCAGTCCGAACCACACGTACAGGAATCTGGGCTTCAGAGGCTAACTACGTACGCATTAACTTTTCTTTGACAATGGACACTCGTCCTATCTGGCAACACGTAGGCTAGCTGCGCGAGGAGGATCTGGATATTGAGCATGTCAGCTATCCGGAAAGATTACGAAAACGACGGGAACAATTAGCACCAGGCAAGGTGAGTTTGTTTATGTTTCCTCGAAGATTCATGTGTCGGTAAAATCACCCGGCCCTGCGAGGCTGCGAATCTGCGAGATATGGAAGCTAGCAGAAGTTGGCTGGAAGAGGGCACTGCACCCACTTGTGATATATATATCTGCAAGCATGTACTACGAAACAACTTCCTGCGCATTACTGCCTCGTTCATGCATGATCATCAGAACCACAATATATAACTGAATTACTAGCGGTCAACCGATGCCGTTCCATCTTATATTTATCCATGTCGAAAATAGTGGAAGCCAGTCAGCCACACGTCACTGTAGTGCTGGCTGTGCAGAGATAAGATAAGAATAGCAGATGGCGCTGATGATGTGTCACTATTGATAGTTCTAGACACAACAGTGGTTCTGTATGTTACTGTATTTGGCAGATTATTTGAGGCGGCCACTGTGCTTGAAATTATTTGATATGTGCTTCTTGACCACTACTCCACAAACGTCAAGAAATTAACCAGCAAGTAGCTAGCTAGTGAAGCATCCCTATCTCTACATCCAGCGCATCGCCAATGTGACGCCTAATCCAGATTAAGAGTAACCAAACATGCCTGGATTAAATTTAATTTCCTGTTGGTGTCATAAAATGCTTGCCCGGCCAGAACACAAGCAGGGTCCGATCCGATCTGATCAGGCAAGGTAGGGCATGATGCATGGGCGCGCGACGCAAGAAGAAAACGTGTTGGCTGGCGGTGCGTGGTGTGCATGCGCGTGCCTGCCTGTGTCCGGTGCGCCCGTCGCCGTCGCTGCGCCGGCCACGTCCCCCTCCCCCCCCCTCCACGCGTGCTCTGGCCTCCACCTCCTCCTCCTGCCCGCCTCCCTGTCGCATCGCTTGCTGCCCAGCGAAGGTAGCTACCCTAAGCTCTATCTATAAACACCCCCGCACCTCGCGGCCCCTCCTCCTCCCTCCTCTTTCCTCTCTCTCCCCGCTATCTCGGGACAGGCAGGAGAGAGATACACTGATACCTCCATTCCATATATAAACTCGCGTCGATCGGTGGTCATGGGTGTCTGAGCCACCGCAGGGCCCGCGGGCGCCATTGATATATGAGAGCACGGTTGCTGCTCGTGGCGAGGACGACGGCGGGCGGACGCGATGTCCGTAGTGGCGGCCGTGGGGCCCGGCGCCGCGGCGGCGGCGGTGTACGGGCAGATGTGCGGCGGCGGCGGGGCGAGGAAGAGGAAGGACCACGTGGTCCAGGACCAGGAGGCGGAGGAGGCGGGGGTGCGGGGTGACGGGTGCGCGGCCGAACGCCCACGCCGGCGCCGGGCTGTTCGTGCTGGAGACGGTGGAGGAGGCGGCGGACGAGGAGAGGTCGTCCATTCGGCGCGGTGTCCGAGGACGAGGAGGAGGAGGAGGGCGGCGAGGAGGTGGATCAGCAGGAGGGAGGGGGGTGCCGCGGGCGGCGCGCTCGCGTGCATGGACGCCCTCGACGACGCGCTCCCCATCAAGTAAGCACGCACTTTTAAGCTTCCACACGTGTGTGCGCGTGTGGGCGGCGGCCGGCTTCTTGTCTCGGCGATCGATCTCTGTTATTATTATGTCTGACGCGTGCGGTTGCATGCATGCACCATATATGCAGGAGGGGCCTGTCCAACTTCTTCTCCGGCAAGTCGCGGTCGTTCGCGAACCTGCAGGACGCGGCGTCGGCGGTGAGCAGCGCCCGGGGCCTGGCCAAGCCGGAGAACCCGTTCAACAAGCGGCGGCGGGTGCTCCGGTGCTGCTCCATCCGCAGGGTGGCGTCCACCTCGCTCACCGCGCTGCCGCACTTCCTGCCCGGCAACGACGGCGGCGGCGTCAACGGCGACCGCGCCGGAAGTGGCTGACGCCCGACGAATTGCCACGATCTCGACCGGTGTCGGATGAAATTAACGCATCTATGGATCCTTTGGAGTACCAATAGTTTCGATCGGATCCCACGCCCCAGCTCATCAAATCTTCTCAACCAGCAATCCCTGGTATACGTAGTACACATATCTAGGCTGCTAGGCGTTGATTTCTTTCTTTTCTTCGTTTTAGGCAGCAGCTTATTATTATTAGAAACCAATCAAGCACGTACGTACCCTCGTAGAAAAGCTTGTTGGTTTGCATGTCATTGACCTCCAAGAAGCTAGTAGTATAAGAGTGGGAAGAAGCACCATGGAGACATGCATGGAGCTGAAAGTACTTGTACAGCAGAGAGCTGCCGCTGCCACGCACGGCCTCATCAGCCCCAATTATTCTAAACAAGCAAGCAGCTAACCTTTTTGAACAGCACAAGCTAGGCGTGCAGACTACTCCTCAGCAAGTCTCATTTCATCCTAATCTCGATCTATTCATTTCACCTGATGATATATATCCTAGTGCATTTTGGACACGCGTATATATACACTCTAATTCTATCCATGTATAGTAACAACAATGGTGTATATACTTTGTCGTGTGGCTAGCTTTTACCAAAAGAGCATGCATGCAGGGATGATCAAACCATGCCTGCTAGTGCAATTGTACTATATATAGTCGATCTCTTGCTGTTTACTAGTAGTATAATCCGCTCTTTTGACTTCCTTGTGGGCAACCGGCTCGAGAGTATTAGATTTCAACCAGTACCTGCCACTGATCATGCAGCGGTACGTCTTTGGTTGATTAGAAGCATGCACAACCCTTTCCTACCTGCCAAAGATAAGGCTCCGCTCGGTTGGGCGGGCTAAACGCCGCAGACACAGCGTACAGTGCTTTAGAACAATCTGGATGCTTGGCAAAGTGGATTGAAGGGCTTAGAAGGGCAGCCGGTACTGTGCTGGCGCGTTGCGGCGTCGTGCCCGCTCTATCGAGCGGTATCTAAGGCTAGGGTCAGGGCAGGGCAGGGCCCGAGCGGTGACGTGTGTGGAGAGCGACAGGGAAGAGGAGGGCCGGGGAGAGACAAGGCTGTCGAAAAGTGGGAGGCGTACGTGGGGAAGGATAAGCTTGGAGATAGACCGACGACGTCCCCGGTGATAACGAGGAGGAGAGCCTGAGCTGCTGAAGATGGCAGCATCCAGCAGCCAGCAGCGGCAGTGTCACGTCGTGGATGGAGAGGTGGAAAATGTGGTGGCCCTGGAGGCCTGGACCACGGCGCATGTCCTCCCTCCCGACCGAGGCGCGCTGGCCGATCTTATCCGGTTCGGGGCCCCAGTTGTTGGCTGCTGCCAACCTGATTTGATTTGTTTTGTGACTGTACAAGGTTATCGTAATTTAAACTCTATATACTTACTTTGTTAGTGCGTAAACAATGTTTTGCATTTTCACGTACACGCTCACGCTATGGAGATATCAGACTAAGGCAGCTATGATGCATATAGGGCGTCGCATTTTCGTACATTCACGAGCCAGGACACGCTTCCATTAGCGATTTGTCACATGAAAGAAAGATGGGATCAAACCATAACGATAAGTAATTAGGTGTTTTTTAGCACAAATAAAATGGTATCAATGACTGTGTGCTGCGAAACCCGTGCATGTTTAGCAAACGACATATGCCAAATGGAGAGTTACTATAAATAATTCAACACCGGCCCCGTGGCGCTTTCATTTTCTTGGCCTTCTTTTAGTCACCCTATCAGCTCCATGCGCGTACGAATACTAGGAACGCCTCCCCCTTCCCCCGTGGCGATCGGTCAACACAAGCGGGGGTCGCGCTCTCGAGCCGTGTGAAGCCTTTTGCTTTGCTTGCTGTGGCCCTCTGGGCCGGGAGATGGAGAGGGGTGACTTGGTCCAAGGATGGGGCAATGGTGCACGTGTTTAGAGATCAAAACTGCGAGAGGAATGGTTTCCGACCAGGACTATAGTTGATTGGTTGACAAATCAGTGTGTACTTGAGGGCGGATCCACCTATGTTGCAAGCTACGACGGCCGCCGCGCCAGTTGGTTTCGTCTCTTGAATGTGGGATAGGGAGGGTGTCGATGAGGATAGCTTAACAATCTTGTGTGGTTCTCTTGCGATTGGTGATCGCTGCGTGCCACAATTGCAATTCTGTTCAAGATAATGCTAGCATAAATCTCCTCCTGTCGCCAGAGTGAACAACCGTGTTTTTGCTATCTTGGGGTGAAGGAAAAAAACCCCCATAAATTCAATCCACATGCACCTTGGTTTATAAAAAAAAAAGGCACTATGAAAAATGGTAAACGAGATAAAAAGAAAAAGAAAGCAACATCACTGAAGTTTCTTACTGGGCCCTTTATGGGCCAAACGGCCCAACCAAGGGAATCGAGACCGGGCCTAACCGTTTCTTCCGCGAAACAAACACCATCACCAGCAGCAGCGCAACCCCTCTGCCACCCACTCCAGTTGTCCCACTCGAGCCTCGTCCGCCGGCCGGCAACGGCGATGGCGACCGCGCGATCGCTCGCCGCGCTCTCCTCTTTCACCGTCACCCGCCAACAAGGTCCTCGACGCGCCGGCGCCTGGACGCCATGCGCCGTCGCCGCCGCGCGCGCCGCGCCCGAGCACGTGCGGAGGCTCGTGGCGGAGTTCGACCCGGCGGTCCCGCTGGACTCCGCGGTGACGCCGCCGAGCGGGTGGTACACCGACCCGGAATTCCTGCTGATCGAGCTCGACCGCGTCTTCCTCCGCGGCTGGCAAGCTGTTGGTGCGCTCGGTTACGTTTTCCCAGTCTCGATTTTTGACCTGCGTTCCGCGGCCCATTTGCACCAAAGATGCATCGCCGTCTGTCTTGAGGTGACCTGCCAGTGATTCTTGGGATCTTGGTAGGCTGCTATATATGCTAGCGGTCCATTTCCTGATTCCCATCAGTGGGTGGGACTTAAGTTCAATCACGAACAGAGTATGGAGCAGGGTCCTCAGCTCCATTTCAGAATAGGCCATGCATGTCCGATTGTACTGTTTACAGTTGGCGATTGGCGCGTTCATGCAAAAAAAAAAAAGTATCTGGATTTTTGCCCTGGATCCTTAATTCCTTATGCCCACCGTTGGTTTCTTCACCACTTAGTGATTCCAGGTTTAGTACTGCAATGGCTGAGTAGCATTTGATTTTGTGATCGACCCATGATTTATCGTTGCGTACTGCTTGTTAAATAGTAAGTAGATTGTTCATTGCAGCTACATGTTCACATGATTCCGTTTTTCTCAGCATCCGTAGTTCCTCTCTGAATGATTATACGACGGTGCTGCCTTTTAAATGTCAGTGCTCTTTTACAGGTCACATATGGCAAGTGAAGAGCCCAAATGATTTCTTCACAGGAAGGTGCAACGCCTTTCTTTATTTTCATGCTTCAGTAGTTTGAATTAGTATGACTCTTGCTACACCTTCTGTTCTGTTTCAAGGTATAGAAATGTTGGTGTAGTCATGTATAATTTCAAACTAAAAGTAAATAATCTCAAACTAATATTGTTCTATGAACAGAAAGTGGATTGCTCGTTAGTGGTAAACTGAATTTGTATCTGCATAAATTCCAAGAGGTTCCATGCCCATGAATTGATGCCAGGATCTGCCACACAGCAATTGTAGACTGGCATAAGACAAGTTATTCATTCCTTTTCTACTAGGTAGAACTAGTTCTGCTAACCCCTAACCTTCAGCATCTAATAAGATGAAACAACAGACTGGGAAATGTGGAATTTGTCATATGCCGGGATGCAAATGGGAAACTTCATGCTTTCCACAATGTGTGCCGACATCACGCCTCGCTCCTTGCATGTGAAAGTGGTCAGAAGACTTGCTTCCAGTGCCCTTATCATGTGAGTCCATTGATGAAACCCTCTAAGATGGTCCAACTTTATCCTTTTGGTTCTGTGCTTACGTCACATCCTTTCGTCATTGTTCTAAGATAGTCATGTTTTTTTTTTTGTTTTTTGTTTTGCCTAGCTGTTTCTATTTTGATCATATTTTCTGAGACGCCAGCAATGCAACTTTTAGGGATGGACATATGGATTGGATGGTACCCTCCTGAAGGCTACAAGAATATCAGGAATCAAGAACTTCAATAAGAATGTATATCCCAGGTTCTTTCTTCAGGCCATATGCTTGTCAACCCAACAACTGCACCTAATACTTCTGTTGCAAAACAGGATTTTGGTCTCATACCGATTAAGGTGGCTACCTGGGGACCTTTTGTGCTGGCCAGATTTGATGATGAGCCCGCTGAAGATAATATATATGATACAGTTGGAGATGAATGGTTAGGTAGTGCTTCAGATCTGTTGGGTACAAATGGCATTGACACTTCACTGCCACATATTTGCAGGCGAGAATACATTATCAACTGTAACTGGAAGGTTTATGTTGATAAACTGTCATGGCTAGCATTTTGATCACATGTCTCTCAAACGCAAAGAGTTTCTCTTGAACATATTATAACTGTGGTGTATTTGTTATGAAGGTATTTTGTGACAATTACCTAGATGGTGGATATCATGTTCCATATGCACATGGGGCTCTTGCATCTGGTCTGCAGCTTCAATCCTATGACACACTCGTATTGTCCATAAACCCCCTTTCTAAATAGGTTTTATTGATAATATATTTGTTCAAGTATTAGTGACTTGTGGCAAATTGAGGAGCTTGGCGAGGTCATATGAGCGATTTGTTTGGACTTTTCTCTACATTGTCGAACAGTGCTTTGTTGAAGGCACCCTTTTCACTTTGTCTTCATTCTAATTTCTTGCAGACATATGAAAGAGTCAGTGTCCAAAGGTGTGAAAGTGCACCAGCAGAATCAGATGACTTTGATCGCTTAGGGACAAAAGCTCTCTATGCCTTTGTTTATCCAAACTTTATGATCAACAGGTAGTCAGCATCAAGAACCTGCTATCTTTTACTCCTCACTTTATTTTATTTCATTTCCTAGTTGCTTACAAGATGCGTACAAGTTCTCCTTTTCAGGTACGGTCCATGGATGGACACTAATTTAGCTGTCCCATTAGATTCAACCAGGTGCAAGGTGGTATTTGATTATTTTCTCGACAAATCTCTGCTGGTACAGTACCTATTTTTACAACATTTACCGATTTATTATATCCTGCAATGAATATCACGTGCACTGCATATAATATTAATGAAATCATATTATGTCTTCCATGAATCTCAGGCGGCGTGTCATGATATAGTATGAATTGCCAACATGAGCATCTTTTTGTCACATAGATATCTTGCTTGTGCTTGACGAAATGAGACTGCTTTTTAAGAGCTTCATTCATTTGCGTAGCAATTACCAAGCTAGCTAGGTTCAATTCAAGAACTACTACCAGAAAATCTTTTTGGTCAATTAGCTGTCTACATAAACTTGCTAACTTTGCCAGTGTATATTCATGGCATGGATTACCAAAGATTCCATATGAAAACTTCTTCAGTTAACTTTCCCCTATTGAACGTGCAGGATGATCAGAGTTTTATTGAGAAAAGCCTAAAAGACAGTGAGCAAGTACAGGTACATAACTATAACATTAATTCTTCTATTATAAACTTGAGTTTTGTTAGTCCCGGAACTTATATCTACAACATTGTAAATTGCATGATTAACAACAATGATGCAATATATACCTTGATTGAGTAGTTGTCAGATGTAATGTTTGCTCTTATTATTAGAGCCATTCTGAATGAGGCAGCAGCAGGCAATAGCCATATGTTCTCTCCATGCTGGTTTTGTTATGTGTCGTCACTATGCAACATGCATGGATACATTACATCCTATATCACAAAACAAGGTGAAGAAACATAACCTTGAACTCATTTCTCGTTAACCTGCAGCATCATGAGCAAGGAGTCTATGCGGGGTGACATTGTTTGCAATAATCTTCTAGCTGTAGAGTTTTGACATTTCAAATTCTGTTGCTTGACAATGATGTGTCACACCTGCAGGTGGAAGACATTGCTCTCTGTGAGGGCGTTCAGCGGGGCCTGGAGTCGCCGGCTTATAGCGTTGGTAGATACGCTCCGTCTGTGGAGATGGCCATGCACCACTTCCACTGTCTCATGCATGATAACCTTAGTGGGTAACTATTCTCATGTGCACATCTTATTACCTGACATATGCAAACAAAAAGAATCTTGTGTGCAAGACACAAGTATTGTAATCTCTTGTGATGTGAAGCCAACAGACCTCAATTGTACAGAACCATGTTGTCCAAGGATGAGTGGGGCGATGCAATGCGATCCATGACTGAGGAAAAAAAAACAGTCTTAAAAAGGGGAAAACTATAGACGGTAGCCGATCCATGAATCCGTGACATGCGCGCAGGCCCTGTAGATGCCGGAATGGCGACAATGTCTCAGGAGCGGCGCCGGCTCTGTGAGAGTATGTAGACGATGGTGGACACAGAATTTTTACATAGGGTATGCCAAGCGTGTATGTATATGCTATTATACATGAAAAAAATGAGAAAAATTGTTGAGGAAAAAAAGAGTACCTGAGCACTGATAAGATGCACCACAAAGCTATAAGAGGAGGGCAGCTTCAACTACTTTAGCTAGCATTATTTTGTGACTTGGATCTTTGAGTACATCGATCTTAGAGTATGCTGTGGCATACGGGGACCACCTCCGGTCCGCCACTAATTGGAGTATATAATTGCGAATTGTGGATAGTTATACTGAGCCTCGTTTATATAGAATACATAACGTCTCATATGTTAAAGTACATTGGAAACGAGTGAAAGTATCGCTCAAAATGCGCATTCTAGAACTGCAGGCTCTATGCTACTTGGACTGCTTTCTGGTGCACTGGGACGCATCTTGAAGCCGGCTATTATCCCTGAAAAACCCGCAGTCGCAGGTCTCTGAAACCGTGAAACGTACTTTTCAGGATTTGCCCCCTTGATTCGGCTGCCCAGTATGGCAGGATCCTATCGATGGCAGAAGATTAAAATCCTTTACGACTAAGTTCAAGATAAACTCACAAAATTCTAAAGCAACCATTCCAATCCAAATTATCTTTCTAACATTTTTCTGTATTCCCCAACAGCCGACAAAACTAGGATTCATACAGTATGAGTACAGGCCATGGTATTTTGTAATTATAACACACAGTGCATACAGCGGTAATAACATGGAAATCATGCTTCACCACTCTCAGGACGGCCTACTCATTTATGCACGCTACAGTGTGATCACCGAAATGCTCTACTTGGTAGATGACCCTTGTCTGACATTTCACAGTTAGTCTTCAAAGAAAACGCATGCTTCATCCTTCAGAATGTTGTCACCAGACCATCTACCCAACCTTCTATCACATCTTCTATTTCAAACTCTACTCTACAGTACATCTGCAGTACATCCTTCCTGGTGACAATAGCCTCATGGGGCAGAATGTGAATCCTGCCTCTGTAAATCTTTATTGACAGTGGTTTTGCCATTTTAGTAGCTTCCATCAAAATCCTTGTGTAAGGTATACTACAAAAATTAGCTCATCCAGTGGCGCCTAGATGAACTACATATCATTCACCCTTCGAATGACTACATTTTTGCACACAGAACTTTCAAGAGCCAGATGGGCCATATTTTGTAGAGGCATACTTAATTGCACCAGGGCCAAACTTCTTGGCAAGGTATGGCCAAAAAAGTACGTCATTTACTGCAAAACAAATCAGCATTAGACTGTATGTATAATACAAGCACTATGGCACATAAGGCGGAACAAAATATATTTAGAGCCAATTGACTGATAAGATCTGCAAGTAGTTTGGTCTTTTAATATGCTACATTTTGCCTCATCTTTTTCAAATTGACCTTTCCTGGCCTATATCTATTCTAATGCCTTATTCTAATTGTATTAGTTATTTTATCAGGTAATTCACATGCTAAGAATATGAAACTTACCTGCTTGAGAATCAGAAGAGTCAAAATTACGGATGTTGGGTATGTGTTGAACAATGTGAAAGTCACTTCCATGCAGTCTTTTTATGAACTCATTTGACATATCTATCAGAAACATCTGGTGGAGTGTCCTAATATACTTGATGCCTCCAGGTACAGCCTTTAGATTTCTTAAACCAGCAAATTCCAAAAGATGTAGATTCATCATTGTTCCATCCTCTATCTCAATCCAATTCAGATGTTCCATGTCAGCTAATTGCAAAGCTTTGAGCTTGGGGAACCATCCTCTACAAAATGTTAGCTGTTCACCAACATATGCCCCGAAGAGCAAAAGATCAACAAGATTTAACATGTGGGAGAAGGAGCTAATAGGATCCTTTTTCAGACCAGACCAGTCCAATTTTAACTGTGTTAACTTATCAGAAAATATCAGTGGGAGCATGCCTCCCTCCAACTTTCCTGCCAGCCAGAAGAACTTCAGAGTTGGTATCGGCTTTAGAGCTTTTAAGTTGAGAATCTCATTGATATCACACGTGGAAATAAGTAGTCTTCTCAGGTTAGGCATCTCTGCCATGGAGTTCCACAACTCCACAACATAGCTTTGTTGCACTTCTATTATACCCAAACTTCTGATCAGTGTCAAGTTCCTCAGCTGTGAAACCACATTCATATTTGCTGAAATAGTATACAAAGCTTGCAGATTCTGCAGATGACTAATATTACCATGAAATTTTGTAGAACCAAAGCAACCCAATGATCTTTCTTGAATATCTTGGAGTCTGAAAACATGTAAATGTCGTAAATTGGTTAGCATAGTAATTTCCATTGGCAACTCCTCTACATTGCTGAATCTGAGATCCAAAACTTGTAGGTTTATGAGTTTTCTGAATGATGCTGGTATCTTCTTCACTTTCGTGTGGGACAAATCAAGATAACGCAGATTATACAATTCTGTGACCACACCTGGCACTTCTTCAATATTGGCAAATCTTAGACATAGAACCCTCAGTAGTCTGAAGCGTGTTAAAATATCACATATCCAAGAAGATGGTACTTCAGCATCAAATAAAATGAAAGAGCGGAGTCGTGAACCTGTTAAAGAATTTAAGGACTTTGCACCTCGTTGGATGCTTAAACGGCGAGCTTCATGTACAACTTTGGATGTACCAGTGTCGCCATATGCAATACCAAACTTCTCCCTTTTAGCAATGATTGAAGTTACCTCTCGCACAAGATCATGCATCAGAAATGTTTTAGCCCTTCCACATGCATTCCTTTCTGTGACCTGAAGAAGAGACCGCTGAATGAGCTCCATAAGATAGCACTCAGCGACTTCCTCCATTGTTGTTCCATC
This sequence comes from Paspalum vaginatum, assembly GCA_030272315.1. Taxonomy (NCBI): domain Eukaryota; kingdom Viridiplantae; phylum Streptophyta; class Magnoliopsida; order Poales; family Poaceae; genus Paspalum; species Paspalum vaginatum. The sequence goes on along the minus strand of CM059021.1, from coordinate 2,174,593 downwards.
TCCTCTCTCTTCCACAAGACCTTCCGCGATCCATAGCTTGGAAATCTGTTTTCTTCGGATGTTGTAATCTTCAGGATAGAGGCTGCAGTATAGAAAGCAACTCCTCAGATAGCTTGGGAGATCGTTCAAGCTCAAATTCAGGACAGTGGAAATCCAGTTGAGCTCTGGATTGTTCGCTAATTGCCAGTTAAGTTGGTTGCAGAAAAATTTCCACACCTGCTCTTCTAACTCACGGTATGATAGAATACTTCCAATGATTACAATGGCCAGTGGCAATCCTTGGCACTTGGCAACGATTTTCTTTGCCCAAGATACAAGATTCTCAGGACAAACATTATCTGTTGATGCACGAAATGCTTTCTTACAGAATAGCTCCCAAGACTCCTCATATCTCAGTGTTCTGAGTTCAATGACATAGCTGTTAACTGCCAAAGAAGACACATCTTTTCGCCGGGTTGTTATCAGCACTTTACTTCCACAGTTGTTTCTGACAAATGCATAGTTCAAAAATAACCAAGCATCCTTATCCCATACATCGTCCAAGACAATAAGGTATTTTTTGTCCCGCAGATAGCTTTGTATTACGTCAACTAATTTCATGCGACTCATGGTCATGAAGCCAGTTGTCATGCTTTCTCTCTGGTCTATTAGCTGATTTATGAATTCTCTGAGTACTTCTTCAGCTTTGTAAGTCTGAGATAGAGTAACCCATGCATGGCAATCAAAAGTTCTTCTGATTTTTTGATTCTTGTAGACAGTGCTTGCAATAGTAGTTTTACCTACACCTCCCATGCCAAGGATGGAAATTAGAGTTCGATCTTGCTTCTCCTCAAGAAGCCATTGAGTCAACCTTCCAATTTCATCAACATTCCCCACTATCTCAGAGGTATCAGTTAGGTAAGCAGATTCTGACATACAGAGCTGATCTGGTTTCTTTAAATCGTTACTCCTTTCTAGCTGACCTACCACGATACCATACCGATTCCTCATTTCCGTTAGCCTCTGAATTCTAGCTTCTACTTGACTAATCTGGGTTGGTAACTTCTGCCATGATGCAAAGTTCTTGACCTGATGGAACTTCCTCTTCAAGAAGCTACCCGTGTCTGCAGCTTGTACAGTAAGGTAAGCATACTCATCAACGATGTCTTCCACCTCATGAGCGACATCTCTAACTTGGTCCAACCAGGCATCAAATGCCTTGTCACCATCTTTCTGTGTACCGACCTGGCCAATAAAGGCATGCAAAATAGAAAGCTCGCCCTGGATTTGTTTCATGCTATGCTCAAAATCTGTCAGAATTGGAGCTACTTCAACCACCTCGGAGCCAATCCTCTCTAGCGCCCCTTGCCCCAGGGAATGGGCAACTTTTCTGAGAACAACAAGCAGGGCATCTGCCATATCTTCTCCGGTGACTGGAAGATTATCACTTTTTTCAGGTTCTGATACGTGTATTTCTGAGCAGTAGTCGTACACTGTTCTGCGATCATAGGAGGAACTTGAATAAATGCCAAGTTATTCAAAACACAATATTATTGTGCAAAAACGGAGCTAATGTGGGATGTAATCAAACAGTGTGCGGTATTCAAGACTAAACGGGTTGCTCTATCCGACCAGAACGCAGAATGGAGTATAAATAAATCCAAGAACGAGGTTTGATTACCGTAGCCCTACTATTCAAGATCCATCCACGACAGTCATGGTTCCACTACCCAGGGTTTGGCCTGGCCCGTTGGCCCGATGGCCACAATGTTTTCGCTGAATTCGTGGCAGCAGCGTCAGGTATCGGATTAATACCGGCGGACCGAACGGGTCAACAGGGGGAAAGGCATCTCAATCTATCTCCATGGCTACTCTGGAAGCATGGGAGCAAGAGGTAGCAGAGGGGGAGGAGATGCAGGAGCAAGAAAGCGTGCCTACCTCGGCGTCGGCGAGAAGAGGATAGGAGAGGCAAGCCGGAGGAGGAGCCGGCGATCGGGCGAAGGCAAGCCGGAGGAGGAGCAGAGCTGCAGAGGCGTAGGACGGCGCAGAGCCTCAGGAGGAAGACCAAAATGATGACCCTCTCTGGCTCTCGGGGCAAGGCTGAGGCACTAGTCAGTCTCCTCACACGACACGTCACTCGCATTTTTTTTTTTTAGATAAATACGTTAGTTATTCGGTGTTTTTTTTTTGAACAATTATCAGTTCTAAAACTTAAAAAGCAAAATATTTTGTTGTAGAAAATTCAAAGCATATGAGCAGCAATATTCTCACCTGTTTAGCATTGAAAATGGAGCTTAGACAAGTCCAGCAGATCGTATATATGGCCATCTATAGTATGAAAATGATATTATAGCTGCACTGTGTATAGATCGAGATTTGAATATAGATGATTGACTCAGCTTCATGATATGGGCAATTAAAAGAAAATTTTGAACCAAAGGTAAGTACTTACTTTACATGGAGTGGAGGTCGATCGATTGCGTTGAATTAATTTGGAGAGCAAGCCGGTGGGTAGGTGAGTCCAACGGTCAACATCTTGTAACTCAAGAGCTGACTCGAGCTAGAGCCTCCATACCCGATGCTAGCAGCCGTTGATTTGGTCCCTCGCTGTCTGTTGACCCCTAGCGTAGAGCAAAGATCGGAAAAAAGTCTTCCTTGTTGCACGCTGTTTTTGCGAGCAATCCATCCAACCTCATTCCCTTGATGACGTTGCTACCTGATCTCAGCAAGGATCCCTTGGAAAAAAGTAAAAACAAATTAACTGCATGCTGTGAGAACGTAACGCTTGTGTTCAGGAACCTAATCAAGGTACTCCAAGCTAGGTTTAAGGTTGGACTGATCAGGGACCAGCTCGCGGTGGCAAGAGAAGTTGTCCTCAAGCTAGACCGTGAGCGGGCGCGAGTCCGTCAGATTGCGGAAGGTGACGGCCGGGCCGGGATAGTTTGTTCCTGGTGGCTGGTGTAGTTTTGTTTGCGAGGATCGACGACAGAGGCTTGCCCTTAGCTTATTTTGGGGTTGACAAACTCGCTTGTGCATGACAAACAGCCTATAAAGCTGGCAAGCTTAAACGAGTTTTTTTCTTTTTTCTTTTGATGAAGAGACGAGCTAGAGCTTTGAGTAGGCACAGTCTGGTAAAAGAAAGCTACATGGAGGCAGCTCGCGAGCGCAAATACATATAATAAAATGAAGGCATATGGTTTGCAAAATATGATTCATCGTATCAGTGAAACGATGAATGTGTTGGATTTAAAATGCAGCGCACACAATATGGTAGGCCCTGCTGCCACGTAGGCTTCAACCACCGCGAAAACTGCTCGAGGAGGCAAACAGACGGTTTCAAGAGTTGGAGGAGGACGGATACACGGTTTTGTAGAAAGGGGAGGAAAATCAAACTAAGGTAATAGTTGGAGGGGGTCGAAAGGACTTCTTACTCTAGTGTGTGTATATATATGTAAGGCCCAGCCCTACTTAACCTGAGCCAACATGTTTGTTGGGCCTAGTCAAGCAAGCAAAACAGAGCACAAGTTTTGAGGAGCCCAAGGGCCACGAAGAAACTGTCAGTTTCTCCTTTTTTTTTCTTTCTCGAAAGGGTGGTACTGGACATCTCTTTTGATGGAACATTTGTTGAACAAACTACCGGTCTCAAGCAAGTCGAAATCAAGATCCACTAGGGCTCGCACGATCTACGACGCCAAACTTAATTTGATACTCTGTTATGTAATCCAAATCAGCACAGCTAAGAGAGTACATTTACTACAAAAAGAACGCGTCTCCAGTACATGGAAAAGCTAGTCCCCTGAAACCATAAACAGTCAAGGGTTTACGTTCAAAAAATAAACAGTTAAGGGCCAGTACGTTATCGATCCCAGCGTTAAGAAAATTCCTTGAACTCAAGATAATTTGACCTGTTATTACACTGATAAACTGATATGTATGGACGGCGTATAGCAAAATTGCATGTAAATTTATGTGGACAAAAAAAAAAAATGTCAAGCATGTCACAGGCACCATGGAGGGATGCATCATGAAGAATGTTGGCATGCAATTCATCAAACATGTTACAGGCAACTCAGCCAAGACACAGAAAAAGAAAAGTTGAGGGTAAGACGGCAGGCTCAAACATGCCGCAGGATGGCAGCCTATTTCTGAACATTATATCATCAGAAACACAAATAGAGTAGCTAAGAGGCGTGGAAGACGAAGCGTATTTTAGCACACAATTTAATTTGCATGGAGCCATTACTGAATACAAACGACATTAGCATGACAGAAGATCGATCGATCGATCTCTGGAGCGTCTCTCACACGGACACGGCAGCCTTGACTGATGTAGTATCGCAGAGCAGCAGCAATTCAGGTTACCATATGCAGCATGCAGGATTCAGAAAAACAATAATCGTCGTCGATGGCGTGCGTGCAGGCAAAAATCGCTCTGAGTAGAGATACAGGCAAGCACGGAAAGCCGCCCTAGCTGGCTCCATATATGATCTCTCTCTGCACCACCGCCGCCGCCGCTGATCGATCCTCGACTGCTTCGTTTCATCAACCGATCCCGCCGATAAATATGATGCTCGGGCGGCGGCGGTTTGTGAACATGGTGGCGGAGAAGTCCTGGAGCGGCGGCGTGTGCTCGCTGCACCGCCTGGACGTCTCCGAGCACCTCTTCTACCCGTCGACGGCCGAAGCAGAAGCGGCCAGGGCCAAGCCAGAGGTCTCGGAATTGGGGGCACTGCCGGCGCCGACCATGCGCTTCCAATCGACGCCCGGCCTTAGGTACGATCAGCATCTCTTCGCGCTGGTGAGCCCCCGGAGCAGCGAGAGCAGGATCCTCTGGGGCAGTCCGGCGGAGAAGGCCCTCCTCTGCGACCTCGACTCATCGCCGCGCTCCATCTACGACCTGCTGCCAGACCTCCGTTACAAGGGAAAGCTCCCCATCACCATCTCCATCGCCCGCCCTGGTGCTGCGGAGGAGGACCTCTACGTCATGAGCTCCATCCCTTTCTCCATCTCTCACTCTACGTTCGCCGTCCTCAGATTCGGCCGCCCCAATCACTAGGTACCTGGAGCCTCCCGATTCCTGGCAGTGGCAGTCCCTCCGGCCGCCGCCCCTGGACGAGCGCCTCACCCCCGTTATCCGCTCCCACGCGGTGCTCCACGGCGGCCGCACCATCTGCGTCACGGCCCAGGCGCGCGGCGGTGACGAAGACGGCGACACCGCGGGCACCTACCTGTTCGACACGGTCGAGCGCAGGTGGAGCGAAGCCCCCTACTAGTGGCACCTGCCCTTTCTCGGGGGGCGGAGCCGAGTACGTCCCTGACCTCAGGGTCTGGCTGGGCTTCGCCGGCGACAGCCTCCGCCGCCTGTGCGCGTGGGACGACCTCGATGCTGCTGTTGAGGAGGAAAGGCCGCCGACGCTCAAGCATCAGTGGGAAGAGACTCTGCCCGAGGATTGGATGGCAATCAGCGCCGCGGCATCGTCAACCTTGGGGAGGGCAGGTTTTGCATTTTCAAGCTCATCGAGGATGTCGAGGGCAGAGAAGATGACGACGACGACGACTTCCTCTCTTATCATCCGCCCAAGATGCTGGCTCTGCTAACCGGCGTGGAGATCTCTCCAGGACCAGAACAAGAAGGAAGAGGAGGGCTCAGGTTCGTCAAGCACAAATCTTTATATTACGTCTTCACGCAGGACAAGATCGAGTGGGTGCTATAGGCAGGTTGTTTGTCAACCTGTTAGTAATCCTTGCTTCTTTCTTCTTTTTTTTAACTTTTCTCACACCATGTTTCTGTCCCTGTTTTGCATGCACCTACTTTATTTTTCTTCCTAATAAAGTTACTGCTATGCATTCCATTCATGTCAAGATGTATGTCAAGTTAATACTGAAGAGCAGTCCAGGCACGTGTGAGAATGAATAACTACTGCAAGAACCTGGTATGAAATCTGGTGGGAATGATTATATCTGTGCGGTTTTGAAAACCTAAAATCTGCACCTCTACTTCATTGTGTACCCTTGTGCCCATCAGACTTCCTAGTACGACGGAGTTTGGATGAGGCTTCTCCTGCAGACGCCCAATCATGCTGCCATTGAGCACGCAAACAGCAACAGTTTCAGAGCCCAACATAATTCCATCGTCAAGCAGCGGGTGCTTCTCCAGGAGCTGCACCAAAACACGACAAGTGGTGCAACTTTTAACTGATTACGAAGCAGATTGAAATCGCCAGAAAAGTGCAGTTTTCAATCAATGACGCTCCGCGTCCAAAACCGTATAAGTGTTTCAATCCGACAGCGCCTAGAGGAGTTGAGGATGGCGGGCCTGACCATGGATTAGCCCGAGAGTGAAGCCGACTGGCCTCGTTGTTCGCTGCCATCTGCTTCAAAGGCGAAATGTCATGCAGAGTCAAGCGAAAGGTGATGCAAGAAAATACAAGACGCAATATACACCTTCTTTCAGCTACATAGGGTCCAGATCTAGAATTCCATTCTTTCGTGGACAAATTTTAAACCACATGATTTCATTTTTTTCGTGGGAGGGAGTAAATATGTATTTCTTCTATTACCCTCTTAGGTGGTAATATGTCATAAAAGCCATATAGATCGATGGTCCATAGTTATTTCGGAGTATAGTAACAAAACCCTTGAACAAATGTTTTACCACTTTTCTGGTGGGCATTTTTCAGCAAATATGCAACCGAAAACTCATGCTTCAGCCTCAATGGAAACAGACGCTGAATATTTCCTGAGCTTATCTTTGTTGACATTAGCAAATTGTTCCAGAAGCTAGGTTCGAAACCCACACACGAGACACTATACAAACAATGGCTCATCTCGAGTTCCTCTCATCGACTGCCAAGTGGAGATGAGCTCATGAGCCCCTGTGAGTAGGGGCATACTTAGTTGCACCAGGGCCTAACTTCGTGGCAAGGTATGGCACAAAACAGAAGTTATTTACTGCAATAAACACAAATAAATTTTAATATGCTGTACAATACACAATACCTATGGTGAATAAGAAAGAGATGGAACAAGTGTTCTTATTCAGTGAACGAATAATTTACCTGCTTGAGAATCAGAGGATTCAAAAATATGGATGTTGTGGATATGTTGAACAATGGGAGCCTCATTTCCTCGCAAGCTTCCTAGAAACTCTTCTGGCATATCTGTCAGATACATCTGGTGGATTGTCCTAATATACTTGATGCCATCGGGTACAACCTTTAAATTCCCTAAACCAAATAACTCCAAATGATTTAGACACATCAATGTTCCATCCTCAATCTCAATCCAATTCAGATTGTCCATGTTAGCTAATTGCAGATAATTGAGCTTGGGGAACCATCCGGAACAAAAAGTTTAGCTGTTCCCCGCAGGATGCTCCGTTCAACCGCAGGTCGATTAGGTTTAACATGTGAGATAAGGAGCTAACAGGATCGTGCTTCAGACCAAACCAGTCTATCTTTAACCAAGTTAACTTCCCGAAATGATAAAATATCAACGGAAGAACACCTGCTGCTAACTTTCCTGCCAGCTGGAAGAGCTTCAGATCTGGTAAGGGCTTTACCATTTTTAAATCAAGAACCTCCTCCATGTCACACTCAGAAATAAACAACCTACACAAGTTAGGCATCTTTGACAAGGAATTCCATAACTCTGTAATGTAGCTTTGCCGCACTTCCATTATAGCCAAACTTCTCAATAATTTCAAGTTCCCCAACTGTGAAACCAAGTCTTTATTGGCTGAAAACAATCTGTAAAGCTTGCAGATTCTTTAGATGAAAAATGTTACCAGGAATTTTTGTAGCACTCAGGTAGTTCAATGATCTGTGTTGAAGCTCATGGACAACAAACACATGTAAATGCCGTAAATTAGTCAGCATAGTTATTTCCAGTGGCAGCTCCTCTACGTAGGTGAATCTGAGATCTAAAACTTGCAGGTTAACAAGTTTTCTGAATGATGCCGGTATCCTCTTAACTTTTGTGTACGAAAAATCAATATAACGCAAGTTGTACAACTCTGATATCACAGCCGGCACTTGTTCAATATTGACAAATCTTAGGCATAGGACCCTCACCAGTCGTAAATGCGATAAAATATTATGTATCCAAGAACATGGTACTTCAGTGTCAAACAAAATGAACGAGCGGAGACGTGAACTAGCTAAAGAATTCAAAGTCTGGGAACCTCTTTGGATGCAAACGCGGCGAGCTTCATGGGCAACTTGAGCTGTACCAGCATCACCATATGCAATAACAAACTTCTCCCTTTTAGCAATGATTGAAGTTACCTCTCGCACAAGATCATGCATCAGAAACGTTCTAGCCCTTCCACATGCATTCCTTTCTGTGACCTGAAGAAGAGACCGCTGAATGAGCTCCATAAGATAGCACTCAGCGACTTCCTCCATTGTTGTTCCATCTCCTCTCTCTTCCACAAGACCTTCCGCTATCCATAGCTTGGAAATCAGTTTTCTTTTAAGCTTGTAATCTTCAGGATAAATGCTGCAGTATAGGAAGCAGCTCCTAAGGTAACTTGGGAGATCATTCAAGCTCAAATTCAGGACATTGGATATCCAGTTGAGCTCGGGATTGTTGGCTAATTGCCAGCTAAGTTGGTTGTAGAAAAATGCCCACTCCTGATCCTTTAACTCGCGGTATGACAGAATACTTCCAATGGTTACAATGGCCAGTGGCAATCCTTGACACTTGGCAACAATTTTATTTGCCCAATATCTTATAGTTTCAGGACAAATGTTATCTTTTAAAGCATGAAACGCCTTTTTACAAAATAGTTCCCAAGATTCAGCATATTTGAGGGTTTTAAGTTCAATGACATAGTTGTCGGCTGCCAAAGAAGATACGTCTTTTCTCCGGGTTGTTATCAGCACTTTACTCCCACAATTATTTCTGACGAATGCATAGTTCAAAAATAACCAAGCATCTTTGTCCCATACATCATCCAAGACAACGAAATATTTTTTGTCCCGCAATTTTTTTTTCATTACCTCTACTAATCTCGTACGACTCATGGTCATGAAACCACTTTCCACGCTTGCTCTTTCGTGCATTAGCTGATTTATAATTTATCTTAGAAGTTCCTCGACTTGATAAGTTTGAGATACAGTAACCCATGCATGACAATCAAAATATGTCATGATCCTTTGATTCTTATAGACACTGCTTGCGATAGTAGTTTTACCTAAACCTCCCATACCAAAGATAGCTATCAGAGTTCGGTCTTGCCTTTCTTCTAGTAGCCATTTTTCCAATCTTCCAATTTCATCAACATTCCCCACTATCTCAGAGTAATCAGTTAAATAAGCAGAATCTGATAGGCAAAGTTGATTTGTAAGCTGCAAATTGTTATTCCGGTGTAATTCACTGACCGAGAAGCCATATCGATTCCTCATTTCTGCTAGCTTTTGAATCCGTGCTTCTACTTGACTGATCTGGATAGGGAACTTCTGCCATGCCGCAATGTTCTTGATCTTGTGGAACTTTCTCTTGAAGAAGTTGCTCGTGTCCACGGCTTGTGCAGTAAGGTAAGTATACTCATCAATGATGTCTTCTACCTCATGTGCAACATCTCTGACTTGGTCCAACCATGCATCAAATGCCCTGTCGTCACCAGCTCTCTGTGCACTAACTTGGTGAATAAATGCCTGCAGAATCGAAAGCTCACCCTCGATTTGTTTCATGCTATGCTCAAAATCTGTCATGAACGGTGCTGCTTCAACCACCTCTTTGCCAATCTTTTCTAGTGCTCCTTCTCCAAGGGAGAGAGCAACCTTTCTGAGAACAACGAAAATGACATCTGCCATATCTGCTCGACTTTTCAAAAATTCAACATCTTGTTATTCATATAATTGCTATATTTCTGAACAAGATCTATACGCAGCTCGGTAGCATCTGAAATGCAAAAAAAGTAGAATTTTAGTTTGTTTAAAAGAAATAAACAGGACTATAGTCAAAATACCAAGTGGAATTCGTTCAAAAATTGAAGCAATATCATATCAGATAGCATGAAACAGTTGTGAAATAATTAGCAAGAAATCTGTTCAGAACGACAGCATGCAGTTATTAAAAAAAAAAAGGTAAGGCCAGAAAGGCTCACGTATCGAGACAACTAGCAAATTCATCAAGCGAGTGAGGTTGGACTCCCCTAGCCCTGGTGTAGTATCCATCAATCCATGGGGACAGTCGCGGGGCGGATCCAGCCCTGGTACAAGTAGGGAGAGATGAGAAAGAGAAGGAAGAAGAAGGAGGAGGATAAAAGACAAGTTAATTGCTTCGTCCTGGATCCACCAAGCATCCAGGAATTCGTTCTGGCCGGTGCTCTTGAGATGTTCGACGGATTGCTCACAACAGCAGCGTTCAATAACTGTTTGCTCAACTCTACGGGTCAACAGAGAGCGCAGCGAAGATTTCATCCAACTCATCCCACGGCTGGTGGCAACAATAGCAGATCTGCAGATAGGGAGGGGAATAAGAGAAAGCGTCGATGCGACATACCTCGGCAAACTGCAAATTCCCACGGCTCCGCTCTAGGCAGCTCTCTTTGCAAACTTTCACCGCCGTTTTGTAAATGCGAAATGACGCAGAGACAGGTGTTGCTACAAAGTCGCCGGGATCTGGTGTCGGCTGCCTGCGGAAACATTCAGCCCGGCCGTTTTTTAAATATACTCCACAAATGCTGACCGTTGGACACGACTAGGGGTCGCTACGGCTGGTGAACACTTGTACCCGGCGTGTCCTGGCTTGCGAGAATTTGGCAATAAAAACAATCTAGTATTAATTTTATCCAAAATAAATTTTAGGGCCCCACCTGCCATGGACACACCGTTTTTCCCATCGAACCACAGCATAGACGAAGACACTCGCATATGCATATCACCGTCGACTATCATGTCTCCAACCACCATACAAATATATAAATAGTGTCACTTATCCTAAAGTTAAAGTTTTAGAAAGATATAATTGCTCATGGGGACTTAAACTGGTTGGGTAGGTTCCATCAGAGAACTTGCATAAAACTTTGTAAGTAATATTTATTTTGTTGTGACTCGTTTAATCATTAAAGATACTTTTATTCTAAGAGGCATAATGGTACAAGGTACTCAAGCACAAGTGCTCAGAAAAGAAATAATGTCGTCGCATCCAGTGGCGGACCCAGGAAAAAAATTTAGGTGGGGCGAACTTTAGGTTCAAACTAAACAAAAAATACAAAAAAAATACATACACGAATTTCGTAGAGTTAAATTCGTGGGTCAGCCCACAAACTTAAGCTAAATTCGCGGGTATAGACCTAAAAGCATGGGTTTCTGGCCCACGTTTTCTATCGCTGTTCGTGTAGTGGCCGTATATCCGCGCATTACAATCACACAAATTATAGGGTGAAGAGTCAATTTTGTTTTTTTTTTCAGGCGAAGACCCAATTTTGTTCTTGCACCATACACTTCAAAGTACATCAATATGTATGTTTTGCAAAGATCAATGAGTAAGTGATAACGAAGCGACCACATTTCTTGAAACATCGATAAATATTACGAGAATATACACGCTATTGGCTAAGCAATAATCACGCCTAGATCTTCTAGATTTAGCCAATTTTGTAATCGCATAATAAAACGGTTGTCTTCTTTGTTTATTGAAATCATTGTCTTCTTGCTGCTGTAATAGTGTAATGCTAATGCTGGCACCTCGCACTCAGCCGGCTCCTACCAGAACTATGAATCGAATGGATTACCTATTGTGAGCTCTGTTCGCTTGCTTTGTTGGTCTTCATATGGTAGCCCTGCTGTCCAATACAGCCCAGCCCAGCCCAGCAAGCACCTACGCCTACTTGACGTTTGCACTTCGCAGCACGAGCACCAGAACTCGGTAGAAATTTATGGGAGTGCTAATGCTCGTCAGCTAAGAGCTGGGGCGACCGCCCCACCTCGCCTACAGGGTGGGTCCGCCCATGGTCACATCATTGAGCAACGGTATATAAATTGATCTTTAAAATGAAATCTAGTGCTTGAAGGGTCATAAACACCTTGTTAGCACACATAAAGCACCAATAGATCTTAAACATTTTATCCGCCATCTAAGCACCAAGTGGCAAGCGCTAATGATGTGGACTCTAGACACCCCAATTGTACATGCTCCAAGTATCTCTCTCTCTCTCTCTCTCTTGCATATCTCCACTTAATTTTAATAAAACAAATCCTCAAACATATGTACAAAAAGCTAATGACATCATATATCTAAAAATAGAGGGAACACCAGGCTTCCATTGATCCAAAATATAAATCCATCAAACTTGATTTCTCTTGAGTCATTTTTTTAAAAACTTAAAACGCCAATGACTGAAACTTTACATATATATCATAGCAAAAAGGTAGACACTACTCGATTCATTTTGAGAAAAATAATTATCACAATATAGGACTCGTTTCATTTAAGATAATACATTTTTATAGGTACTACTAATCAAAGTTTGACTTAGGACAAATATTTTTATACTCATATTTCTGATCAGAAGAATTAGTATTTGAGCAACGGAAAGTCTAGTGTTAATATGTAGAACTTACGATGCTCCAAGAACGCTAATTGTTTTCTTTCACAAAAATTGAACTAATAATTTGTGAACCATTGTTTAGAGAAACAGATTAGTCCATTTCAGCCAAAGCATGTTAACCGTTCGGTGGCGATGCAGTGGCCGGCTCCAGCTATCTGCAGGTCTGGTAATTTTTCTGAACCAATACTGTGAACACCGGTCCAGCTTACAATGCACGAGTCATACAAACTAGCGGGGATACAAACCGCAGACCTTGCAGTCATAAAATGTTAGGAGAAATTTTACAGTGTTTGTAATTAACTATAGCTCTTCATTGGTCTACATCTTATAGCTAAAATAAAAGAGAAACCTATTAAAAATAACTTAAGTTGTAGTCCAAAACTTAAAAATGATAAGACAGAAACTCAAATTTTATGACCATAGAATAACTACAAAAGGGTACACAGCATAGGGTATACAGCATCCGGATCGGACGAAGCGCGCGGTGATGGAGAGTCCCGGCGCGAGCAGTGGACGGCGGCAGGACCTGCCCCTGCGCAAACGACGGTGGCCCTACGTACGCAGCTACGCAGGCGGCCGGCGGCGGCGTTCGTACGAGATCATCGATGCCTTGGATTGGAAATACTGATTAGACCATTTACTAAATTACCCTTTTTTTATTAAATGGGTTCAAAGGCTGCATCTACGGCCCATATTTTACGGCCCATATTTTATTGGCCTGGAGGAACTCACGGTTCCTTCCAAGCACCGTATCATGCCTCAAATGTTAAGCTCAGCAAGCTAGAAAAGAAAGCCACTCTCAGTATCTTAATCTCAATTACTTGCTGCCTGTTCAAGCAAATGTTTTACTACTTTTCTTCTGCACATTTTCAGCAAATACACAACCCAAAACTCATGCTTCAGCCTCAATGCCAACACACTTAATATTATTTCCTTAATTCATCTTTGTTCACGGTGGTAATTTGTTTCAGTAGCTAGGTTCGTAGCCCCTCAGACGAGACACAGTAGAAACAATGAGCTCATCTTGAATTCCTCTCGCCGACTGTCAAGTGGCAGATGGGCCCCAGTAAGTAGGGGCATATTTAGTTGCACCAGGGCCTAACTTCGTGGCAAGGTATGGCACAAAACAGAAGTTGTTTACTGCAATAAACACAAAACATTTTTACTCTGCTGTACAGCATACAAGATCAATGGTGAATAAGAGACAGAACATAATGTTTTATCTAGTGAGCCAATAAATTACAAACAATCGAGCTTTTAAATAGCATAGATTGGTTATAGAATTTAGTTTGATCTTTACTAACCTATATTAATTTTGAGAATGTCTTACGACACATATTAGTTTTTCCATCAAGTAATTCACATGCTAAGAAAACGACATTTACCTGCTTGAGAATCAGAGGATTCAAAAATATGGATGTTGTGTATATGTTGAACAATAGGATTCTCATTTCCTTGCAGGCTTCCTAGAAACTCCTCAGGCATATCTGTCAGATACATCTGGTGGAGTGTCCTAATATACTTGATGCCATCTGGTACAACCTTTAGACTCCCTAAACCAAATAACTCCAATTGATTTAGACACATCATTGTTCCATCCTCTATCTCGATCCAGTTCAGATTATCCATGTTAGCTAATTGCAGATAACTGAGCTTGGGGAACCATCCTGCACAAAAAGCTAGCTGTTCCCCACAATATGTCCCATTCAGCCACAAATCGACTAGGTTTAACATGTGAGATAAGGAGCTGATGGGATCCTTCTTCAGACCAGACCAGTCTATTTTTAACCATGTTAACTTATCAAAATTGTAAAATATCGCTGGAAGAACACCTGTCTCCAACTTTCCTGACAGCTGGAAGAACTTCAGACCTGGTAAGGGCTTTACCCTTTTTAAATCAAGAATCTCCTCCATGTCACACGCAGAAATAAACAACCTACTCAGGTTAGGCATCTTTGTCAGGGAATTCCACAACTCTGCAATGTAGCTTTGCCGCACTTCCATTATAGCCAAACTTCTCATAAATTTCAAGTTCCCCAGCTGTGAAACCAAATCTTTATTGGTTGAAACAATCTGTAAAGCTTGCAGATTTTTTAGATTACAAATGTTACCAGGAATTTTTGTAGCACTGAGCCAATTCAACGATCTTTGTTGAATGCCATGGACGACAAACACATGTAAATGCCGTAAATTAGTTAGCATAGTTATTTCCAGTGGCAACTCCTCTACGTAGCTGAATCTGAGATCCAAAACTTGTAGGTTAACTAGTTTTCTGAATGACGCTAGTAACATCTTCACTTTTGTATATGAAAAATCTATATAACGCAAGTTATACAATTCTGTGACCACGCCTGGCACTTGTTCAATATTGACAAATCTTAGGCACAGGACCCTCAGCAGCCTGAAACGTGATAAAATATCACATATCCAAGGACATGGTACTTCAGCGTCAAAGACAATGAATGAGCGGAGCCCTGAACTACCTAAAGAATTCAAGGTCAGGGCACCTCTTTGGATGGATAAGCGGTGGGATTCATTGGCAACTTGTGCGGTACCAGCACCACCATATGCAATACCAAACTTCTCCCCTTTAGCAATAGTTGAAGTTACCTCCCGCACAAGATCATGCATCAGAAATGTTCTAGCCCTTCCATATGCATTCCTTTCGGTGACCTGAAGAAGAGAGCGTTGAGTGAGCTCCACGAGGTAACACTCAGCAACTTCCTCCAATGTTGTTCCATCTCCTCTTTCTTCCACAAGACCTTCTGCTATCCACAGCTTGGAAATCTGTTTTCTTTTAATCTTGTAATCTTCAGGATAGAGACTGCAGTATAGAAAGCAGCTTCTAAGATAACTTGGGATATCATTCAAGCTCAAATTAAGGACATTGGAAATCCAGCTGAGCTCTAGATTGTTGGCTAATTGCCAGCTAAGTTGGTTGTAGAAAAATGCCCACTCGTGCTCCTTTAAGTCACGATATGAGAGAATACTTCCAATGGTTACAATGGCCAGTGGCAATCCTTGACCCTTTGCAACAATTTTATGTGCCGAATGCCTTATATTTTCAGGACATGTGTTATCTTTTGAAGCATGAAATGCCTTTTTACAAAATAGTTCCCAAGATTCAGCATGTTTAAGGGTTTTTAGTTCAATGACATAGCTGTCAGCTGCCAAAGAAGACACATCTTTTCTCCGGGTTGTTATCAGCACTTTACTTGCATAATTGTTTCTCACAAATGCATGGTTGAAAAATAACCAAGCATCTTTGTCCCAAACATCATCCAAGACAATGAAATATTTTTTCTCCTGCAAATAGCTTTGTATTACCTCAACCAATCTCATGCGACTCATGGTCTTGAAACCACTTGATATGGTTGTTCTTTCGCCTATTAGCTGATCAATAATTTCTCTTAGCAGTTCATCAACTTGATAACTCTGGGATAAAACAACCCATGCGTGACAATCAAAAGATGTTTTGATCCTTTCATTCTTGTAGACACTGCTTGCGATAGTAGTTTTACCTAAACCTCCCATACCAACGATAGCTATCAGAGTTCGGCCTTGTCTGTCTTCAAGTAGCCATTCTTTCAATCTTCCAATTTCGTCAACATTACCCACTATCTCAGAGCAATCAGTTAGGTAAGCAGAATCTGACATGCAAATCTGATCAGTTGGCTGTAAATCCTTACTCTTGTTTTGTTCACCTACCGAGAGGCCGTACCGACTCCTCATCTCTGCTAGCCTCTGAATTCTAGCTTCTACTTGGCTGATCTGGCTAGAGAACTTCTGCCACGCTACAAAGTTCTTGATCTGATGGAACTTTCTCTTGAAGAAACTGCTTGTATCCACACCTTGCACGGCAAGGTAAGCATACTCATCAATGATGTCTTCTACCTCATGGGCAACATCTCTAACTTGGTCCAACCATGCATCAAACGCCTTGTCACGAACTCTGTGCACTAACCTGGCCAATAAAGGCCTGCATAATCGAAAGCTCTCCCTCGATTTGTTTCATGCTATGCTCGAAATCCGCCATGATCGGTGCTACTTGCTCGGCGCTAATCTTCTCCAGTGCCTCCTCTCCCAGGGAAAGAGCGATCTTTCTGAGAACTAGAAACAGGGCATCTGCCATGTTTTCTCCGCTTGCTCAAACAGTCAAACTATCACTTTTGTCAGAATCAGGTACCTCTCGTACCTATCTTGATGAGCAGTATTCACACACGCAGCTCTGTGATAGTTGGGGGGAAAATAGCAAGTCAGTCAAAAGACAATATTGTTGTGCAGAATGAAAGTAGCGTCAGAGTGCATCAAATGGAGGCGAGCTAATTAAGAAGAAAAGGAATGTGCTGTCCGACTAGGAAATACTAGTAAAATTCTAAATAATAGAGCGAAAACTACGCACGACTGTTCTTTTGAGATTAAATTCACCAAGAAACACCGAGTCATGATCCCTGTAACCCTAGTATCCACGGCACTCATAATTCCACTACGCAGGACTTGGCTTGGACCGATGCCCTTAAGGTGCTCGACGAATCGAGAGAAAGAAGGATCTCCATCTACGTCCCCGGCTGGTAGTATCGGGGCAAGAGTTAGCGGGGAGGGATCGAGGACGTCCGGACGGGAGGAGTGCCTACCTCCGGCGAGCCGCGGACGGGAGCAAGACGACGCGAAGGAGCACTGCGCATCCGTGGCCGCGCCCCCCGCTCCGCGCGGGCATCACTTTGCAAATTGCAGGGTAGCGTTCGCCGTCCCTCACCTCGCTCTGGTTCAATCATTCAGCGCCCCGACTCCTCCATTGTATGCAAGGCAGAGCCACGGCGCGGAACTCCTCGAGGAGAGTACATGCCCAAACATGTGAGACAGCAATCATAGGGTGAGAGTGGAGTTTCGGTCAATCCTGACTTTACTCAGACCGTGCTAAAACATGTGAGCCATTTCTGGATACAGAATATGTAGAATTATGAGCCATCGCTATTAAATGAGTTACCTCAAAGATATTCTCTTTGTCTAAATTGTAAGTTCAAACTATGTTCATATTTATATTATATGTGTTGATGAATCTAAACACGTATTGAACACATATATTGAGAAATGAATGAATAAAATTGAGGTCAACTCTTTACAATTTGTGACGAACAGAGTAAGAAATAATAACATGTATTTTTTTGAACGAAAATGGCAGTTAAGAGAAAAAAATTTAACGGATACACACATCAGTCTGAAGACCGAAAAAGCCACACCCGAGCACTCCCAAGGGGAGAGGGACACACACAAACAGCTCGAGGCTAAACCCAGCAAGAACCTAATACAGGGAACGCGAATCCTGCCTAAAACGTAAAATGTCTTCTTTAACTCTCAAGGCGATCTGAATAGGGGAAGGGCGTTGTTCTCGAAAATTCCTATAGTTACGCTTTTTCCAGAAATTTCATAACATGTAAATCAAGATGCCATTGAAGTCGCGCTTTTGTTTTTTCGAGAGCAGGGAGGTCGCTGCTTTCCACTAGTCCCTGATGTTGGTGGCGCAAGCAGGGTCAGCGACAGGAAGGTTCATGCCTTCCCAAGCCAGGGTTTGACTCCACACATCGCGAGCAAAAAGGACAGTGGAAGCAGAGGTGGAGACCAGTCTCAAGGGGCCCGTTGCAAAGGGAATAGGATGACTGGTGGGGCCAGCCCCTGGCGGCGTGGTTATTGGCAGTAAGAAGCTTATCCTGCAGAAGAATCTAAGTAAAAATCTTGCATTTTGGTTCTGTGTGTGCCTTCTAGACAAAGTTACCTTGAAAGTGACCGTAGGACCCGAAAAACTAAGCTTTGTAGGCTGAATTCACTGAGAAGGTTCCATCAGGGGACCATTTCCAAGCAATGGAGTCTGGCGAATCAGGTTGCAGTTGGAAGTCTCGGAGCCCAGTCCAAAGAGAAACAAACTCCTCAATCTGAAAGGACGTGATCTTACTCCTCAAAGTTTTGATCCAATTCCCTTCGCTAAGCTCATAGGCCACCAAGTTGTTCTTTCTTGGGACTAGGTCAAAGAGGTGTGGTGCTAGAGTCTTTGGTGCCATACCGTCGAGCCAACTATCGTGCCAGAACTTGGCCCTCTAGCTATCCCCAACTGTGATGATGGTGGAGGCGTTAAAAAACAGTCTATCCACCCGGTTACAAGGCACTTCAAACCCTTTCCACGGGTGATCCTCTCGCACCCAATCTTGACAAACCCAGTGAAGCCGAAGGGCATGGCCAAACTTGTCGAGGTTGAGGATGCCGAGTCCGCCGAGGGCCTTGGGCTTGCTAACAAGCGGCCAAGCAACAAGGCAGTGACCCCCATTTGACTCGGCCTTCCCCTTCCAGAGAAAGGACCGGCGGATCTTGTCAATGCGTTTATGGGCCCAGACTGCAAAGGGAAAGACGGACAAGTGGTAGGTGGGCGTGGAGGACAGAACAGAAGAAATGAGCGTGAGCCGGCCAGCACGGTTTAGCAGATATCCTTTCCATTCCACGCTAGGCGGTTTACAATGTTCTCAATCAGTGGTTGGACATGGATTTTCTGAAGTGGCCGGGTGTGAAGCTAGAGGGCTAGGTACCGGAGAGGAAAGTCCCCCAGGTCCCATGAAAAGGCTGGAGCACGTGTTCAAGGTCGATGTCCTCGCAACGGATCGGGTGAATGGAACATTTCCCAAGATTATTAGTGACCAAGCCTAAGCACCAAGTGAACAATAACAACACCTCTCTATGACCAAGCCAGCTCGGCTCTACAAATGACTTTAGTATCAAACGCCTAGTAATTAACATACTAGCACGTTAGCACTATATATAGATCTGATCACCAGTCATTAATGTGGTACCAGCACAGGACTGGGTCAGAGTTGGCCACAGGCCCACGGTGATTGCTAGCAAGGACCCCACAGTCCACAGTACATGATTAGTACAATTGACGTGTTTAGTAGCAACAAAGTGAAAAAAAAACATTTTACCACTCTCAGGTACTGCCTGCTCATGTATGCGGCCACCCTGAAAATATGTGACTACAGAAATGCCCTGCCTGTCCAATAACTATTCTGGCGGTCATTTTTCAGGGAAAAACACATCTTCCAATATAGTAGTATTACTGAGAGTGCCATATTGCTTCAGTAGCTTCCATCGAATACCCTCAAACCCTTGTATCAGTTATAGCGACAGACATGTTCTGGCTGGCACCACCAATGCTACATACTGTTCACTCTTCGAATAACTCGCCACAAAAGAACCACACATTCTTGCATAAAGCTCCCGGAGAACTGTCAAGGCTAGACAAGCTTCATTCTGTAGGGGCATATTTATTAATTGCACCAGAACCGAACTTCTTGGTTAAATGTTGCAATGAAATAAAGTCATTTACTGCAACATCAACAAAAACCCCTTTTGTTAAGAAGTATAGATATAACAGAAACACTATGGTGAACAAGAAAGCGAGACGGAACAAAATGTTTTGAGTTAGTTTTGCAAGCAGTGGTCTTTTAGATAATTTTTTGCCTCATCTGTTTTACTTTGATGTTTTTTTTGACTAATTTCTACTGTGGTATCGTATGACAACTATATTAGTTTTTTCAGCATGTAATTTACATACTAAGAAAATGGATATTACCTGCTTGGGGATCAGAAGAGCCAAACTTATGGATCTTGGGTATGTGTTGAACAATGTGACTGTCAATTCCTTGAAGTCTTTCTATAATTTCATTTGGCATATCTATCAGAAACATCTCGTTGAGTGACCTAAAGTACTTGATGCCCTCAGGTACAGCCTTTAGATTCCTTAGACCAGTAAGGTCCAAAAGATGTAGACTGGTCATTGTTCCATCCTCCAACTCAATCAGATTCAGACGTTTCATGTAAGCAAAATGTAGAGATTTGAGCTTGGGGAACCATCCACTGCAAAAAGTTAACTGTTTCCCACCGTATGCCCCGTCGAGGACCAACTCAACTAAATTTAGCATGTGAGACAATGAGCTAACAGGATCAATTTCCAGACTAGACCAAAACACGTGTAAACGTGTTAATTTCTCAGTTTTTGTGAACATTGGTGGCAGCATGCCCCCCTCCAATTTTCCTGACAGAAGAAAATGCTTAAGATTTGGTAAGGGCTTTAGTGTTTTCAAGTCAAGAATCTCATCCATATCCCAGGCAGAAATAAGCAACCTGCTCAGGTTAGGCATCTTTGTCAGGGAGTTCCATAACTCTGCAATGTAGCTTTGCCTCACTTTCATTATTGCCAAGCTTCTTAAAAGTGTCAAGTTTCCCAGCTGTGAAACCAAATCTTTATTTGCTGAAACAGAATGTAAAGATTGCAGATTCTTCAGGCAACAAATATGGCCTTGAATTTTTGTACCACTGAAGTCATTCAATGACCTTGCGTGAAGATTTTGGATTCCATACACATATAGATGCCGCAGGTTACTCAGCAGAGTAATTTCCAGAGGCAACTCCTCCACGTAACTGAACCTGAGATCTAAAACCTGTAGATTTCTAAGTTTGCCGAATGATGCCTGTATCTGCTTCACTTTTGTGAGGGACAAATCTATATAACGCAAATTATACAATTCAGTGATCATGTTTGGCACTTGTTCAATATTGGCAAACCTTAAGCACAGGACCCTAAGTAATCTGAAGTGTGAGAAAGCATCATATATGCAGGATGATGGTATTCCAGTGTCGAACAAGATGAAAGAGCGGAGCCGTGAAGTTGCTAAAGAGTTTAAGGAGTGGGCCCCTCTTTGGATGCTTAAACGGCGAGTTTCACAGGAAACCTGGTCTATACCAGCATTGGGATGTGCAATACCAAACTTCTCCCTTTTAGCGGTGATCAAAGTTACCTCTCGCACAAGATCATGCATAACAAATGTATTGGCCCTTCCACAGCCATTTCTTTCTGTGACTTGAAGAAGAGAACGTCGAGTGAGCTCCACAAGGTAAGTCCTGGCAACCTCCTCCATTGTTGCTCCATCTCCTCTCTCTTCCACAAGACCTTCTGCGATCCATAGCATGGAAATACGTTTTCTTGTAATCTTGTAATCTTCAGGGTAGAGACTGCAGTACAGAAAGCAGCTCCTCAAATAGCATGGGAGATCATGCAAACTCATATTCAGAACACTGGAAATGCAATTCAGTTCTTGATTATTAGCTAACTGCCAGCTAAGTTGGTTGTAGAAAAATGTCCACTCCTGTTCCTCTAACTCACGGTATGATAGAGTACTTCCAATTATTGTGATAGCCAGTGGCAATCCTTGACACTTGGCAACAATTTTCTCTGCCAAAGACCTAAGATTTTCAGGGCATATGTTATCTTTTGATGCATGAAATGCCTTTTTACAGAATAGCTCCCAAGATTCAGCACACTGAAGAGTTTTAAGTTCAATGATATAGCTATCAACTGCCAAGGAAGACACATCCTTCCTCCGAGTAGTTATCAGCACTTTACTTCCATAATTGTTTTTGACAAAAGCATAGTTTAGAAACAGCCAGACATCTTTATCCCAGATATCATCCAGGACAATGAAATATTTTTTGTCCACCAAATAAGTTTTTATTACCTCAACTAATCTCATGGGACTCATGGTCATGAAACCACGTGCCATGTTTTCTCTAGGGTCTATCAGCTGACTTACGATTTCTCTTAGTAGTTCTTCCATTTGATAAGTCTGAGATACAGTAACCCATGCATGACAATCAAAATGTGTTCTTATCTGCTGATTGTTGTAGACACAGCTTGCAGTAGTAGTTTTTCCTAAACCTCCCATACCAAGGATGGCAATTAGAGATCTGTCCTGTTTGTCCTCAAGAAGCCATTGTGTCAATCTTCCAATTTCATCAACATTTCCCACGATCTCAGCGTTATCTGTTAAATAAGCAGAATCTGACAGGCAAAACTGATTGGCGAGTTGCAAATTGTTCCTCCTGTCTAGTTCACCAACCGAGATGCCATAGCGGTCCCTCATTTCCGATAGCCTCTGAATTCGAGCTTCTACTTGACTGATTTGGTTATGTAACCTCTGCCATGCTGCAAAGTTCTTGATCTGATGGAACTTTCTCTTGAAGAAGCTGCTTGTGTCTACGGCTTGCGCTGTAAGGTAAGCATGCTCATCAATGACGTCTTCCACCTCATGGGAAACTTCTCTCACTTGGTCCAACCACGCATCAAACACCTTGTTACCGACTCTCTTTGCACTAACCTGGTCAATAAAGGCCTGCAGAATAGAAAGTTCACCCTCGATTTGTTTCATGCTATGCTCAAAATCTGTTATGATCGGTGCTACTTGGACCATCTCTTTGCCAATCTTCTCTAGTACCTCTTCTCCCAGGGAAAGAGCAATTTTTCTTAGAACTACAAACAGGGCATCTGCCATCTTTGCTCTACCGGCTAAAAAATGATTATATCTGTGTTATACTACCTGAAATGCATAAGCAACATATTATTCTTTGATTTTTAAAAAAGTATGTGCTGAGTCAAAACTTCACATGGAATTTGGTCAAAGCAGACGTGGTACGAGATAGCACGAAATGGTTTGTGATAACGAGCAGAAAAACTGCACCTTTTGATTAGCAAGGAGATATTTCAAAGTATACAAGGCCATAAAAGATTACCTATTGAGGTGGACCAGTGAATTCATCAAGGGGGCGAGGTATCCACGACGACAATCATGGATATGCACCCAGGATTTGTCTCTGTCAGCTGCCCACAAGGTGTTCGGCAGATTGATCACGACAGCAGCTTGCAAGAAATCATCGCCCTATCCTATGGGCGAACAGAGCGCGCGCGCAAGAAGATTCTCCTCGACGCCACGGTTGATAGAATCGGATCAAAAGGTAGCAGACTGGGTAGGAGGCGCGCATACCTCGGCTTGCAGAGGAGCAAGACGAACGCAACGCCAAGAATGGTATCAGAG
Organism: Paspalum vaginatum; assembly: GCA_030272315.1. NCBI lineage: Eukaryota > Viridiplantae > Streptophyta > Magnoliopsida > Poales > Poaceae > Paspalum > Paspalum vaginatum. Next base: position 2,151,145 of record CM059021.1, on the reverse strand, counting down.
ATACACTGGCAGAGAGGTCGGAGGAGGCGCCGAGGCGGGACTGCGGGAGCGTTATGGAGGGCTTCAACGCCGCCGTGTTGTGGGCATTACTCTGCAGAAGTTTCGCCGCCGCCGCGGTCGCTCACGCGGGTAACAACAGTCAGAACTCAGAAGCAATGTCCTTCTAGATTCCTTGACGTTGCCGCGGCTACGGTGTTGACTGCGGATGCGATTGTTTTGCTTGTCTGGAAGAGTCCATTTGAAATTAGTAGGTACATTTTCGTCGCCGACTAACAATTTCAAACGTGTCACAGTGCACACTGATTTCAAAGTTGGCTAATATTTTCCCTGTCCGGTGCCATTTCACCTGTGAAGAAAAGAAAGGTTGTTTCAAACCACAATAACCCATATACAGTATTACTTAATTTTCAAAACAATACACCATTAAAAATCAACACATACACTTGAATTGGACTGGTCTTAGTCAAAGCTATCAAGTTTCGACCATCAGAAGTCATGAGTATCAGTAAGCTAAACTGATCTAGAGTGTGCCTCTAATTAGTTATTATCCATTTTACTGTGTTGTTAATATCTACCAGCAAAAGAAAAGACTATCACTAATCACTCCACTGCTCTAAGTTCAAATTATGTCAAAGTGTTTGACATGTTCAACTGCTGAGACGCCTCGGACTTTGGATGCTTTGATCCCGGATTCTGATACTTCTCAGCTTTCCGCTTCTTGGTCTGAGCAACCAATATTTTTACATAAGAAATGTAAGCATCAACGTCAAATTTTCTCTTGCAACCAGCGTAATTCATGTAACGTATCTTTCCAAATACTGGACGCTCCTTCCAACCCTGAATAATCAGGAGCACAGAGTAACTTGTGAGCTTTAAGAGTGTGACTAATTATGTAACCACATAAATAATCTATTATATTCTTGTGAAAAGCGTTGACAGATATTGCAGTCTTCCAACGAAGTGACCCGCTCAAGTTCACCAACCTGATCATGGACGCCACATATAGACCACATGCAACCGACATAGCCACTGGGGTCCCTGCCATCAATATGGTACTGCAAAAGATTGATTAGTTACACTATTTCATAGGAGTAATATACTTACGAACCAACTGTGAATACCAGAAGGCAATTGCTATTACAAAATCTAATCTATTCACCAGGTAAAAGAACAAGACAGCAGGTATGCGCGCTACAGGTATATCTTCAAGCTATTTTGCAGTCCCAGAATGTAAAGTTACTGCAGCTTCTCAGGGGCAATCTTTAACATCTCTTAGCGCAAAAGGATTAGGGCAAAATAATTAAAAAGAAGGTAGATAGCATTAACATCGGTGGAAGATCAAGTTCACCTTAGTTCAAAGGAATGGTGATTATTCATGACTAGAAATGTTACTGCCTTTTCTCTGATCATACAAAATAATACTACAAACAACTACTTAACTCTGGTGATTTTGGCTTACTAAAAATCACCAAATCTCAAGGGACAAAAGTACAAAATTTAGACAAAAACTCAGGAACCGAAAGCTTACAGAAACAGTAAAATCTCAAACTACTGCATACCTAGGTGAGTAAGTGTGACAGCAGAAAATATAATTTAATGGGTAATAAAGTGAATGTAACTGATATCATATAGCAGGAATTAATACAATTACAAACTTTGTGAATTTCAGGTTCTTGAAATGCAATGTTACCAGCAATTTATAGAACCCTACAAACAAGTGCGGCTAGTTTCCGTTTCCCCCTAATTTCTTGCATTTAGTGAGTAAAGGCAAGTTTCCATGAACAAGAAAAAATTTTGAACTCTGCGATGCATTTCAAACATCTTCCAAAATTTACCTTGTCGTTCAAATATATTGCTATCGAAAGTGCTTCTTCAGGTCCACTGGTCCATTCTAGAATCTTTTTGGCCCAATACATTCTGCAGGAAACTATTGTGTCAATACAAGGTAATCTCTTATACAGAGAATATGAATGCAGAAATAAGCATCGACGACACTGATAGGGACCCTTGATTATATAGCAACTCTATGATTTGATGCCTAAGGTGATAACGGATTGGATTCCTTAGGGCTTTTTTGGATAAACCCAATCCATACATACTGTGGGGAATAATTTTCCCCACAATACACATGGATTGGAGGAATGTTTTCCTCATGTATCAAAACCAGCCCTTATAGATGGGATCCATACTTCTAAACAAAAGCTCAATTATCCAGGGAAATAAAAGAATTCGTTGAGCTTTGGGAGGCAATTGGTGGGGTGACAATGGATGCTACCACAGAAGATGAAATTAAATGGCGGTGGACTACATATGGCGAATATTCAACTAAGAGTGCATATCGCGCCCAATTCTAGGGCAGTTTTTCCAAGATCAAGCTGCTACCAATCTGGAGAGCATTGGCAGAACCCAAATGCAGATTTTTCGCCTGGACACTTCTCCATAGGAAACTGCTCACTGCGAAAAATATGCTAAGGAGAGGCTGGCTTCAAGACCCTATATGTAGACTATGCAAACAAGAACCGGAAACAATTAGTCATCTCTTCAAGGACTGTGTCTTTACAAAAATGGTTTGGGACCTGCTTCTTCCTTGGTTCGGGCTCGCGTCCCTTAGAACAACTGACCAGCAAGGGTCAGTGTACAAGTGGTGGAGAAGATTACGGCCAAAGTGGTTAAGCAATAACGAAGAGCGTTTGACAGTTTGGTGATCTATTTTTGGTGGGAGATTTGGAAAAAGAGAAATAGGAGGTCTTTTCAGCAAGTGGAGAAATCGGTAACGGAGGTGGCTTTCATCATCAAGGACGACCTGAGCCTTCAGCAAGCGGTGAGGAGTTTTGTGTGATTGTCGTTTTCTAGGTTCTTGAGTTTTTATTTTTCCTTTTCGAGAGTGTGAGTATGGCTGTTTGGTTTGGTGATTGTGTAGTGTTTCTTTCTCTCTTCTAATAAAGTTTGAGCCGTGGCAATCCTCTTGCCGCGCTTTCCCAAAAAAAAAGGGGCGCCGCGCGATCTATGGTTATGTTGATGCAGAAGTACAATTGGGACCTTAGGTTCACTGATGGTGAGGTCAAATGTCGCCACACCAGATGTTAGAGAGGTCTCTGGGCTATGAGGCGACATCTAGCAACTTGCGGTCCACTAAGTCAGAAGAAGATGATGTTGGCTGTGTCGAGCGAGTCCACTCTAGTGCGAGGAGCATGGAAGTGGGGAAGGTGCGCTCGTCAGTCATCTTAGCTGGCATGTGGCCGCTAAACCGCAAGGAGTCTCATAAGCCTCATCATCCCAGATGCCAGAAGGGAGCCAGTGAAGGTAGTATTGCAAAGACCATTGTAAGCTAACCCACCCTTACATCAAATGTAATTGAAGGGCTATGCTGTTCAAATAGGAGTAAAAACTGTCTTATCAAAATATGAATGCTTTTGCACTATAACTGAGTACAAATAAGAAAACTTAATAGTTAGCACATGCTACTGTCACGTATTCAACTAATTTGTAAGGGACAATGAGCTATTGGAGACCATGACATCGATATTTGACTGCATTACGCATTAATTCTGTTATTAAGTAGATAAACAAAATCCAAACAATGTTAGTTCAATGAGAAATATGGCATGACCATCAGCCAGTTCCATGCTATTAGCATAAAAAAAACAAATAAACACGCATCACATAAACAGGCTAAAACCATGATATAGTGAAGTAGGTATGAATTATGTTACCGCATAAATCCATGCATTTTTCCATGGTGCACCATCTCCAACTGAGATGCATTCCAGAGCTGATAAAGGTTGTTAAATGATGAACAGATAGCCAAATCAGGAAGTGGATAAAATAAATTCAATATATGCAGTAGAGTAAGAAAATATGCTAATACATACAGGATCAAATGTTTTTGCGCTTTCTAGTTGCTCTCTCCTGTAAGCCAAAATAAAACGCTAGTTAACAATAGCCATGTCAATCATGAAACCTTTTGATCTTAGTCATACCAAGCAGGTAGATAAATGTAATTAGCACATAGTACAATGATACAACTTACTCACGTATAGATATGCTCTCTTTTATCAGCAGCATGATCCATTAATGTCTTTCTAGCCCAGTCCCATGCACCAACCAGTGAATCATAGTGAGGTTGGTAATAGCAGAAGTTGTCAGCTAGCTCCCTCCTTATTATCAGCTCCTCCAAGAATGCATCAACGGACTGCATGCTATTATTCAGTGTTAGACAGATGGATTCAAGCTTTAACACTGATGATAATGTTCGCTGTCTGGCCACTAGAAAGATATAGTTTAGCCATTTAGTGTAGGTTCTTAATCTTTTAGGAGAGTAACATGAAATTAAGCCAACACACCTTTGGACTAAGATGGCGGCGCTTTTTTGCCTCCAGAGCACACCGCTGTGCGGAAATGTGCCCAAAATGTAAGTATGGTGAAAGGCAAGACAGTGCATGTGGCTTTGTAGGGTCATTCCGGCCTGTGTCATAGCTCCTGATCCTCTTTGTCAAGAACCCATCTTTGCTCCCCAGAAGGACCTCCATCGCTGCTGCCTCCCCTGGCTCGCACCAGTCGATCTCAGGCACATTTTCTGCCTCACTGTTCCAAGAATGCAGAATCATTTTGTAGCCATCATTAAGAAAGTATGTATTTACACTCCAGAAGAAACTGTCACCTACTAGCAATTCACTGCACCCCGCCCCCCCCCCCCCCAAAAAAAAAAAAAACGACGCACCTGCAAACCCTGTCGATCATGGCGTCCCAATCAGTGACATCCGGCTGCTCCCCATCCCATGGCGCTAAAGCCGGCAACTCGGGGTATTCCACCAGGTACTCGTCCATCACCTTGCTCACCTTGCCCCTGAAGGTTCTGGCAGAGTACTCCAGCTTCCCTGACGCGGCCCAGACCGGCACCACATTGTGTGCGTCCACCTACATTCACGTCGCCCCTGAAGGTTCTAGCAGAGTACTCAGCCTGGAAGATTCCAACTTTATCGGGATCCCAGTGCCCTCAGGCCCCTCACCTGGTGCACGGCCATGCCGGGGGCGTCGCGCCGCAGCTCGGCGACGACGGCGTCGAGCGCCTCCCGCACGGGCCGCAGCGGCGAGAAGTCCGCGACGAGGGCGGACGCCCCGAGGCGCCGCACCAGCCCCGGCACCTCCGCGGGCCCGCCCTCGAGGAGGAAGAACGGGATGCCGCGGGCGCGCGCGTCGGCGGCGAGGCGGCGGAGGCCGCGGAGGAGGAAGCCCAGCTGGCGGCGGCGCGCGCCGAGGAGGAATGGCCGCGGGAAGAGCGCGAAGGCGACGGCGATCGGGGCGGACGCGGCGGCGAGCCCGGCCGCGTGGAGGAGCGCCCAGTTGTCCGCCAGGCGCTGGTCCCGCAGCATCCAGTACACCACCGGGCCGGGCGCGCGGGCGGGGCCCCCGCCGCCGCCCGGGTGGAGGACCCGCACGCGCGACGGGTGTACCAGGGCTGGGCTCGCCGGCGCGTTGGCCGGCGGCATCGCGGCGGCGGCGTGAGATGATGGCGCGTATAGGAGAGGAAGGGGTGGCGGTTGGTTCGATGGAGAGGAGGAATTGGTTTGCCTGGTTGGTGCATAGACCACGTCTTTGGCAAAGGGCAAGGGGAGTCGAAGTGGGTGGCCGTTGCGGCGAGGGAGAGGCCACGCGGGCTGCGTTTTTTGAGAAAAGTGCTTGGGAATTTGGGATAGGGCGGCGCTCCGGGCAGCAGCGTACAACACTAGGCATTTATAACTTCTGTATCGTGATTTTGCAAGGTCTAAGATATTTCATTTATTGCCTTTCATTCAGTTCATGGAAGGAAATGAAATTGCGGCAGCCACACATTATACCGTCCTCTCTCCGTCCCAGAAAAAAGCGTCGCATGTCTTGATTTCAGTGCACATTCCGGCATGTGTTTTATTCAAAAATTAAAAAAATAAATTATATAAAAGTACTTAAGGTTACAAACATAATCATACAAAAATTAATGATATTTATAAAAAAAATTGAATAAGATGAAGGATGGAAGGTAGCACGCTGAAATCGAGTGCGACGTCCTTTCTGGAACGGAGGGAGTACCACACAGGCACATACTCATTCCATCCATCCAGCACGACAATACCTGCATTCAGGCGGCCTTAATATGACACGGCTATTCTGAACCAACAAATACTGTGAACTACTGTCACATTCACAGAAACAACTTGTACGTCGAGCTGTTCAATCTAGCGGTGGATCAATGATAAAAATAAAAATTACACTTTGCAATACATGCGGTGAATGCAGGCCGTAGGCAGCGACTTAAACCCGTCTTTCTCGACCGTAGGCAGGATTGAAATTTGCAACCCGTATATGAGGCACAACGCACACAATGATGATGAACTGCGTACTTCACTCTTCACATAATTGTTCCACAAAGAAGTTACATATTCCATATGTGTTTTCTACTGCAAAATGCCACCGAACTGTCATGTGCCAGATGAGCCCCAGTATGTAGAGGCATGCTTAACTGCACCGGGGCCGTACTTATGGGCAAGCCACGGCACAAGATGGAGCTTATTTACTGCAATATCCAACAAAACAGTTTTACTCTGCTGTGCCAAATGATAGGAAGACAGAGATGGAACGGAATATTTTGATCTGGCTTTACTGGTAAGCTTTCCAAACAGTTGCTTTTTTTGCCGATACAACTATTTCCTGGTTAGCTATTCGAATTTGATCTTCCTAGCCTAAAACTTATGAACATATATTATGGCACCTAAATTAGTTCTTTTATCAAGTACATGTCAGAGAACATGGTAATTACCTGCTTGAGAATCAGATGAGTCAAAAATATGGATGTTTGGTATACGTTGGACAATGTAATTGTCACTTCCTTGCAGTCTTTGTATGAATCCATTTGGCATATCTGTCAGAAATATTTGGTGCAGAGACCTAATGTACTTGATGCCTGCAGGTACTGCCTTTAGATTCCCTAAACCAACAAGTTCAAGATGATGTAGACCTATCAATGTCCCATTCTCGATCTCAATCCAATTCAGATGTTCCATGTCAGCCAATTGCAGAGATTTGAGCTTAGGGAACCATCCTGCACAAAAAGTTAGCTGTTCTCCACAGTATGTCCCATAGAGCCGCAAATCAACTAGGCTTGACATGTGAGAGAAGGAGATAACAGGATCCTTCTTCAGACCAGACCAATCCATCTTTAACCATGCTAGTTTCTCGAACTTGGAAAATATTGATGGAAGAACACCTGCCTCCAACTTTCCAGAGAGCCAGAGGAACTTAAGGTTCGGTAAGGGCTTGAGCATTTTCAAGTCAAGAATCTCCTCCATATCAAATGCGGAAATAAGCAACCTGCTCAAGTTGGGCATCTTTGTCAGGGAGCTCCATAACTCAGCAATGTAGCTTTGCCGCACTTTCATTATAGCCAAACTTCTCAACAGTGTCAAGTTACCCAATTGTGAAACTAAATCTTTAGTAGCTGAAACAATATGTAAAGCTTGCAGATTCTTAAGACGGCAAATATTGCCAGGAATTTTTGTAGCACTAAAACAATCCAATGATCTTTCTTGCAGATCATAGACTGCAGACACATGTAAATGGCGTAAATTAGTTAGCATAGTTATTTCCAATGGCAACTCCTCCACATAGCTGAACCTGAGCTCTAAGACTTGTAGGTTCCTAAGCTTTCCAAACGATGCTGGTATTTTCTTTACTTTTGTGTGAGAAAAATCTAGATAACGCAAATTGTACAATTCAGTTACCATGCCGGGTACTTGTTCAATGTTGGCAAACCTTAGGCACAGGACCCTCAGTAATCTGAAATGTGATAGGGCATCATGTATCCAAGAAGATGGCACTTCAGGGTCAAATAAAATGAATGAGCGGAGTCGTGAACTCGTCATTGAATTTAATGATAGGGCACCTCTTTGGATGCTTAAGCGGCGAGCTTCACGGGAAACTTGGGTTATACCAGCATCACCATATGCAATACCAAATCGCTCCTGCTTAGCAATGATGGAGGTTACCTCCCGCACAAGATCATGCATGACAAATATTCTAGGCCTTCCACATGCATTACTTTCTGTGACTTGAAGAAGACAACGCTGAGTGAGCTCCATAAGGTAATAATTGGCAACCTCCTCCATTGTCATTCCATCCCCTCTATCTTCCACAAAACCTTCTGCAATCCATAGCTTGGAAATCACTTTTCTTCTGATCTTGTAATCTTCAGGATATAGACTACAGTACAGAAAACATTTCCTCAGATAACTTGGGAGATCATTCAAGCTCATATTCAGAACATTAGAAATCCAATTTAGGTCTGGATTATTAGCTAACTGCCAGCTGAGTTGGTTGTAGAAAAGTGCCCACCCTTGCTCCTCGAATTCACAGTATGATAGAGTACTTCCAATGGTTACAATAGCCAGTGGCAATCCCTGACACTTGGCAACAATTTTCTCTGCAAAAAAACTAAGGTTTTCAGGACATTGGTTGTCTTTCAATGTGTGGAACGCCTTTTTACAGAAAAGTTCCCAGGATTCAGCATATTTAAGAGATTTCAGTTCAATAACATAGTTATCAGCTGCCAAAGATGACACATCCTTTCTCCGAGTAGTTATCAGAACTTTGCTCCCACAGTTATTTCTGACAAACGCAGAGTTTAGAAATAACCAAGCATCTTTATCCCATACATCATCCAAGACAATGAAATATTTTTTGTCTCGCAAATAGCATTGTATTACCTCAACTAGTCTCATGCGGCTCATGGTCATGAAACCACTTGCCACGCTTGCTCTCTGATCTATTAGCTGGTTTATTATTTCTCTTAGTAGTTCTTCAACTTGATAAGTCTGAGATACAGTAACCCATGCATGACAGTTGAAAGTTACTGCGATCTTCTGATTCTTGTAGCAGCTGCTTGCAATAGTAGTTTTTCCTAAACCTCCCATGCCAAATATAGCAATGAGAGTCCGCTTTTGTTTGTCCTCAAGTAGCCATTGTGTCAATCTTCCAATTTCATCAACATTCCCCACTATTTCGGAGTTATCAGTTAAGTAAGAAGACTCTGACATAAAGAGCTGATTGTGTTGCCTGAACTTATTACTCCTGTCTGTTTCACCTGCCGAGATGCCATACCGATTCCTCATTTCGCCTAACCTCTGAATTCGACCTTCTACTTGACTGATCTGGCTAGAAAACTTCTGCCATGCTACGAAGTTTCTGATCTGACGGAACTTCCTCTTAAAGAAGCTGCCAGAATCCACAGCTTCAGCAGCAAGGTAAGCATACTCATCAATGATGTCTTCTACCTCATGCGCAACCTCTCTCACTTGGTCCAGCCAGGCATTGAAAGCCTTGTCTCCGACTTTCTTAGCCCCCACCTCACCAATGAAGACCTGCAGAATCGATAGCTCAGCCTCAATCTGCTTGATGCTATGCTCAAAATCAGTCAGCATGGGTGCTGCTTCGACCACATCTGTGCCAATCCTCTCTAGTATGCGTTCTCCCAGACAATGAGCAACCTTTTTTAGAACCACAAACAGGGTGTCTGCCATGTTTGCATTCACCTTGTCGTATAAATATATACCTGAACAAAATTCACAAGCAGGCGTGTCATAATTGGGACCAATAAACGAAAGAAAAGCACCATATGTGTTTGCTGAAAACGAAGCAAAATCTGATCCAGGCGGCATCAGATGGTGGAGAATTAAAAAAAACTCATTTTAGAGTACAAACTTTGATTCCCATAACCTCTGTGCTAAAACCCTGCTCCCCCGGGGGTTGTATTTTGAATACAACAAATAGGTCATCTGCCATGTTTCGAACAAGGCTGACAGGCAGCTTGTAACATGTATTTTCCATTTTTGCCCAAAAATAAAAGTATAGGCTTTCATACTGCACAGCACAGAAGGAAAAAATTCCACGACAGCCATGGATCAGCTACAGACATGATGCGGCTTTGCTCGAATCCATGGTGCCCGTAAGATGTTCGACGAAATGCCCACGGCAGGAGCACGCAACAAAACAGCGCCCTGCTCCTACGGATTGACAACATCAGGGAATACCAGCAAGCGTTGGAAAGAACCTATCCTTGTCCCCGTGGTGATCGGATCAATCGAAACATGAGGTAGCCGAGTATGAGCAAGAAGTGAAGGTACCTCCGCTGGGAGCAGGAGCAGGAGCAGCAACAGCAAGGCGATGCAGGACAGGAGTCGCCGGCACTGGGCTGAAGTAATGAGCGTCTGGGGTCTGGGCTTCCTGCCTCCACGTCTACGCTCCGTGTAGATTCCGTTTGAAGGACTACATTGTCTTTCCCCTTTCCCGGACGAAAATGCCCATCTCTCTCGTGGCTAGTCTGTGGTCTCCAGTCCCACGTGAACCACCAGAGTCCAGAGTTAGTAAAAAATCGCGATGTCTTCACAGCGTTGCTGAGGCCTGATCGAGGGGCTTGATTCTTCAATTGTAGTCCATCCGATTACGGTTTAGATGTTTTTTATTTTTGAGGAAAACTGGAGGGGTTGCCCCCTACAGCATGTGTGTGTGTGTGTATCAAAGAAACGGTACTGAAACCTATACAAAAGATCTAAGAGCGGTTTAGATGTTTATTATGATCTTACGATTTCGATCCTGCTTACAAGCGCAAGGTCCTATTTGTTTTAGGTTAGGGGGGCTATGTTTGTTTTAGCTTAAAAGAAAGTTAATTGTGCATGGTTACAATCTGCCACGTTGAGTGTTTATTACAGTCTTGGACTGATTGTTTCAGCTCACGGACTGTAACAGCCTACTCGCTAAAACAAATGGTCTTAGAATCTCAATTTGGGCTGTAGCCGAGACCGAGACCAGACTGCACGTTTACGCCAATCACTTTAGCGTGTGGGTCGCTCAGACCACCAAGTCTGACCACCGCACACCGCGTCCGCGTGGGGATACTACTGGAACCAATGCAAACCGGCCGGGTCTAGAAGAAACTGCAAAGTCAATCGGGAACTGATTTTATCTCTGACCATGGTGTTTGTACGTAAGTTTGTTCGATCTCTTTTTCATTTCTTGCGATAGCGATTAGCAATAAGCCAGACAAAGCAGAAAATGCAAGTTAATGATACAGAACGAGTCAATGATTCCACCACTCATAGGTTTCAACAAGATCAATACTAGTAAACAGGGAAGTTTAAGATAGTACAACAAGATCCATGATGGCCTCCGTGCAGGCTTGCAGGCATTAGTTGGCCTGCCACTCTCAAGCACTGCCTCCCCAGCTCCCTCTCGCTAGAGCCAACGGCTCTCCCATCCACTGTAGCAATTTAATTTCTGGACTGTAGACAGAGAGATAGCTAGAATAGTAATAGGGGACGGGGGATAGGGGAATTGCTGGACTCAGCCTGATGAATGCTCAGCTTGTCCAAGACTTCTCACTCCTGATGGCAATTTACCCATTTATCAGCGAAGGCACAATCTTTTAATTTCCACATCTCCTGCTCTCGGTCTCTAGATGGTGGGTTTTGCTCGATTCAATCACTATTGACAGCACGAAACCATTTCAGTAGCGAGGGCCAGAATTCATGAGTAACATACTATAACACAAGAAATAAAACCATCTAGAGTTCTGGGCTTCTGGCACCAAGATGAGCAAGTACATTTTGACGATATGCTTGTTGCTCAAGTGTCTGTTCTGCAAATGGAAGACATTTATTTCTGAAAGCTCCCAGTAATCTGTCAAGTTCCAGATTACCCTCGTATTGTAGGGTCATACTTAGTGGCACCAGAGCCATACTTCTTGGAGAGGTGAGGCCAAAATATGAAGTTATTTACTGAAACATCAACAAGCTATTATTTATTAATATTATGTACAGATGATAAATCTAGATATGAGAGCAGATCGTTATATCAACAAACTAGTATTTAAAATTATGTAGAAATAACAAATCTAAGGACGATAACAAATCCATAAGGGGGAAAAGAGAGAGAATCCACATATGGAACTAGAACGAGGTATATTCTTTCTGATAATTCATTCAACATGCACAGACAAAAATTAAAACTACAAAATGGAAGAGAAGCGGCATATCCAAAAAAGTACTAACCAAACTTCATTCCATAACAAACGAGTATAGTTTACATACACAGGTACCTTTCAAAAAAAAAAAATGGTACTCTACACAGTATAGTTTGTAGAGGAGTTGTAAGTAGGTAGAGTTCAATATTATGCTAAAAAAATTGTAAGTTGGTAACCCCAATTCAGTCGTGCTACATTGTAAGCTGGTAACTTCAGCAATAATAAGCTTTCTAATAAAGCCAGGCAATTGCCTCTCTGAAAAAAACATTGCAAACACCTATTGGTGAACAAGAAAAGAGGTGGGATAAAATGTTTCGGCCTTGTTCATTGATAAGCTTTGCAAACAGTTGCATGCTATTTCTTGCTTAGGTTTTTAATCGATCATTTGTAGTTTGGCACACTAAGAATATGGATATTACCTGCTTCATAATCAGAAGAGTAAAAAATATGGATGTTAGGAACATGCTGAACAATGTGACGGTCACTTCCTTGCAGGCTTTCAACCAACTCCTTTGGCATATCAGTCAGAAACATCTGATGGAGTGTCCTAATGTACTTGATACCCCTGGGTACTGCCCTCATATTCCTCAAACCAACAAGTTCCAGATGATGTAGGCGCATCATTGTGCCATCCTCTATCTCAATACAACTTAGATGTTCCATATCAGCAAGTTGCAGAGATTTGAGTTTGGGGAACCATCCAGCACAAAAGGATAAATATTCCCCACCATATGCGCCGTAGAGCCATAGATCAACTAGAGTTGATATGTGAGAGAAGGATTCAATAGGATCCTTCTTCAGACCAGACCAGTCCATTTTTAACTGTGTTAGCTTCTCAAATCTAGAGAATATTGGTGGGAGCATGCCTCCCTCCATCTTTCCTGCCAACCAGAAGAACTTGAGGTTTGGCAAGGGCTTAAGAAATCTCAAGTTAAGAATCTCATCCGTATCTGACGCAAAAACAAACAGGCAGCTAAGATTAGGCATCTTTGTCAGGGAGTTCCAGAAATCTGAAATGTAACTTTGCCGCATATTCATAACAGTCAAGCTTCTCATCAATGTCAAATTTCCCAGCTGTGAAACCAAATCTTTATTGGCTGAAACAGTATGTAGAGCTTGTAGATTCTTTAGGCCACCTATATTGCCAGGAATTTTTGTAGCGCTGAAGCAATTCAATGATCTTTCTTGCAGATCGTGGACTACACAAACATATAAATGACGTAAATTAGTTAGAGTAGTTATTTCCAAAGGCAACTCCTCCACGCAGCTGAACCTGAGATCTAAAACTTGTAGGTGCACAAGTTTTCTGAATGATGATGGTATTTGCCTGACTTTTGTGTAAGAAATATCCAGATAACGCAAGTTATACAGTTCTGTGACCACGCTTGGCACTTGCTCAATATTGGCAAATCTTAGGCTTAAGACCCTCAGCAGTCTGAAATGTGATGAGACATCGCATATCCAGGAAGATGGCACTGCAGTGTCCAACAAAATGAATGATCGGAGACGTGAACTTGCTAAATAATTGTCAGAACCAGCACCTTTTTGGATGCATAAGCGGCGAGCGTCATGTGAAACTTGGGTTGAACCGACATGGCCTTGTACAACACCAAACTTTTCCTTTTCAGCAGTTATTGAGGTTACCTCCCGCACAAGATCATGCATAACAAAAGTTCTTGGCCTTCCATTTGCATTGGTTTCAATGACCTGAAGAAGAGAACGCTGAGTTAGCTCTGCAAGGTAATGCTCAGCAACTTCCTCCATTGTTGTTCCATCCCCTCTCTCTTCCACAAGACCTTCTGCGATCCATAACTTGGCTATCAATTTTCTTTTGATCCAGTGATCTTCAGGGAATAGGCTGCAGTATAAAAAGCAGCTCCTCAAATGACTTGGGAGATCATCCAAGCTGAGATTCAAGACATTAGAGATCCAGCTGAGCTCTGGATTGTTACCCAACTGCCAGCTAAGTTGGTTGTAGAAAAATGTCCACTCCTGTTCATCTAATTCACGGTACGATAGAGTACTTCCGATGGTTACAATAGCCAATGGCAATCCTTGGCACTTGTCAACAATTTTCTCCGCCAAAGATCTAAGATTCTTAGGGCATATGTTGTCCTTCAATGCCCGAAACGCCTTTTTGCAGAATAGTTCCCAAGATTCAGCATAGTTAAGAGTTTCAAGTTCAATCGCACGGTCTTGGACCGCCAAATAAGACACATCTTTTCTCCGAGTTGTTATCAGCACTTTGCTCCTGCAGTTGTTTCTCACAAACGCATGGTTCAAAAGCAACCAAGCATCCTTGTCCCACACATCATCCAAGACGATCAGATATTTCTTGTCCCGCAAATAGCCTTGTATCATCTCAATCAACCTCATGCGACTCATGGTCATGAAACCAGTTGCCACGCTTGCTCTCTGCTCCGTCAACTGAGTTACGATCTCTCTCAGAAGCTCTTCAACTTGGTAAGTCTGAGTCACAGTAACCCACGCACAACAATTGAAGGCTCTTCTGATCTTTTGGTTCTTGTAGACGCTGCTTGCAATAGTAGTTTTCCCCAAACCTCCCATTCCCAATATGGAGATTAGTGTCCGGTCTTGTTTCTCCTCAAGCAGCCATTGCGTCAATCTCCCAATCTCCCCAGCATGCCCCACTATCTCAGAGCTGTCAGTTAAGTAAGCAGAATCTGACATAGAAAGGATCTGGCTGGAATTCTGCAGTGTGTTACCCCTGTCCACCCCTCCCACCTCAATGCCATACCGACTCCTCATCTCCGCTACCCTCCGGATCCGAGCTTCTACCTGACTGATCTGGACCGGCAGCCTCTGCCACGCCGCGAAACTCCTCACCTGACGGAACTTCCTCTTGAAGAAGCTGCCGCCTGCATCAGCAGCAGCAGCCTGCGCGGTGAGGTAAGCGTACTCGTCGACGACGTCCTCCACCTCATGGGCGACGTCTCTGACCTGGTCCAGCCACGCGCGGAACGCCCCGTCGCCGCCGGCTCCCCGCGCCCTGACCTGGCCAACGAAGGCCTGCAGCACCGAGAGCTCCCCCTCGACCTGCCTCATGCTGTGCTCGAAGTCCGTCAAGATGGGCGCCGCTTCCACCACCTCCGTGCCGATCCTCGCCAGCGCGCCTTCTCCCAGGGAAAGGGCAACTTTCCTGAGCGCGACGAACAGCGCATCCGCCATGACTCCCTTCACCTAGCTGCCGGATGATAATACGTTTCTGAGCAAGATTCAGACGGCGGCTCTGCGACGATTTGGTGTGCATAAACAGCGGGTGAGTCGAGACATCGAATCAAAACGGAAGTGGCATCAGATCAGATGACATGTCATGGAATGGAACGGTTGAGAGGTGGTAACTAACCAGAAGAGAACCGTTGCTGCCCGCCTAGCAAGCAGAGATTTCATCCGTGCGTTAAAAAGCGAGGTTTAGCTGCTGAGACAACAACCGAAATCATCAGGGGAACAAGGAGTTCGACGAATTGCCCATGAAAGACAGCAGCGTGCACGCAGAAGCGCAAGTTTTGTGGAATCGGAAGAACAGCTCGGAGGTCAGGAGCAGAAGGAAGGAAAGAGGAGGATGCCCGTTGGACGAGAGCAACGTGAAGTAATCACCTTCCCTCTGTTTTGACATCGGACCATTCAACTCTACTGTGACTCTATTTTCACTGTTCCGGATGAACGATCGTGAGAGAAAAATACTATTCTATGGTTACAAGGAAACTAAAAATAGTTCAAATAAACACGGCTGAATGATTTTGTGAGAAAAAAATACTATTCTACAGCTACAAAGAAATTGAAAATAGTTCAAACGAACGGACGACAAATTACCCATTGATATTCGGTCTCTCTCTTCATCTGACTAACCTTGCTTTGGAATCTAGATTAGTTAAATACTTCGATCAAATGAACCTCGAGTGATCCACTGACCGAATGGAATAAGACTTGACGAGTCTACGTCGATGCGTCTAGACGGATGTAAAGGCATTACTGAACTCAACGAAGATGCGGCCCTAATGGTGCGGTCAGCACAGAGAAAACCTTGCGAGAAATTCATGTCCAAAATGGGGGTCCTAGAAATTCATATCCAAATTGCAATTTGCTGTAAACTTTGACATAGTTACATGTATATTGTTCAGCACCCTGCACTAAGTCTTCGTTCCGGCAAGCCACGAATTACATTGCAGCAAATATAATCAACAGAAATTGCACAACGCAGCCAGCTAGTGAAGCAGGAGAAAGCAGATCACTCACTACAATGATTCAAACCAGGTTCAAGGATAGAAGCCTATATTTATTCGGTTTGAATCAGGAATAAAAAAAATGTTGTGAGTGATATTACAGCACCATGTCAAATAGTTGGCAACAAATATTGTGACCGCAGTGCATACTCGGAGCACAGTTCAACAAACGCAAGAGCAAACATGAAGTTCCCAGCCATCCAAGCTACAACAAAATCAAAAGGCTACAGGTGACCCAAAAATTGGTTTGCTTGTTCATGACCTATCTCTGCCTTCATAAAGGGGACACAACCCGATTCTACAATGGTATGGAAACTTTACGAGCATCTGGAGACGCTGGAGCCTACAAGCTTCTGTAGTCAAGGACAGTAACTTCTTCATCAGGAGCGTCGAGGTCGTTATAACTGCAACCATAGTCAGGTATCAGCTGCATGAGATTACTAGAAAAAAGTGCAGTGCCACTTTTTAGTTCAGCCCAAAAGAACAGTTACTTCACAGCAAAAAAGCAAGATTCTGGAATTGGGAAGTTAACCTTCTCAGACGACGAGGATCCTGACGGAAATTTGGAGGCATAGTTATAATTGGTGCTGGGCCACCCATAATCGGCCCGAGCATTCCCGCATTCCCATGTGGTGCGCCATTCGGTTCAAAAGGTGGTGGCCCTTGCTCTCTCAGCATATGCATCGCTATCTCTGGAGGTGCCGGAACAAACGGTCCCAAGGGACTGAAACAATGGTAACCACGATAGTTAGCACTTCGCAGTCCATAATAGCAATCAAGATATACTGAAGTGCATTCCTTTTCACTTACCCAGCACCAGGTACAGGCATCAATATTGGTGGAGGGGGGAATTCAGCAACAAAAGGAGCATTGGAGCCCCGTCCACGGAAAGCATCGAACATCTGATCATCAGGCCCATCACGGCTGGGAGAATGATCACCTCTACCATATCTGCTTCCATCTCTCTCTGCCTTATCATGTTCTCTGTTACTGCCACGGTCAAATCTCAGACGATTGTCCATGCCAGATCTCCGTCTTCCTCTGTCCTGCAAATCAGAAGTTGGAACATGTATCAAGGATGTTAGCAAGCACCAAATTTCACTGCAGTCTCATGTATCCAATATATGTTTCCTTAGCAGCGCTGTCCTGCTCTAAATTTAATTTCCCCACTTTTTAACAGAAGATGCAGAAAGCCAGGGAATGTCGATATAACTCATTAGCTGGCCAACATTAGCTGCGAGCTATAGGCTGTTAAATGCTAAGCCATTCTCCTTTAATCTCTCACCCAAGCAGGGAAGCAGTCAGGCATCAGCCATTCATTCAAAATCCCTAACAAGCGGACACCTCAGCTACATATCTAAGGGCATAATGCTTCACCCTCACAAGTAGGAAATGTGTGGCACTGGAGATATCATCCAAAGGAATGGGCCAGTAATAAAAAGGCAAACAATGGGGATAAATTTACAGAATGTCCAGAGAGGTACAGCCTACTCTAATTGAGGCCTTAAAAAGTACGACCAATCATGTGTCAGAATAGCACTATATACTTTGTAGATTATGAAGTTCTATTAGTGGGAAAAAGAGTGCATTGTTCTTACAGGTGCAGACTGTTGCATCACTGGTGTTCCACCTGGTGCATTAGGATCACTGCTCACAATGAAAGGACTGGATAAGTATCAACTCATAAATGATATTGTTCTTTAGCTGTAAAAATAGAGTATGGATGTATACATACTTCATGTAGTTTTGGAAATAAAGATCCTCTCGGACTTTTGAGGTCGACTCTAATACAATGTCAGGATGCTTGAGCCTCAAATGCTTGTGGACAAACTCAGGAGCATGAAAAAGTTTTGTACAACCCTTGGCGCCACAGCCATATTTCCATCCATACTTCTCATCCCTAATTTTCCTGACATAAGGTTCTAAAACTTCAGCAGCTGCTGCATCAATTTTGTCCTTGGCAGTTAGGATGACCAGCGGGTCCTGACCATTCAGTCTTTCCTGCCAGAAAGTATCCAGCTTCTTCTCCCAATCAGCAGCACTGACATCAGATGTGTTAGAAGTCTTGCTGTCTACTCTCACATGACGAAGGCCCTTGGCCTCATGTGTCTCTGACGTACCATAGTAATCGACACCATGGATACGCCATAAGTAGGTAAGGATAGTGTCTAGGAGTTCAACACCTTCCAGGCCCTTGACAGTCGTTAAGCCTCTTATTATAATTATAGGTCCCATAGATCCAATATGTGATTTGTCTACATCTGACTTGTCATGATCACCACTTAACAATACATTGCCCTCAATGCCCTTCTCAGAGTCAAGTTTACGCACGAGAGCTAGAGTTTGCTCTATGTCAGCTTGAACTCGGCGTGATTCAGAACTAACTGGATGAGCCTTCGGTGCACCAGAAAGAGAATCTGTTCCTTTAGAGGAATCTTTGCCATGCTTTCTTCTCTTGTCACCGTCCATATCATCCTCAGAATTTCCATCACTACCGCCTCCTGGTTTACTTGCTGCACCCGCAGTTATTCCAGGGCCCCTATTCAGTAGGATTCAAGATATAAATAACTCATCCATAAAAAAACCACCATACACAAACAATACAGAAATAAACTCACAGGTCCAGAGTTCCATTTTGCAGGTCAAGAAAGAAATCCTTTGCTACAACCTTACATCGTTCGTTCCTCCTGTGTAAACAGAAAACAATTCATTAAGATGAGCTAGAAAGACACCATACGAGGGATATTTTTCACTAGAACATAGTTTTGGGTTATGCAACATCACCTTTCAATAACAGATAATAAGTTGGTAGGGTGGTACTTGTCTTTCAACCTGCAATTGTAAGTAAACCAAAAGACAGTTAGGTGAACGGACCCATATGAAACTCCTGCATACCTAAAGAGTAAAATTAGTTTCTCAAATTAATTCTGTTAGAACATACCAATCTTCATTCTTGTGGAGATCAAAATAAGCACGTTTCTGAGTAGTGATATATTCAGTTCTATATTCTTGATACCTGGTTAACCCAGCACAGAGGTCAGCAAGTAACAAAATGGAGCACAAGGATTAAAAATCTCAGTGTTCTTTCATCACTAGTTACCTGTGTTCAGCTTCACTTGGTGAAATATCATCCTCAAGAACTTGCATGAACTGTTTGTATGTCATCAAGCCTTCCCTGTAAAGATTCATAATTATTTAAGATCACAAAAATATGTCACCACCAGCTCAAACTATGTTCTAGAAAGTAAAAACTTTTGTTTAAGACGATGTTATAACCGGTCGCTCCCGAAACTGAAACAAATAGGAAAATTAGAAAAACGCCTGCTCATGATATTGATAAAAATATGGATGAGAATATGTGTGAATAATATCAAGTGTAATCCTCAGTAGGAATCATTGATTTGTTATTTCTTTCATTGCAAGAGGATTAGCTTAATCATCTCATCAAATGAATACCTCTTGGACTCCATGAGAGATATGCTGAAAGCCTGACCAAACTCAAAGAGTTTCAAAAAAAAAAACTTGTATTTTATTTCAATGTTGTTCACTTGCCAAGTTGGCATGCGTCCACTTTGGAATCCATGTGAAATCTTCACACACATACACACCCAAGCAATAAGGAGCACAATCGTAGCCTACTTGATCCTATTATATGGGTTCCTAATTCCAATAGTAGACACTAAGGTTTACTGGAGCATCAGAGCCACATAATGGTTCTATGTATTTTTACTTATATTTGATGTTTTATAGTGGAAATAGGTTTATTGAAGGCGTCACAGCCACACAATGGTTCTCTTCATTTTCACTTATACTTGATGCTTATGCTTTGTTACAGTGGAAAAGTGTTCTCCCTTTTTTCATTTGACGTTATAGAATTTCAGAGATAGGTAAAATGACACCATCCCCTTTAGCATATCATTCAATGGCCACTAAAATTAAAGCTGGGTGGCATAGAAGAAAACGAAATTAAAGAGGTGGCAAGAGAAAACAAATTTAGAAAGGGTATGTAATGATCTTGTGCTTTTCGTTTAAGCTTGATCATAAACATTGAACAGGAAAAAGGAACATATAAGGCGGCCTCTCAAAAGGGCACAAAATTGTCAGGGAGTCTATTTTTAAGAGAATCAGGACTTGTAATGTTCCATGCTATACTAGGGAACACAAATCATTCGTGTCCCTCCTCTAAACAAGTATCATCAATTATCAGGAACACTGTTGCAGCAATACAGGCATCAATACAGTACAACAAATCAGCAGCGGCGGCAGCAGCAGGAAAGCCCTTTAGTCCCAAGCAAGTTGGGGTAGGCTAGAGTTCAAACCCAATCAAAATACTACTAAGGGAAAGAAAGGCAAGAAAATAAATAAAAGCATATTCATGGTTCAGGCACTGGCAATGATTTCCATCCACACTTATCCAAGGACAAAACACTAGGTATATTACATCATCTCAAGTCTCTTTGTATTGCCTCCCATGTCAAGTTTGGCCAACCCCTACCTCATCTCACATTAAAGACGCTCCTTGGATGCCACTATGCACTAGTAGCTCTGGGGGTCTACGCTACACATGTCCAAACCATCTCTACTGGTGTTGGACAAGCTTTTCTTCAATGGGAGCTACCCCTAGCTTATCACAGTCACGGGTATCGTTTCGGACCCAATCTGTTTTTGTATGAAAACAATTTCAATGTAATGTATTTATAGTTGTTATTATCTGTGGAGTTGTCAATGTAAATGTATGCAAGATGTAGCATACTAGGAAAGAAATACTGTGAATGATCTGGTATTACATTGTGAAAGAAAAAACACCCGTGGGTTCCAAATGAAGCCTCTGCCATTTGGTTGTTAACAGATAGAGAATGTTCTCATCAGATTCTCCATTTGACTGCCTCTACTTTTGAGTACATAGTTGCATCTCAACATATACACACACGCTGGTGGTATACTGAAGGAAGCAATTTTTTGTGGTTGTATAAACTGTAAGGAGAGCACAAGGCTTGCTGGTGGTAGGTAATAATTGGAATGAAACTTCATCCTGGTAAACTGTCCACATCGTCTGCCAAACTTGATACTCATGTCGCTGAAAGCCTCAAACTCCACTTTGCTTTCAAACATCAAATATGGGGAATTTTCTGAGAAGATTCTCTATCCGTTAACAACACATGTAGCATCTGCAATATGAGGTTTCATTCAAACTCCCCAAGAGCAGCGATAAGTTCTGATGATTCCAACACAGTGAAAAGCAACCAATGCCCACAAACACGAAATTTTGAAGTGGCTCATAAAGAGGAGTCAAGAAGGCAAGCAGATAGAATGTCAATTGACAGTTGCATCATTGGTACCTTTGGGTGATCCCTGGACCATCATTGGCTGCCCCATACCCTGAATCAGGCCAATCTGGGTATCAAAGTTGCATGTCAAAAGATAGTCATTGAGAAAACAACAAGGTGTTTGTCACAAATCATGAAACAACAGAGCAGCCATTACACAGTTACCCCTGATTAACATTATACTGTAAGATGAGAATTTGGTGAAGGCAGAGAACAAATAGGTTGAGAGGTTTAGGTGACCAACATTCAACTGTGTGTAAGGTCACACTCACACCGTGAATATAAAGGGAACTAACAACATGTACACAAGGATGTCCGTCTTTTTAACTGTAATCACATTTGCATCACAAGAACAGTGTTCCCATATATCTCCTTCCTGGCACTGAGCAGCCTCTAAATCGCATCTTCTGAACATTAATACTCCTACGACTCAACTTGGCCTGAGGGGTAGAGTCCTCACCTGGAGCACGGTTCGGATATCTCCCATAGTTCCTGTCATCGTCATACCCGCCTCTGCCACCACCTCGCTCGTAGTCATAACCTCTCCTGAAGAACCCAACCCGTAAGCACGCATAACCGTCTGCAGACACTTGTCGTGCAAAACCCGACGGGCGATTGAGCCGGAACCCCTCACCTCCTATCATCGTACCCGTGACGCGGCGGACTGCCACGGCCCCCCCGGCGGTCGTACCCGTCGTCCCGGCGCGACCGCTTGAACGGCGGCGACGGGGACCTCCTGGGCGGCGAGTGCCGTCGGCTGCCCCGGTGCGGCGGCGGGCTGGGGCTGCTCCCACCGCGTCCACCGCCTCCACGGTGGTCCCGGTACCTCTGGGGCCGCGACGAGCCAAGCGGCGGCGGCGGAGGCGGCGGGAGGGAGTGCGGCGACCGGCTCCGCTTCCGGCCGCCCGCAGGGGGCCCACCGGGCGGAGGCGGGGGCAGCTGCGGCGAGCCGTCGTCCGGGCTGTCTGGCGGAGGGGGCGGAGGGCGGCGCGCGCGCGGCGCCTCGGAGGCGGGGTCAAGCACGTCGGCCATTCGCGGGGCGGTGCGGGCTAGGGTTTGGAGCTGAGTCCAGTCTCGAGTCGAGGCGAGCAGTTGGAGACGGAAGCGGAGAGGAGCCGTGCGCTCGTGATAGCAAGGAATCGTCTAGAAATCAGGTCCTAGGAACGATCGAGGTTGGCGGTAGGACACGTGTACGGCTCTAGATCAATTCCTGTTTCAGGACGGCTTCCTACCGTCTCGTGTCCAAAACCAGCTGTGCACGGCGCGAGCACACGCATCTGCGGCGATGGTGGAGCTAGTGCAGTTTGCATAGCCCCGCACCACGAATCCACCGTAGCTGAGAATATCACAAAATTTGTTGGGCGAAAAAATCCGAGAAGTTTAAAAATGATCTGAGAATAGAACACAAATATATAATGTATGAAAAATGAGCCTATTCGGTTACTACCCACAGCTCCTCACTATTACATCATGCTTGTATTTATAAAAAGATGAAGAGATGCTTTAGGGTATTGCGACAAAGTAAAAATTAAATGCTACATTCCCAATATACGTAGAGACATGATATAGATTTGCACAAACCGATTACTTACTTATTCAAATGTTGGAGGAGTATAGACCTAATGTACTACCGGTCTTAGTCTACCCCGAAGTGACTCCTCCTCAAGTCAAATTCGCCTGGTCACAGGAGCCTCATTCCTTGGCCTTCGGCGTGTCCTCTGCATGGCCAT
The DNA here is from genome assembly GCA_030272315.1 of Paspalum vaginatum. Taxonomy (NCBI): domain Eukaryota; kingdom Viridiplantae; phylum Streptophyta; class Magnoliopsida; order Poales; family Poaceae; genus Paspalum; species Paspalum vaginatum. The sequence continues at coordinate 2,127,798 of CM059021.1, read as the reverse complement.
GGACTCCGCTTCAAGCTTCTCCGTTGCTCTTTGGGCTTTGCCGCTTTACTTTGCGAACCATAGAACAAATGGATTCACAGTGCGGCTACCTGATACCAGACCGGTGTGGATAGCGAAGGTTACGGGCTGTTTGGAACCCTTGTCGGCGTTGTCTTGCCTAGCCTGCCCGAGCACCTGCCCGAGCAAGGTTTGGCTTGCTAGCCCCATGCGAGCCTTGTTGGCTCTCCGCAAGTGGCAAGAATTTCTTGCTGGCACAAACACCGATGAACTTTTGCTTGCAAACCAAACGCAGAGTGCACAGCTTATTCTAGCTCAGCAAGGATAGGCATGCTATGGCAAGGATTCCAAACAGCCTACCTTTCCTACACCAACCCCACCCTAGATCTTTGCGGCTTAGCCACCGGAGGCAATAGCCTTGTTCTACTAAAGATGGGAGAGGTAGAGGAAGAGAGCGCTACCTTAGGCTTTTTGTTGTGCAAAGTCAGCGGAATCTAATGAATTTTGTTCATTTTGCTACAGGATGAAATGAGAAAAAAAATAGTTTCAAATTTTGAAAATCGAAATGGTTGTAAATATGCCAAACAAATATATAATAAAAACAAAGGATATGTAAGTCTATAGCTGTGATAATTGTTGCAGCTACTAATGCCGCTAAAATCTACCACTCCCTCTATCTCAAATTGGAAGGGTTTTTAGGCTTCTACTACGTTCATTTGTTACTCCATGTATGTTTATTTAGGGTCTGTTTGGTTTTTGTTTAGAAAAGCCACGGCGCAAGTTAGGTGAACAAATTTGGCGCCGAATGTTTGGCACGTTTTGGCACCGAAAGTGAACTAAGAAGACTTTGAAGAGTTGTGGCATGCCGAACATCTGGCCACTATACAAACACAGGTTAAGAATCTTTGGCATGCCAGAAGTGTGGCGTGCCACGTTGCGGTAACAATCCAAGCATGCCCAATATGCGTCTAAATTTGTCAACACCCATATGAATGTGGAGGGATAAAAAGAGAAGTAGATCCTCCTACAATTTGGGGCGGATAGAGTTTTTTTTTTCCAATAGCCAAATTGCAAATGGCGAAAGCATGAGATGAACAGCAAAAGGTCAATAATAAATGTTGTTTTTAATTGTTTTTTAGTTTGGCATCCCATTTTAGTTATTTGTAACAAATTTTCATTTAGTAGGCAACATTTAACTTGCCGTTGTTATAGCAAAAGTATGAGAGGAAGCCATTTCCCGCTTCTCGCGCTCAACCATGAATTTTCATGTCACAATACAAGGAAACCACAACAATGCTAACAGATTACCCGACAGGCCAACACTATTTTAAATTCTACTTTGTACCAGAAAAGTGTTTTACAAGTCTATTTGCACAGACCACTGGAGATAGACGTACAAACCACATGCCATAGCCGTGCTCATCCATCTCGATTGAGCGGAAAAGAGTACTAAAATACAAAAGACGTCAATGCACGCTTGGACTGGTTGAAACGTGCATTGAGACCTACGTATATAACTACAAGCACGGAAGAGTTCAAACTAAAGTAATGAACTTCTTCGCTTTTTGACTTTCGCAACACAAGAGAAGAAACAAATTTACTATAGCCATAACGGCTGCAAACATGATTCCATCCCATAAAAACATTGTCGCAGCTCTTAAAACCTACACGACGCAAAGTAAAATGATTCCATATCTAAGCAGGTTCCCACTCGAGTTATAGTACAACAGTTGACCGCCTAATGCAGAGATCAATCCAGGATGACGCTCGTGGCTTTAACCCATCACTGAATTAAACACCACCTCCGCTCACGTTGATGAGTCGTGACCATTGGCCATAGCTGCTGTGGGATTCTCTAGCTCAGATCCAGGCGCTGCCATGACACTTCCATTCTGCTGGAAAAGAGTAGACAGCAATTTACGTTTCAGCCAGTGATTTATTCTGAACACAAAAGCATGCAATTTACCAAACTGAGGGAAACCAGGAAATAAGTTATGGAAGCTGTAAAAGAGAATAGGAAGAGGATGGTAAGATAATTCAATTTATAGACAATTGAAACAGTATGAAGAACGTTCCCACTTTACACTAGTAGTAGTGCAAAGAGAAACAGTTGACAATTCACCAGCAAATGTAAAGACAAAGATTAACAACACCTATTTTTGAGTAAAGACTAATAAATATAGTTTTTTGTTTCCAGTCTAAAGGAGAAAAGGGTAGATGGGAAAGGCTCTGCTTTGCTGGACAATGTTAAGATGATCAAAGATGAGTTAGCCAAATTTAGCTGGTTGTAGTGTTGGGTTATCAACACTAGGGCAGAGAGATCATGCTATAGGCAAGGTGCATTTCTTGGACAGATAATTAGATAGGAAATTAACTAATCTAGATCGAGGAATTTTGCTCACGTCAAGCTTAGGTAAAAAACATATCAGAGAAAAGAGACCCCCAAAAAAGAGAAAAACTTACACCATCATCTATAAGTGGAGCAGATTGCACTTGAAGAGGTACAGGAGATTTTGACAAGTCCCTCAGCAGACCCTATAAAGATGTGAATGATCAATAGATAATAGATTTACTTGCTTTTACATAATACTCATCTAAATTTAGTAATTTACTAAACAAATAAATTTATCATTTTTGAAGTAGATGGGGTCAGAAATAAAGGGTTCAACATTGCAAGCTATTTTCACTAATGCAATACTAAAAAATATAGAACAGACTCGACAGACAGTGGAAAGTTCTGCATTTTATTACCACAACATAAAGAAGACAAGTGGTAGTACGGGCTACAGTTGCACACCATAAATAAAGAACCAGCATAGCATCATGATGGTAAAGCAAGCGTACTTAAGGCAAAGGACCCAGCAAAGAAAACATCTTAATATTTAAGGCAGCTGTTACAGGATGTTGGCATATGGAAAGACGACACATTCAACAGCTCAATATCAGAGAAATGTGTGTGTTGCATTGGATTTATGGTCAAACAAGAATGGACCCAACCCAAAGTGACGATATAGATGATAGGCTAGGAATAGCACCAATGAAGAAAAGCTTGAAAAAAAACCGGCTCAAACGGTTTGGACATGCCCAATGGAAACCTCCAGAGGCACCAGCACATAGTGGAACCATAAGGAGAGCCTTTATGTGAGGAGAGGTAGGGGTTGGACGAACTTGGCATGGGATGAGGCAGTAAAAAAAGGACATGAGAGGATGGAATGTTACAAAGAGCCCTGGCCTTGGATAGGTGTGGATGAAAAGCAGCTATTCATGTGTCTGAACCATGATTAGGCCTTTATTTTCTTTTATCTTTCTTTCCTTGTCAGTAGCTCTTGTTGGGTTTCAACTCTAGCCTACCCAACTTGATTGAGACTAACAGGCTTTGTTGTTGTTGAAGGAAGTTGTTATAGATTATGCTGGGTCCATTTCATACTTTACAACAGCAGCAGCAGCAGCATGTCAGTCGCAGGCATGTTGGTGCAAGCTATTAAAGGGAGACAGATAGCCTGGACTATGGTACGGGCACGTGGATAGTCTAAATCTAAATTAAAAATAAGTAAACTTGAAGTTTCAATGTTCGCTAAAGCTAGGATCACAACTGTACTGGTAAGTAGTAACAAGTACCTTATTTGCCCACATCAGGCCACAAGCATTGCATAATGTTCTGGGTCCATCAGGTCCTCGACGCATCATAGGTGTAGCTGTTGCACTAGTACCACAGTGATGGCATCTGAAAGAATTGGACAGAAGATAGCCATCGAAACAATTCAGAAATGATGTTTTTATATTTAAAAGAAATCCCAGTTTACATGCCACATTCAAATATCCACAACACGCAAAAAAAAGAACTTTTTGGAGGAAGCATGTGTCAATGTAAATACCAGCAAATGCCTTCAATAGCAAACTTGTTTGTACTAACGTATAACAGTCTAAGTTTGAGTAACCAAAACATGCCTATATCAGCAGGAAGTTGATCTACACTCCTTAGTCTGCTATCAAACCACCAGAACGGGCCAGCAAGAAAGTAATAACTGATGCACATGATAATCTAGGAAGCAGAATCAAAGAGCTTTCAATAGCTACAAACATCGCAACATTTGGTTGACAGCATGTTAGGGTAAATCAAGTATCAAATGAACATCCCAGGGAAGCAAGCTAGAAGAAAAGTATTGAGGAACTACCATACTATGGTGTCAACCAGCAAGCAAACGGTAATCATAGTATGATTTATGGATTTCGGTATCAAATCTCAGATATTTGCTTCTTTATGCTAAAAATTACAGAGAACAAACGTGGGCCTGAAATTAATGCCACCAACAATGAAATAACTAGACTTAAAGAAAAGGTATCTATAACTATAAAGGCCAAGAAAATCTGTTCCAAACACATTTTATTCACCTTAAAATATCGCTGGACATGCCAGATTCTTATAAAGCAAGAATAAACTAGTCACTTACTCGGCAGCAGATGGAGGTCTGCCTTCCACCAAACCCCAATTTGGGGAGCCATCTGCAGTTGCCATTTCTGATGCTGCTATTTCATCAGGCTTTGGTTTTGAAGATGTAAACTGACCTCGATTGCGCTGCATCCTACAAACACAATGAACCCATGTAAATCCCAAGAGTGCATATGAACAACCTTCCATGAAGAGGATTACATTAGATAGAAGGTTCCAATTGCAACATCCAAGTATCCAACATAACACCGTAATCTTAAAAATCAAGAAATGACGCAGCAGTTCCCACAGACTTTGAAACAGCATAAAGATTAATAAAGCAACCAGGCAACCCAAACCTAATACACTGCTCAAAATAATGAGAACTTGTCAATCTGCTAGGAAACTTTTTTGTACATCGCGCATGATAACAGGGGGTAAAAGAACTAGTGCATAGGGTCATATTGTCTGATTAAAATTTCAATATCATATATTTTTGTTCACTTCCAAATTCCGGATGCATGAAGTGCCCACCATTAGTAAAGTACTCCATCCAGCTATTTCCGACTAAAGGAACTAATGCAAATTGAAACGGCAGTATGGCACCTCCAGTTGGAACGTCATCTATTTCCAACTGGAGGGAGTATATTATTCATAGTTCAAAGCATTCCATGTCCCTACCAAACAATAGACACTACTAAAAAGGGACAGATACAAAACAGGGCTAATGAACAATCAATCTTTTTTAATCAGAGTAACTTGGAGAATGCCTCAAGTTAAAATGTGCATATCTTCCCATGAACTACTTACATTAGAACATGTCTTCACAAGATGTAATGATTTCAAGGGGAATAGAGCGACATACTTAAGAACAAACCCTTTGTTTGCAATGACACGATCAAGTCTAGTGAGTTCTAACAAAACAAACTTAACGGCACTTCACAATACGAATGGAGTAACCAGGCAAAAGCAAAACAAGTGTTTAGCACCAACCTAAGTGCAACTTCCTTTCTTACAGTGTACCGGATCTTCTTATCAAAGTTCCGCTCCTTCCGCTTCTCCCTAAACCTCATCAGCGATGCCACACGATGTGGAAAATTCAACCTCTGAAGGAAAAAAGCAAACACACTGCATGTGAACCATCCATTCCAGGTGCCGGATTCCAAGCACAATTCCCGGGCATTGCATAAGGTTCACCATAACTTGTCCTAACCTTACTGTAGGGCGAAGAGGACGACGCTGCGTTGCCCAACGAACTCAGCTCCCTTCCACCAAGCAGCAAGAGCACGGCTTGGACCTGCAGACGAAATCAAAAAAGAAAAAAAAATCAGTCCATGGAAATTCATGGATTAAGCCTCCTTTCAGGAGAAAGCATGTATTAAAAAACAGAGAAAAACAGAACAGGAGAGGAGAGTGACCTTATCAGGTGAGACGGAGTCGAACACATAGACCTCGCCCTGGAACGATAGGGTGAGCTGGTTGGTCGCCATGGGCGGCACGGTACCAGGCACCATCGTCCCGTGGGGGTCCATATGCGCGTTGGCAGCGGCGGCCGCCGCCGCGGCAGCAGCATCAGCGTCCATGGGGACGGGCTCCCCACCCATGCCGCCGTCATGCCCCTCCTGCTCGTCCTCCTCCTCCATCTCATCTTCCTCCTCGTCCTCCTCTTCCTCCTCCCCAACCTCCTGCTCGTGCCCCTGCACCTGCAGCTGCTGCTGGTGCTGGTGCTGCTGCTCCGGGGCGAAGCGGCTCAGCGCCTCCGCCTCGGCGGCGACCGCCGCGAGGTGGTCAACCGCCGGGGCAACGGCGGCGGGAGGCGGCGCCGCGACCTCGTCAGCCGGCTGCGGGGGGCGCTCGGGCCCCCGGCGTGGCTGGTACGGCTTGCTGCCGTCGTGGTGGGACATGGATGGGCGGCGGGGGATCGGATCGGATCGGAACGGACGATGGGGATGGGGGTAACCCTAGCCCCTAGGATTTCGATCTGGTCTCGATTTGGAGGGTGGAAATGGGCTCCGGGGGGAGACGATGTAGGAGGGGTAGGCCCTGCCGCCCGGGTTTTGTGGGCGGATCGCGGCCGTCCGATCCGCGGATTTTAGCTGTACGGTGTCACCTACTACTGGTACTTATTTTATTTACCAGCTTTTTAAAGCTTTGATAATTTACTTACCAAAAGAAACTTTGGCATTTATAAATGTTTGGCACCAAATCTGATATGATATTTGACCATTCACCTTATTCAACAATTTGAGTAAGTCATGTACTTAAATATCTTTAATGATAAAATAAGCTATAACATAATAAATGGTAATTCCTTCCTATCTCAAATATTTATCGCAAGCTAGTTTATTTTTGAACTAAAAACATTAACTAAAACAGGACGGAAGGAGTATTTACATAGCTTTTGAATAAGACAGAATGACGAAACATCGCATCACTAGTCAACAGGTTTAAAAAATAAAAACGGTGATAGTAGTTATTAAATTAAAAAGGCTTGATCATAAGGAGAGACTGGGATAATGCCGAATTAACATACTCCATCCATTCCAAAAATAATATCAGTTTGGCGTAATCCTAGGTTGAACTTTTTAACTTGACCAAATTTCTAGGAAAAACACTATTAACATCTGCAATTGCAAATAAGTGTGTTACCAAGATATGTTTCATGGTAGAACTAACGAACCTAACTTGGTATTGTAGATGCCGATACATTTTATATAAAATTAGTTCATAGTTAGTAAAGCTTAAATATAATTTGATTTGGAACGGATAAAGTACTTCGTGAACACAAAAGAGCAAACAATGTCACTTCATAAATTCTCTGTCTGACAAGAAACACTTGCAGGCTGAACTGCTTACAGACTGAAAAGGACCAGATAATGGCAGACAAGGGAACAATTTGTCTGTTTCGCAAGAACATCGAAACACATTCTCAACACCCTAATCAGTGTTGTCATCAAATGTGATGTCTAATTCGGATCTTGGCAGACCATATTACCGAGAATCAATCGACGAACCTACAAAACTGGATTGTACTGCTTTGTAAATGTAAACATGGCACAAACTGACAAACAGTAAGCAATCTTAGCTCTTAGGTTCCTGGTCTCGACAGGTAAATACTGTGGGCAGCACGACATGTAGTGAAGTGGTGATGATACAGCGATGGCTACCAAAACAAGGGGACAATTTGGCAGTTTCACAAGAACGGTGAAAATAGGTTCAACAATCCAAACAAGGGTTAGCATGTCAATATTGAAATCAAATGTGAAATCTAATTTGGTCCGTGGCAGATCATGCTTCCGATTATCACTCAACTAATCTACAAAACTGGAGGACTCTTGGCGACAAATATTATACAAGTGGTGTAGGCACATATGACCTGCTTATACAGGACGTGATCTTAGGCTTTGTGGTCAGAATCAGTGGTACTGCGTCTCCATAGAACCTGCTCATCAATTTTGGAAAGTTTTTCATCATCTAGCAGCTTCCAAGTCTGAATTGATTGAACTTCCATCCACGATTTCTTCCCTTTCTTGAGTTCACTATAGATCACCCGAGCTCTCCTTGGCCAATGGGGTCTTCCATAGGCATGATAACCAAAGCCGCCGCCATAGCAGAACCAAATCCCATTGAGGTTGCCACAAAAATCATTTAAATGGTCATGACCAAGAAACACAGCCTTTACATCTCCCATAGAGACAAGGGTACCAAGGACACCTGAATTTACAGATGAGCAAGCCACTCCCTCCTGATACTGACCCTTGAAGTTTGAGTACCAGAGTCCTCGTACCTCTGGGACTGGGATGTGAAAGAATGCTAGTGCAGGGGGCATGCATGTTTTTCTGTCACGCGAAATCAAAATTTCAGGTACAGCTCAGAAGCACAAATTCTGAAAACAAGTGTTTTCATTTGAAAATAATGATAATAAACAAGAAGTCAATGATCTCTAAATACAAGTACCTAATCTGCATGATGCGTCATAGAGAGGCACTAAATCTTACTACTGATAATTAGAAACTCCTTTTTGGAACTTCCATGTCAAACATAATGAGGCATGAAATAAAAATAATAGGAATTCTCACAAAAGCGAAAACGCGTTAAACGCATAGCTCAAGCTAAGGTTTCATCTAAACGTATGTTAAACACACATGGAGGTCAGATGCAAAAGGAGAAAGCTACTAATGAGGATCGAAAAGGATACAAAGCAATTGATAGCTGAAGTATATCAAAACTGGATAAAAGGTTACAATGTTATCTATAATATGAACAAATGATGTATAGCAGTTCTTATTAGCTATGGGTCCCTATTTTATTCATGAATCTCTAGCATTTATGTCTTTTAAAATTAGCAGCCCATCTACAAGCACAGGCTAATGGACTAGTGTAAGTGTACTCAAATAAATAAAAAACTTCAAATGTTATGATTTGGGTATCAATCGTACTAAAAAGTACCTGAAGCTCTAGTGAAGTAGCACGAAGCCAATCGAGTTGAGATTCTCTGATCCATCCATATGTTTTTACCCCATTCACCACTTCACGGTCCCCACTATCCAGGAAGTAAAGGTTGAACAGGCTAGTATTGACAAACTCGGAGCCAAATGGCCCATGGATTCCAATATGATAGTTCCCAAACCCATGTACCAAAAAACCAGGTGGGTTTACTTGAGATACTGAGTAATCCATCAGAGACATGAACACCATCAGCTCCTCTCGTGTCATTGTTGACTCTTGGTCATGATTACCTAAAATGGCAGCCCATGGTACCTTGTATTCCATAGCAGGGCTGATCGCTCTGAGCAGTGACTCTGCTGCATCGGTTGCACTGCCCCCAAATATGTTGTCCCCTGATCCAAATTAAACCAATGTAAGCATTAATAGTAAACTAGAATAAGGTTCCCCTTTGCTCATAAAGGAAGACACGGGAAAAGGGCATGTGGCTAGCAGCTAGCTGCATGACCATTGGCCAAAATAAGATGGTGCCCTGACCTCCTTTTTCTGGCAATAGTAATAGAGATAGTAGTCATACTTGGAGATGATAGAGTTTTATTAACAAACTTGATTAGTTGTGTGTGGAGAACTTTTTTGTGATTATATTTACAGTCTAAGACTCCCCTACCTCGACAGGAAAAAAACTAAAGTAGCTTTTGAAAACCCTTAAGCATGTCTGGTCTGCACATTGATTTCTAAATGGATCTCCCCTGCATCACACAAAAGCAACCAACAAACCGCTAGAGATAGTAACCCAGAGAATGAGAGAAGCTGGAAACCAACAAGACTTCATTGCATAACTAAGACTTCCAGCCGTCCCTCTCAAATCAATGCACCTAGAAACCATCCACAAACCTGAGCAGCAAACTCCACGAACTACAATATGGACTTGCGGAGGTAAATTGACTAGCTAAACACGAAACACTTGCATCCAAACACAAAATTAAACACTCGCGCAAGGGGCAGTTCTCGCCTTGCCCAGCAAGGATGCTCGTTTGGTAGCGCACAAAATGTTGCTGTGCCCAGCAATCTCGGCGGCAGGAGCAAAGCTTTCGCAGCAGTTAAGGTTGTCCGGCAGCGCTCGCGTCCCCACAGCCGAGCGCGGGGCCGCCCAAATCAAGGCCGGCGACCGCCAAAACGGGCTCCTATCCTATGCTCCCCTCCCCGCCCACAATAAGCACGTGGGCCGTGAAATCGAGCAAGCCTCACGGTCGAGTGGAGAAGAGAGAAGCGCACCGGTGAAGGCGATGAGGTCGGGCCTCTCGGCCTCGATGACCCTGCGCAGGAAGCGCGTGGTGTTGAGGTCGGAGCAGCGCGCGCCGCCGGCGTCCGGCGCCACGTCCCGGCAGCGCGTGGCGGCGCCGTTGCCGAAGTGCATGTCCGCCACCTAGCCGCAGGCGCAGCAGGAGCAGCAGTCAGCAGAGAGCGAGATCAGCGGCGGAGACGAGACGGGCTGCCGAGGGAGCGGGCGGCGGAGCTAGCCAGCGACTCGCTCACCTGGAGGATCTTGAAGGCGCCGTCGTGGCGGAAGCGGAGGGGCAGGGGCGCGGCCGCCTTGACGCGGGGCACGGCGGCGTCGGGGTCCGGGTCCAGCACGGCGGCGAGGCGGAGGAGCAGCAGCGCGAGCAGGCAGGGGAGCAGGAGGGAGGCGAGCGCTGCCGCCGGCGCCGGGCGGGGCGGCACGTGGGACGGGGCCATCGATCTCGCCCTCGCCTGAGTCGCCTCGCTCGCCGCCCGCGGCCTGCCTGCCAGTGCGCAGCCGCAGCCCGCTGCCCGCAGGAGTCGAACCGGCGCGGCTCCAGCTACTCCCCCATGCCAATTGCCAACACCGGACCGGACCGAACGGAACCGACCGGACCGGCAACTACCCAACCGAACGAACAGCTTCTTGGTTGGAATTGGAACTTTGGAAGTCGTCTCTGCAGGGTCAGTTGCAGTCAGCTAGGCCGTTGTTCAGAACACAACGCTTCATCCACACTGATCCCCTTGCCCTTCTTCTTTTTCCAATGGTGCGACGGTTGGTCGGTAGCCATTTCCGGGCAAGTAAGTTGGCATTGCGCCTAGCTAGGGGGTATATGCGTGTATGTGTTCTAAGCATGTGTTTGTGCCGAGGGATAGATACCCCCTATTCTTGGTGTTTGGTTTAAATTCACCTGTGACGATATAGGAGGGTTTGAAAGAGGAATATCCATCTAGACTAAGAACAAACGAGTCCGTAAAAACAGGCAGATGAAAAGGCCATCTCGTGACTCACTAGGAGGTCTTGGTCTTGGTCTCCGGAATTCAGCCACGGTCTTGGTCTGCAGGCACTGACACGGTTGGGGGTGTATTGCATGCGGCAGAGGCAACTAGGAGATAGTCCATCCACACACACGTATGGGAGGGAGGACCATCCTATGGATTACTCGCATACTAGCAGGTTGACATGACACTCACAGCGCGTAGGCCACTTGTTTGCAAAGGTACGTAAACTGGCGACGGAAAGGGCCGAGGAGATGATTCACTCGCCCCTTCCAAGGTAGCGATAAGGCCCTTCGTTAGACGTTACGGATTGAGACGGGGCATAGGGTGATTGGCTGATTGTACCGTGCCTCTGCAATTAGGCAGGTGCCGAAAGGGGCGAGGAGATGATCTCGATCTACCGATGATTCACTGACATATGGCGTATCAGGTTTGATCGATGATTTTAGTTTTTACTATGTTTACCTTTGTGAGTCATAGACTGATGACCGGGGTCTAAAATAAGATGCTGCTGCCGGCCGGCCCTGTCATGGCCATCCACCAGGAAATCAATGGCCCCATGGTTGAATTTCGAGTGATGGTGACGCCAACGTCCATGACTCGGCAAGGAAGCAAGATAAACATGACCGCGCACGCACTCCGTAGCACAGCGCCCTAGCATAGTACCCACGGTGACCAGACGACACGATGACGGCGATCGAATTAAACCTCCATCCCTTTGGCGTACGGCAGCACACGAAAGCAGGAGACCACCGGGCGGCCGCCACGACCACGAGTGGCTTTGCACGCCCGACAGATCAGGCAGCTCAGCCGATCGAAGCGTGTCATCGACCAGCCGGGGGTGTCTATATATCACTCCCTCTTCCCAGCTCATTTTGGAGCTGAATTCTCTCTTGGAGTGATCAGTGACGGTCACAGCGCGCGGGTGAGCTAGACAGAGCGAGCATGGACTTCACCAGGGAAGTCGTCGTCCCGGCGGCGCTGTCCGAGATCCTCGGCCGGATCTTCGCCTTCCTCTTCGACAGCTTCCCCCGCCCGGCGCCCGGCGCCAGCAGGGAGCTGCACCGACGGCGCCTGGAGCGGCTGCTGGGCAACATCGGCAGCATGGTGGAGGAGGCCGAGGGCCGCCACATCACCAACCAGCAGCTGCTCTCCCACCTCAAGGCGCTCACCGCCGGGATGTACCGCGGCCGATTCGCGCTCGAGGCCACGGACCTCGACGCCGTCCTCCTCGATGGCGACGGCGACGACGACGACGACGCCGACGCTACCGACGCTGCCTCCGCCTCCGCCTCCGCCAACGGTGTCGTCGTCGGCAAGAGGTCGTCCTTCTCGCTGCTGCCCTCGCCGTTCGGCAAGGCGGCCAAGCGTTCTCGCGTGACGAGCCTGGTCTTGGGCGCCGCCGGCGCACAAGACGGCGGGACGACAGAGAGGCTGGCGGCCGTCGTGGAGGAGCTGGAGGCCCTGACGCGCGACTACATGCGCGAGTTCATCATGCTGGTGCAGGGGTACCCGCGCAAGGTGCACCGCCCGGTGCGCACCACGCTGTACATGGACCGGTGCGTGTTCGGGCGCCACGTGGAGAAGGAGCGCGTGGTGGACTTCCTGCTGCATCGCCCGCCGCCGGGCCGCGCGCCGTTCCTCAGCGCGCTCGCCGTCGTGGGCGCCAAGAAGGTGGGCAAGACCACGCTGGTGAAGCACGCGTGCGACGACGAGCGCGTGCGCGGCCACTTCGCGCGCGTGCGCTGGTTCGAGACGCCCGACGTGGTGCGGGCGGGGGGGCGCCCGGGGCAGACCGCGTGGGCGAGCGACGGGCCCGAGTACCTCGCGGGGGTGCGCCGCATCCTCGCCGACCCGCGCCTCGCCGCGGCGGAGGGGCGCTCGCTGCTCGTCTTCGAGGACGCCTGGCCCGTCGACGAGGCGGCGTGGGCGGCGCTCGCGGCGTCCCCGACGGCCCTGGCCGACGGCAGCAAGGTCCTGCTCACGTGCCGGGACGCCGACCTCGCGCGCCTCGGCACGGCGGAACCCGTCGTGCTGCACACGCTGCAGCAGGAGGAGTACTGGTACTACTTCAAGGCCTTCGCGTTCGGCGGCGCGGACCCCAGGGAGCACCCGCGGATCGCCGCCGTGGCCAGGGAGATCTCCGAGCACCTGGAGCGCACCTTCCTGGATGCGCGGGTGCTCGGCACGCTGCTCAGGGCCAACTTCGACGCCAGGTTCTGGCGCAGGGTGCTCACCGCCATCGTCAAGTGCGAGCGCCGCCCCATGCACGTCGGCGTGCTGCTCGAGCTCCTCCCCGTCAACGGCAGGCTGCAGTCATACGGATACTGCCGGAGCCCGCCCAAGTTCACCGTGCAGGACGTGCTCAGCGCGCGGGCCACCAGTGACCGTGGCGACCAGTCGGAGGAAGGCTTCACCATCCACCTTTGCAGGGAGACGCTGTACATGGATCACTGGTACAGCATCACCTTCAAGAACGATGGGCCGCAGCAGCAGCAGCAGCCACGCGTTGCCACGGCGCCCTAATTACCTTCAAATAGTTTACCGTAGTACTAGTAGCATCTTGGTTCCACATTATTATCTGTGTCACTTCAACGCTATGCTTAGTACGTACTCCTACCTCTAGTGTGTGGTCCTGTCCTGTGCAAAAGTTTAGGGAGCCATGCTGCTAGTTATTTGTGTTTATGGAATGTGGCAACGTTGTATTTTAGGGACACGGATCTGCTGCAGTTGGATCACTGACATGTGATATTGGATCAACGGGTCAGTGACCGCAACAGACCCTCATCTTTATTTTAGGCCCAGTCCCCCTCCCATTGCGTAGTCCACCTTGGTCGATCTCAGGAGCGCCTCACGCCACCACAACTTGCTCCCCCGTGCTGGCCTCCCCGACCGCCGTCGGCGGCGGGTCGGACAGCGGCGGCGCCCTAGGTGGCCCGACGCGTCCCTCCTCCTCCTCCCTCACCCTTTCTCTTCCCCGCCCCCTCCCCTCTATTCTCTCCGGTGCTATCATTCTCCATCTCCCGTCGGCCATTTTCGGCCAGAGCCGCCTCCCGCAGGCCAGGTCAGCCTCTGTCGCATCGCCGCCGGGGGGCCACCCGCACCTGCTTCCAGGCCGTGGTGCCCGCACGGGTGGCTATGTCCGTCGCCGCATTGTGCGCCCACTTGGGGCTGGTCGCGTCCGCCGACCGACCGTGGCGCCTAGTCGGGCTTGGGTCGGCCTTGCCGCGCGAAATCTCTGCTGATAGCGGCTTCATCTTTGATGTAGTAACCCTGTTGAGGGCGTTATCATGGCCCCTAACCTCTTGTCTTGCGAAAGCTCCGGCCGCTGGTGGTGGCCGCGTCCGAGCGTCGTTCTCCTTTTTGAAGGCATCACCTTGTGTTCTCCCTTTGGTTGACCATGAGTTGTCAAGTAGCTCTAGGCTTTTATTGTTTCGGATTGTAGTGGACTTTTTGGTTGTGGCGGGCGTTGGGATGTTGAGCAGTTTCTCTCTTTGTATTATCTTTTACCATGGTTCGTAAGTCGCGACTTATTCCCTGTAGTTGTAATTTGCTACCTTTTTAATGTAAAGACGTGACTTTGTATCGCGTTCGACAATTTATTTTAGGCCCTACTCTACTCACTACGTCCCAAAATAAAGAGTGCTCAGGATTTGTTCTATATAAAGGCAACACTTTTAAGTAAAGCACGCCGTGCAAACACGCGCATAAATTTCTTGGCTCCACACCATTCACGTTCATTTTTCAGTTCAAAAGAACAACAACGTGGCTTTCACCCAGAAATAATGAGAGTAACTAGGATGCAGGAGCAGTAAGGTCATCTATCAATAACATAATTGGGCCAGAGCTTGTGCAGGAGGATGGTTCAAACCATGCGGGAATATGTTCGAGGGTCACGAGAACAATTTTTGAAACCACACGGAAACAATGTTCCATTTATAGAAGAACAATGTTCCAGGATCATAAAGGGGAAAATGCATTCAAACTCCATGAAAGAGAAAACACACGTCGGAGCGGACGTGCTCCTGGTCGGGTGGCGGAATGCACCCGGCCGAGATCCTAAGTACTAAGAGTAGTTAGGGGGAGCAATCGTTGTTAGCTGGTCAATGGTGGCACGATGGTGACGAGAGGGTTTAGAGTGGTTCGGGCCGCCGGAGCGTAATACCCTACGTCCACTGTGGGTGTATTCTTGTATTCCTGTCTGTAGGAGAAGACAGTGAGTATTGTGTGCTTGTGCTTTGTGGGTTGAGTCTGTCTGGTCTGAGGAGACTGTCGAGAGTGTGGCGTATGCCTCCCCTTTTATAGCCAAGGGGGGCATGTACATGGTGGCCGGGCCCCGACAGGTGGTCCCGGCCCATTTCTTCTATGCTACAGCTCTATCTTGTGCCTGATGTCCAACGCTCCCATTGCGCCTGTACCACTGACGCGGCCTGGTATGGCCTGGAGATCCGTCATATCGTCCTGTCGTCTGGATACGGCGCCGCGCCGTCCTGCCTTACGCCGTCCTGTCCCATCGGCTGCTAAACCCGCTGAGAGGCTTCAGAGGCCGAGGGGCAGGTGATGCGCACGCGTGACAGGACAGGGCGCTCGTAATAGCGTTGTAGCGCCGCTACCTAGTATTAGGCTGAGCGCGGCCGCCGCGCGTGGCGCGGCTCATGGTGAGTACATCGTACTTGTTTACTCAATATAGACCCCAGTGTAGCCGGGGAAATCAACTGTAGTGCCCTGCTATCACCGAGGGCGCTGGCTCCGGAACTCCCCGTGCCCTGTGGGCACGTGGCGGCCCCGGACCACCGAGGGCGCTGGCTCCGGACCTCCCCGTGCCCTGTGGGCACGAGGCGGCCCCGGACCACCGAAGGTACGGGCTCCGGACCTCCGAGAGGTCCGGACCCCACCTTCCCCTGAGGGACTCCTCGCGTGGCTGGGGGAGGCTCGGTCCTCGAAGGAGGTCCGGGGACTCCCCTGTGGGCCGGGTGCGCGGCTCAGCTTTTCCAAGGAGTAGGCCGGGCCCATCTGTACGCGGTCTTAGGCCCTCCTTGTACTGCAGTACTTACCCTCCTTAGTGATCTTTGTCTAGTGTAAGCGGGTACCCGATTAGCTGGGTACCGAGAGTGGCCCCTGGGCTCGCCTTCGGTGAGTTTTTCGAACCTGAGGTGAGCCCATCATCGCTTACTACTCAAGCCGTCGGGAGCCATGAGTGGTTACCGGCATTTAGCTGTTAAGCTCGTAGTTGGGCAGGGCCCACTACTTGATTTCTGGTCGAGGCTTTGACTCGCCTGACCCTGGAGGGGGCCTAGTCCACCCGACCCCGCTGAGTGGCCCCGTGGGCCCCCACGATCTAAGGGCGCCCGATCGTGGGAATCTCCCGGGGAACGTGGGGGCAGGCCCGCGTCGGGAACCGCGCGGCGGTTCAGCTACTCCTTCTCCTGCCATTAAGGCGGGGCAGATAGTTACGTGGGCAGCCGTGCATAAAGCGGAAAAGGCAGGGGCCCCGCGCGTCGCGCCGAGACGCGCGTCCGCGAGCGGCCGCCGGTTCGCCTTCCTGCCTTACTTGCTCTTCTACCCGCCTATCATGACTGCCTCCTCGGGCCCCTGCTGTCATAGACCTGGAGGTCCGTGGGTGTGTCCGTGCGCGCGTACACTTGACGTCCGCGGCTTGCGGAGGATTGGGGGCAACCGTCAAATAGGGTTCTCGACCATCGGCCGAGCACATCCTTCTGCCATTTGCCTTTGCACCCCTCGCATCCGCCGCGGCGCTTCATCTTCCTCGCAGCAGAGCTCTCGTTTCTTGTCTGCTGCGTGCTCCTTCTCTTCCCCATCGCCAGATTCCTCAGCGATGGGTTCGGGCCACCAATCCTTCCTGGAGACCGAGGAGAACCTCACCCGCGTCCGCCGCCTGCTCGGCTGGACGGACGCGGAGCGTTGCGACAATGTTCGCACGGGCTCCCTCCCCCACCGCAACTTGCAGCCGGGGGAGTTCGTCCTCTTCGTCTCCTACCTCTACTGTGGTCTGGGGATTCCGATCTCCTCCTTCTTCATGCTGCTGCTGGAGGCGTTTGGGTTGCAGCTCCAGCATCTCACCCCCCACTCCATCCTTCATGCGGCAATCTTTGTCCACCTCTGTGAGATGTTTGTGGGGGTTCCTCCCTGCGTGACGCTCTTCCGCCACTTCTTCTCGGTGAGGTGTTCCGGGAGGAGCTCGACGGAGATCGGCCGCTACTACTTCCTGCTGAAGGGGTCCCGGGGAAGGTCGACCTACCTCCCCACCTTCGCCAGCGCCAAGTGGGAGCACTGGCGCAACGACTAGGTGATCGTCAGGGCGGAGCCGAACGACCGGCTGGCTCTCCCTGATAGCAGTCCCGACGCATCCCTCCCGGAGGGTGCCTCGACGGATCTGCCACCCGAGTTCTCCCCCGTGCTGGCCAGGATCACCGAGCTCGTCAGCGGCGGGCTGACCTCAATGCACGTTCTCGCGGATTTCCTCAGGCGGAGGCTCGCCCCCCTGCAGATGCGGCCAAGGCTGGCGTGGAGCTACACCGGCTCCAACGACTGCAGCCGGGTGGTGCGTGGCGAAGACCACGATCTGACGCCGCTCCTGCTGGAGGAATGGGTGCGGTGCGTCACGGACGAGAGTTTCTCTCCGGAGCAGCTGCGCCTGCCGTCCGCCATCGTGCCGCTCTGCCGCGACCAGGCCTTGCAGACGGCGGTGCTCAGAGAGGGCCGCCGTTGCTGGTCCGGCGTCGGGGGAGGGTTACAGCTTGACGAGAAAATATATATTCCACGTCGAGAAGAAGAATAGTCAGATACTCAGATGGCTAGTAGACATAAAAAGGGCAGATAATTAAAATTAGGAAAAGTATAATAAAAACGATCAAAATTAGAAAAGCGCATAAAATAAAAATAAATAAGAGAGAAACAAAGAAACACGTTTTTTCGGGGCTACACACTATGTGAAAAAGAAACGAATCAGCATTGTAAATAAGTACTCATTTCGTCTCAATTTATAGTTCGTTTGATTTTTTTGGCACCAAATTTGACTTGTTTGTCTTTTTAAAAAAATCATAATTATCATTTATTTTCATAGTGATTTAGTTTAGCATATAATATACTTCAACTACAACTTAAAATTTTCTATATTTTCATAAATTTTTTGAATAAGATGGCTCAATCAAACTTGGTGTCAAAAAAATTAAACGAACTATAATTTGGGATGGAGGGAATAAGATGGTGAGCGGGGAGGAAATAACTCCACTTCAACGGGAATGGTTTTCGATAGTCGAGAGACAGAGAGAGGGAGGGGCAATTAGGCAAATACTAGGAATTTAGTTTTGAAATGAAATGTAGGGCGGAGGTTTGTAGACGTTAGCCCGTTTAGTTTGGAGGCCTACAAGGCTACAGGCACGGAGGCAATTGGCGCAAGCCCATGAGCGAGCACGGGAGGGCCTGGAAGCCGTGGGAAGCAAGCATGGGCCGTACGTGGCCTGGAAATGGAAAGCTGGAACCGGACGTGGCCGTACAACCTTCGCTTCGCGAGGATGTTTGATACAGTGACTAAATTTATTTTACCACATGTCACGTCGGATGTCCGGATGATAGTGACAAATATTAAATATGGTTTAATTTAAAAACCAATTACATAGACAAGTACTAAATGACCAGACGAATTTATTAAACCTAATTAATCCATAACTAACGGCCAGTTACTGTAGCATTACATTTGTTAATCATGGATCAATTAGGTTTCATAAATTCGTCTCACCGTTTAGTTCTCATATGTATAATTAGTTTTATAATTAAACTATATTTAATACTTCTAACCAGCGTCAAACATCTTATATGGCGGGTGCTAAAATTTAGTCAGCGCCCTCACCTGATGATCGAGCTGACCTGTACAGTACGATCTGACCGGGAGTCTAGCTGCCACGCACGACACGCACGCGCATACTTGTGGATCCCTCTGCAAGGAACTGACCACCGGTTATATCGGCTGAGCTCGGTCGCCGACGACGGAGACGCACCGGCCGGGCTACCGGCGGCGGACGGGTCGCATCGCATGCATGCATGCATGCTTCCGGTTGTTCCGGGCGGCCATCACGAGTGATGATGTGACGACACTCGCGCTTGCTTTCCCGGCCGATGGCGACGGCACCTCCGCGCGTCCGATCGAGCTCGCGTTAGCAACGCGGCTGCACGGCGCACGCTACTCAACTAAGCCTGAACTCGATCCGAAGAAGAGTGGACGCGCGCGAGCGAGTGGTGCACAGGAGCGTGGCGACGCGTGCTGGGTTGCGGTGCTCCGCCCGTCTCTCGACGGCGGAAGGCGCGTGTAACCGCTGCGGAAAGCCGCCGACCCACATGCCCGATGCTCTTGCGACGCCCGGGCGGCGCGGCGCCACGGCCAACCAACCCGATCGCGCACGCCACGCCACGCACCGCGGATCCGGGATCCCCGCGCCGCCCCGCCCATCGCGGCAGCCGGCGTGACGTGAGCGAGCCGGCGGCCGGCCGGGGGTCGCCCGCCCCGCTGCTGCCTGCCTGCTGGTGCCGGAGTGGACTGGTCAAAGCTGGATAGGGGGCCGGCCGGCCGCGCGGCGCACCACAGCGGGATGCCAAACAGCCGCCCGCCCGCGCTGCCCGCCGCGTGTTGCCGCCCGCCACTGCCAGCAGCGCCGTCACTGACCTGCGGCCCTCACCGTCTCCTCCCTCCCTCCCTCCCTCCCTCCGCGACCCGTCTCCGCTCCGCAATAAAAATAGCAGGGCAAGCCACGCCACGCGACGCGACGCCACTGCTCTCGCTCGGCTTCGGCTCCGCTCCCACCCGCACCCGCCTCCGCCCGCCACGCCCGTGCACCTGCCTTCCCCTCTCCGCTCCCCCCGCCCCCCTCGCCGCGCCGCGCCCCAGATCTGCGGCGGTGGGTGGCGCTCCCTCCCGGCCCCGCGCTGCCGCTGGCCGACGAGAGCTTAGGAGGCGGTCGCCGCACGCCCGCCTGCACGCGCCCTGCCTCCGAGCAAGTCAAGGTACCGTACCGCCTGCCCGCCCGACCGACCTCCCCTTGATTACTAGCCTTCCTCCCAGTCCCAGCTCCCAGGTGCGTTGCATCAGGCCGATCTGCTGCTTGCGGCGCTCCGGCTGGCTGCCACAGCGCGCGATGAGCCTCAGCCCTCCTTCCTTCCTTCCTTCCTTCCTTTTCTTTTTCCTTCTTCTTCTTTGTGGGTTGCTCC
The DNA here is from genome assembly GCA_030272315.1 of Paspalum vaginatum. NCBI lineage: Eukaryota > Viridiplantae > Streptophyta > Magnoliopsida > Poales > Poaceae > Paspalum > Paspalum vaginatum. The sequence continues at coordinate 2,107,424 of CM059021.1, read as the reverse complement.
GAGCTCTGCACCGGACGGTCTCTGGCTCGCATCCAATTCCGGCGGGATCGAGTCCGGGGCTGACGATTCTTCTGCCCAGTTCCGGAATTGGCGCTTCGTCCACGAAAGAACAACTGAACCATACATAACACAAACTCATCCACCGTATTCTATTTTTTCGTTTCAATTGCTACTGCTATACAACAAGCCGTTCTAGAGAGGGGAGACTGGGGGTTACCCTCCTGTGTTATGAAAGCGGCATCTTGCCTTGGCTTAGAGAGTTTATTTACTTTGGTCTAATTCTGTCTGGACTTTTAGTAGTCCAAGGACTCATCAGTGAAGGTACGAGTTAAGGGAATGTGAACAATTCTTGGTCGTATCAGTGGTAAATTGCAGACGTCACGATCCACACTGCCAATAAATGCAAGAAATTCGCACAACTTCACTCCGTTCTTCGTTTCTGTCCTACATGGGTCTGCCTGCCCTGTACAGCTCTGCCCCTGTGTACAGTGCTTTCAACAGAGTCACTGATACTCTGTCTTCTCTCTTCTTCAATTTCAAGTTTATCTCCCCTATTAATTTGCCCGCCATGTGTTCCCTTCCTTGGCAGAAAGATGGCGATGATGGTGGATCCCCCCAACGGCTTGGGGAACCAAGGGAAGCACTACTACACCATGTGGCAGACTCTCTTTGAGATCGACACCAAGTACGTGCCGATCAAGCCCATCGGGAGGGGAGCCTACGGGATCGTCTGCTCGTCCATTAACCGCGAGACCAATGAGAAGGTCGCGATCAAGAAGATAAACAACGTCTTTGACAACCGCGTGGACGCGCTGAGGACACTGCGGGAGCTCAAGCTGCTTCGGCACCTGAGGCACGAGAACGTCATCGCTCTCAAGGATATAATGATGCCGGTGCACAGGAGGAGCTTCAAGGACGTCTACTTGGTCTATGAGCTCATGGACACCGATCTGCATCAGATTATTAAGTCGTCTCAGCCGCTTTCCAATGACCACTGCCAGTATTTTCTCTTTCAGGTAAGTTTCGGATCTGTTGCCAGTCCTTGCTCCTGTTTAGTTTGTTGATGGTTCCAGCAAATCACAACTATAGCTTTGCTACCTTGACATGGGATATTTTTCATAAAAGCTAGCCCAGTATCTATGCTTGTTCGTTTGCACCTTATGCTCTTTTTGGATGCTCTTTATGCAGATCAGAATAGGGTTGAGAATTTGCAGCCTTGTCGTAAGTTACGATAGTCATAATTAGTAAGTATACATAGTCTGCCTAGGGGTGTGGTTGGCAAGATCCTGTCTAGCAAAAGTAGATCTATGGTGACAAGTATTGTTTTTTTAGTTTGGTCGAGTTTGCTTCCACTTAATGGTCAAGCATCTTTCCCGTCAATATACTTTGTCTGATATAAGGTTATTTTTGTTGAGTTCAAGTGTTCAATTTGTTATATTTGCATCTCTAGGCTAACTTAATATGGGCATGGGAATCTGCTGCGTTATCCATTTCTTTCTAGTTAAGTGGGAATAAGTCACTTGGCTTTTCAGCATGAGGTATTTTGTACAGTCCTTGGAAAGGTTCCGAGATGTAGGTATCCAGATACTGAAAAATTGGTACCTCCGGTACCAGAAAGTACCTCCCTAGATATAATTGGTGCTATCTCTTGGTCAATCTCCAAGGATGGTAAAAAACTCTTTCAACTCTGTTACCAGTCATTTGGTTGGTTAGCTTCCCCGGTTCAGACAAAGGCACAATTAGGCCCAAATCCATTTGAAAGCGTGGATTTGTAACTTTTGACCGATATACAGTAACCTGTGTGCTTGGTTAAGGCATCATTCATGCTCTAATTTCATCTTTTAAATTTTGGGCCCACAACTCAGCAAAAGTTTGCGTTCTCTGAAAATCTAAATTCGGCATCTATTTACATTTCCTGAACAAGTGAACATAAACTATCTCAGCGGTCAGTAGTTTGTCCCAAGTTAGACATGACAGCATTTCAAAACTAATATATGAAGCTGTGCTGTTGGAAAATGATAAATACACTATAGAATAGTAGATCATATGAGAAAACTTAGGGTGATTCTCAGACTTCAAACTTAAGCACAGATCATAGATATGATTTCTCAACAACCCAAACAAGTTGTTATCTGGGGGCAAGGACAACTTGGTCCACATATCTCGACTTCATGAGAGACATGGAAATAATATCAGTTAGTTGGTCTTGATTGGAGATGTGCTTGATAGGTTCTGAAGTAGCATGCTTGTTATTGAAAAACTAAATGTTAGCATGGCTACTGGAAGCTTCTATTGCTGCTCCCAAATATTGCTTTTGCTTATGAATTATTTTATTCGTAATAATTCAATTACACGTCAAATAAGATGTCAATGAGACTTATAGCTTGAGCTCCTTAATGTAAATTATTTAAGGAAAGCTTCTCCATTTGAATTGTATCTTACTTGCCTTATGGTGGATTGGAAGCTTAGTGTTCGCTATATTTCAAGATTCTTTGTTGCTGAAGTACTAAAATTTTCTTTTTGCCAATCAGATAATATCTAAGTTGCCGCCTTTCTTCTTGATTGTAGCTGCTCCGAGGCCTGAAGTACCTTCATTCCGCTGGGATACTCCATAGAGACCTAAAGCCAGGAAACCTCCTGGTCAATGCAAACTGTGACTTGAAGATCTGTGATTTTGGACTTGCCCGCACAAACAACACTAAAGGTCAGTTTATGACGGAATATGTCGTCACCCGCTGGTACAGGGCCCCTGAGCTGCTGCTCTGCTGTGACAACTACGGTACCTCCATAGATGTCTGGTCTGTCGGCTGCATATTTGCAGAGCTACTTGGCCGCAAGCCAATTTTTCCAGGAACTGAATGCCTCAATCAGCTTAAGCTCATAGTCAATGTTCTCGGCACCATGAGCGAGGCTGACCTTGAGTTCATTGACAACCCGAAAGCCCGCAAGTATATCAAGTCCCTTCCATACACCCCAGGCATTCCCCTCATCAGCATGTACCCGCAAGCACATCCTCTTGCCATCGATCTGTTGCAGAAGATGCTTGTCTTTGATCCCTCCAAAAGAATTAGTGTCACGGAGGCTCTGGAGCACCCCTACATGTCTCCACTGTATGATCCAAGCGCAAACCCTCCTGCTCAAGTGCCAATTGATCTCGATATAGATGAAAATCTTGGAGTAGATATGATCCGGGAAATGATGTGGCAGGAGATGATCCACTACCACCCTGAGGCCGTCGCAGGAATGAGAGTGTGACAGGCAGCAATGAACATGTGGCAGAGGTCTGCTGTAGAAGGATCGTCACATGTTCATGTTTTTTATAAGCTTACTACGATTACAGCACGTGTCAAGTTATCACTATATGTATCAGACTGTCAGGTAATCTCTCGTGTAAATATGCGCTCAATAAGATGTGTGGGGTTTTCCTGTTTTTGTAGTACATGGACTACGTTGTTGTATGAATATGTGAAGCGGAACTTGGTATTTAAGACTTGTAATTTTAGACCCGATCTGTTGTATGGAAATCTCGAGGCCTTGGTTCAATCTATTTGGTTTCTGAGGTATGCATGAGTGCAGTTTCCTGTTATACTTGTCTACACTTTTTAGGGCAGTAGAATTACATTTTGGATATTGTTTGTCTGGCACCCGTTGTTGACTTGTTGTATGAGTATATGCTGTGAAAATGGGACCATTTACATTTTTGCAAAGTTCAAGCTCTTGATGCCATGACGGGACAGCTAGTTGCGTACCAACAAAAAAAAAAAGAAGTTTCATGTATTTGGAATCAGGTACATGCTGCTGCTTTCAGTTGAAATAAAACTCATAACTAGTGCTATCTCATACTTGAGCGGAATATCCATCGGCGATGTTGGAGGTGCAGGTGACACTGGTACACACCACTTGATCGTCGACGTTTATTGATGTAATGACGGTATGGGTGGGTGGATTGAGCGGTTGTTTGCTCAGCAATCATCGTCCTGCTGGAGTGCCTTAAAATGTCGAACCGTTGAAACCAAAGTTGTGTCGCTATAGCACAAAGAAATTTGAGGTTTAGGAACTCAGAACATTTATAGGAGTAAGAAAAAAAACGGAAGAAGTCTATTTTTACCATCAAACTACTGAAACTGGACATATTTGATCATCTAGATGATTTTAGACGTTTTTGTTTATACTTGTATTTTATAAAATAATTTAAAAATAATACATTGTTTAAACATTCATAACTATTCTTTTAAATTAAAAGTACAAAACTAGTAATTATTTTTTTATCAATATGATCAATCTATTGATACTCTATTTGGATTTATTTGAATATTATTTCTTCTTGTTGCTAGTGTTTTGTACTCTAAATAAGTCCAAATAACTCTAAATATGTTAAGCCAAAATAAGTAGCTCGTATAGAAAAAATGCGCATCCGAAAAAATAAGTCCAAATAACTCTAAATATATTAAGCTAGGTGGATTATAATTGTGGAAAAAAATTAGTATCGGTTTCTTCTTCTTTAAAGAATAAATTATGATTTTTTAGATATTAAAGATGGATTTAATATTTTTAGAAAATACACATATAGTTAAAACCACCTATGGATGGTCAAGTGTGTCCAGTTTCAATAGTTTGATAGTCAATAATATTTAGTTTTGGAGTTCAATGGCTAAAATCGGACTCAAGGAATAGTTTAATGTCCAAAACGGACTTCTTCATGAATGAAAATACTAAAAGATGTATCCATGGATCATGCGTGTGTCGCAGAAAAATAAAGACATGCGATGGGATGAAGAATTCATATAAGATGAGAAGCAATCGTGAGCACTAGATACTAAATCTTGAGGTAGCATGAACGGAACAGTATGCCTAAGTGAACAGGGTAATTGCTGAAGCCTAATGGATGGGCAGAAGCTATTTTTGTTCTCCAGGTGAGGGCATGTAGACCTCAGCATCTGTGGTTGCAGGTGTTCGCGTGCTACTTTTTTACTAATTCTGAATTAGAAATGGTAACACAGTCCCAGCCTCGTTTCAACATGCAGTGGTCGGGCATTTGCTTGTGATGAAAGGATAGGTGCCAATCAAGCTCAAGTTCGTTGCTTATTTGTCAATTCTAGATTCCAAATAAGATATGTGAGCAGCGCACATCTTATTCCCAGAGAGACATTTAAATCATGGGGACCTATCGATTGTTAATTTGTTATGGACGAATTCAAACAGTTTACCAAGGGGAGTGAGCGAGCACAGGACAGCTGAGCGCCTGGGCTGCAGCACGGCAATGTGCCAATGTGGGTACCTGCACATCGTCGAATTTGATGTAGAATCTGGACCTGCTAACCGAGAGCTTGGTCTCCAGGATCTCAGCAACGGCCGCGCTCAGCTTCCCGTTGACGCCGGGGCCGATGCCACCAATGGACATAAGTTCGCCGTACGCCGCTGGTTCTTCGCTAGCCGCGAATGACATGGGCACGGAGCCGTTAATCGACACCATGACGTACTGCAGCACAGGTAAGGGGAAAAAAGAGAGATCAAAACCAAGTACGTCGATGGCAGCTGGCTGAGAAGCTAAGCATGATGCTGCTCAGGCTAGGGCGGCATTGCGTCGAACAGGCAGAGTGCATTACGGATTCGGGCTTGCCGATGATCTTGGCGACTGCCTTGGAGCAGTCCTTGAGGATGTCCGCGGCGACGACGGCGTCCACCGGCACGTTGGTGCTCAGGATCAGCGTCGGCATCCTGCAGTCCTGCTGGTGCTGCTTGCCGCTGCGGGGCGCCTCCCTTCTGCTCCGTGGCTGCGCTGCGCTCGCTTGTTTGGATAGGAAGCAGCCCAGCGGGTGGTGACGAGGGCTAGCTAGAGAGGGAGCCCACGCGTACGGAACGGACGGGCTCAACTATAGATGCCAATGCGTATGAAAACCCCGCTTACCCGCGGGCAACAAAATTCGGTGGACAAATATATGAGTGTGAATTTATGTTCACGGATAAGGATATGGGTGTGAGTTTATGCTCGGTGGATATTTATTCGCAGGAAAAAAATTTAGTATCCGTCACCCGCATACCCACGTATCCGTCTGACATGTAGACTCCTCATGAAGCAAGATTCATATATCACTACTGCAGATTCCGAGTGATAAGCTAGTTATGTTTATTTACTTGCTGTTATGCGATACTACTTGTTGTATAGATGATTGTGTTAGACTATGTTTATTTGCTATGATAGCCATGTTGTAGGGATGATTGTGTGAAACTATGTTTATTTTCTATGATTATGTGAGACTCTTTATTTGCTATGATAACCATATTGTATGGATGATTGTGTGAAACTATGTTTATTTGCTACGATTGTGTGAGACTGTGTTTATTTATTGCATGCATATATTGTTTCGTGGGCAAACGGATATTGCCCGGATAGTGGGCATGGGTAAAGTTTTGTGCCCATTGCGGGTGGCGGGCACGAGCGCGGGCACGGACGTGTGAACGTACTATCCACGCGGATATTGCCCGTTGCCATCTATAGGCTCAACTGCTCAAACAGTCAAACATTGAGTTTTTCGTGCGGATGTGTTTTTTATTTCTATTTTTAGTGAAAATTGCGTACTAGTATGAAACTTAATTTCAGCTATATAACATGCTACTCTCTCGGTCTTTTTTATTTATCATTTTTTAGTTTAAAAATAATTTAATTATCAATAAATATTCGAAAATGAAAATAGCAGTATTTTTCACGTTGAATTTAGCGTGACTCCACCTATATTGGAATCTTTGACACGACTCAAGGACTAGTCATGCCATTCTCATACAAATTATCTTAAACACTTTTCTTACGTTGAGATTTTTTAGCAATTCCTAATCTAATTCTTTAATAAAAAATCATGTGCCAAGCTAAGCTGAAATTCGCTAAGAGACATATAAAAGATTCAGTCAGACACGTAGGGGAGTGGGAAGGGAAGGTTTCCCATTGCATAATAGGATGATGGGTAGGGTAGAAATGAAAAATGATAAGTATGTGGTAGCCTACCATGGAGTGGAGTGGATAGTTTGTTGTGCATTAATTTTCAAACATGCTTTCTCTTCATGTTATATCCATTTGCACATCCAGTTGAACCGCTTTGTTATTTAGAATTGACACACCAAGGTCACATTCAATATGAACACAACTTTTTGTTTATAGGTTTTTAGAAATGGACCATTTTGGATGACCAATTTCAATATTTAATACAGACCCGTCCAACATTCTAAAAATTACTTTATTGACATTTTAAGGAAAATATTCAATTATTTTTCTCTAAATGGTGAACCAAGTATACGTAAATGCTGAATCTTATTATTCAAATTGTTGAATGTATCTAAAACACATAACTACAAAATCAACATTTTAGGCATACAAGGAAATGACCTGCCTAGAAAATATGTCCCACGGATGTGGTCAATCTTTTATTATGTACTCCCTCCGCCCCCACAAAGTGTCGCCCTCATGGAACTCCGTACACACTTAATCGCTCATCTTATTCAAAAAATATTTGTTAATATTTTTTTTATTATTGATTGTTTGTTAATATTATTTATTTTTTATGATTACATTTAGAATACGATTACGAACACAATCAATAATAAATAATATCAACGAATGTTTTTTGAATAATACGAGCGAGATTAACCGTGCACGAAAATTTAAGAAAGTGATTTTCTTTGTGGCGGAGGGAGTATTACTTCCGGTTCCAAATTAGATGTCGTGTAGACAATATTTCAGTCAAACTTTTAAAACTTTGTCTATTAGTAGCTTTTATATTAGAGAAATACTACACAGCAGTTAACTGAGATTGGCACTTACCGTCAGTCGACCTCGTCCTCGCACCATCTCCGCAGCGCGTCCTCATCGAGGAAGAAGACCTCATCCTCCACCACAAGTTGCCATCGCCGGGAAAGAGCTTGCCGGCATCGCGCGTCGCCGACAGCGGTTAGGGTTTGGGGTTGTTGTGGGGGTTCGCCGGTGGGATCTTTCTCTTCCACCTCCGGCTTTAGAGGGAGGGTCGGCGGCTGGCGGCCGGCCCCAGCAAAGGTGGCGGTCGGTGGGCGGCGGAGAGACCGATGGCCGCCGCCGGTGGGGCGGGGGAGGATGGCGGCTGGGGAGGACCGGAGGTGGGGACGACAAGCCACCTCGGTTAGGGAGGGCGGTGGCTGGGCCTGCGGCGGCGGAGGTTTGGGGCGGAGCGGCGACAGCCGCCGGCAGCGGGAGGAGAGCGGAGGCCCCGACGTTGACAGCCAGGCGGGAGGCAGCGGCGGGGGGGGGGGGTTCGCGTCGTCCGTCGGGGGCTCGGGGTTGGGTAGCCGCCCGCGGGAAGAAGAGGAGGCGGAGGAATAAAGATGGGAAGAAGAGGAGGCGGAGGAATAAAGATAAGGTGGGGAGGATTTAAACCGTTGGATGGAAATCCTGTGGACCACGTTGGGGATTGATGGGGAGAAAAAAATCGTCAACGCATTTTATATTATTTGTTCAAAACTTGGAGGTGATGTGAATTGATTTATTTTTAAAACTAATAATGTAAAATATTAGTTGCAAACAGACGTCTAATTCAGATTTGCGGGAGTATAAAAGATCAAACCAGGCCTGGAGGCTGGAGGTCGGTGCGCATAAATTTCCACCTCATCGTTCCCCTTCCCGACGCCATCGCCGACTCACAGTCCCACGCCAAATCCGCCACCGCCGGCCTCCCCGTCCCAGGCGTCGATTGCTCCCGCTGCCTATTCCTCACGCCGCGCGCTTCTCCTGCCTCTCCCAGCGCCGCCTCCTTCTTCCACTTCCGCGCCGTAGCCGAGATCCCTCTTCTGTTGTCGTTCGGCGCCGGCCTGCTTCTTCCTCGACGTCGATCGGACGGCAACAGCTCGGCACTACGGCGGTCGCATAGGTATTCTACAGTCCCTTCGCCGACGAGCATCACCTACCAGGTATGTCCACCCCTCTTCTCTTCCATTCCTGCTGTCCGAAAGCTATCTGTATTCAGATCTGGTCTAATTACAAGTGTACGACTAAGTTCGATCTTATTGAAAAAAAAGGTGCACGTGTGTACGCCCATGTCCTTTACTGGATCGGCCTCTTTTATGGAGTAAGGAACACTATGGGCATGGTGTTTTGCAACGACACATATAACCCCTCAATGACTTTAACATGTCTGATCTTGTGTTGTACTCCTATATGACATGAATAGCTTCTTTGGTAGTTTGATATTAACTTAGGTTTGTTATCTATTGTTACTATTGGCTGATGACATGATATTGCCAAAAAAATTGACATGCGATGTCCAATAGCACAAACAGCCATTTGGAGTGGGGAACTGCTTCTGAAGCAGACATTTTCTGTTTCTTTGCTGCAGCTTTGTAGGTTTTGCACTCTACTTTGTAGTGGTTCTGGCCTTCTTGACACAATGGTGAAGCTGACAATGATAGCGCGTGTGACTGATGGCCTTCCACTGGCAGAAGGGCTGGACGATGGGAGAGATCAGAAGGATGCTGATTTCTACAAGCAGCAAGCTAAACTTCTTTTCAAGAACCTGTCAAAAGGGCATCACGAAGCTTCACGGATGTCAATTGAGACAGGGCCCTATTATTTCCAGTATCCTTGTGCCTTTTATGGTTCTTTTTATATTCTAAAAGAAGCTTGTTTCTGCATGTCCATGCAAGCTTTATGATTTATATATGATGCACTCTCACTTTCGCCGCACGTCAATCCATTGCCTATTTGCATGTATACTGTTCTGATGACCAATATATCGGCAGAAATGAACTGGAGAATTGACTGCACTTATACAATATAAAAAAAGGTCCCCTTATTTCCAAGGAACCCGTGATTTCCCTGCGACAGCTCCAGAAATGGTCATATTAACAAGGCTACATATCTAAACCATTTTTCTCATTATTGTGTTAATTTATTTCATAATTTGTTGTTTTAAAAACTTTATAAACGCACACCAATCCGCACCCATTGAATCATGTCCTTGTTCTAATCCTCTTGATGGTATTGTTGCTCCTTAATTCTAATGTATAGCTACATCATCGAGGGCCGAGTGTGTTATCTGACTCTGTGTGACCGCTCTTATCCAAAGAAACTTGCATTTCAGTATCTAGAAGATCTGAAAAATGAATTTGAGAAGGTCAATGGCAACCAAATTGAAACTGCTGCAAGGCCATATGCTTTTATCAAGTTTGGTATGGTCCTGAGCCTGCTTGATAGAATTGTTTTCTTTTATCATTTCAAAATCTACTGCTTGATGACTTATGTCTCTCTGTGTTTAGATACATTTATTCAGAAGACTAAGAAGCTGTACTTGGATTCAAGAACTCAAAGGAACCTCGCAAAACTGAATGATGAGCTCTATGAGGTGCATCAGATTATGACTCGCAATGTTCAAGAGGTCCTTGGTGTTGGTGAAAAGCTTGACCGTAAGACCCCAACCATCTCCAGCTAATGTTTCATAATCTGTGCGTTAAACTGTTACTTGTCTGTGACTTGGGTGATTGGGTCCAATGATTACATTACCCCTACCAAGGAGCTCTTTCTTAAAATTGGCCTTTGCTTCTTTTCCTTACAGGAAGTATATTTACTCCATTGTCTTTTTCAAGGCCTTGCGTTCTTTTGTTTTCTTTATTAGCCTGAGTGCTCATTACATTTTGAACTGGCATTTTCTGATGGTCCCCACTTGATTTCACCTTTTTCATTGCACCACATTGCGTATGGTTTGGTTTATTAATTATTAAAACAACAGTTTTCATTCTTTGCAGAGGTCAGTGAAATGTCAAGTAGGCTGACATCTGACACGAGAATATACGCAGATAAGGCAAAGGACCTCAATCGACAGGTAATTCATGTGGTTAATTGCATACAAGTCATCACTTAAATTAGTCGGCTGTGCTCCTGAGCATAGCATTCTCCATCAGTCTAGGTAGGAATATCAGATCCACATAATGCTAGTTGGACATTTGTTGAACAACACCTTACACAATTCTACCTTTTATGGACCAGGCTGTTGGCATAGAAGTATTGCACTAACCTTCTTTGTAGTTTCGTAGATATAATCAGTTTTATAATCTATACTTTTAAGTTAATTAAACTTTTTTGCATGTGTACTGTGGTTTGATGTTGAACTAAGCTACCAGTTACAGCCTCAGTTTTTGTCAGCTGTGTCATTGTTATCTGTCTGTGTTTGAACTAAGTTTCAGGATATTCCGAATCGTAGAACCCGTAGTTTTGATGAATCGCAAACCTCACACTTCAACATTTCCCTTGCAGTCATGACCAAAACATTTCTTTGACATGCGTTGTTTTTAAATGGCAGGCCTTGATAAGGAAGTATGCTCCCGTCGCCATCGTGATTGGGGTAGTATTGATGCTCTTTTGGCTAAAAAACAAGATATGGTGATTGTACGAAACGAAGCATGCTGGACCTTTGTTACAACACCAGAGATTAACAGATGGAAGAGAAGGTCGATTCTGGATCAAGAGATGCTTTGGTGACTTGTATCCCGTATCTGCCCATTCAAGCGAGTACTTCAGCTGCCTTTTGCTTCTCCCTGCAAGCTATTAAAGTGAATGAATTCATTGTAGGATATATACCTTATAACGAGCTCAATTTTGTGTATCCATGGTATTCGTAAATAGACTTCTATAGAGTTGACTTTATGACATCGGGATTGTAATTTTTTTCTAGTGGAACTCAATGTAAGGATCCAGGCTGATTAGATTTACTCAGATGCACTCAGCCCGCTGCCTAATATGCCATGATTTACCAAGGGCTCTGATAGTGTATCAGCGCTGCTGAGTATGTGTACTTCACCGGTTGCGCAACTCTGCACCAGCCTCTGCAGATTTTGTTGCCGATATGGTACGATGTTTGGAGCAAAATTCTTGTTCCTTTGGGCATAATCAACCATCCTAACCACTCCTCACGCTGATTAAACATTATTGTCATTTAGCAAAATCTAAGCGCATTGAATTTTTTTAATATAAAAGCGCATTAAGTAGTGACCGCAACCAAACACAGCTCTCCACCCTTCAGGCATCTGGCATCGTGTAACCTACAATATTGAAATGTAGTGCAGTAGCTTGGCCATTTCACCTTTTAGAGCCCAAATCTACTTGGGTTAGTGTGCGGACGCTAGCGAGCCGGCGGTCAGCGAGAGGATAAGGGGAGAAAGGAAAAAGAAACACTGGCATGTGGGGCCAAAGTGCCAGGTGGAGTCCATGTCACCAAAACCAGCCTCCAAAACCATCTAGGGTTATTTGTCCAATATTTCAAATTTAGTGTTAAACATTTGGTTTTTTAGGTGGAGGGGTGAAATACACTACTACTCAAACATCAGAGGCTTATGCAGATTTTTTACTTTTTTTTGACAGTGCACAGTGCAATGAACCCATCGATGTAGTAAAACAGTTCTGTGTCGAGACTCGAGAGTAGGCTGTAGGCGGCGGAATGCTCGGGCGAACTACACAAAGTCTACAGCTCGTTTGCTTGGCGCGCTGCTGATGGCCGCGGTGGCCATTCTGGTGCACTACAAGAAATGAATAATACTTTGTTCAACGAGGTTCAAAGAACAACACTAACAACCAAACCAGTACAATGTTCAAAGTAGAACGAGAAGGCCTCTACTCCACCAAGAATTTGCCAGATCAGTACAAAGAAGGATAATATGGAATGGCAAAGACAATTCAGGTGTCAAGCATGAAGCATCCATCCCTAATCCACACAGGACACTTCTTCAGGAACACGCATGAGCTCAGCTAAAAGGCCCATCAGGGTCAAGGTTTACCATTTTGTTTTACTGTAGACAAAATTTCATTTTGACAAAAAATTTGACTTTCATATTTTTGAATTTAAAACCGGAATCCACCCCTTTTCAGACCAGAAAGCACATCCCCGACAGGTCCAGAAACAGAAAATCCGGCTAGAATTCCAGACTTTTCCGACCGGGATGGTAAACCCTGATCAGGATTATAGCACAAGAGGACATCCACAAGAAAGGTTGCATCACCAAGCCAGTACATGTTTCAAACACAATCGGCATAATCTAGGCAACATATTTAGTCCACATGTAATCAATAAAAGAGCACAATCGCTACCAATTAGCATGCGGTTCACACTTCGAAAAGGCACTGCACAGTTTTTACAAGCAGTCTACAATTCATCAGTGCATTGTCACAAATACTTGTAACACCAACACATCCCTCCCATGGATCTGAACGAACCTACTAGACATTTTCGGCATTACTAAATTATAGAATGTCTTCATGTATGTTGGAATACAAGGTTACGGCTTGAAAAGGCAAAAGGAGCTAGGCATCTCACACTTGAAGCTGGTTGCGCAATGCTGAATTCAGGGTGCAAAATACCGGCTAACAGTAGATAATTGCATAAACCAGGACATGAAAAGAGAGAATAGTAGAAGAAAAAACGCTGCACTCCATTGATGTGGTAAAACAAGGGTCCAGCAGCTGGTAGGAGGGGCCTGATCTCAGGTTGCCCCTTCAGTTCATCTGCCCCTGGCTGAATTCATCTTTCTCGGATTTGGTGTTATCCACATGGGGCTTGGCCAGTTGGACCAAATCTGAGGGGATACAATCTTCTCCTTGCTTTTGTCACATAAGTTGAGAACTCCAACATCACGGATCAGATTTTTACGTATCATCACATACTCGTCATTGTCAGTGAAGTAGACATGGTTTGCCTTCAGCTGGGGATGTTCTTTAGCGTTCAGGCACAACGTTTGATTCTGCCCAAGAAAAAGCACATTGTCGCCCAAGCTATTTACATCCACAAGCTTGTTTGCTGCCAAGTCCACTTTAAACAGTTTGAACGGAGTGCAGTAGTGTCTAGAATACTCAAATTCATCGAGCATCTCAGGTTCCGAGAAATCGTCGTCTTCCTCTAGAGGGTCAGGTTCTGGTTCTGGATCAGATACATCATTGATATGTGTGATATCAGACCAAATCTGTAGCAGATCACCACATGGAGTTTGAACAATGTACATCCTCTCAAACCAGTAATCCCTCGTTCTGTCCAAAACAACCTTTTGCTTTACTGCAGGGCCACGGAAACCAAACACATGGATTTCTCCTAGATGAGTCACCGCGTACATGAGGCCATCCTTAAAGATACAATCTGCAAAGTGAGGAAAGTCATCGTGCTGTGGCAACGAAGTCCAGCAAGCATCCCCACTTCTCACAAATGAAAGCTGAAAATATGGGCTATGGATGAGGGCAACGATGTAGTCCCCAGTGGAAGGATCAGATGACAGGAACACCTTCTCGAAGAAGGTGTCCCTCAGCTTGCGAAGGCTATAGTTCCGGGGACGTCCATGTCGCCCTGGAATCGGGCACCACGAAGAGTACTCCTTAATGATACCGTTCTCATCGTACACAGGCATGACAGACCCAATGGTGATGACCGAAGGCAGCGCGATCTGGTCGCCTGTGATGGGATTGAGAAGGTGAAGCTCAGACCGCTCGTCGGCGGTGATGATCCAGCCATAGGCCGAGCCAATGAAGTGCCTCGTGCGGATGGGTGGGTCCGGGAGAGCAGCAAGCGTGTATGTCTTCTTCTCCGCGAGGCTGTAGAGACCCGCAGCACTCTCACCAAGCGATTTGGCGGTGTACAGGATGCACGGCGTCTGCTGCTGCTTCCAACGCCCAAGCGTGCAGAGGCAGGTGTAGGCAGCGTGCCAAGCCGAGCAAACGGATCCCGCGCGGATGAGGTCAGGAATGTCGAGGGCGGCGAAGATCTTCATCAGGATGTCGTCTCGCAGTTCCGACGCCATCCTTCTTGGCAAATGGCAAGACGAATTCTCGTATCTGAAACTCTTGGAATAGCTGGGGCTTGTTGAAACTTGAAAGACAGAGATATCGTGATGGATATACCTGCAACCAGGACACCTATCAGAATCGTGTGGAACTACTGAGTTCGATTCAATATGCTAGCGGGCCCCCTTTGTTTTTTACCCCAAAGTCAATACCCTCGATCGTAATGGACCTAAAAAAGCTGATCTTTTTAGCTATCTATGCAAACGAAGAGTCAAGAATCAAGATGAACTAACCAGGCAACGGCGGGCGCTGGGCGAGGTGTCCGCCGCACCCTCTCGGAGTGCTTCGACTGCGAGTGAGGACGACGGCCCGAAAACGGTCGATCCAGGTCTCGAGCGCTGTGACGACAGGCAGTCCCAGGGCAGATCCGCCAGGAGAAGCTGAGGAAAGTGGCGGCGGGCGCCGGGCGGCAGCAGGGCTCGCCGGCTAGGGTTACGAAGGAAGCCGGCGGCGGCGTAATGCAAAGGCTAGGGCTAGGGCTAGGGCTGCCGGCGTTTTTGGGCTAGGGCGAAGCAAGCACTATGGCCCATACTAGCCCAGATTCATATGGCCCGTTAGGTCTACGATTCATGGACCCAGCCCGGTCCACAGCCAACCGGCCACCATCCGTCCCCACGTCTCACCTGACCGAGCAGCCATCGCCGGTGTGCGACGCAGTCGTATTCGTGGCTCAGTTCAGTGCCGTAGTATTCAGAAGTTCACAGAGGTGTCTACATGTATCCCTGACAATATAGCCCATCGTTGATGCTCTCTACTGCAGAGCCTGATGAATGACACTCTGAATTTTGCATCAATGCATTTTTTTTCTTCTTCCCTGCTCATTTTATGTGGCTTCTGCAGCATGCTGTAAATTGGAGTAATCCTGGTGTAATTAGTTTGATAGCTGCTCACCCTTTGTGGTGTGAACACTAAGATTGTACTCAAATCTGTTCGCAGATCGTGCGTGCCCGTCACCTGCTCCGTGATGTCAAGTTGTCAACAAGGGTTCAAAGCGAACTAGTGCCCATGCCACGTCCCTCGCTCAAGTATGGCCAGCAGCCACAGGCAGGGGCGACGGTACAGCCACGCCAAGATCCACATAGCCATTATCGAATGTGAAAGTTAACAGACAGGTATGGAAATGGAGAGATACAGAAAATGATACTACGAACATAAGTTTTGTGTTTCTGGACAAGCACTGGCCAAAAAGATCAGAACACCCCTTCTCATTCTCAAGCCAAACAGTGGCAACACAACCGAATTCGCCACAAGTTACAGAACTAAAGGAGATAACGAAATAAATGCACCAATCAGGTTTGATGGAGAGCTAGTTTCTGGAAGAGGACAAAAGGGAAAATGGTACCAATAACAACCACTGGAATGAAATCATTTCTTTGTTCCCTCTGCCACCACACATGTTCTTTATTTTCTGAACTACATGAGCTTTGCTCCAGCACACTAGGCTTTACGACTGGCCACGCTTGGTGACCGGTACCCTGCTTTAGTTGGCTTTCCCCAGGGAGAAACTGAAGGCCTGCCTCCTTTAGTACGCCCCTCACCTCCACCATGGGGATGATCCACAGGATTCATAGCAACACCACGGACAACAGGGCGTCTGCCTAACCACCTGCTATGCCCTGCCTTCCTTAGCTTGCGTGTACCGTGGCTTGGATTAGAGACTATACCAATTGTGGCACGGCATCTTGAATCGACAGTCTTCTCAGCACCTGAGGGAAGGCGCAGAACACAATGTGCACCTGGCTCCTGGACTACCTTAGCATATGTACCAGCTGCTCGAACCATCTTCCCACCCTGACCAGGACGGCATTCGATATCGTGCACCCATGTTCCAATTCGCGCATTGGCTAGTGGTATGCAGTTTCCAACCTTTGAGTTGAGGTCAATTACATCAAACTCATTACCTGATGAATATGGTGAAGAGGTTGACCTCTTAGAAGGCTTCGAGGAATCATAGTTCATCACTGTACTGCCTGGCATGCACTGGTGACTGGCTAATATATATGATACTGGTACACAATCAGCCTTCCCCTTTGGCCCTTTACTCATACCACTGGATTTTTCTGCCAAGCTACTGAAGCTGCTAGCTTGTTTCTGAAGCAGATGTTTCTTCTTCAGATCATTCTGCCAAGAGAGCGCAGCTTGACGCTTCATTCTCTGTGCCCAAAGTGCATCATCTGCTGCCCATTTTTGAATCTCAGAAAGAGAAAATGTTTGTTTTCCTTCTTCACTTGCTTTGGCTTGAGCAAAGAAAGTGGGCTTGGCGCCAGCTAGAGCTATCCTTGGCAAGCGCGAAGACACACCAGAGTTAACAGATGAAATATCCCCATTTCCCAGAGAAGAGTACAGTGCAGAGGCTTCCTTTTCTTTGTGCACTCTACCAGACAACGCCGCAAGGGAAAACCGACTGGAGACATCAGCTGTCGCAGATTCTTGGATTTGAGACTTGGCGCTGAGCTCTTGTGGACTCTTGGGGCGGCGGAACTGCACCCCTTGCACCCACCGCACCAGGGCAAGGCTCGAGGAGCGGTTTGGGTCATACTCGATACGCTCCACGATGCCCGTGGAAGAGGTGCCCCGCTTCACGTCGACTTTCCTCTGCAACCTCTTGGCCCCTCCGCCTCGGTGGAACGAGGTGATGCGCCCAGACGAGTTCCTCCCGGCAGTCTTGGAGGAGCTCAGAGTTAGACGCTTCAGCGCTCCCACCTTCGCCCGGTCTCTCACGAGGGAGAGAGCGGACTGGCGTGCCATCTTGCTGATAGGGATGGAGACTGTGCGGCAGGGAGGGCTGGGGGCTCTTCAAAATGTGCAATGGCGTTCTAGACTCTGCAACATTCAAAAATCAAAGGTTAATTATTGTTACGTCTAGATAAAAGCATTATATCCCCACTCCAATACAGATTGTATGTTGCATGACTACAAGAATTCAGCAGAAACATATCAACCCTAAAGTTCCAGAAAATCCCAAGCAATGTTTGAGCGTGTGGTGGTGGTGGTTGGCAATCAGAGCATGGTTATTAAAAATAGGATTAAGAGACGTTTAATCGACGTTTAAAAATGACGCTAGAACGCCGCTTTAACCACGCCTGTCCACCGCCGCCCACAAAACCGTCTACCGCAGCCAGGTGAGGCAACCCCCATCCTCATTCCCGCGCGCGCCAGCGCTCCTACGCCGCCAGCCAGTTGCGCGCGCCCTGCCTCGTCGCTCATCGCCGTGCCCCTGTACCTCCCATCCCGCCGTGCGGAGAACACACATCGCTCGTCCGCCGCGCCCTAGCCAGCGCGCATCCGCCGCTGCGCCGCCACCCAGATCCGCCTGGCTGGAAGTGATCGAAAGAGAAGAAAGGAAGAGGGAAAGGGAGATGAAAGGGCCTAGCGCGCGCGGGGGGGAAGGGGGGGGGGGGGAGCCGAGTGAGAGAGAGGAAGGAGCCACCTCGAGTGCGCGGACGGCGAGGAAGCAGATGCGCCGCCGCGCCTGCGAAGGAGAACGTGGGGGTGGGGAGCAAATGGGCTAATGGGTTTCAACTGAAGCTGTGCCAGCCAACGGTTTGGGCCTAAACCTGGTTTTGGCAGCTTGGTTTTGTTGTGTTGGGCCGAGTAGGTTCGGGAGCAGACGGGCTGACAACGCTAATGGGGCGGTTTAGCTTGGATTGGTGCTGCTCAAAACGAGCGAGATGGCAGCTTTGGTGTTTGCGGCCTTGCGGGGGCATATTATCGTCCGGATGATAATGCACTGGATTTTCATCTTTTTTTTCCCTCTTCTCCTTTGCCCGCTCCGCCGTGCTCAGCCCCCTTCTCCCACGATGGCGAGGTTCAGGTGTACAGCCTCATTCTCCCACGGCGGCGCGGTGCCCAGCCTCCTTCTCCTGCAGTGGCGTGGCCCGCGTGCCGGCCTCCTCCCGCAGCGGCGCCGGCCTCGGGCGCCCCGCCTCCTCCCACGACGGCCCTCATCTTCGGCTTCGTTTGTGGCGCCTTCACTGCGGCCCTGCGCACCGGCCTTCTCCCGCGGGAGCCGGTGCTCGGCGCTCCTCCCCCGCCCACCTCCTCCCCACGGCGGTGCAGCCCCACGTGCCTGCCTCCGCGGCGGCGCGACCCACGCGCCTACCTTCTCCCCACTACGGCACGGCCCCGTGCGCCTGCCTCCTCCACTGCGTCCGCTTGCCCAGTGATGGCCCGATGAGGCCCCGCAGTGGCGGCGTGGCTAGGGGGAGCATGAGAGGGGAAGGGAGAAGAAAGGAGTGGAAGGCGTCGCCGTTGCCGTCGTGGCCAGTGCGAGCAGGAGAGGGAGGAAGGGAGAAGGACGGAGGTTGAGGGCGCTGGCGCTAGCGGCGGAAGGCCGGGGACTCGACAACGACGATGAGTGGAGGCACACTGCCCCTTGAGAACGACGGCGGAATGAAACTGAGTTCTCCGCTGCCCGGAAATGAAACTGAAATAGAATAGAAAAGGGAAACAAAGAGAAGGAAAATGGGCCAAACAAAAAAACACAATCACATGTACAAATCTTGAAGCAATCGCAGCCACACAAAAGTGAATGAAAACAGAAACCAAAATCATCCGCATGATATTTAGAAATCCCTAAATGGTTTTCCACTTTAGAATCAGTTCACCTTGATTTTTATAAATGTGTATTAAATTTGTTTATATTGAACTGATTAATATTTTCAATCATACCAGTTTATAATGCTAAAAAAGCTGGTTCGCGTAACATTTTGAAGCCCATGAGAAATATTTTATAGGAGCCAAATATCATATTTATAACGGGAGTCTTAGGACATGTTTTTCAGACTAAAAAATGTGATGATATATCCTTTTCCAGTTGCAACACATGGCATGAAAAAATGAATTGAAACTGACATGTGAATGACGTCTCAAGAGGAGGTAAATTAATTGTTCTTGAAAATCTAAAGATTCTAAATTCAACTTAACATAACTTATATAAAAATACAAACAACATGCGCACTTGGGTTTTACTAAATGTTGAAAGACTGTCATAATTTCATGGATTATGACATTCTGCACGTACTTCTCTAGTACGAACTGGACAATCGTGTTAGTACAAGGTTCAAAACAAGACGTTGGGTCCTTAGATCGTAATGTCCGATTGGTTCATTTTGAGCGACTCTTTAATATTACACACCTTTGGCTAAATCTATACCCATGATTTTTTTAAACGAAGGTGTCTCCCACGAATGATTAAAGATGGAACAATAACACCTAAGCTATCTATAGCAACATACTCATCGCATTTCTCAAATTCAAACTTCGCTATATTTACAGTGTCTAGAACAGTGTAAAACAATATCGGATTTCTTAAAATGAGGCGATCGGTGGAGTGAGGGCTAGGATGAGGCTCGGCAGCGAGCCTCTAGCTCGGGGGTGGGACATGGGAGAGTTTGAGAAGACGGTGGCCCACGGTTAGGGACCTGGTTGGCACGTGGAAGATCAATGGCGGCTAGCAGGGGGCACATGGGCCAAGGCGGCTAGGCAAGTTGAGCAGGCCATGCTGGGCCGCATGATGCCGCACCGGGCCACAACCATGAGAGCGCCCATGAAGTATCGAGCAAGCCCACCACATTCGACCCTAGCCCGGCTGCTCAGCGTACTCTTCCAAAAAAAGTTCCAAACAAAATTGAAAATTCCTATTTCTCAAAATAAAAGTGAAAATTCCTCAGCCAGGGAGCACGACATCAATGGTTCTGGTGTCGTCGACCAATGATGGATGATTTGCGGTCTTGCGGAGTACATGGACATCCATTTGACATGGGCGTAAATGTTAGAACATGTCTTCCAAATGGCTTGTTAATAGTTTTATAAAACCCCAAAAATGCATTCTGTAGTGTTGCCGCACTCTGAGAATGGCTAAAGGGCGAATCTCATGTGCGAGATGGCATAATAGTCTGAAAGCAAATTTCTCATCGGAATTAAGCTGAATCTAGTAGATCAGTCTATATTCAAACTCTACTGTGACCTTACATAGACTTGGTCTCAATGCGGGTCCTGAACTTGATGAGGGCCGAGCCTAGCACTTGGGCGGCATTTATGGAGGAGTCCACGACCAGGGTCTTGCCAAACATGTCTCCTCAATCCTCATCCGATCCCTCTGTTCAGTTAGGAAAAAATCCAAAACCCATCCAAATTTGACTAGCAAAGCATTAAATCTCTTCTAATTTTTTTCAAAACTAGGGTAACCGAACAAGGCCGATAGATCACCCGATGGATCGACCGATTGTTTGCCCTAGCTCGGTGTTTGGATGATGTGTAGACGAAGATGAGGTTGAATCGGATAGGGAGGGATATCATCCGCACCGCAGTCAAATATACCCCACGGAACGGAACGGAACGGCGGAGTTGGAGTACGAATCAAGATCCAACGTTGTTAAGTACTCCACGTCCACGTCCAACCCTGACACCCCCACCCGCCCGCGTCGCCGGATTTAGATTCGGAGAGTGCGATAGGGAGCGACCGAGCGAGGGATCTAGACCGTACCGGCGGTCGTCTCCAACTCTCCATCCCATATCATCGATCGTTCTAGCCCTATCATGGGTCTGCTGGTGCTGAGTCGCCTCATGTCCTTTCAGCGGCGGCAGCGGGAGCAGCATCGGCGTCGAGACACCAGCAGTAAGCCTCTCGATCTGCCAGCCTCTTCTACTAGTAGTAGGCCATCAAGCCGGCCGGGTAGCCGATGCGCTTCTTCTCTTTGACTAAAAAGCAACCAAAGCCACCCAGGAGTACTTTGGTGGGGTAGCATGCATGGGTCACCGATTGTAAACTTTGGTTCCCAGGAGATATCTAAGAGGTGACACACTTGGTCAACGAGTACTGATACATCCTAGTAGCTAGTGATATCTTATGAACGGCCCTCCGGTATCCAATTCCAATCAAATACTAGGGATGATACATGATAGTCAACATTGCGTTAGATTTGAGGCCTTGTGTTAGCATGATACAGTAGGATAACCTGTTTTGGCGTAGCTCCAATTCAGAGCTCCTTAACTAAGAGTTTCTATGCTAAAATCAATAACCGTGGGGGTGTGGTGTACCCACAGCTAGCTCTTTCTTGATCCACAGATTTCTAGAATTGGGGTCTAACATTGGCTCTTGAAGTTTAGGAGGAGGGCTCCGTTTCAGTGTTCCTTTGGATTGTACAAATTAAAAACTGGATGGGAAACGTTGCAATCTCTTCCAGGAGCACCTACCATCAACGGAACTTCTTTCCTTTCGCCGACACAAAGTCATGTGCTATATGTATTCTGCTTTGTTGCACAACATTCGTCTCACAAATAAATTGCATCTGCATGTGCATCTGTGTGCTTTTCCTTGTGTTTTTCCTTTATAACCAAGATTTTCTTAATTGCAGATGGATTGGTTTCTTCGTTAGCTAAGAAAAAGAGATCTAACGGCAAGGATGACGACTGTCCCCAAGGCGCGAAAAGAGTAAGATATTCAGGACCAGACCTCCCGGAGGTACGTTCCATATATTGCAAATAACTAGATAACACCTGTGCGTCGTGCAAAGGAAAATAATTCTTTACACTGCAACATGCTGAATAACGTCACTGTTCGTACACAAGTGTTTACATGAGTATATTTGAGTTGTCTTGGTGTGGGAATTGAGGATGTGCAGAGTGGCCAAAGGGTCACATGTTGGTCACAAGAGTTTGTTAGAGGAGATTTTTCTTTGATTTTTGCAGTATTGTAGCTTGTTTATGCCATATATGTTTCAAGCAAACCATTTGCGTTTATTATCCAATGTTAAATGCAGGACATATGGCGTCATATACATTTCCTAATGCCACTCCGAGATGCTGCACGTGCTGCACTTGTGTCTCATGCCTTTCTACGTTCTTGGAGATGCCGTCCCAACATTGCCTTCAGTAGAACAACTCTCGGCTTGGATGACGATGTCTGCAGGGAGGATGAAATAGCAAGAGACTTTAACAACAAAGTTGACCACATTCTGAAAAAACATTCAGGCTTCGGCTTAAAGACTCTAGAGATTGAATTTTGTGGTTACAATGGCAACACCCATAATTATCTCAATAGTTGGCTTGAGATTGCTGCTACACCACAGCTTGAAGAACTCACCATACTGCTACCCCCAAAAAGCGAAGTATTATTCCCAACCTCACTTTTATCTAATGGGAGTGGGAATTCGATTCGGCGCCTACAGCTCTCTTGGTGCATCTTCAGTACCACTATTGGACTTGATTGCTTGAAAAACCTGACGAGCCTGAGTCTCCATGATGTGCGTATCACAGGGGATGAGTTACGGTGCCTCCTTTCGAATTCCACTGCTTTGGAGCATTTGAATTTAACTTACTGCAGCAAGATAAGTTGCCTAAATATACCTTCCCACATGAAGCGGCTTAGGTGTCTCAGTGTGGTTCTATGTGAGAAAGACAAACTACAAGTTATAGAGAGCAAGGCTCCAAACATCTCCAGTTTGTCCTTTTCAGGTGAAAGAATACAAGTTTTACTCGCAGAATCATTGCATGTGAAGCAGATAGAACTGAGCATGGAATCTGCCATCTCTTATGCTTGTGTCAAGCTTCCTTCGGTTGTGCCAAATCTAGAACGTCTTTCTATTTGTTCACCTTGTGAGGTACTTTCTCTGTTCCAAACTGTTAAATCCTTTTTAGTTTTGTCCTAGTGCTCTCTTTGTTCCAAATTGCTTCTCTACTTTTGACCCGGTTTGTTAAAAAATTACATTAACATATGTAGTGCCAGTAAATGCACATATTTTATTATGGATTTATGAAAGTAATTCGGTGCTATAGATGTTGGTGTAGTTTGCTATATAAACTTGGTCTAAGTTAGAGAAGTTTAACTTCAGAGAAAACATAAAAAGCCTACAAATTGGAACCGAGGGGGAGTATGCTTTTAGCTCGTAGACTAGTGAAGTGGTTAATTTAGTATATCATAGGAGTCTGAAGCGTCTTCTGTGCAGGTGGTTAGCACACCGGTGTCGCCAAGCAAATTCCTCCACCTCAAATTCTTGAGTGTTGCCCTAACCCTACATGGAGCTGCATTTTCTGATGCTTATGATTGTTTCTCCTTGGTTTCTTTTCTCAATGCTGCACCATCACTGGAGACTTTTGTCTTGGCGGTAAGTCATTGTTCAACTTGCAATAGCAACCAATAACTGTTTCTTTGGTCTGGTGAAAGCGAAACCATTAATTCGAGTAACTTTTCTTTTATTTTCAGTTGTCACAGTTACGGATGCAGCTTAAGTCGATTATTGGAGATCCCTCTCCTCTGAGGCAGATGGTAGGACACTGCCACAACCACCTCAAGACTGTGAAGATCATTGGCTTCTGCTCTGCAAAGAGCTTGGTTGAGCTAGCTTGCTATATTCTAGAGAATGCTGCATCACTTGATTGCCTTACACTAGACACTACTTTGGGTTTTCCGCGGTGCTCTGCCAACAAGCTTGTCAAATGCCTCCTCCCAATGGGGAGGGATATGGTCGTGGAGTCAAATAAAGCGCTATTGGCTATTGGAGAGTTCATTGAGGGCAAAGTACCTCCTGCAGTTAAATTGAATGTTCTGGGGCCTTGCAACTTGTGCTCACTGTTCGTCTAAACGGTTATTTAGCTGGTTTAATTTAAACACCGTTTAAACGCTAAACAGACAAGTTTCCGTTTATTGGCCATTTACATTGTTTAAACCAGTTTAAACGAACGTTTAGTACCGAATAATGGCTAAACAGTAGGTGACCGACTAATTTACCAGTTTAAGGCTAACACTGCTTGTGCTAGGCTGTATAATAATTATTTTCCAATGTATAATGATTTTATAACGCTGTTAGTTTAATGATTTCCAATCCATTTGGAGACCACCAATGTAATATCTCTAACCGCTGCGTTATATTCTATATTTTATCTATTTATATAGGCTTATATTGCCTTCTTTAAAGGATTCATTCATCTATATCTCATTCAGTTTCATGGAGCGTCTTCTATGTTGTCCTTTATATACATAGAAAACGTATTTTAATGGATTCGAACTTTGTTTCCTAAGTGTTTTTCATAGTTTTAAATTAAATATTATGTTTAGGTTTGATCTTTGCTTAGTATATACGTACAATTTTTTAAAATATGGATAGAAGAGACACACAAAAAAAAAAGGAAAGAAAGATCCAAGACAAAGAAAAGAACGTTTCGCCCCATGCCCGATCATCTTCTTCCCACCCTGTCCTCCACCGCCCATGCACTTCCACCTGTGCCGTCTCCATGCACTTGCGCATCGGCCACTGTCCCCTTCCTCTGTCTCACTGACACGTAGGACCACCCTGTCCATCCTCACTTGGTGTCCACTGTCCGCGGCCGAGACGGACGACATAGCCTCGAGAGGTCTCGTCATCGACGATCGACGTGCATGATCTTTTCAAACTTATCATTACTCCATAGCTAGCCTTGAGCTGAGAGAATGGACAGACTGGTTGGTCGATCGCACGGTCCATGTGATCGAGGCGGAGGAAGTGACGCCATGCCCGTGTGGCAAGCAGCGCCCGAGTTCTGGTCCGGGGCATCAGAAGCAGGGCCTCGCTCCCGGCACACACAGCATAAGGCCCGACCACGCCGGAACACAAATCAGCTCACCGGCGGCGGTGTCGTATCCGCAAATAAAGGTGCCCGCGAGTCCTGCAGATCTGTTCGATTTGATGCCAAAATCGCCTGCTTGCTAGGACTATTTACTGCATTGTTGGTTAAGGATGCTAAATGCTGCGCTCGGTTGGGAGGCGATTTGCGTCCCGGCGCGGTAATTAACAGCGGCGCAGGTGTAAACAGAAGCCGCGCACAGTATCCTCCCCGCGCTGCTCCGCGCTTCCCTCCCGCAAACGAGCGCTCCCAAAGATGATCTGCACCTTCCGGCATGTACTTTGGTTTGATTTCATGCATGGTTTTAGTTGCAGTGTTCATTTCAGCCTCCTTGTGTTGGCATTCCCCCTGTGCTACATGCTCATGCTAGCCCTTCCCATCCCATGATACAGCGCAATCTGTGATTTAACTTGGATCCCTTTACCTTAATGGAGGCACAAGAAACCAAAGGGGATTCATTATTCGTAGACTATTCATAGAATGAAAATTTGACTGCCAGCTATCTCTGGATTATTTTAGTTGAGTGTGAGGCTCTATCATTGGGGAAGAAAACACTATAGACATGCAGCTGCACCAAATCAATGTACTAGTCGCTTATGCCATGGATAGTTATATGTGGGCAGTGGGCCTGAATTTTTCTGAGAAATCGATGTGGATTTACTACAACATTTGACTTACGCTATTTGTATTTTTCCTTTCCTTTTTATTTTGCTAAGATTAAAACTGATCTGAACTGACATAGGCTTTCTTAAGTTGTATTATATTATCTAGGGATGCAAACGGATCGGATCGGAGCGGATAACATCTTTTCCATATCCTAATCCTATTTTTTCTGTCGGATTTGGAGCGGAGCGGATATTATGCGGTTACGGATATGGATATGAATTTTTTAGGATGTCGGAA
Organism: Paspalum vaginatum; assembly: GCA_030272315.1. Classification (NCBI taxonomy): domain Eukaryota; kingdom Viridiplantae; phylum Streptophyta; class Magnoliopsida; order Poales; family Poaceae; genus Paspalum; species Paspalum vaginatum. The sequence continues at coordinate 2,081,089 of CM059021.1, read as the reverse complement.
ATGGTACGGAGTCGGAGCGGTGTCGGAGCGGGAGCGGATTTAAAAAGTCGAATAATACATGACTACATCTAATTTTTTTGTAGCGATCAATAAATCATAAATTAAAGTTTAATAATTGATAACATAATTTGGATATAGCCATAAATAACTAAGTATGTAAATAATAAATAACGTTACGTCACACACTTGGTAGCAAACAAAACTTAATACAAGTTCGTCTTCACTTAATAAGAGTATGAAAGTAGTAAACAAAATATAGATTCATAATTAACTATATGAAGCTTCTTTATTTTCTGTCCTTTAATCCTCTGCACTTTCAACAGTAGATGCCAACCCATTCATTGCCCTGGAATTTTTTAAAAAAGACGGCATAAGTTTTTGTACTAACTAGGAGTACTAAATAAGCATCTATGACTATAACCTTCGACTCACAAGCATATATAAAACCGAGAATTTTACCACAAGATGCTGCCAGGAATAGGATTATTCGTCACCCTCTTCGTCACTAGACATACGGTGAATCAGTGATTGATTTGTGCCGCGCGGGGATTGATTTGTGCCCTCTATAGCGCTTTGTTTCTATTTCTACCATCCGCTTTTTTTGGCTTTTTTTGGCAGCAGTCAATCATCATTGATCTTATTGTACTTACCAAACTAATCGGATATTATCCTATTATAAACATCGGATAATCCGCTTTCAAATGTCGGATACTCCATATCCGTCGGATTTTAACGATACCATATCCTACTCCGCATCCGCACGAAAATCGGATTCGGATTATCCATATCCGCATGGATATACAACCTGCTCCTCCATATCTGGCTAATTAGGATTCGGATCGGATCGGATCGGATAATTATCCACACCGTTTGCACCCCTAATATTATCCATCCAGGTTTGATGTAGTGGGACTGAAATTCTGAATATTGAATCTTAAACAAATTATGCAATCGCAGCGTTTGAATCTTAGGCTGTTCATTTTTTCCCTGGTATCTAAATGGTGGAGCTTCAGGTGCTAGACAGAGGGCTCTGTTGCGTTTTCGTATTTGATGCGGTATTCTTTTGAACGAACGGCACTGGATTGTGCTCCATTTCTATTAAAAAAAAAGATAGACAAGTAGGGACCTAGGAGACCTCTACACCAAGGTACACACACGTTAAGGATTTACAAAAGTAGGCAAAAGTGCAGCTAGCTGCTTAGCACCTCCAAGGCCCACAACCTTACTTCCTCCTTGATGGCGGCTACCAATTCAGGAACCGACCTCCCTTTCCTCTGGAAAGTGAGGTCGATTCTCTCCAATCAGATTTGCCAAATGACCAAAAGTAGAACGGAGCGCGTCCCTCTTCTTAGCGCTGAAGAGAAGCCAGCTACGAACCACCATTGCTTGACTGATTCTGAAGCAGGCCAAGAGTTAGGTGCTAGAGGGGCGATGGAGAGCCTACGAAGCCATGGACTCTCAGATTCTCCTGGAATATCGACACTCAATGATTAGGTGGTGCGCCATCTCGGGCTGACGCCTACAAAGAGGACAAACAGGGTCATGTGGGTAGCCCCGCTTCGCCAGTCTATCTGACGTCCAAACCCGATTTCGGATGATAGCCACGCGAAGAATTTGCACTTGGAAGGTCCCCAAGGCTTCCAGATTAGGGCCTTAAGATGATTTTGGTACCCTCATACAGTTTCTATCCCTACATGTGCATCTACCTACTCTTACTCGGTTTGGAATATTTATTCTACATGGTTTAGCAAATTTTCAAATGTTAGACAGAGTGCATGGTTTAGTGATTTTTCAGCGTATCTTTATTCTACAAAATTGAGGTTTGAGGGTGCAAACCTACCAGTAGCATTGCTCTTTCTATAAATTCACCTAACTTGTCCCACCTTATGAATGTGCCTATCAAAATTGGTTTACTTTGTATTTTTTCCCAATTTCCGAAGTGGTGTTTATATACTGTCCATGCCAGCTTACCATGTGCATGGTGAGACTAAAGCCAAAACACTTTTGGCCCTCCTTGTTGTAAGACCGATAAAGTCTTATCAAGGTAACTGACTGACTGCACTATCAGTTCGAAGCTATTGTTTTCCCTGGACATTTTATCAACTATCAAAGTATGAAACTACTTGATCGTTTTTCTTGTTGGCCTCCCTTTCCTGCCAGGGCCACACAAGGCTAAAAGCCTACAATGATTCCTTTTGGATTGATGAAAGCTTGCCACAAGATCATTTGTGGTGTTCCCCGTCTTCCCAGCCTCACCCAGGACACAAGCCATGGAGCCGTTTCACGGACTGATAGCGTGGTGGACTGGTGGTGGCTGTGACTGATAGCGGCATAGCGCAGTGGTCTCGGAAGACACCCTTTCAGGGACTTGAAGATGGTGAACAACGTGTGCACGCGGTCCCTTTAATCTCTTCAGGTGGAAGAAACCTTAGATTCTTTCGTAGTCTATATGCAGGTATCGGATTTATAACTAAGCTAACGCCCTAGCTAGGATTATGGCTTCTACTCAGAACGGTGCTTCTTTCTTTAATACAATGACATGCAGCTCTCAAACTTGTTCGAGAAAAAAAAAGGTATCAGATTTCTTTCTTTTTCTACTTTGTGTGGTGCTTAAGATACATGTAATACTTAAGATACATGGATCTCAGAATTTGATTTGTTGGAGGCTGCACAAGTGATCCTACTAGTGAATTAGTGGATATATACAGAAACAAATTGCAAATTTAGATTTGGCAGCCTTTGGCTTTCTGTGTGCTCCCGAAACGAAACATGATCTGAAGTGTGATAATCAATAGGTCTTTGGTTGCATGTTTTCGATTGTTGGACTCAGTTTTCTACACTTTAGTTTGTTGACGGAAGAATTTCTTCCACATTTTTGCCCTGGATATGAGCATGTTTGGTAGAGCACTCACCGGTTATGTTTGTCTTGAATTAGGACCCCCTTCCTAGCATGGAAGCAAACGCTATGTTCAGAAACTGTAACATTAGTAAAAAAAAAAAACACTACATATGAGCATGTCTACCATTGGTGATTTCAGGGATCGAGTCTTTGGTCTATTCATGTCCATGACCGAGCAACAATCATAGTATGTTTCCTAGCTAAATTGGATTTTTCATTTGGCTGCTTTACCACTGCAGCTCCCTTCCGAAGTAGGATTAGCGAGCTATTGTCAAATGCGGCTGTCCTAATAGCACTAGAAGGCCTGACGATTCTGGTAAGAGACAGAGAGACTTTGTGTAGGTCAAGAAAACATACGTAAGCTATTTTCAAGTTTTTTTTCTTCATTCTTTGATGATTTGTTGTTGTCTTTTCTCGGTGTATAATAGCATGCTGCTACTGATATATTGGTGAACCACATTCCTCGTGATGTTAGGTATAATAAAGTGCTTACCGTGGAGCCTTTTGTGTCCGTATACTGCCAGCATGGCAAATGAACCAAAAAGTCTATGTCGCTAATTTTTTTATCCAATCGAATACAAATATCACATTACCACCCCGGTCCTTTGCGCGCGAAGTGCATTGCGTTTCGATTTTCTTTCTTCCTCGCCAAGAAGATGAGACGGGTGAGATCATCACGGCGATTGGAGATTCGATGGCCCCACACAAAAAGACAAGTACGCTTTCCTCCTCGCCCCGTTCCGTTTCTGCCCAAGCGGCAGCATAGCCATAAACAGACGCCGATCGCAGTCGCAGCCCAGCCCAGCCCAACCCAACGAACTCCGTCTCCTCCCCCACCACTCATTATCCCCACACCACAACGTTCAGAAATCAGAACCAGACTAGCATAGCAGCGCACCGCCACCAAACCATGGCGTCGCCTCCGCCTCCGCCTCCGCTGCCGCAGCAGTGGCTGGTCGTCCACAAGGCCCCCCACGTCTCCGCCGACCAGGAGGACGTCGACAACTGCTTCTTCGTCTCGCGCGCCTCGCCGCCGATCCTGAGCCACCTCCAAGTCTCCGCCGCCTACCCGCACACCGCCGGCACACCGCCCCTGCGCGTCCTCGCCGCCGGCCTCTTCCTCCTCCCCGCACGCTCCGACGTCCCAGGTGGCGGCTACACCGTGTCCTCGACGTCGCCAACCCCACCGTCGCCTACACCATCCCCAAGCCCGGCCTCGACAACCCCACCAGCCTCGCCGTCATCAAAGGGTGGCGGCAGCTTCATGGTCGTCGGCATCGAGTGCGACAACCTTGACAACGCCGAGGTCTGGCTGCACTGCTGCTTGCACGGGACCGGCGGCTGGGTCATCAAGCCAGCCCACAACCCCATGCCACACCGCGCCAGAGACTTGGACGGAGTCATCGCACACGACGGCAGGGTCTGGTGGGTGCGCACCGCCTCCGCCACGGGTCCGGCTGCCTCGGGACTCCTCTCCTGCGACCCCTTCGCCGACGTGCCTCAGATGGTTTTCTCCACCAGCCCCGAGCTTCGCCCCTTCTGCCAGGGCGTCCCCCCCCTACTTCTCCCTCAATCTCAACTTCTTCGCCGTCGACATGCGGGCCAAGGAGGCGTTGGAGGGCAGCCACCACCACTACCACGGGATGCCCGACGTCTCGTCGTCCTCCCTGCTCCCCTGGGTGTTACCGGCCGCGCTGATCACACCACCAGGATCCCCGCAGCCGCATGATCAGGATTATCACCAGGTACTGTTTCATATCTCCTGGCGCGGCCCCCAATCCACTTGCCTGCTAGCTAGCTTCTCCCACGTACGATGCATGGTTGTTTTCAAATTGATCCCCAAATTGATGAATTCGCCTGACTAATGCTATGTGATGCTACTAGCGTGTGTTAATAAGAAAATGCATGATGATTGCTGTTGCATGGCATACTTGCATTGGCTCACACACAGCAGGGAATGAACAACGTATACGTGAGTTCTTACTCCAGCGATGACTAGTTACTGACTCCAACCCGTTGTTATTCCTTTGCATACCATACCATGCGTATAGCGCGTACTCCGATCTGTGCTTAATTTGATCCCATTCCCATGCATGCATGGCTGCTTTGCTTGGATGCAGTATAAACATTGTTGATGTAGTATAAACATCAATGTGGATGCGGCCCCCAACTCACTTGCCTGCTAACTATAGCTTCTCCCACGATCGATGCATGCCCCAATTGTTGAATTCGCCTGTGTCTGTCTAGTCTATGTGATGCTACTACCGTGTTAAGAAAATGCGATGGTTATGCATCAATTGCTATTGCATAGTACTTGGCTCACAGCTAGCAGAGAACGTGCATGAGTTTATTCCAGTTAGTAGCTTGTTACTGACTCCATCCCGTTGTTTGCATACTATGCATATAGGTATGTGGTACTCCGATCCCATTCCCATGCATGCATGGCTGCTAGCTTGAATGTGCCGTCCTCTGCTCTTAATGATTACTATAGCCATTCGTTGAATTCCCTTTTCGCTGGAATTAAGCAATGCAGTGCATTCGTTCATCAGTAATGAATAGTGCTGATTATTATGTCTCTGAAACACTGGAGTTTACATTTGAACATCGTCAAGAATGGAACACTTGCTAAGGCAGAGGTGCCGCAGAACTTGAATGTACTGGTATAGTACTTGGGCATTGTAGAGCCTGTAGAGATAGAGGATGCATGCCCTCTCCGTCCGGTTCCACTTTAAATCATATCATATTTCCCAATTGTAAACTGAGACGTTCTGTTCTAGCTCAGATATGTACCACTTGTTCGTTTTTTGAGGGCACTACTGCGTATATAGTACAGTATTTAGCACAATAATAATGCTTTTGCCTGCTTGCTTGCAAGTTTTTTTTTATATGCAGAGGAGTATATGGCAAATGGATCTGATCCATCAATCTACCCGCGCAGGAGCAGGCACCACCCGTGGCCGGGCGCAGGCAACGCCATCTTCGAAGTCCTCGTCGATTCCGTTATCAGCGCCGAGCAGATCTCCCAAGCTGCCGTCCTCGCCACCGCTCCTCGTCGGATCAGGGTGGCGACTCTCCAGCTCCAGCGCCTGGATGCCGCCCCGGACGTCCTGCGCCTCCTCCTTCCCCTTCGCCAGCCGACGGCGACGCGCCCGGCGTGGAAGGTGACGCCGATCAAAAGGCTTCGCGCCGCCGACAGCATCTGCACCACCATACAGCTCCTCCACGCCCGATTCGATGAGCTCCGCCGCAACGTGCACTACCGCGCCTTGCCACGCCTATCCAAAAGTCGGCGCAAGTCCGCGAGCCTCCTCCCCTTCCCTGCCTGCAGAGTGAGGAATATGGGGAATCGTGGCCTGAAGACAGGTGGCCATCCTGCGAGCCGGGCGCTCCACCGCCTCCGCAAGCTGTCAGCGCCTCGTCGCCGAACCCCTGGATTTGCAGTAGGTGGATGCGCCTGCAGGGCCATCATCTGACATTTGTTGCATGGGTTTGTGAGTCATATCTCTCAGGCTGAAACAGTACTGGTCGGTCCACTTATTCGTTCGGTATGTCTAAACATCTGCCGGATGATGGTACTTTGGTGGAGCTGAGTGACTGCCACGTATGGTAGCTAGTATTTTTGATTGATTCGTAATCAATTAACGGAGCTATCGATTACCGTTACTTTAAGTTTGTTTTTCCGCTCCACTTGTCTTGGCTCTGTGTTCGACCAAACAAAATTCGCTTTTGGTTGCAGCGTACTAACAGTAGTTACCAGCGGGAGTAGTTCATTACGTACATTCCCGCTGCTGCTCTAATAAGGACTATGGACTAACTCTACCAACTTTGTGAACAACATGAAAGAGCATGCATGTATGACTACTGAATCTTCTAGACTGGGCTTCTATCAAAACATCCTTCTTACGAAACAAAGACCACTGCCAGAACCGGTACCCTCCTCGTGGTCTCGAGGCTGTCGTCGTCAGCGTCCTTCCGTGCCACCGCAGAGACGGCTTGACCGTCCAGCTTTTGGGTTTCGACATCCACTGATTCACCGCCGCGCCTCTCCGGTGTCCCGCGCCGCAGTGGCCAGTTCGATCAAGGCTCGCCGGAGTACTACTCCGCGCTGTGACTGTGACCGCTCCCACCTCACTCGCCGGCAGGCGCCACCGCCCACCGACGCGCCCGTAACGTTCGTCGATGGCAACGACACCTACTACCTCGGATATATAGTGAGTCTCGTCGTCGTTATCCTTAATAATGACGCCCATTAGCTCCAAGACATGACCAATAAGTTACCTGCGACGTGCTGCATGCATGCAGCTTGTACTACGCGCAGGAGGCGGTGTGCACACCGAACGCGACGTTCCTGGTGGCGCGGGACACCAGCAGCGACCTCTTCTGGCCCCTGCGACTTGCAAGCAATGCGCCAACAGTCTTCAACTCTGGTACGCCGCACATCTGGACGTACTGTGCATGTCACACCCCAAATTTCCAATTTGGAAGGAGTGTGACGCTTTTAGCCTAAATTATTGTAATGAATTTCCTGAATAATTAAAAATTTTCAACCTTTATACGTTTATCAAGGAATTTAATGCAGACAATTACCATTTTGTAAAACAAACTAATTGGACATAAGGAAAAATAATTTGTTTGATGCATTTCATGCTGGTGCATTGCTCTTTTGTTTGATCCATGCATGTGCGTTCCCAAGAGCCTTGTTTTAAAATCAGTTTTTGAATGCAAATTTCAAACTAACTAATCGACCAAAGTTTTCTAAAAAAGATTCAAATCCCCTCCCTCTCTCTTCATGGCTTCTGGCCCAGCCCAGCTCGGCCTCACTCTCTTTTTTCCATTGGAAAAAGTCTGCCACGGGTCATTCAACTTGCTAGCCGAGTCCATGTTTCGTCCTTAGACTCGAAAACCAGTTATGGCGAGTCCCTAAACTTGTAAAACTGCGTACATTTCATCCTCAGGCGAATCCAATGGTGATTTTCGCTGACGTGGACGCTGGTTTTTCGCTGAAGTGTACACGGGCCCACCTAGTCAGCCTCTCCTTTCTATCCCCATCTACCTCCACCGTGGACGGAGGCACGCAACCGTCCCTAGGACCGCCGCCTGCGCTACCATTGCGCGGAACTCTTCCGCCGCAGATGCCACCACGGACACCCTGGGAAGGGGAGGTTGTGGCGGCGGTGGTGGTAGAGGTGCGGGACCACAGGGCACCACCGCTGCGGGATCCTACTCCTCGACATCTCCTGCTCCTGGTATGGTGTCCACCGCCTCCGAGTCCCACCTCCAGCTCCTCAAGGGTGGCGCTTGCCGCCACATCTTGTTTCGGTACGACGACCACCAGGTCGGAGTTCCACCTCCCGAGCCTCGGCTGCGACGGCCACTCCTCCTCCACCTCGTCCATCTTCGGGAGCCTCTCGACGCTCTGTCTCCGCCTCCGCGGCTCCCGAGCAGGGGGTCCCTCCTGAACCACTCCAAGAAGGTGTCGACGAGGATGGTCTTGACCCTCCCAGTGCGTCGGGTCAGCACCCCAGGTGGTGCTAGTGCTGGTCCACTCTGGCCGGCGCACACGGTACAACTCATCGTCGTCGTAGGACCTCAAGGCGTCGTCGGGCGACACGAGGCCCTAGACGCCATCGTTGTCGAGGCGTAGCTCCTGGTAGGAGCTGCTGGTCTTCATCTGGCAGATCCCCGTGGCGTCGTGAGCATGGTTGGGGGCGACGTGCGGCAGGGTGGCGTAGATGGTGTCAGCGTAGCCGGAGGCAGAGCCATTCCAGTCTCCTGGAGCCCGCGGCGGCCGCCATGACGCGCTCCATGGGCGGCGCCACGTGCACCTGGCGCTCGTCCTGGGACGCTCCGGATGCGTCGTCCCCGTGGCCGAGGAGGCCACAGAGGATGGAGAAGAGCACGAGGCAGAGGTTGACGACGTCCCAGCCACTCTCGAAGCTGATCCTGCCGCGGCGGTACCCTATGGTCCAGCCTCTTTCGCCGCCGCCGCCTCCCCCTCCCCCTCCCAGGGCGTCCATGGTGGCACCCGCGATGGAAGAGTTTCGCGCGATGGTGGGCGGGCGGCTGGTCCAGTGACGGTTGCGTGCCTGCGTCCACGGTGGAGGTAGATGGAGATAGAAAGGTGAGGCTGATAGGTGGGCCCGGGTACACATCAACGAAAACTAGCGTCTACGTCAGAAAAACCACCATTGGATTCGCCCGAGGATGAAATGTACATGGTTTTACGAGTTCAGAAACCTACCATAACTGGTTTTCGAGTCTAAGAACGAAATCTAGACTCAGCTACGAGTTGAAGATCTGTGACGGACTTTTTCCTTTTCCATTCACACCGGCCCAACACCGCGGCCCGCTCAGCTGGGCACCGCCTCCTTCCCTGGACTCTATCTATGACAGCGCGTACCCACCTGTCAGCTCCACCTCCCTCAGCCGCTCCCCTGTTTCCCCGCACGCCAAGCTGGAGCAGAGCCGTGGAACCGACGCCACGATCCTCGTATCCAAGTCAAACACGAGCACCCTCCCCTCTGCGCACACTCCTGCATCCACCGTCGCCCTCTACAATCCCCGTACAAGCTCGCAGTACACGCAGTTGGCCTCACCTCGGAACACCGCCGCGTTCCAAGCTCTCCGCCACCTCCCATCCATCCAGGTCAGGCCGTCGAGCTTCTCGGTGTCTGTGCTCATCTCGTTCAGGCGTCCTTTACCTCTCTCCTGCCCTTGGTTCTATCTAATCGTCGACGCCGCCGCCGTGGACAGGTTCCGGAGCATCACCATCGACCACTGCCTTCCCGAACCTCCTCGACGTCTAGCGCACCACTGTGAGCTTATCCCGCCCCACGCACACGTCATGCGCGTCACAATCTTCTCCCTCCCCTTCCGCTCGGGAATAACCGCGTGCACGCCGCCGCCCTGCAGGAACTCAGGCCGCCGCAGCGCGCCATCGTCGTTTGGCGTCGTCGGAGACTCCCCGCCGTCATAATACGTACCCGGAGCATCTCCCCGAGGTGAGACGCGTCACTCGGCAAACCTCCCCTCTTCTCTGGGCTCAATTTCTCGCCGGAGTTGGCTTTGGTGCCACCGGCAGAACGCCGCCGCCGGCTGGCCTCCCCTGGATTCGATCCCTGCCACCCACGAGCGATCCGATGGTCCACAATGCTCCATACCGGTCAAACACCAGTCGCCCCTGTCTCTTTTTGTTTAAAAATTAACCCACAGTGCCGAACCTTATAATCAGGTCCCTGTGTTCTCGTTTGATCCCCTGCTTCTTCAAAACTAATCACAGTTAAGCCCTGCAACCTTGTTTTAAGTATAGTTTCATCGTTTTAACTCCGTTTAAACCCGTTCAAGTTGCCTTAACTTCGTAACGACATTGTCTACACGTGAATGACAGTGTTTTACCATGATACCTGTTTTAAATATTTATGTTCATGTTAATATTTTTAATGTGCATATAACTTGTTCTAACTAAAAGCAATATAAGTTTCAAACTTTTGTCCTTTATAAATTAATAATATTGATTTTTTTCAAACGACGCAGGAGAGCTGCGTTTTATTTCATTAAGGAAGAAAAGGTACCAAGTAATATTGATATGATCAATGCCAAGTTAATGCGATTTGTTTAATAACATGTTTAATATAAAGTATAAAACATACCTCGTCTAGACGCTCTCACATGTATTCATTCATAAAGTTTAATGTTTATTAAATGCTCTCACATGCCATAACTTTTACAAAGTTAAATGTCCAAATGCCACAAATAATATGAAATGTTTATAAATAAACGATTACTAGTTTCAACTAATGGTTTCTAACCCAAATATAATTTGAGTTAATTCTAACTTAGGTGTTTTCTTGAAATACCTTGTACATATATTTTCATTAGTTAAAAATGAACCAACGCATACGTCTTTTCAGATGTTTAATCATGCAAACCTTCCGCTCAATGCATCGTTCTAACCGTAACTCTGTTTTCAATGTTTGTTGCGTTCACGTGGCCCTAGTGACGATCTCTCTTTTTAACATGCGTTTTACAAAGTTTTTTTTTCCTTTGATTGGTGTACTGTTCTCATATTTGTATATTTGCATACTCGTTTGTGCTGTATGCTTTCACGTATAAAACGAGAGCAATGCACGATCTTTGCTGAGACCAGAGCCTCGGTGATCGTGCGTGTGAAGATCCACTTTACTAAGGTCTACGATTACAATATCTCTGAGCAGATATAAACCTAGGAATGAGGCAAGTTTTCTAAACATGTTGTTTACTTGTTTAGTTACATATGTGATTTTAATTTAAACATGAAGCGACCATCCAAGAAAATAGTGCAACCATGTGGGGTAGAATGGGATGTCTTGGCTAATTAATTAGGGAAACTTTGTGTGAACGGAAGAATGTGTGCTCATGTCTAGGAAGAATGCTGGAACGGAAGATAGTGCAGAAGAGGAAAAATGCTAGGCAGGTTACCGCATACCATTACCGGTAGGAAAAATGTCCATTATGAGTCCTTCAACTATTGCGTGAATTCGAGTTTCATATCTAAGGTACAAACCAGACACATGAGGTTTTCGAACTATGAAAATCGGACCCGCAACACCCTGACCTGAATGCATACCGTTTTGTCACACGCAGCGATTTTACGTGTCAGCTATACTCCTTCCCTCTTCCTCCATTACGCAGAAAATTGAAAACTCCTATGTGGCAACGGTGGGAGCAGAGGGATAATTGGATACCGAGGGCCTCAAAGCTGAAAATTACAGGGAAAAAAAATAAGATGCAGACTACACTGGGCTTCACAACTGATACATCCTAATCAGCGAGACTGGGATGAATCTCTTGTTAGAGCCATTTTCTTTGATCATGATGCAGATGAAGTATTGAGAATACGTATCCCAAGCAGAGAGACGACTGATGAGATAGCATGGTTCTATGAAAAGAATGGTATGTTTACGGTCCGTAGCGCCTACCGGGTGGCTGTTTTAGACTCAGTTCAAATACAGAATGCGGGTGGTACGAGCAGCTCTAGACATGGTGGTCGTCCTTGTTGGGATGAGCTATGGTCCTCTCCGGTGCCCCAAAAGATTAAAATCTTTGCCTGGAGACTTGCCAACAATGGCCTGTCTACTTTGGAAAATAGAAAAAGGAGGAATATGGAGGTGGATAGTACGTGCTGTATCTGCGGACTAGAGGATGAGGATGAGTTCCATGTAGTCGTATCTTGTACAAAGGCTAGGGCTCTAAGGGAGGAGATAAGAAAAGAGTGAGACTTAATCCCAGAACATAAATTGGCTCGGACGGAACCTAAATGGTTTGTTCTTCTGTTTGAACATCTAAAAATTGAGAGCATGGCACAGCTTCTATTTTGTTTTTGGCGAGCATGGCACCTGGGAGATAATGTAATCCATGGGATGGCAAAGCTTTGGTGTATGGTTCAGCCAGATTTGTGGCAAGCTATTGGAAGTCTCTATTACACATTCGGCATGGCAGAGATAAGAACAACAAAAAAAAGAAAGCACCAATCTGTGACATGTGGAATCGAGACAGTGTTTGGAATGGTGGGTTGGCTAATTATAATCAAGACAAAAGATGGTCTCTACCACCACAGGGATGGGCGAAATTGAATGTTGATGCTGCTTTCGATATGGCTTCAGGAGAAAGCAACTTCGGTATTGTGGTTAGAGACAATGATGGGTTAGTGTTATTGACAAGTTGAAAGCATGGGGTAAAATGTACTACATCTGTGAAGGATGCTGAAGTAGAGACTTGCTTGGAGGGGATTCGTTTAGTTACTGAGTGGATCAGACAACCAACCATTATTGAGCCCTGACTATCTCTCTGCGGTGTTCGCCTTGAATTATGAGAATGAAAGTAAAGCCAACTCCTTCCAATATTGTAAAGAAATTCGGTCCTAGCTTATTGTTGATCTCTGAGTCCAAAGTCTGTAAAGTAGAGAGAGAGCAACAAAGTAGCTCGTGAGTTAGCTCAACTGGCTAAACGTAATAAGAATTCTGCAGTGTAGCGATATCGGACACCTTTTTTATCCACGAGTTACTCTACCATGATTGTAAACCGTTGTGAAATTAATGATATGCACTCACCCAACTAAAAAACGGTGGGAGCACGGCATCAATTGTTTGCTGCTGTCAGTGATAGATGGTTTGCGGAGGTCTGTTGGCTGCCGGCGACCTCCGCCACCTACTACTCTATAATATTAGCTAAGTACTTTGGTTAACTGAACTCGGACGGGATTTGATCAGGGACCAGGCCAGGGAGGGAAAGCCAACAACGGCCGTACTCCGTCTCTGTCATTACTCTAGAATAACGATCAGGAGTTCACGACGCATCGCCAACGAAAACCCCCACCACTCTCTGCTTCCCTGCACTTCTAAGTACTGTGCTCTACTCCATTTTTTTCCCTTCCTCTTCTTCGTGTAAGAAATGGAGACGAACACAACATGCACGCCCGTGATATTGCAGAAGAGGAAAAACGCTAGGCGGGCCGTTGTTGCCAGCAGCAGCTGGTCCATGACACATGGTCCTCCCCGGCTCCCCCCACGCCGCGGCCCGCGGGTCACACGTGAGCGGGGGTGCGGGACGGGGCGTGCGTGCTCTGCTCACACGGCCACACGTGTAGCTCGTGTAGGCTTTTTCCTTTTTTTTTTTTTTTTTTTTTGCACAGCTGTTCAAGTGCGCTACCTACGTGACGAGGCGCGCTCCCGTTATTGATATGTCTAGATAAAAGCATCGCATCCCCACTACGATACAGATTGTATGTTGCATGACTACAAGAGTTCAGCAGAAACATATCAACCCTAAAGTTCCAGAAAATCCCAAGCAATGTTTGAGCGTGTGGTGGTGGCGGCGGGCAATCAGAGCATGGTTATTAAAAATAGGATTAAGAGACGTTTAATCGACGTTTAAAATGACGCTAGAACGCCGCTTTAACCACGCCTGTCCGCCGCCGCCCCCAAAACCGTCCACCGCTGCCACCCACTTGCGCGCGCCCTGCCTCGTCTCTCATCGCCGTCCCTCCCAGCCCGCCGTGCGGAGAACTCACGTCGCTCGTCCGCTCGCCCTCGCCAGCGCGCGTTCGCCGCTGCGCCGCCACCCAGATCCGCCTTGCAGGAAGTGATCGAAAGAGAAGACGCTCGTCCGCTCGCCGTCGCCCGGGACGCGGCCGCCGCGGCACGAGCTGCCCGCTTAGCGGCGAAGGCAGCGTCCCGCATCGCCCGCGACCTGCCAGACATGGCAGGTTCCTTCTTTCCAGATCCAGAGGAGGATTTCGATTTACGCCCGCCACCTCGTAATCAGATCAATTACCAGCATGGTGCGAGGGTGACGGACGAAGACCTCGAGTCTGACGAAGCCGCCTGGGCCTTGTATGAGCGCTGGTGCAAGGCTCAGAACAAGCATCTTCATAATATCTTCGAGGAAAATGCAGAGTCTGTTCTCGAACACCACAAGGTATCTAAGGATGTGCCAAAAGAGGAATACTTGTTAGGCCCATCCTGCGACCTGGTTTAATGTAAAAGGTATTTGCTTTACCTAAGAGCAGATGCAGATTGCCTCCTGGAGATCTATATGACGATGCGCTAAAGCCCCTCCTTGGCTGATTGAGTGGTGTGATCCATGCATGAAGGTGTGGGACATCCACACACGAGTTGCTATGACAAGATTAGAGGGGGTGATTGTTAGGACTAATCTTGTCAGTATGGATAGTGGTGTCAAAACATACATGTTTAGGTGCAATGTTGTGTTGAGATTGAGACCAAATTGAGTTTGGCTAGTAAGTGCTTCAAAAAAAAAACAATCTCACAACCTAGGTTAAATGTTTTTCCACTTTAGGATCGGCTCAACGTGATTTTTATAAATGTGCATTTAATTTGTTTATATTGCACTGATTAATATTTTGTAATCAGATCAGTTTATAATGCTAAAAAAGCTGGTTCGCGTAGCATTTTGAAGCCCTTGCGAAATATTTTATGAGAGCCATGTATCATATGACAACAGGAGTCATATGGCATGTTTTTGGGCCTAAAAAATACGATGATGTTTCTTTTTTCTAGTTGCAAAACTTGGCATGGAAAATTGAGTCGAAACTGAAATGTGCATGGCGCCTTTTAAGAGGAGGTGAATTAATCGTTCTTATAAAAAAAAAGCTGAACCCATGTATCGGGCCATGTAACTGAACACTTGGCTCTAAATTCAACTTAACGGAACCCATGTAAAAGAATAACACGTGCACTAAGATTTCACTAAGTATTACTATTTTTTTTTTAAAAAAGAGAGAGAGTATAATTTCATGGATCGGGCATTCTGCTCCTAGCATTCTAGCATGAACTAGACAGTCCAGTCAGTACAAGGTTCAACACAAGACCATAAACATCGGATTGGTTCATTTCGTGCGACCCTTCAATATTACACACCTTCAGCCAAAAAAGGTGTCTCCCACGAATCCAGGCAGCGGTGGGGATGAGGACGAGGCTCAGCAGCAGGCCTCTAGGTCGGAGGTGGCGCTGGCCCGCTGGCGCACGGAGGAGATGAGTCACGTAATTGGCACGAGGAAGAGCTCGATGGCGTGGCGGCTGCCATGGGGGCGCTGGGGAGGAAGGGATGCCCTGAGCCTGAGGGGAGAGCTAAAGCAGGCCTCTGCGGCTTGGCACGTTGAGCGGGCCATGCTGGGCCGCGAGACGCCGTACCGGGCCAGAACCAGGAGAGCCCTTCCTCTCACGAAGTATCCAGCAAAGCCCACTACAGTACGTTCGGCCGTAGCCTGCCCGGGCGCCCGGCTGCTCAGCGCACTCTTCCTTTCCAAACACAAGTTCCAGACGCTCCGTCGCCGTAGCGCAGAAAAATCGGAAATTCCTCAGCCGGGGGAGCACGGCATCAATGGTTTGGTGTCGTTTTAGTGATGGATGCTTCGCGGAGTACGTGGACGTCTGTTGGCCGTCGGCGACCTCCGCCACCTGCTAGGTTGCTGCTACTACTATAATAGCTCCTAGGTTAATTGAACTAGGACGGCATTTGATTAGAGGGCCAACGCCGTACTCCGTCTCTTTCGTCACTCTTAAACAACCGTCAGGAGTTCAGGACGCATCAGCGTTCAGTGCGCTACCTACGTGACGAGGCGCGCTCCCGTCAAGCCTCACGCCGGTGACAAGCGAAGCAATGGGAGCTTCAGCTGCTGGCCCACCGGAAGAGCGCGAGGAGAGTGACAAGCTGAAAGCGACGAGCTTCTTCGTCGCTTCCGCTGGCTCCCACACCTCCGCGCGCGCGGTCCCTCCCTGTTCCTCACGATCGATGGTGGAGGTGGAGAGCCTCTGTCTTCCTCCTCGTCCGCGTTGACGCGTCCAAGCACAAGGATCCCAAACCGCTGCCGCTTGCCGGCCTCGAACCCCAGCTGCTAGCCGCTCCGGCCTCTGTTTCCTCCGCCCGATTGGCCAATTCCAACCGTCCATGTCCAACCCTGCTGCCCTGTTCGTCACTCCTCGCCGGCTTTTTTGCCCAAATCGCCGCGGCACGAGCTGCTCCTGAGCCACAAGCGTGGGCGCTCCATTTCTTTTCTGAGCTCTCCTCCCCGTCTTCGAGGTTTGGTGGTGCGGTGATCGTGCCTCGCTGCCTGTGGTGGCGGTGGACCGTCGGTCGCAGCAAACAATCTCTGCCCTGCCGCGCGGTTTCTTCTCGGGCTGCTTTCTTTTTCTCCCTCTCTCTCCTTTTATTTGAGAAATTTCTGTATTTGGGACTCAATTCGTGAGCTTTTCAGGATTTGGGACCCGATACGTATAGTTTCCTTCGATTGACACCGAGGCACACGAATTCTTCATTTCAGGGTTTTCTCTTCTTTTCTTGTTTTTCTCATGTTTTATCACCTCCCAGTCTACCCGTACTGACTGTTTTGCCCCTGTTTAGTACACATACAGATCGAGAGGGAGAGAAATCGAGCGTGCCCCCGAGCGCCGCCGGGAGATCTCGCACCACCGGCCGGCTCTCCATCTCCACAGCACCGGTCGCTGACGGCCACACCCGTCTCCCTGCTCGGCCGCTCAGGTCGCAGCCGGTCGCCCAGCCCGCCCTGGACCCCGCCTGGCCCGCCAACGGCCACGCCCACCACGCCACCGGCCACGACCTCGATGCTGCTCGGCCCGCCGACGGCCCCCACGCTCTACCGGCCACCGCGACGGTCCGCCCTGCCACGGCCTCCACGCCGCCCAGCCCGCTGCCAGCCAATCGGCCACGCCCGCTCTCTGTCTGCCGGCTGCCAGCCACCGCGAGACCTGCTGCACGCGGTCTGTGCTGCCGACGGGAGCTGGCTGCTGGAGGAGAGACAGGGAGAAGAACGAACGAGAGAATGGACCCCACGAAAGACACTGTTGCGTGCGTTCCAGTCAAAAGAAATGAGACAGGGGCAAAACAGACCATTCCATCAGCCTGAGAGGTGAAAAAACATGGGAAAAACAAGAAAAGAAGAAAAGAGGAGAAAACCCTCCGAAACGAAGAATTCGTGTGCCCCGGTATCAATTGAAAAAAGGCACTGCCAATCGAGTCCCAAATCCTAAAAGGCCTGCGAATCCAATCCCAATTACTGAAATTTCTCCTTTTATTTTCGGTTTGCTACCGCCACTAGGTGCCCAGGCCTCTTGGTGCTGCCCAGCAGCTCCCGCCGATGCCCTGCCTGCTCCGCCCGTCGACTACCTGCATGGCATGCGCACTTGGGGTTAAGAGTGGGTTTCGGCAACCTCGCCTAAACCTTTAGGCTGTTGCATGCCTCTGCCATACCCACCTCTTACCGGCGTGCCCTCCACGATCCCCATTGGCACAGTGCGATGGAGGACGAATATCAGGCCCTCGTCGACAACAACACCTGGTCCCTCGTCCCGCGTTCCCCGAACGCGAACATCGTCATCGAGAAGTGGATTTTCCGGCACAAGCTACACTCTGAATGGCCCTCTCGATCGCTACAAAGCACGCTGGGTCCTTGGTGGCTTCACCTAGCGCCCAGATGTCGATTTCGATGAGACCTTCAGTCCAGTCGTCAAGCCTACCACCATCCGCACGGTTCTCAGCATCGCTCTCTCTCGCGAGTGGCCTATTCAGTTGGATGTCAAGAATGTCTTCTTGCATGGCACCCTCTCCGGGATGATGTATTGTTCTCAGCCTTCATATTTTGTTGATGCAACTCGTCCCAATCACGTCTGTCGCCTCAACAAATCCCTCTACTGCCTCAAGCAAGCTCCTCGTGCCTGGTACAGTTGCTTCGCAGTCCACCTGCAGTCTCTGGGATTTCTTGAGGCCAAGTCCGACACCTCCCTGTTTGTCTACCGCCGTGGCTCGGATGCTGCATATATGACGCTCTACGTTGATGACATTGTCCTCACTGCCTCCTCCGCTGCCATGCTACGTCGGATTATTGCAGCCATGCAGGCTTCCTTCCCTAAGAAGGATATGGGACCTCTTCAGCATTTCCTCGGGATCGATGTCACTCGTTCGCCTGGTGGGATGATGCTCTCTCAGTGACTGTACACTATTTGTGGCGGAACCGTCTAACTTAACCTAGTTTAAGCACATAACATGAGTTTTACGCATAAACCGGATTAAGCCCGATAGTCCGTCAGTTCCCCAAAGAGCCTTGACTACGTCAGACAGGATCGAATATACACCATGTGACTCATAAAGAGTCATTGGATCAATCCAATACAAAAGATTAAGAAGCAGATTTAAATAAAACAGAACAGATAAG
Organism: Paspalum vaginatum; assembly: GCA_030272315.1. Classification (NCBI taxonomy): domain Eukaryota; kingdom Viridiplantae; phylum Streptophyta; class Magnoliopsida; order Poales; family Poaceae; genus Paspalum; species Paspalum vaginatum. Next base: position 2,062,463 of record CM059021.1, on the reverse strand, counting down.
AATAATAATAGAAAAGCTTTTATAAGTTTATATAATAAAATAGGAACTTACAGCGGAAGTGAGAACCAATTAATGGTACTCTGTCATATAGATAATGATATTATGGAAAATCAACATCGAACCCACTGATATTATTTCACATTAAACAACTTTAAAAGAAACTTTAACATCTGGCTTCTTTATTTCTTCAACTTTAAGAGATAGAAAAAGACTGTCAGATGGACACCCAACTTCAACATCTTCTTGAAGAAGAGAGATGAGCTAGAGTCTTTATACCTGAAAAAGGATTTAAGGCCACAACCCTGAGTACTAATACTCAGCAAGACTTATCCGACCATTGGGTCTAAACCTGACTTTCTAGCCTAAAGCTGATTTGGTTAGATCAACTCACACTGCAGCTGCCTACAAGTAGATCCTTAGCTTTTAAGTGTCATCACTGTTTTAGTTATATCCTGCTTATGCTATGTTATACCTATTCTATTATCAATCAAGGCAAACACTTTGCAAAATTATTCTTTAACAAAAGCGTATTCTTCTTAACTACGATGTTGGTGATTATTCAGCTCTTACACCTGGTAAGCCCAGCGATTCGAATCGATTTTATACTCCCGGGAATAATACTCAAACACCAGTCATATATGTGTGCGACGACCTTACATATGACAACCAAACATCCTCGTTGCCACCTAGTCTGAACTGCTCTCACTGAACCCGGGTGTACTCTGACACCCGCCTGTCTCCCACCTTTCCAGTTGGTCTCACCACAGTTCAAACCTAGGTACAAAGGATGAGAGGTTTATCGGAGCCCGTTAAGGACGATAAGTGGAAGAGGCGCGTTCGATAACTGAAAACATGGCCAAACATCGGACAGCCTTATACGACACAGACAGGATCTGGATCTAAATCATGTTCATTCATTGATTTTCCTTATTTACCATTTCTCAAAGCATAACTGATCACGTCCAATGTCTTCAATTAATATCTCAAGAAAACATTTTTGGATTCCTCTCAAAGTAACGTGACCTATTAATGAGCTTGGCTAAGCATCTAATCTAATACTGTATACTGATTCAATATGCTTGAATTTAAGAATTTAGTATGCACTAGGGTTTCAATCAATTCCTAACTCTAATGCATATTCATAACTCATTAATTAATACTCAAAATAAAAAGGGATAAATGCACCGGGCTTGCCTGGATTGCTCCAAGGGTTGAGGCACGGAAAGTCAGTGCCTTGATTAACCATGCTCCTCTTGGTACTATTGTTGTTTTGCAGAGCTTGACTTCTAGATTCTTCTTTGAATCCTTTCATTGACGATCTACTCGACTTATCGAATCTAAATGTATGATATGGACAGTGCATAAGTATGAGGATGATCAACCTGTGTTAAAAAGATGGATAAAAGTTTCTAAAAAAAAGGTAGGGCAATGAATCATTATTCTGGCCTTCTCTTAAGTTTAAACAATTTTTCTAAGGTTGAAATAATATTTTAGGGTTTAAAAATAATTTCTAGGATTTTAAAATATATTTCTAATATTTGTAAAAGTTTAAAAGAAATTATTAGAATTAAATAAGTATTTTTAATAATAAATAAATCTATAAAGGTTGTAAAATATTTTTCTAAAATTTTAAAAGCCAAAATTGAATTATTAGAAGTTAAAAAGAAATTTCAAAATAATAAAATAATTATTTAATTATTTTTATTAAATAATTATAAATAAAATAAAACTTAAAAGGTTTTAAAACTAATTAACAAAATAAAATAAATACATAATTCTTTTTAGAAATTTAAATCCAAATTATAGTAATTGAAATAAGGAAAGCATAAATTTAGAAAATCAGAAATTTTAAAAAGAAGCCCAAGGCCCAAAATTAACTTTCTTGTAAAAGTTCTATTTTACTACCTAAATTAAACATTTGGCCTAACCTTCCTCCTTCTCTCATTTTAGCTCGGCCCAGTCCAAAGATTCAGGCCAGCCTGCTTCTCTAATCCTTTCCTCGGTCCACTCGACCTGCATTCCCCCTCTCTTTTTTCCCTGACCCAACTGGTCTTGCGGCCCTAACTGCACACAGCCCATCTGGCCTTTGCTTTGGGCGCGGCCCAAGCTACGGCAGGGCGGTCGGGCGCACACTGACGCGCACATGCACGCGCGGCGCACGCACGTGGTGGCGGCAGCGCCAGCGACACAACCGCAGCGGTGGCAGCCCCGGCTTTCACCGGCGGTGACCAAGGCGCGCGATGGTGCTACTCTCTTTCTTCCCTCACATTCTTCCTCTCTTTCCCCATCTCTCTGCCTTCCCTTCTCTCTCTGCCCGCAATGGACACGGCGAGCGTGTCGCGCACATGCATGAGGCACGGCAACGAGGAGCTCGCCCGGTAGCTCTAGGTCGCGCTGGAGCCTGAGGGTATCTTCGCGAAACGTGTGCATGCAGGTATTCCGCACTGGGTGCACAAGGCAAGAAATCCAGGCAGAGCTTGTGCGGGTAGGTTAGAAGGGCGAGGTGGCGGCGTGGTCACCGATGCCATGGGTGGCATTGAGCTCGAATTGAGCTCATGCCAACCCAATCCTTGACTAGGGTTAGTGGAAAAGGAAGAGGAGGACGGGGAACGAAAGATTTTACCTTCCGGTGGTGAAGAAAGTCACGAGGGCGGCGGGCGACGATGAAGTGAGGCAGCGGCTGGAAATACGCCGGTGCGGGGAATGAGGGAGGGTGAGAGGAATTGATGGTCGGCGGTGAGGGTTGCGGGTAGAATAGTGGTGCTTGGTAGGGCTTTAAATAGGCGGAGGTGGCGGAGATGAGGACGAAATGGCGGCGGTGGTGAGCGGCGGCGGGAGTGAAGCTCCTCCCGATCGGATGAGGAAGAAGACCCAAGCGGGTCCCACTCGTTAGCTGGAGTGGCTGCGGGCCAAGGGGAATCGGGGGCTGGGCCGCTTGTGGTCTTGGGATGCCGGCTCCCCCTGTTTCTCTTTTCCTTTTTTTTATTTATTATTATTTTTTATTCAACCTTTTCAAATTTAACTCTTTATGCAAATGAAAAATACTCCAAAGTCCAAATTGAAAAGTGAAATGGTAAAATTAAATTACCACTTTGCACTTTTACCTTTGGTAAAAAAGTGTTTTTGAAGGATTTGAATTCAAATTCAAATTCAAATAATTTAAATCTTAAACTAAAAATAAAAATGCATATGATGAATGCTTAATTATATTTAAAAATTTTGGGGTATCACACCATTGACATTCTCGAGCGTACTGGGATGATCGCCTGTAAGTCGTGTAGCACACCCGTCGACACTCAGGCCAAGCTCTCCTCTACTAGTGCGCCCATCGAGGATCCTACTCTCTACTGCAGTCTTGTTGGGCTCTGCAGTATCTGACGTTCACTCGCCCGGACATCACCTACACAGTTCAGCAAGTCTGTCTTCATATGCATGATCCTCGAGAGCCGCATCTCACCGCTGTCAAACGCATTCTTCGCTACCTTCAGGGCACGGTTGATCTTGGACTCTCTCTCAATTGCTCTTCACCTGTCGCCCTCACTGTCTGCACTGTCATCGACTGGGCCGGCTGTCCCGACACACGCCGTTCGACCTCGGGCTATACGGTGTTCCTCGGTGATAACCTCGTCTCTCGGTCCAGCAAGCGTCAGCAGACTGTCTCCCGCTCTAGTGCCAAAGCTGAATACCGTGTCGTTGCCAACAGGTGTCGCTGAGGTTTCCTGTCTGCAGTCAGTTGCTTCAGGAGTTGCATCAGGCCCTACAACGTACCACCCTTGTTTACTATGACAATGCGAGTGCCGTCTACCTCTCGTCAAACCCGGTGCAGCACCAGCGCACCAAACACTATCGAGATTGACCTTCACTTTGTCTGAGAGCGTGTGGCTGCTGAGGCTGTCCGTATTCTCTACGTTCCTACATCCTCTCGGTATACCGATATTTTCACCAAAGACCTACCAGTCTTCTGTGTTCTTAGAGTTTCGGTCCAGTATGAACGTTTGCTCTGTCGACGTTCCCACTGCAGGGGGGTGTTAGACAGGAGATTGCATCTCCTATTTTAGGCTCCTGCAATTACAGGCTGATTTGGTTGTCCCTCGGGCCTTGTTTCTATAAACCGGGATGAGGACTTGTCTATATATTTGTAACCCTGTGTGCATAATTAATCGAGCCGTGATTACCTTCCCCATGTACACATCTTCAGATATTTTAGGCCCGGATCTAAACAGCAACAAAAATGAGACGAACAATGCACGCCGGAGATACTGCAGAAGAGGAAAATGCTAGGCGGGCTACCAGGTACCATTACCAGCAAGGCTGCAGCTAGCACTAGCAGCAGCTGGTCCATGTCCATGGTCCGCGGGTCACACGTGAGCGGGTGGTGCGGGACGGGGCGCGCGTGCTCTGCTCACACGGCCACACGTGTAGCTCGCGAAGGTTTTGTTTCCCTTTTTTGCACAGCGTTCAGTGCGGCTACCCTACCCTACGTGACGAGGCGCGCTCCCGTCAAGGCACGCACGAGGACCTGTGCCAAGCAATTGGAGCTTCAGCTGCTGTGGCCCCCCGGAAGAGCGAGCGAGGAGAGTGGACAAGCTGAAAGCGACGAGCGTCGTCGTTTCCGCTGGCTGTCTTGGCTGTTGGCTCCCACCTCCCACACCTCCGAGCGCGCGGTCCCTCTCCCTTCCTGTGGCGTGGCGTGGCGCTGCTTAGCTCCAGCTAGGAGTCGCCTGCTCTGTCTGCTCCCCCGTCCTCAGTCCTCCTCTCCCTTGCCTACCTAAAACCCTCCCTGTTCTGTTCCTCGCGATGGTGGACGGTGGAGGTGGAGGGCCTCTTCTGTCTCCCTCCTCGTCCGCGTTGACGCGTCCAAGCACAAGGATCCCAAACCGCTGCCGCCTGCCGGCCTCGAACCCAGCTGCTGAGCTGCTGCTCCCCACCTCTGTTTCCTCCGCCCGACTCGGTTCGGTCCAATTCCAATTCCAAGCTCTGCTGCCCCTGCCCCGCTCGTCACTCCTCGCCGGCCTTTTTGCCCAAATCGCCGCATCACGAGCAGCTCCTGACTTCCTGACACACAAGCGTGGGCGCTCCATTTCTTTTCTGAGCTCTCCTGCCCCGTCTTCGAGGTTGGTGGTGCGGTGATCGTGCCTGACTGCCTGTGGTGGTGCCGTGGTGGCGGACCGTCGATCGCAGCAAACGATCTCTGCCGTGCGGTTTCTTCTCGGGCTGCTTTCTTTCCCCCCCTCTCTCTCCTTTTATTTTCAGTTTACTATCGCCTTTTCCCGAGATTGCATTTTTATTTGTCGGCGACCTTTGGCTCCGTCCCCGAGGCGGCGCGGCGCTGCGCCGGGCTGGGCACGAGCAGCAGCCAGCAGGTGTGGCGGCAGACGCGGGGCGGTGGTGGCGTTGTGAACAAGAAATTCCTCGGGTTCCACGCGGCCCCGCCCTTTGGCGTTTTGGCCCCTTCTTCCCTTCCTTTTCCCTTCCTCTCCGCTGGCTTTCTGCTGGCCGGGGGGTTTTGCGTTGGCGTTGCCTGGGGTGGGTTTAGGAGGGACGGCATCACCCGTGTCCCCGTCGTGGCGGCGGCGGCGCCCCCCGATCTCTCTGATTGCGTTTCCTTCCCGATTCGACCCATCCACCGATTTCTGGGGGTGAAGTGAAGTTTCTCCCTTTTCTTCTTCTTCTCTTGGGGGGTTGTTGGATCGACCGGCCGCCGAGCCATGGCGTCGTCGTGCATCCCGGCGGGACTCCGGCTGGACCTGGAGATGGCCAAGTCCGCGGCGGCGGCCACGGCGCCGCGCCCCGCGCACTCCGCGGCGTCCTCCACGCTCTCGGCGGAGGCGTCCAACGCGTCCTCCTCCTCCTCCGCGACCTCGTCGGTAGCCTCGCTGTCGCTCAAGCGCCCGCGCACGCCGCGGAAGCGCCCCAGCCAGACGTACAACGAGGCGGCGGCGCTGCTCGCGTCCATGTACCCCTCCGTCTTCCCCGCCGCCAGGGGCCCCGAGGCGGCGCCGCCCCGCCTCCTCGGCCTCGCATCCGCCCTCGCCGACGACCCCGCCTGCTCCGACCTCCTCCCGCCCTTCCCCGTCCCCGACCAGGCCGCGTTCCTCCTCCGCGACCTGCAGCCGCCGCCGGCGCCGCCTGCGACGCCGCGGAGCCCCGCCCCCGCCAAGAGCTGCCCCTCGCCGTCGGCCGTCAGCAGCGCCTTCAGTGAGTTCCGAGATCCGGCGCCGTCCCCTGGGACACCCGAAGACGCTGCGGCCTCTGACGGGCTGGGGGAGCTCGACTTCGATGATGACGACGGCTTCGACACAGACTCCATTCTGTGCGGCGTCGATGAGAGCGCGGCGGAGGGCATCGACGGCATCATGGGCAAGCTCACCATGGAAAACAATGTGGCAGCTGCTGTGTCCAGCGTCGTCAGCTCCGACCTGCCCAGATCCAAGATACACCCTTACCTCAGGAGCCTCATGGTGCTCGGGCTCAGCTTCCGGCGTGACCAGCGCATCATTGACCAGGCGCTGAAGCGGCACAGCGTCCACCCTGAATGGTGGATGTGCCCTGCCATACCAGTGAAAGACATCAGCCCGACACCGTTACCATTGGTGGGAATGGCTCCTGCATCATCCGAGAAGAAGAAGAGTAAGAAGAAGTCACTGGGGACAATTTATGAGGAGAGCGTTCCTGAGTCTGCCAATGGTGACGCTGGAGCTTTGGCACTGCCAGAGACAGGATTGGGGCTGAGCTTGAACACTGAGAGGGTGCTCAAGGCTTGGCGTGGCAGGGGCTCTGTGTTCGCTGATGGCAATGCATCTGACCTGCCGTTGTCCTCTGCTGATGTGGTAGTAAGTATTTCCAGCTTCTAAAGGTTTTCTGTTGCAGTTAAATTTAAAATGGTCACAGTTCTTAGAACCCTGAATTATGCTTGTTAAGACATGTTCTCTGATGAAGAGAATTTGTTTTATTTCAGTAGAAGCTTTGATATCTGCTATTTTCATATCCGCAGAAATTGGAAAATCTGGCCTGTATTACTTACTTCATTTCAGTCCTATTACATCTATAGTCACTTGCAAGTTTCTTCCAGAAGAAAATTGCTGTCTGAAATTCGCCGATATGACAGAGTACACAATATGCGGGGATTTTACCTCCACCAATACCTGACTTTACTGGGTGAATGAGCTGGGCAGAAGGAAATTCCAAAAGGACACTTTCTTCCAGTTGAATCATTGTAACAAACTTGCCCTCATTAGATCTTATTTGCAGCTTTTGAGTTCAACAGAAGAAGCAGAACAAATGCCTTTTTTTTTCTTTTTTTTTTTTTGCTTTGGAAAATGTCGGACCAAACTATTAAAGCCATTGTACTAGTTCACAGGTTCACTAATCATTGAGGGCTTGAGGCCTCGTATAGTAGTGCCTTCACCCAGTAATCTGAAATTCTGAAGTAAAATCTTTTTCCCCCTTATTTGTTATTTCTGGATTCTCAAGCGCGCTTGCAGAAAAAGATGAATAACAGATGATTAAGACAATACTGATCAGGAAAAAGTAAAGCCAGAGCGCAAAAGCAAATATGATTTCTTTTGCCTCAAAACCTAAGAAAAACACTTTATAATCCCTGCTGAAAAAATGTTCATCCAACAACTAACTTTTAGATTTTTGTGCGTTAATTGTGGAAGTTTTCCTAATTTATAAGTAAACTTATGTGTGTGACTGAGCTTTCCTTGCAGTTGCCATTTATCTGAACCTTTTGAATGACCATGAGCTATGGATAGCTAGTCCTACTTTTCGCATCAAAAGGCACCTAGATGAGATGCCCACTCTCGTCCTGAGTGGTTGCGCTCAAATTGGTGGTCTTGGGGGTCATATAAAGAGCTACTGCAACGAACTCTAACTAACTTACCTTTCTACAGATGGACCTATTAAAATGGCTATAATACTGGGGCTGTTGTGCTTTTGGGGAAACCATGAATTCGGTTTTTCAAATAAAGAAATCAGGTTTTGTTGGGTCTCCTCAGCTTAACAATTGCTCTGGATTTACTTAAAACTGACTAATTGTACTGCAGTACAGCAATGTCATATGGCTCTAGCCTACCCCAACCTGCCATTGTAAATGGCGTATGAACCTAGTAATCTACTAGTATTCTTTCATATAAGAAAACTGTTAATATTGATAGTGTGTTACATGAACATGCTGAAGGCTGCTTACACTACAACCCTGCAAACATTCCATTCATCCCTTATGCTCACCTTTATCTGAAGACATTACTGATAATCATGTAATTTTCATCTCAGGTTAAAGTCAAACATGAAGATAGTGATCTGTTCCCAGAGAGTGGTACCAGCCCTGTTATCAGGGAAGGCAACATTCTAAAGATGCAGCGCAAACAGAAGCCGTGCACTCCCCTCCCCTCCAATAAGAATAGCCGCTACTACCGGCCTCGAGTCAAGGTAAGAACCAGCACTAACTCTTGAGGCGACATTTTTGTCAGCGGCAAAAACCAGCAGATATCTCATCTTTATGCAGTTCCTGAAGGTGTCTGTGCTTTGGCTTTCGCAGGGGAGGTTTGTCAGCAAGGCTTATCTTCTCGAACAACAGCAAGCATCGGAGAAGGAGAGCTAAATAAGATGAACCCTGCTCCAAGGGGCATTTCTGGGGCCTCGCTCTTGCTCTCTAAGAGAAGCAGAAGTGCTTCTCAATTTTCATTTTGCAGTGTAGTACTGCAGATGTAGAGATGCCTGTAGAGTGGCATGTAATCATGGTGGTATGATGGTGGTTTTGTTGCAACTTCTCCAGCTCCAAGTGCGGATGATGCCTGATGTAAAGAATGCCATGAAGTAGTATATCCCAACCAGTTGATGGAACCGTTTCTGCAATTCCTGTTGTTTGTTTGCCCCCCTTTTCTCATAACTGTTTCTGTTGGGGCAACCTGCTCCAGCCCCCCCCCCCCCCCCCCCCCCTCTTCCTACGATTGTTTCGTCATGTAAATTTCGGAAAGGGGGAAACCGCAGGAGCGGTGGAAAAGTCGATTGGAAGTTGGTGATGGACTGATCAGACCGCCGTATCATGCAGTATAGTAGTAGCCGATGTCGCCAGAGGAATCAAACCATGAACAGAAGAAGTGTTCTGTTGGTCCAATGGTACAAGTGTCAAGTTGTCGATGTCGAGGGGTTGGTGTGCTTCATGGCACATGGCAACAAACCAGATCTGTTGCTGCATGCATAAGCACTTTGAAGTAGGTTGGAGCATCAAAATCCCGTTCGATTGACGTCAACAGCATCACCGCTATTGGTCAGTTGATACCTGTATTTGGGGCCAGAGTTTCGGTCAAACAAACGTCGGCACTCAGTAGTCAGTCCATAGCAAACCTTTTGCTCCTGTCTCGATAAATAGTCACAACTTTAACTATTTGATTATTAAAAAAAATGTGTATACATATAACATTCTCAAACTACATTGAACCATAAAACATATCAGTATCAAAATAAATAATAACTTACAAAATTATTTGAAAAATAAAGCGATTAAAGTTGTGAAAAAAGTCAACTGCAATAATTTGTGAGTAAATGATATATTACGAAATTTGTTTGGTTGGTTCGTGTCTGACTTTGGCATAGTTGAATGTACATGACACGATAAGAATGGCCAATAAAATGGGAACCTATTAGGCATGATCCAAATATGCTTTAAGTCTCAGGTAGATAACTATGCTTATGACGACAGCTAAAAACTATTGTTGACTATTTAAACATAATATTGTTAACTATTTAAACATAATAAAATTACTTTTGTCATATAATCTTTTCTGGTACTCCCTCCGTTCCAATTTAGGGCTATGGAGTGCCTCTTCCGGTTTCGCCACTGTAGCACGGAGGAGTTGGAGCCGGAGAAACCACTCTCCATCGGCTCATACCTGCCCGAATGGCTCTGTGAGAGGCAAGAGAGAGATATGGGAAAGAGCTCATGCTACAGTGTGTGTAAGGTGGTGGTTAGGCCACGTTACGCACTTGATGGTGGTTGGCCTACGTTAGGTGCTTCGTCGTCTCAGCCAAACAGGGCTTTATATGTTGTTTGATTTTTTTGACATAAGTTTGATTAATTTATTTTATTCAAAAACTTTACTGAAAATATAAAAGATTTAAATCAGAGTTACAATATATTATATGCTAAACTAAATCACGGTGAAAATAAATAATAACTATAACTTTTTTAATAAGACAAGCAAATTAAATTTGGTGTAAAAAAATTAAACGGCCTATAAATTGAAATGGAGAGAATATTTATTTGCTAGTGCAAATGTTAGGGTGTGAATACAAGGGGACAATTAATGAACGACTAAACTTTAGCTAATCCTTTAGACTAACCATTAGTCCAAAAAAGTGGGCTAATGCTAATTTCTAGTGTAACTAATGTATCCATGTACTGTTCAAACACCCAATGACTAATGGTTAGTCATCTAAACTTTAGATAACTAAACTTTGCTAATCCATAGATCTAATGTATTCAAACAGCCTTAATATACTGTATCTTACAAATTTTAGTCAAATTATATAAGTTAGATTCAGAAAGTAAAAAAGCTAAATTGTATTTATTTGGTAATGCAGATACTAAGATATGTATATTGAAAATTTTAATCAAAATTAAATAAGTTTGATTTAGAAAGTAAAAAAAGCTAAATTTAACTGTAATTTAGAAAGAAAAATGCATTGCGAACTTGCCAAGAACTGAAGAACAGCACCCAGACTGAAATTTTTCTACGCGGAGTCGGGAGTAGTGGCCAGCGTCTCCTTGTGGCTGCGGTGTTGTCGCCGGCGTGAGCAGTTGGTGGAGTCGGAGACGGAGACGGCAGTGGGCACACCCGCCGAGACGATACGATAGGGGAAGAGGTCGGCTGAAAAGCGCCCTCCGATCCACCAATTGAAAAACGGAGCCTGCTGTCCCGACTCGAGACCAACCACTACCCCAAAAAAGGAGGCGCCTTTCCTTTCTCTTCTCCCACCCGGATCCTCCGCGCGCGCCGCCACGATGGCCGCACTACGCCTCCCCTCCCCGCCGGCGGCGAGGTGGTCCCCGCTGCCTCCCCGCGTCTCCGGCTCCGCGCGGCAGGCCAGTCCCCCTCGCCGTGTTGCTGCGCGGCGGGCGAAGGCGGAGGGCGCGCGGGCGGAGGAGGAGGCGCTGCCGCCGGTGAGGACGCTGCTGATCGACAACTACGACAGCTACACCTACAACATCTTCCAGGAGCTATCGGTCGTCAACGGCGGTGAGTACAAAAACAGCACCCCCTTCGTCTCCGCGCCCTTTGCTGCGCCGCGTGAGTGGCGGCGGCGGCGTGCTCATTGCGCCTGTCGGGCGGGCGGTGGAACTGACGCAAGCTCGTGACGCGTCCCCAGTGCCGCCGGTGGTCGTGCGCAACGATGAGTGGACGTGGAAGGACGTGTTCAACCGGGTGTACAGGGACCGAGCCTTCGACAACATCGTCATCTCGCCTGGCCCTGGATCTCCGGCGTGCCCCACCGACATAGGTGTGCTGTGTGCAGACTTCATCTTCAGCTTAGCCTTGTTCTACGAGACGGGGGCGTTCGTTCACTCATTACTGCAGCTTACTTATCTGGTGCATGTTTTTGTTTTTCAGGTGTATGCCTGCGGATACTGTTGGAGTGTGGAGATATACCCATCTTGGGTGTCTGCCTCGGCCACCAGGTGATATCCAATCCCCCTTTCGATTTTAGTGTTATCCTTTTGAATTTATTTTGGACCGGTCCTAACAAACAAACATACGTGCGGCAACTTTACCTGAAGACTGAAGTGGCTGTTGTTTTCTTCTACTTGTCTTGGACCATTGCAGGCCCTGGGATTTGTACATGGTGCTAATATTGTTCATGCTCCAGAAGCTATACACGGGAGACTCAGGCAGGGCCTTGAAATCACGTTAATAAAATTCTGAGGATTTCTGCTTAGCTATTCTTACAGTTTACACATGATTTAACATCCCTCTTTGCTGTATCAGTGAAATTGACCATGATGGATGCTACCTCTTTAATTGTGTCCCATCAGGTAGAAACTCTGGGTTCAAGGTCAGTGTACCACTCGAATTACAAGTCCCATCCCTTGTGATTTGGGTTTGAGTCTTCATTTTACATATGCACTGCTAAGAGCCTTGCACTTGCTGGTGCTATTTTCAGGTGGTGAGGTATCATTCACTTGTAATAGAATCTGGTTCTCTACCTGATGATCTTACATCAATAGCATGGACTGCTTCTCCAAATTTGCTTTCTTACCTTGAAAGTGATCAAACTAGTGTTAGCACCTTCTTGGGATCATTGGATGGCAACTTTATGACAAACCCTCTAGAGTATGGTAACAATGGTGGGGAGCTATCCAACATATGCGATGCTAGTGGATCAGATGGTTCCAGGATTATCATGGGAATTAGACACTCTAACAGGCCTCATTATGGGGTGCAGGTATTGTAGTTATCCTGTACGATGATTTCTTTAAGTTGTATTCAACCGTTCTTACACATGATTGTCTTTTTAACTCAGTTTCATCCAGAGAGTATTGCTACTCATCATGGAAGACAGATTTTTCTAAACTTTAAGAAGATGACAAGAGATTTTGGATTGCGTTCATCGTGGCTTCAGGAAAGAAAGGTTCACAGTATTGGTAAACTGGAAAAATCTCAAGTACTATCTATGATCAAGTAGTTGACACAAATCCCCTTTACACATCATTTTAGTAGACATTCCTGTTGTTCTGCAGGTCAATTCTGCAGGCCTATGTGATTCTGCCCCAAAGGATTTGTTGCATACTGAAAGACTGGAACTCTGGGAGCCTGTCAGGGCTCACGTGCTTGCAGAGCAAGGCATTGGGAAGAAGTGTTTACGATTGCGATGGAAGAAAATTGACAACTTCCTTTGTCCCGCAGTTGGCTCTGAAGACATATTTGCTGTGCTTTTTGGCCATCATAGTGGTGAAGACACGTTTTGGCTTGATAGCTCATCAGTTGATCAAGTATGCAATCAGTTTACTCTTAACTAATCACCAGTTTAGTGTTACTGTGTAGATTTCATCATATGTAAACAAAGCTTGATGGGGCTAATAACCCACCAACTTGTTAAAGAGATGTATTTTGTTATATCAAATAAAGTGACAAGGAAATAGATAAAACAAAAAGGACAATGTATTTGTCCTCAACCGCAATGTTTAGTTGAGTGATAAAGTTGGAAGTTTGTTGTTGGATTATGACGACTTTTCTTTCCCCATGGAGATAGCATATTCACTTTTGTGTATTAAATAACTTACTTTCGTTGTTGTTACCTACTTCTGCTTTTAGGGTAGGGCACGTTTTTCATTCATGGGTGGTAAAGGTGGGCCCCTGTGGAAACAAATGACATTCCACTTGTCTGGTCAAAGGTAAGAAGTTGCTTACCTGCTTTCACAAAGCAGGAGATATACTTTTAACACATTATGCATGCCAACATGTGATATAGGCTTTCATGTTATTGTGTGTCTCACAAATTCTGTTCCAGAGCCAACTGTGGTGGAACCCTTATTACTCGAGATGCTTATGGATCTACTGCCAAAAACTTTATCAAAGAGGGCTTCTTAGAATTCCTTAACAAGGTATATGCTAAAAGATTACTGATGCCTATGATAACTATTTAATCTCACTAAATTTTACGTTATCATGATCTTGAGGTTGCCAGTTGTCACTATCCAAGTCGCTGAGGATGTATAATTTTGTTAACATAAGAACCTAACTGTTCAGCTATAAATGAATAAATTTTTTAGGCATTTAGCATTGGCCACTTGCCCTTATGTGAACTTTATCAGTTCCAGCAGCACTGAGGGACAAACTAAGTGTGTTACTAAGTTATTTCCTCAATTGGCAGGAAGCCATGGTGCTTGACTAGTTATACATATGAGAAAAGCAAAATCTGTTGATCTGAGCTGAGGTATCTCAGCATTAATCATTGCTGACTGATTGCTGCTGAATACATTTTTTGTTTTGTGCGCATTACATGATCATACCATCCTTGGGTTTATGAGCTAAGTGTAAATGTACAATATAGATTGGTTCATGCATTTATCTGAGTTTTGCTTAGCACTGTTTCACACTTTGCAGGAGATCCAGTCCATTCAACACAATGAAAAGGATTACGATGGACTGCCCTTTGATTTCCATGGTGGCTTCGTTGGATACCTAGGGTATGCTTTGATACCATGAACTGATGATTGTCTTATTAGTAAAACTCGTGGTTGCAGATTAGGTATTATATATCAATTTTGCCTGCACTTGGATTGGTTTCATAGTAAAAACAAATATTTTTTCAAACCATGCTACAGAATACAGATACTTTTCTCTATCTTGTCTTCGCAATTCTCGTAATGGCCTTACATGGGCAATGGATTCTTCTGAGCTTTCCGCCTTTCCGTACTTTTAACTGTTTCCCTATGTATTATCCATGTTTTTGGTGTTCTTTAAGCTCCTTTTGAACATTTTTAGTTTTCAATGGATACCAGGTATGGTCTTAAAGTCGAGTGTGACGCATCATCTAACAAGGCCAAATCGAGTATTCCTGATGCATGCTTCTTCTTTGCTGATAACACCGTCGTGGTTGATCACAGTAATGGTGATGTGTATATATTGTCTTTGCATGAGGAGTTTTCTTCTAGTAATAGAGATGGGATATGCAGGAATTCAACACCTACTTCATGGTTAGTGGAGACTGAGAAGAAGCTTCTTAGGCTGGGTGGTATGTCCCCAGGATTGCCGATTAATGGGAAGGCATATGCTAGATCTAGATCTTCCAGTGTCAATAAGCATAGTTTTGTTGTAGAGAAATCAAAGGATCAGTATATCAGAGATGTTCAGAGTTGCCTGGATTTCATTAGAGATGGAGAAAGCTATGAATTGTGCTTAACTACTCAGATGAAGAGGAGAGTAGATTATATAAATGCGCTCCAACTCTACTTTAAACTGAGAAAACAAAACCCAGCGCCTTATGCAGCCTGGCTTAACTTCTCCTCAGAAAACTTGAGCATATGTTGCTCCTCTCCTGAAAGGTTTCTGCGGCTAGATCAAGACAGAATTCTAGAAGCAAAACCGATCAAAGGTACTATTGCACGTGGCAGAACACCAGAGGAAGATGAGTGCCTGCGTTTGCAGTTGAAATACAGGCAAGTGTGTAAATTATATTCTTTTCTAGAAGTATATTGCCTATATTGTCTGGTGCATTTCAGGAAATGTTGAGCTTGGGAGGCTGTTTCTTTGCTTTTCCTGGTTTATTTTATTATATATTCTTACTCTTTTGACTTAGTTTCTTCACAAATGATCTTCAGAAATAAGTTGGTATAATTACTGGATAGTTGAAGTGTTAAGGAAGCAATAAATTTATATAGCCTTTCATATTACGCTTGGTTCAATATAATGTTTAGGCAATATGCCTGCTCAAGTTCATTCAGTCCCCAGCATATAAAGATATGTGATAGAAAATTACATGGCTGCAGTATTTACTGTAAGCATAGGAGTTCTTGTGTTTGTTGTGTATATCGTTGGAGGTTTCTATGTCATAATTATGGTAATAATTTTCCTATCAATGTCTTGCTTTCCTGGCAGTTCAGCTTCATTGGTATCTAGACGTTCTGAATAATGATCCTGTAGGATTGTGGATTTGTTTGTCACCGTGCTCATATGCTAATATATTTTCCTTTTGTATGTGATTAATTTTGACAGTGAAAAAGATCAGGCTGAGAACTTAATGATTGTTGATCTCCTAAGAAATGATCTTGGCAAGGTTTGTGAACCTGGGAGCGTTCATGTTCCTCGTCTCATGGATGTAGAATCATATAAAGCTGTCCATACCATGGTGAGTACCGTCCGCGGAACAAAGAAGTCAAATTTGAGCCCTGTTGATTGTGTGAAAGCAGCCTTTCCAGGTGGTTCCATGACTGGTGCCCCAAAAGTTAGATCAATGGAGATTCTCGATTCACTTGAAACTAGTCCAAGAGGTGTGTACTCAGGATCAATTGGATTCTTTTCGTATAGCCATACATTTGACCTGAACATTGTGATTCGAACGGTTATCATGCACAATGGAGAAGCCTCAGTAGGTGCAGGTGGGGCGATTGTAGCATTGTCAAACCCAGAAGCAGAATACAACGAAATGTTGCTTAAAGCAAAAGCACCAACAAAGGTGGTTGAAGATTGCATTCAAACAATTTATAATTCAGATCGATCAGATGCTATGCAGACAACTGTAAGCTAGATCAGATAGGCAAAGTATCATTTTTTATGAAACACTGAGATCATTACAATGGACTTCTGCAGACAACCATATATCTGAGAAATTGATCTTGGCAGTTTGGTAATGGGACTCTGGAAGGGCAAGGCATACCTTCTTTATGAAGACATTAAAATTACAACCCCTTTGTCAAAAGAAAATAAGACGTGGAAGAGGATGTTGAAGCCAGTTGGATTCATGGTTGCATATACAGTCTGGTGACATTGGTATCAACTATAGGTTACAGCTAAAAAACAAACCATGACAGCTCATTGTATACCTCAAATCGATCATCGGCAGAATTTTTTTTCCTGCAGAGTGCAGACAATTTATGTTTTTTTTCTGATTCGTTTCCCCTTTCTGGGGTAACTCCATTATGTAGGTAAATAGATAAAAATCGGTTAGGTTGTGTGGCAGAAGCAAAAGAAATTGACGCGGGGTTGTGTTGTATTGTACCACTAAACTATTTCCTGGTTCATGGAATATTCGTTGGGGTTGCTTAAAAATCTGTCCTTGTTCGGCCGAATTTCACGTTTCACCTGCCACTCTGGACTCACTGTGTACCTTTCCACCTTCTCAAACCTCACCGTACTCTTATCCACAGAGAAAAAACATCGTACTGAATATTCTGTTGGAAGGGGATTCTATTCAACAGTAACGTTAAATGCATTTTTCTTTTTGAGTCTTTTTTTGTTGTTGCGAACTATCTCTTCAGCATGATGGCCGTTTGCCAGAGGCAGCACCTGGTTGGACGAGAGTGAGCAGCTCACCTGAGCAAGCCACGAAGCCCCATTTGGGCTTTGCCGCAGCAGGTCGCCGGCCGGCAAGGACCCCGTCCTTGATGTTTGATCGAGTCGGCATGGCTCGCGTTGCACTGCATGGAGGCGCAAGGAACAGCCGCGCACGTCGCGCCATGACGAGACTCTATCTAGAATTTTAATAAGGGAAAATCTGGCCACGCGCGAGCCACGACTCGCGGCGACGGCGTCGACTTGGCGCGCGAACGAACGAACCAACACCGGAGACTGAGCGAGTGGCCGGCGCGTCCAGTGTCGCCGCCGGTGACGGACGGCAAGGCAGCGCGCGATGGGCACGGCGTCGGTGCACAAGAGCTGGCGGAAGGCGTGCGGCGCCATCAAGGACTCCGCCACGGTGGGGCTGGCCAAGGTGAACAGCGGCGGCCGCGAGCGCAAGGACCTCGACGTCGCGGTGGTCAAGGCCACCACGCACGTCGAGCGGCCGCCCAAGGAGCGGCACGTCGCCGGTGAGATCACTGCCTCCTCTCTGCTCAACTCTGCTCCCCTCTCCTCCTCCCTTGAGCAAAGAAATCGATCGTCTTCGTCTCTCCTCTCCGCAGCGATCTTCGTGGCCACGTCCTCCTCCCGCCCGCTCTCCGACGTCTCCTACTGCGTGCACGCGCTCGCCAGGCGCCTCTCCAAGACGCATAACTGGGTGGTACGCCATTGCCAGCCACTGCTTCTTCCTCCCAGGAAGTCGGTCACTCAGAGACACGCCTCTAATGTAGAAAGCAAAATGCTTTGCAAAAACCACTGCCTGGGCAGGTCGCTCTGAAGACACTGATCGTGATCCATAGGGCGCTGCGCGAAGGGGACGCGGCGTTCAGGGAGGAGCTGCTCGGGTACCGGCGCAGGGGCCACGCTCTGCAGATGTCCAACTTCAAGGACGACTCCAGCGCACTAGGTCACTGGACCTCCGGAATCTGCATCCGTTTCTGCTTTTCTGAAATCGCCTCTCGCCTGACTCGTCTTCGATTTGTCTCGCAGCGTGGGACTGCTCTGCGTGGGTGCGCACGTACGCACTGTACCTCGAGGAGCGGCTCGAGTGCTTCAGGGTTCTGAGATACGACATCGAGTCGGAGCGGCTGAGACCTGCAGAGGGAAACCCCAAGGTTCCTGCACTTGATCTGCAGGGTTTCAGTTTCGTTGTTTTCAGCGACGCAGTCTCTTTCTTACCAGAATCGCCTTTGTGGCATACTGGCATCTGCTTTGACCAACTTTCAGGGACAGAGTAGAACGAGGACATTAGGCAAGGATGATCTCCTAGAGCAACTTCCTGCATTGCAGCAGCTGCTCTTCCGGCTTGTGGGCTGTCAGGTAGAAGAACACACGGTTTTCCTTTATCTGAAGCGTGCTATTTGTTCCGAACTAAGATGCACTCATCTTGCAGCCTGAAGGGGCAGCTTTCGGAAACTACCTCATACAATATGCGTTGGCTCTGGTATGTCCGTATGTGTAAGCTTAGGTGCTGATAAGCACTGTTTAGCATTGTTAACATTGATAAAAAAAACACTCTTGCTGATGACAAAAGATGAACTGCACACAGGTACTGAAGGAAAGCTTCAAGATTTACTGTGCAGTCAATGATGGGATGATTAACCTTGTGGACGTGGTACTTTTATGATATTCCTCTTGCAATTACTTTCCTATATGAGATGACAATACAACATATTGATTCTGATTCTATTCCAGTTCTTTGATATGGCAAAACTTGATGCTACCAAAGCTCTGGACATCTACAGGAGGACAGGAAATCTGGTGTGTACAATGATTTGCTCTCACTCTTTGGGATTTTAAACCGCGTATGTAACTAATGTTCATCAGAAATAACAGGCAAAATCTCTTTCTGACTTCTACGAGCTCTGCAGAGGTCTGGAACTAGCCAGAAACTTCCAATTTCCAATTCTGAGAGAGGTCTCTTGTACCACTAAACAGACCCGGTTTTCTATCTCCACAGTTCATCTACTACACTTGCTTAAACTTTGGTAGTAATATGGAGGTTCTGAATTGTGATGCCACTTTTTTTCTGAATTTTTTTCAGCCACCACCATCATTTCTTACAACAATGGAAGAGTACATCAGAGAAGCCCCTAGAACTGCTCCTGTTCCAAATGAGACCATAGTGAGTTTCTTTGTTTTCAAGTTTTATTTTTCCATTTTTTGCCATCAGAGACTGATGTACATGGAAGAATGCACATCAGTCTGTTTTCTGATGATGCAAGACTCTAAAACTGGTCATGTACTCAATAGGAATACCGGCAGCTAGATTTCATTCCTTACCAGGAAGAAGAAGAAGAACGAGCCCCTGAACCGGTGTTCAAGGCGTTTGAAGAACCTGTTGCAGAGAAAGTTCCTCCTGAGCATGAAGAACCTCAGTTTTCAGATAACGACAGCGACGATGAGCCTGAAACTCTGACGACTGCCGATTTACTGGTAACTCTTGTTAATGCACAATACTTTAGTACATGTTCATTTGCAGAAATAAACATAACATATCCGTCTGTTCCGTGACAATCAGGGCCTGCATGAATTAAACCCTGCTGCTGCTGCGCTCGAAGAGAGCAATGCACTGGCTCTTGCCATAGTACCACCAGCAGGTGATATAGTAAGCTTCACGCAGCTGAGCTAACCCTCCCCTATTTTCTGCTCCTGTCGCATGAAATCAATAGCCCATAAAAATCGTGTCCATCTCTGACGTGCATGAAGGTGGTTCCAACAACGCATCTGTTATCGGCTTCGACGAGATAACGGGATCATCAGGCTGGGAGCTAGCTCTGGTCGCAGAGCGGCCCAGCAGCAGCAACCAGCTGACACTGACAGAGAGCAAACTGGTAACGAGCCTTTGCAGCTTCCCCTGTCTTCTTCTTCCCTGGCTGCGTCCATCTCCATTCTTTATGCGCATCCGCATACCGCATCCATGGTTCTTGCAGGCAGGGGGCTTCGACAAGCTGCTGCTGGACAGCTTGTACGAGGACGCCGCGAGGAGGCAGCAGGCGGCCACGGACGCCTCCCACCAGACGGACCCGTTCGCCATGTCCAGCGGCGTGGCGCCGCCCACCGGCGTGCAGATGTCAGTGATGGCGCAGCAGCAGCAGGCCACGTTCGGGATGCCGCAGCAGCAGTTTCAGCCCCCGTATGGCGCCGCGTCCCAGTTCAACCCCTTCTTGGATGCTTACGCTGCGGCGTCGCCGTCCCAGGGCGCCCCTCTCCATGGAAGCGGCAGCTTGATCTGACGGGCTGAACCGATCCCAACATATATACGCTGATTCGAGATGCATGATGTGCATCCCTTTGGTCCTTTTTCCTGAATTGGGCGGCCTCCTCACCCTTCCGATTGGATGTTTGGTCCTCGTGATACTCAGGGTTGTTCTTCAGGATCAGGAACACAGTTAAGCTCCCGTGTCAATGCTACATATCTGCACATGACCATCTTTCCCGATTCCGGCGACATCTCATGGTAGAAATTACAGTGACGATGGCGAAGGAAATGGAGAGGGTGGCGGCCAGCGGTGGAAGAAGAGAAGGGACACGCGGCAACACTGTGGAGCCTTTTTCTCTCCAAATGTTTACGCGAAAGCGGACCGGGTGGAAGGATGGGCTGCAGATGGTTTCCCATGACATGCGCCGGGCCCGGGCGGCCGCCGATCCACGTCCACCCGTTGTTTCAAATTGTGTATCAGAGCGAGCTGCGACGAACGAGCCCGAGCCAGCCGGCCGACATGTCGGACGTCGGGACGGCCCTGCCTCTGCCTGCGCCCGGCGTCCCGTGTCCGGTTGTGTATCAGAGCAAAAATCAAAGCGACCTGACACACGCAACGTCTCCACTACCTGGCACCCCTCGTGATCCCTCCCGGCACCACCGCTAGGATCCTGCACCAGTGCCCCTCTCCGCTCGCGAGCGCACGTGCCTGCCGACCGACACTTGTTCCGAGCAAGCGGGCCAGCGCTCTGCTCCATCGGCGCGCCACCACTCCGCTCCCCCCACTCCACTGTCCGTCCGCCTCTTCTCCTTGGACGGACCCAGTCGTGGTCACTGGTCACTTGGTCAGGATAGGCAGTCATCACGCGCGCGCACGAGGAGGGAGGGGCACCACCACGACACGAACATGGCCGGTCGGGCCATTCACCTGCATGCTGCAGGCGGCGGGGAGCCGATCGAGCAGCTACCACTACCGGAGAAGACGAGGTCCATGGGCCACCCACGGCGACCCCACCAAGGCCAGGCGCCATGGGCGTGTGGACTGTGGAGGCACGGACGGACGCGTCACTCACCGTCGATAGAAAAATGGGTCACCGTACGCCGCGCCGCCGTCACGCTTCTCTCACTGACTGAGCGGGTCCCGGGGACCAGTCTACTGCTACTAACGTGGCAAAAGCGGGGGTAAAAAAAGGATCTGAGATGCTTGCCTTGCCTCCATTAAAGACAAGGGAGGCAGCCAAAAAGGCGACGCACCATTAGCCCAGCAAGCACGCAGCTTTGCTTTGCTCCTCTCACCTCACTTCACTTGCTCGCTGCTAGTGCTCGCGCCCACTCGCTCCCCAAACCCTAACCCCCGGGCATGCCGCCGACGCCGCCATTGGGTAGCGCGATCGACGCCGACTGATCCGTCCGCCGGGGCCGCCGCTGCCGCTCCAGCCCGCTCGCTGCGGCGCTGCTCTGGACTGGAGATCCCTTCCGGCGGCGGAGGGGCCATTTTCTGCTGTTGCAAGTGAGTGATCCTAGCTTTGGTTGGAGTGATTGCTGCAAGAGCCGGACGCCCGGTCCATTTAGTTCTTTCTGGCTAAAAAAAGATAGATTACTCTTTTCTTGCCGTCTTGGGAACCAATCCAATCGAAATGTCTCCCTTTTTCTTTATCCCCAAATAACAGCGACAAGATTTAAGGAGCAGTTTATTTAGCTAGTAGTTCATCTAAAGATCAATCTGCTCTCGAGAGGGGAGAGTGCTTTGCACCCAATCCGTTCCATTATAGCCGTTCATGTTACTCGCCGTGTCATTTGAGCTTCCCATTCAATTTCACTGGCCACGCCACTTTAAGAGGCTCCGTAACCGTAAATGCGCGTTCCCATGGGAACCCTGTGAGGTGGGCGACCTCTGTCTAGCACCGTGGTCACCGCGGGTACGGGCGGGGACCGGTGGTGCCGCTCTGACGGTGTGGTTTACTAGCGCATCAGACGCCGCTGCCGTGTGGTCACTCTACTTCTTCCGTTGGACTCATGCTGCTGGGCACGACGGGTTTTGTGACTGCATATGTTTTTTTTGTCTCTGGTGAGTGCGTGGGCGTGAGCTGATGTTTTCTCGATTCCTATCTGTGGAAGGTTCTGCGGTGCGGTCATTCCGGACACTGGCGAAGGATGAGGAGGGTCAAGCTCGCTTGTTTGCTTCTTGTCTTTGTGCAGCATGTGGTCCTCGGGACACATGATGTGTACATTGTCACAATGGAAGGCGATCCGGTTGTGAGCTACCGAGGTGGTGTCGAAGGATTCCCAGCAACTGCTGTGGATTTGGATGAGGAGATGGATGTTACCAGGTAAAGCATTCTTGGTGGTGCTTTTCATTATGTCTCTGAAGTCTGAACAACATGGGCCTGGCTATCATAGGATTTCATTTCTCAAACTTCATTGTGGTTATGATGCAAACACTAGCTTTGTCTTGATTCAAGTTTTTTTTCTCTCTGATATGCAGTGAGGCTGTCACATCATACTCCCTCCACCTACGAAGACACCATGACAAGCTCCTGAACTCGCTTTTAGTTGAAGGAACTTACGATAAGCTTTATAGTTACCATCATCTTATCAATGGCTTCGCAGTTCACATGTCATCACTGCAGGTATTTGACATCCCAATTTTCATATCCTTTTCTCTGTTCCGGTTCTTCTGGTTTGAACATAATGTTTCCCTGTGCTAGGCTGAATTCTTGAGGAAAGCCCCAGGAGTTAAGCATGTTGAGAGAGACATGAAAGTACAGAAATTGACTACACACACTCCTCAGTTTCTTGGATTGCCAACTGGGGTATGGCCCACGGGAGGTGGATTTGATAGAGCTGGTGAAGATGTTGTGATCGGTTTTGTGGATTCTGGTATTTATCCCCAACATCCGAGCTTTGCTGCGCACAAGACTGATCCTTATGGACCTGCTCCTCGTTATAAAGGGAAATGCGAGATGGATCCCCTAACACAAAAAAGTTTCTGTAATGGGAAGATAGTTGGGGCCCAGCATTTCGCGAAAGCCGCAATGGCTGCTGGAGCGTTTAATCCCGATGTTGAATTTGCATCTCCATTAGATGGTGATGGTCATGGAAGGTCATGATCCTGGCGATTCTCTTATCTCTTGTGTGTGCTGCTTGATTGTTCACTAGAATGGCCAAATATGATTTTGTTTAAAGTTTGCTTGCAACTTCCGAAACTGTCCTGTTACTGTCATGATGGCCAGCAAAGGAAACTTTCCTTTATCTTCTTCAAAATTAGTTATTCTGCTTGTTTTTTATCCTGTGGGGAAATGACAAGACCTTATCTGATGCACGTATGGTCTTTTCCTTCAACAGTCACACAGCTGCAATTGCTGCTGGAAACAATGGGATTCCTGTGCGAATGCACGGTCACGAATTTGGCAAAGCAAGTGGCATGGCTCCACGTGCTAGGTAAGTTTTGATTTCTTCAGCATTTTTTCCGAAGTCACATGCATGCTTTTGGGAGTATTGTAGAGCACCCATCTGCAATCAATATTATTTTTGCTTTTGCTTTCTTGCCAATGTCTTACTTTTTATTTTGTGCTTCTTAGGATAGCAGTATACAAGGTTCTTTACAGGCTCTTTGGTGGTTATGTAGCTGATGTTGTGGCAGCTATTGATCAGGTACAACACACTGCCTGGGCTTCTCAATTTGCAATCTTTTTATTGGATTCTATGATACGCTAAAAGAACAATTTACTCCCTCCGTTTTTATTTATTTGTCGCCGAACAGTAAAAAAATGAGCTAAAGAGTGATAATAAAAAAAGGATCGGAGGTAGTACAGCATAACATTTCCTAAAAGCCCTTGACAATATTTGTGTAAGATTTTCTGGTACAGAATAGCATAAATGGCATGGTTGTCCAAACAATCAGATCAGTTTGTAGTTCATGTAGCTTCCAGTTTCCAAATAGAGCCTTGACCTTTCTTTCTCTCTTCTAAACAAAGTCGGGACTTAGTTGCACACAGAAGTAGCATGCAGTAGAATGTAACGTCATTTCCTTACTAGATTCCCCAAAAAACTGATAACACTGGCTTAAGACCTTATTTCTAATTTCTTGAACCTCCACACTTTTGTTCTCTTCACAAACCCTGTCATGCAATGAGCAGAAGAAGACTGCTAGAAACTGTAATACATGTCACTGTTGTAGACCTCCATTGTGTGGCGGTAATGCATGAATTTCTATCTGCAGGCTGTTCAGGATGGTGTTGACATCCTCAACCTTTCTGTTGGCCCCAATAGCCCACCAACAGCTACACGGACTACTTTTCTGAACCCTTTTGATGCAGCGCTTCTTTCTGCTGTGAAAGCTGGCGTATTTGTTGCCCAAGCTGCAGGAAATGGGGGGCCATTTCCAAAAACACTGGTGTCTTTTAGCCCATGGATAACCACTGTTGCTGCTGGAGTTGATGACCGCAGATACAAAAATCATTTAACACTAGGAAATGGGAAGCTTCTTTCTGGGCTTGGAGTATCACGTAAGTCCTTGTGTATATCTTTCGACAAAATCATGTCAAATCTTTTGTCTGTCCTGTGTTCGGTGTTTCAAATTGTGGATTGTAGCATTATACAAAATGAAGTACAGTGAGATTATATTGCAGGGCGCCTTGTTATATTATATCACCCCCAAAAGGTTACCACATGTGAAATGTTTTTAGCATGTGAGACATACTAAAACAGAGGTATAAATGGTATGACAGTATAGGCTGAAACCGAATTAGTATATTCAGCGGTGTTGAGTTAATGTGTGGATACTGGATAAACTTCATATTCCTATGTCCTAACTTTACTTCATGGTGATGACACTTGCTTGGAAAAGCGTTTATTCCTGTGTAGTTCCATTCCATTGGGGCTCTTTACTCGAGTCTTTTGTATTTAATTATTTATTCTTTTTTCCTGCAATTACTGCCAACAATGCCATCTGGTAGTACTTTGATGGTCATATGGGATATTGGAGTGGTCCTAGTATGCTGCAAATAACATGAACTTCTCCAACCTAATTTCTGCAGCTGCAACACATGGGAATATGTCATTCAGCTTGATTTCTTCAGCTGATGCTTTGCTAGGTTCATCTGCAACCAAATATAGTGCATTAGATTGCCAGAGGCCAGAGCTCTTAAGTAAGAGGAAAGTTCAAGGAAAAATTCTTTTGTGTGGCTATTCATTCAATTACATTTCTGGGACAGCTTCGATAAAGAAAGTGTCTCAGACAGCCAGGAGTCTCGGGGCAGCTGGCTTTATTGTTGCTGTTGAGAATAGTTACCCAGGAACAAAATTTGACCCTGTACCAGTCAGCATGCCTGGAATTCTCATCACAGATGTCAGCAAAACACAGGTATTATAGTTCTGGTAGAGAACCTTATTGCATATGAATATATGATTGCCACCCATAGACATCTTTCCTCATCAACTTAGGCTTTTGGGTTGAACTGGTCACTTATGCATTTTTGGTCCTTGTATAAAGTTTTCAATTATAGTTAGATGCAATCCTTGTGACCAAACCATGACATAGGCTTTTGATCTCTTTTTTCATATTGTTAGTATTACTAATACCTCTTCATATATTCTGTGTTGGTCGCATAGCATACACCAACTTGCTTGGGACTAAAAGTCTTTGTTGTTGTTTAAACTGACATTAATCTTGGTTCTGTAGGATCTTATAGACTACTACAACTCTTCCACCATAAGAGATTGGGCTGGAAGGGCTACAGTCTTTAAAGCAACAGCAGGTATTGCAGATGGTTTGGCACCAACACTATACAATTCAGCTCCCCAGGTTGCTATATTCTCTTCTCGAGGACCTGATGTAAAAGATTTTAGCTTTCAAGATGCTGATGTTCTTAAACCAGACATACTTGCACCTGGCAATCTTATATGGGCTGCATGGGCTCCTAATGGAACAGATGAGTCAAACTATGCTGGTAAGCTTTGTCTGTAGATTTCTTTCCCTCAAGGAAGCACCTATACCTATGATTATATTCAACATTTTATTATGATGCTTGTGATGCCAAGTATTTCTTGTAGTTAAGTGATCCATAATGATATTCATCTGTGCTTGGGCCAACTCAACATTGTTGCGTGGTTATATTTCCCAGGTGAAGGATTTGCAATGGTTTCTGGAACTAGTATGGCCGCACCACATATTGCTGGCATTGCGGCACTGATAAAACAGAAAAACCCAAAGTGGAGCCCCTCAGCAATAAAGTCTGCCCTGATGACAACAGGCCAATACACTGGACAAAGGGAGTCATCCTCTTAGAGCACAGCAGTATACAGCATCAGAAATGATGACACTTTCACGGGCCACACCATTTGATTGTGGTAGTGGTGCGGTTAACCCAAAAGCTGCCCTTGACCCCGGGCTAGTCCTTGATGCAAGTAAGTCCAGCTACTTTCATTTTTCTGTTAGATAAGCTGGTTGAACCGTTGAAGTTATTCAGATGGCATTGTCACACTCACTGACTCATACATTGTTTAATCTTGCTTTATTCGTGCTGGCAGCCCATGAAGACTACATCACATTTTTGTGCTCGATCCCAGATGTCAATCATAGTGAAGTATTAAACATTGCTGGTTCAGCTTGCAACTCCAGCTCTACGTCACAACGCCCTTATGACCTCAATATTCCCTCAATCACCATCTCTCAACTTCGAGGCACGGAGACAGTGAAGCGGACCGTCACAAGTGTGTCTGGCGAGAGCGAGACCTATACCATCATGACAAGAATGCCTCCTGAGATTGCGCTTGATGTGACTCCTCCAGCCCTTACAGTGCTCCCCGGAGCATCAAGGGAGATAAAGGTGACGCTGACAGCGAGGTCCGTGACTGGAACCTACAGTTTCGGCGAGATCTCCATGAAAGGTGATCGGGGTCACCTCGTCAGGATCCCAGTGGTAGCTATGGGATTCAAATAGATAGACGAGGTTTGGATGACTCTTGAGAGTTTGAGTCTGTGACGGACGCTAGAGAGTAGAGAATAGGAAGAGCGAGTTATGCCTCTGAAATCCGAGGTCTTGAGCTGCAGATGAATCCTGTAATTTTTTCATAGCTTGTAGAGAATAAGAATTAGCAGTTAGCACAATGCTGTACTTATTGTGCCTGTCTCCAGGTTGTAAAATATATGCGGGGCTTTAAACCTATGTGACGTGGTCACGTGACCAGTGAATGTGTTGTTTCCAGCCTTGTTCTAATCCTATATAATTTAAATCTCATCTATTTTTTTTTTCATTCGCAGAGTTGCTCCTAAATTAGTGCGGAATCATAAATAGTTCTCCAAGTCTAAGCATGGAAAATAGAATGTAAAATTTCTTTTGAAGATGCACTTTTTTTGGTTGGGAGGATGCACTTGACGCAATCAACACTAATTTGGGCCCATTAAACGGCCTTGCTCAAATAAACTCTAACAGAATATCAGCAAGCACGTTCGGAACTACCAGCACGGCCCATTAAACGGCCTTCAACTCTGGACCCGATAACTAAATAATGACCCATGTGTTCTAACTAAAGCCGATTTGGCGCGGACGCCGCCATGACCCATGAGCGCCACCGTCTTGCGCACCGGCGGCGCCATCCTCCACGCCCTCTCCGGTGCCTCCGCCACCCACCTACACGCACACGCTCTGAAGCTCGGCGTCATCCCCTCCTGCCTCCACCTCTGCTCGGCCTTGCTCAAATCCTACGCTGCCTCCGGCCGGGTGGCCGCCGCGCGCCAGCTGTTCGACGAAACCCCGCGCCGGGACGTCCCGCTATGGAACGCCCTGGTATCCGCCTACGCGCGCTCCGGAGAGCCCCGCCACGCGCTGGCCGCTGCGTCCGCCATGGCGCGCGACGCGGGGTCACGACCAAACGGCTTCTCCGTGACAAGCCTCCTGTCCGCGTGCGCACAACTGAGGAGCTCGGTGCACGGGAGAGAACTCCACGGGTACGCATTGAGAAACGTCCCTGTTCTTGACTTGCCCGTGCTCAATGCATTGCTGAACATGTACGGCAAGTGCGGCCGGCTGAGGGACGCGAGGACGGTGTTTGCCAGCATGTGGGTTGGCATGAGGAGTGCTGTTTCGTGGACGTCCATGATCAACGCTTGCTGCGAGAACGGGCGCCCAGCTGAGGCATTGGAAGTGTTCGAGGAGATGAGGATTGCTTGTGCCAAGGTCGATGAGGTCACCCTGCTTGCTGTCATCTCCGCGTGCACAAGGCTGGACTGCGCGTCCGGTTTAGGAGACTGGGTGGAGGAGTGTGCACTTGACAATGGGTTCTCGCAGAAGACCCGCGTCGCCAATGCGCTCATACACATGCATGGTAAGATGGGGAGGGTGAGGAGGTCATGCGAGATATTTGACGCGATGGGTGGTGCGAGGACGGTGGTTTCATGGACGGCCATGATACAAGCACTCGCCATGAACGGGCATGGGGTGGCTGCCCTTGTCCGGTTCGCCCAGATGCTTAGAGAAGGGTTCCCGCCTGACGAGGTTATATTCTTGTGTGTGATCAATGCCTGTGGTCACTCGAGGCTAGTGAGTGAGGGGCACCGATTGTTCAAATCCATGATCGAAGAGTACCACATCGCACCATGGATGGAGCACTATGGCAGCATGGTGGACTTGCTGTGCAAAGCTGGGTCTTTGGACGAGGCGTTTGAGTTCGTCCTGGCCATGCCTGTTAATCCTGATCCTGTAATATGGCGTGTGTTGGCCGGCGCCTGTCGGGACCATGGGAATGCCAGCTTAGCAAGGAAGGTGATGGACCAAGTGATCAGCATGGAGCCCAGCCATGAGGGAAATTATGTGCTAGCGTCAAACTTGTATGCTGCAGATGAGGACTGGAGACGTGTTGTAGATGTCAGGCTGGACATGGCAGTGAGGAAAGGGACTCCAAGAAGTGCTACTGCTGTATCTTACGTTGAAGCCAATGGCGAATAGAATGCGGAAAAGCATGTCTTCTAGTACACATCACCGGTTACTTTTCCAACTTTACTGCTTCAAGTTACACACTGCCACGTACGCAAGTGTGGATTTGCTCGCAATAATCCTCTTGCGCGTGTTTATATTTTGTGCCTGTCCAGAAGAACCTGGCAAGAGAACCGAGTTGCATGCCTCAATTCTTTTGTGAAAGATTAAGGTAAATGTGTATGGTCATTAAGATTGAATAATGTCTCAAGTTTCATACTGTAGAAAATTATAACAGGATATCCCTGCACTGTTTTTTCAAGTATTTTGTGGGAGCAAAACCTATTCCTAGTGACGTCTTTCCAATCAATCAATCAAGTTGTCAGCACGCGTGCTATGTGAACATTTTCAAGAAAAGATACCATTTATGAATTATGATAGCTACTACATATATCATGATTAATTTTGGTACCAGGTGGTTGAGCTGTGCTTGTCTTGATGTTACCTTGATAATAAGTATGTTAGTACTTGCTACATGAATTCATTCTTCTAGCACACAAATCAAGAATTGGAACTGTATTAGACCTTTATGTTTACGACCTTTGCTGATGCAAATGCTCCCGCATATCTGGTATGTTTGTCACTTAAGGCTGATGTTTCTAGTCTAGTTGCACATGTATATACAGAAAAGTAATAAAACCGGATGAATCTTGACAGAAAAGTAATAAAACCGGATGAATCTTGCGTTCTGTTTCGTGAAGAAGGAAAAAAAAAGATATTTTGAGACCGGAACTGTAGGCCGTAGCCAAGTGGCTGCACCAGTGAGGCGTCAAAGCGCGTGCCGGACGAAACATTTGTCGAAAGGGATTTGTAATGTTTCTTAGGTTATTCATTCACTAATCACTAGCGATGCTTGTTCCCGCGTTGGCACATGTCGATGTTACCGCGACCGCCTCACGGTTGAAGTTGAAGAGCAATTCAGTATTTTTTTTTTTTGTATATGTGGACTCTATATGTGAATTAAATATATACAAGTAGTACTGTAGCTATTAGTGCATGCCATGTGGCCTCGTATTTTCGTCGCGGTCAGATTAATTAAAGAATTGCTACGGGTCCCCCATGTTAAGACTTAAGACCCTTTTGATGCAAATGCTTCTCCCGTTGTATATTGATTAGTAAGCCGGGATGGTGATCCACTGATCCGCAGCACGACGAGAAAAACAGTCAAAAGCGCCGCACCATCGGCCTCATAATTAAAAAGTCAGATCCTTTATTAATTTAAAAATCTCCCGTGCCTTATCTCTATCTATGACCAAGGTGCGGCGCTGCAAGAAGTCCGGGCCTGGTAAACCCCCAAAGTCAAAAGGGTTTGGCGCCCAAACCCCAATTGCAAAGCCACGCCAGGTGTCTAACTCTAATGACAACCCCTACTACGACCCAACACCCTTCAGTTTTCCACCTGGATTAATCCCGTCCGTCAGTGTGACGATGCAGGTATAGTACTAGCGTGTGTAGATGAAGTGTGTTAGGGCTGACACCGAGGTGCCCTAATCAAAGAACACGTCGCTGTCACCCGCTACCACTATAGGCCACTAGTGACAGAGAGTTGTTGGGGGCCGGCGGCGGGACTAGCTTGTTTGAAGGGTTCAAAGGTTCGCCGCGGCCGGTGGCCATCAAAATAAAGTTGGTCGCCGGCCGGAGCGGCGGCGCAGTTACGCTTTCCGGGCCTGGGACCCTGGGGTCAGCCAGCCAGCCAGCCAGCCAGCGCCGACGACGACTCCGAGCGCGGGCAGTACCCAGCACGGCGCCATGGCGTTCCCTCGCGCGAGCTGGCTGCGCACGGTTGTGCTGCCAACAACTGACGGTGGGGCTCTGGACTGGCAGCCAGCGCATGGAAGAAGAAGAGGGAGGGACGGTGTGGCGCGAGACCCCAAACCTGCGTGCGGCGGCGGCGGCGGCCGTGAAGTGAAACCGGGTGCTGCAGCGCCGCCGATCGATGGTGATGGGAATCACGCAAAGAGACGAGCCATCCGTGGGAGCCCCACGACCTGACTGACGGGTCATTATTTTCTTTTCTTTTCTTTTTGTGTGTGTGTGTGTCGTCGTTGTCAAGCAAATAATTAGGACCGCACCCGCGCGCTGTTGGATCTTCTCAAATCGCGGCAGGGTCGTCGTTTTAGCATGGGGTGTCGCCAACACCCATGACATCATCAGAGAGTAATTGATGGTGTAAGGAAAACAAAAACGTTAATTTCTCGCTCGTAATTAGATAGTATTGTA
Organism: Paspalum vaginatum; assembly: GCA_030272315.1. Classification (NCBI taxonomy): domain Eukaryota; kingdom Viridiplantae; phylum Streptophyta; class Magnoliopsida; order Poales; family Poaceae; genus Paspalum; species Paspalum vaginatum. The sequence goes on along the minus strand of CM059021.1, from coordinate 2,031,006 downwards.
CGTACTACCAGCTACCGGGCGTTGCTGCCGTCGTCGACGTCGTTGGTCGAGTGGTCCGGAATCGTGGCGTGTCGGCCGCTGCTTCCACACACACCGCGCGCTAGAGCTCACGTTTGGATTTATACGAGTCTATCTATGGCTCTTTCGGGTGTTCCTGTAATTCTGTCGCTCGGTTGTTGGCCCCCTTCCAAGCACTCGATTTTTTTCTTTTGCTGATTCGAGTGTTTGCTGCTATTCCATCACACGAAAATCAATGACCCCACAAATCACATCAAACGGTCCATGTCTAATTCAAACTATTCAACTCAGTCACATAAAAAAAATAGAAAACAAAAAAACTAGCATCGGTACAAGAGTAAGCCTACAGTGTAATTCTTTTTTTTAAAACACAATAGTAGGATACTGTAAATACAGTGGTGACACACCGTAAAATAGTAGTTACACACTGTAATTACGGTGACGGTGCACTGTAATTACGGTAGAACAGTGGTAACACATTGTAATTAAGCACACAGTAACATATATTGCTAATAGATGATTCGCTGAGACGTAAAACGACGCAATTTCAAAAAAAAAAAAACAGTACACGCTGTACTCTGCGACTCCTGCGCGTCAGTCACCTGTCCGCCCGTTCACTGCACCCACGCTGCACCTGTGCCCCTGCAGACCTTCACGTCAGGCTCCTATTCGCCCGTCGACTGCACCCCCTCGGCCTCCGCACGTCATCTCCGCTCAGCGCAAATCAAACGGCGCCCCATCCCCCATCAAGACACGTGGACGGCTTACAAATCGCGTGATCAATGTCGCTGAAACAACCGGTTGACTTATAGCTTTTCTCTTTTTTTCTGCTTTGCCCGCCTTGCAAACACGCACCCCGAGAACCTTGCCCAGCCGAGCGAGCCGGATCAGCTCTCCTGCAGGAGCAAGGAAATCCTTGCCAGCGCAAACTCCAAGGTAAGCTCTCCTCTCTCCCAAACACAGCAACACTTGCTCTCTCCTTGCTAAGCTAGACTCTACGGGAGTTTTCGAGGGATCCAAACATCCCCACGTCTCCGCTCCAATCGCTGCTGGGTCTGGGTGCGTGCCGTATCCGTGAGGACTGGTTTGGATTGGGATAAGGATAGAGAAATAAAGAGTGAGAAAACGAAATAAGAAATTAGGATAAATCTTAGTTTGGTTTAAGAGATAAAAAAATAATTGTGAGTAGTAGATGGAGTGAGATAGAAAATAGATAGATGGGTGGGATAGTATTTCCCGATCTCTATCCTAACGCACCCGCAGCCAAATGGCCCCTAAGGGAAAGGGAGTCGTCGTGACGTCGACATGTACGGTATAGTATACTATAGCATGCACTTGCACTGCTCCTTGCAACATCGATGTACACTAATATGCAGTGCGTGTACGAAATAAACCGATTGAAAAAAACAAACAAACAAACAAAACAGGACCAGGTCGTCTGGATCGATCTACTGCATTTCCCGTGTCGTTGCATGCGACTTGTTCCGGCCTATATAAACAACAATACAGTACCGGTACCATAGGTACCGTATATACACCGTATCTCCTATATTATACTACTGTATCAACCAAGTTGGGCTCCATTTAGCCCACTGGCCATCCAGACTCCAGAGGTGCTAGTTTTTTTCGCAAGAGTCGCGTGATGGAGAGTGGAGACAGACCCGGCCCTCGCCGTCGTCGCCCAGCGGCGCGCGCGCGGTCAGCTCCCGTCAGACGTAATCACGTAACGTAAAGCAGCTCGCTCGCCGAGTCGTCTCGTCGACTCGTCGTCGGTCGGTACTAACTGTACGTGTAAATCCACTCTCGCTTCTTCGATGCTTCAAACCGCCGCTGCCAAGGCCACGCCGTCCACTGACGGCGACGGCCTGGAGGGAACGCAGCGGTCGTCGGACCTCCAGCTCTGCAGCATCCTGCTGACGACACCTCTGTTCCGATCCTGCTGACGACGATGAGCTCAAGCAGTCAAGCGCGGTGGGTGGTTGCGTGCGCCAACCGAAGCATGTGTAAGCGTGCTTGCAGGTCTGGATTCAGAGGATGTCATCTGGGACTAGAGCAGCCAGATCGCTGCGTGCTCTCGGTCGTGCTGTGCTGACCACGGACACATCAGATTGAATGGGGCTCGACGATGCTATCTATACAAACAGAGGGGGAGCAAAACCACCACTACCAGTACATACAGGAGCGACTAGCTAGTATCTACTATTCTACTGTATGCACGCACTACAAGTGCAACTACTAGAGGATCGGATCGGAGGAGAAATTCTAAAAAGGAAAGAAGAAGAAGAGAAGAAGAAGAAGAAGAAGAAGAAGAAGAGATGTAACAGCAGCCTTGCTTGATGATTGCCACGCCACCGATCAGGTCACTCAGGCCTCGCTGCAGGCGCTGCGGCTGGAGGCGCTGCGCATGGAGGCGCGGCCGATGGACTCGTCGATGCGGTCGAGGCGGGGCCGCCAGGGCGCGGGCCTCCCGGTCCCACCGCACGGCTCCTTGTTGGCTGCTGCTGCTGCTGGCGGCTCCGCTTTCTTCACCTGCTCCTCCTGCTCCGTCTCCCGCTGGTCGCGGTGCGCGGCGAAGAAGGCCTCGAGCGGGCTGGGCGCGGGGGCGGCGGTGGCGCAGCCCTTGCGCGCGAGCGCGGTGAGGCGGTTCATGAGGCAGGCGAGGTCGACGGCGGAGGACTTCGGACTGGAACACGGAGTGCGGGAGGAGGAAGTAGACGGTGCCCGGCTGCAGCGCGTCGTCGGGGCGGAAGGGCCCGCGTCCCGGCTGCAGCAGGTGCGCGGCGGAGCAGAGCACGTGGCGCGGCGGCGACGAGGAGGAGGACGCGGGGGCCTTGTCGGAGGCGGGCGAGTGGCGGCGGCCCGTGACGTGCGCCACGGTGACCACGCCCGGGCCCTCGAAGTCCTCCACGTAGCCGTTGCTGTGGATGACGCGCACGCCGGCGCAGGGCCGCAGCGGCCCCGCCGACGACGAGAAGCCGCACCCCATCTCTTCCCTTTTCCGATTGCGAGGGTGCGGCGACGGATGGGCGGAGGAAGGCGAGGAGGGAGGGCGAGAAGAGCAAAGGCTCGGGCGTTGGCTCGAGGGTGGGTTGGTTTTATCGCCGCGGCCCCGCGGGGAGAGTCAGTCAGAGAGAGGTGAGCTGAGTCGCCGGCCGTGGGGCCCACCGACAGCAGATTGGTTAGCGGATGACGCGTGGGCCACGCACGGGTGGGCGACTTGGACTCGGGGAGGCCGTGGCGTCTGGGTCGGTGTGAGCTGCAGGTGCAGGGTGTTGGCGTTAGCTATGGAGTTTGCAGTACTACCCTCATACTACTACGGCCATATCTTCCCGATCGGGCTTAGATTGCACGGTAACATCGGATTGTGAATGATTAGAGCGTGGATTGAGAGAGATTACTAGAGTATTTTGTTTTACTGTAGATCTAAACATATTTCAAAGCTAACCGTTTTTTCAAAGTCGTCTCTCAAACACTGTTCTTGCACTGTATGACACTGTGTTTTTTTTATTGAGACGGAGAGAAATTGTTGAACAGTGACAGGCATGGAGGACGGGGAACGGCTGGTTTCAGCCTGACGCCCGCGAGCGGGCTGGGTCCCTCGGATCGGATCGGATCGGATCGGAGGCGCGCTTTAATTCCCGTCCAAAACAAAACAGCATGCAACTGTCCAAGTGGGCCGGGCGCCCGGGCCGTGTCTCAGTCTGTGGGCAGAGCGCGCGGGCGGGCACTGGGCAGCCGACCGGGGCGTCCGCGTACTCCGCACGCACCACGCAGTTTCTATTCACACCATGCGGAGCCAAACCGCAGGCAGAGAGAGACATTAAAGAGCTGCTGGGGAAACACGAGGCGATCGATGAGTCCTTCGTGCCTTTGCCTGCGGTGTGGGTGCAAGGCTCTATCCATCCAGTGGAGTGTGTAGAAAATATAAAACGATATTGTAGTATTTCTATATAGAAAAAAATAGTAGTTTAAATAGTAATAGATAAGAGTGGATAGATGTTCTGCTAAAATCTGCATTGTACGTACTCCATCCATACAAATACAACACGACGAGCCCAACTGGTTTCTCAACTGGTCCGTTGTGCAGCCTGCCGACGGTTGACGAAACAAGCATTGTCATGGCGGATATTTTTGTGACGATTAAGGCAGGCGGCAGTAACTGAGAGTACGAAGTTAACGAGACGGGAAAAATGGCTACAAATTGCACGGCCGTGGTCTAATCCAAGAATCGGCAATCGGCTTTCCACTACCGGATCATACAGTACTAGGTACGCATCGAAACTACGTACGGCCGGAAAACCAAAGCAACAACATCCGGTATACCTGGTCCTGCCTAATGCAGCTGAGTCAGACAGGATAGTTTCGGCCGTGCCAAGTTGCCAACCAGCATCCCGTACCTTTGCCGGGTCGTCTTCTACCCTCCCTTCCACTTTCTACACGAGGGCGAGTTTTCTTTTTTTTTTTTAACACTATTTTGGCAACCTCATTTTTTAAAAAAAATAGATCTCTTAAAAAAAATTACCTTGTACCCCCACTGCCTAGGGTGGAAAAGGGATTTAGAACCGCTAGCAAAAAAGAGTTTACATGTTTAGTATTTTATTTTTTCACATCATTTTATACCCATTGCCACCGGCTACTTTTCCTTAGAATTAAATAGTGGGTTTTGGTTTTCCTTCCAAACAGAAATGACCCCTCCGTGGCCCGCAAAGTTTCATTCCATGCCGCTTTGGGCCATAAATGCGCTCGTGGGCCCTGAGTTCCAGCCCGGGGCAATAGATGCCATCGAGCGATTTCGCTCCTATTTAATTCCCCGGCCCATTTCAACGTTGACAACGGCGGCACACAGTTCATCAGCAGCTAACGACAACTGACAATAGCAGTTCATACATTCCACCTCCTACTCCTAAGCCAATGTTGTACACCACCAAAATCTGGCAAATAAACATCGTTAGTAATCTAATACAGAGTGAGTGCGGCGCAAGGTGGCGCCATCTGATCTGACAGAGGTGAGTCCTCCGCATCAGTGTCTCTGCTTCCTTAAGCTACTGGATTCCACGACAGTCCTGGCGCCTCCCGTCTGCTGCTCAGATGATGGTGAAGTTCGAGAATATGTTCATCAGGTTGTCAAGGGCCTCGGGATAGAACTTGCGCGCAAATAGGTAGCAGGGCCGCTTCATGCCGTTCCACATGCACGGCCTTCTCTGCACTACATGCTGTGACAAAGACGAAAACGGCGCTATTAGATCTTCCAACACCTCGTTCGCTTCGCTTAAGTTTACCACGATTGGGATTTAGCTGAAGCAAAGCCAAGGACCAGATTGCTCTCTACCTTTGCGTTGCTGCTGACGTGAACACTCTCATCAATGGACTGCAGGCGTTTGCAAAATGACAAAAATTGTTACATAAATCTCAAGCTTATGAATTGTTTGCGCCCTACAGATGACCGAGCACGGCAAAGAGCTTACCGAGATGTTCTTGAGAAGCTCGAAGCTTGTATCAACAGCCCTGTAGGCTTTAGGATGCCATTTCCCTTCAGACCAATCTACATGTGTCACTGACCAATTTGCAATTCCAGTCGGATCAGCCATCTGCAGCCACAAATACAAATTCAATGTTCCTAAGTAGTTTCCTCTCTCTCTCTCAATTAACATGTTGGCTGGATAAAGAGAACAAAAGCTCATCTACCAGCTTCTGAATGCTTACATTAAAGAGAGTCGGCAAGTAGTGTTCATCAGAATAGCAGTTATGCCATTCATTTCCTGGCTGCAAATGGCAATCACAAATGTCAGCGGCAGCACACACATCAGGAAAGGGGAACAATGTACATAAGTTTTCGGGCATACTATTATTAACACACAGATGCTATGTATTGAGTATGTGCTAAGGTCTGATATGTCACACAAATATCTAGGCCGAAAGAAGGAAATTCATAAAAAAAATGTTTTCCCAAGCAATCCTCTACCTTACACGCGAAAATAATTCACAAAGCTTTTTTTTGGGGGGGGGGTGGGGGGGGGGGGTGGATGGATTTAAGACAAAGCATCCTGGCAAGTTATCTCATTTTCTGGGGTGTGGAGCAAGGGACCACCTTACAATAGCGCTTGAACTTTCCATAGTAAAGTGTGTCAGCGAGAATAAGAATTGCATGCTGCCGTTTCACTGTGAACCACTGCAAGAGAAGAACACATCAGAATGTTGGAGGTTAAACTATGGAAAATCATAGCAACTGTTGTAAGTAGTTGAATTGGGTGTAGACGATTATTGGAAGCCATGGAAATTACTCTACAAAAAATGAAGTCAACAACAAGGAGACAACGAAGCAACATGTTTGCAAACATACGATTCCACTTTCTAGGAGATCAGTCATATGAAAGTATCACCTGTGCACCTTTTCTCCAATCTCTCTTCACAATTTCAGGTAGCATATGGTCTGAATATCTACCTGCTCCATGTGGACCTGGATCGTCAAAGCTGAGAAAAAAATAATTTGGCATGCCAACAGCAAATTTATTGTTCTTATTAAAAATCAAGGAAAAACATATCTATCAACTGTATGTTGAATGACCCTCAGGGCTTGTTCGGTTGCTCTAGTTTTGAAGGAAAAACATATATATCCCTTGCTAGTCAAATTTAAATAGAAAAGGATTAAATACCCTCCAATCCCCAACCGAACGAGGCCTGAGAGCTTGTTCGGTTAAGGGAAAATCCAAGGGGATTGGAGGGGATTTAATCCCTTACTAGTCAAATTTGAATAGGAAAGGATTAAATCCCCTCCAATCCCCTCCAAAACCGGGCAAACCGAACAAGGCCTGAGGGGGATTGAATCCCTTGCAAGTCAAAATACCTTCCAATCCCTTTGGATTCAATGGTAACCGAACAGGGCCTCAGTGTGTTCACTTACCAGTCAATAAAGCTGACATTTGTCTCCATGAGATAACTATATATATAATCAAAGTTATGAAGTGGCACACAACTGCAATTAGAATAAAGTGTTAGGATAGGGACCAGCACTCAAATTTAAATGGTCAAATGAAAATGATTAACCTCTCAGAAAGCAAGACAAAATGCTGGTTTTCAGGGTCTTGTAGGGCATGAGCCAAGAGCCTCTTTTCAGCATCAACCATAGAAACTGTACCCCAGATCACCTGCAAGAAAATTGGAAATTAGATTCTACAACAGATATAATGAAAACTAAAAACTTTGATGTTTGAATAATCTGAACCACAGTTGTAGGCAAGTACTACAGGCCATGAAAGGTAAAGGTCATGGTTCAACAACATTAAGAAAGGTCCTTACTCTACAAACTAGATACATCCTTTTAAAGTATGGAGGTCTACAATCAATAGAGATGGCACTCTGAGAGAAAACACCACATTATTTTTCCAGATAAATTTGAATTATAGATAAATTTAGCAAACAATTTCCGGCACAAATCAATTAGAGGACAACAGAAACGAGCTACAGCAAGTTTAAGCCAATTCTAGTTAAGATACCTTTTCACTTCGAATATCCTTGCCAGCGAATATTGGACTTGAATGAATCGACTTATCTCTTGATGCATGCACGTATATGGTGTATCTGTCTTCATGTCCCTGAAAGTACACCCAAGTGGCTAGATTTGATACTCATTCATACCCAGCTGAGCTAGTGACTATGAACATATCCTGGTTCTTATATGAGATAGTATGACAAGGGTTTGTTTACAAAACAAATATGCATAATAGTTAACAATTTATTTACTAGTAGGAGAAAATATTAGTGCAATCATTAAGATATTTGTAATTATGCTAAAACTCGTTTTCTACCAAAACATGCGTTCTTTGAAATTTGAAATACTGCAAGAATCATACCATGAAGAATTTTTCCCAGAGCTTCTCAAAAGGCAATGAACTGGGTGTCAAGAACATGAAAGCAATTTTTGGATTCTTTGACTCCACTGGCCGTGCCCGAATGATGTCTCTCGTGATTGCGCGAGCAGCAATCTCATCATCAGTGTATACTCTAGCAGGTTCTGGAGGAGGTCGAGAGTTGCAGGCTTCTGATGGTACTAGATAACAAGGGTTGTAATGCCGTGGAGTATAAAGATAAGCTCCAATGGCTAGTGCACAGACAAAAGCAATCAAGACGATGACCCAGAGAGGCCTTCTAGATGAAGCCCTACTGCGGGGTGCCATGATGTAGCTGTACAAACAGGAAAGCAGGGCCTGGCAATATACAATTCTACATTTAGCAAGCTACAGCCATGCAATCATCCATAAGCACTCCTCTGATAAAACAACCCAAGGTCCAAAAACCTGGAAAACATGGGAGAGGAAAATTTCAGTAAACGCCTTCAGGTAATCAGGTTTTCAGCTAACAGAACCCCTACTTTTTGTTGCATAACAGTTCATATCTTGAACAACAATCCAGATCAGGGGCGGATATATAGTGATTCCTGTGTATTCCCAGGAATACCATACAATTTGAGTCAAGGACACAACAGATCCACCAAATTTTGTATCATGTAACTGCTTTGCAATCGACTTCCTTAGAAGCCAAGGTCAGGAAAAGATAACAGAGATGCGAGGACGAAGCGCTCACCGATGTGCTTGGTCCCCGCCGAGTCAGCACTAGGGGACAGGGCCGCTGGCCGCTGGCCGTGGAGTCGCGGGGAGCACGGGAGCGGACGCAGGGAGGCGGGCGGCCGGGGCTGGTACCGGGGAGCCGGGTAGCGGGCGCAGGCTCGCTCACTAGTCACTGCTGCAGTGCTCACAGACACGGTATCAGCTTTGTCTTTGCTTGCCGCTCACAAGGCCCCCAACCCCAGGCGGCGTCGGGCTTTGGACTTGAGTCTATTACGTATGAACAATTATAAAAAGTTTCAATTCCATATTCACCGCTGAAATAGTTCTAGTTCCTATTAAACCTTTGTTTAATTTTTATTTAAGTCTAGATCACGACTTCTATTTTTTCTAACTACCGTAAAATTTATATGGTAAATATGGGATTAAAATCCTTTACGTAGACTTTTTGGATTTGGTGCCATGGGTCAAGATGGGAATGGACCGGCCCGGTCTTAGCTTTGGACCCGGCCCTATGGCCGTAGTACTAATTTTAAGGGCTATGAGTCGGTCCAATCTAAAATTTGATTACGGACTTGCTAGCCCAATGAATAACATGGATCAGCCCTAGTCTAGCTTTATAAAATTTAAAAATAAATATCACTAAAAGCAAATTGCATATTTAACGATCTAAATTTATTTGCATGTCGCAATCAATAGCAGGGAAGGACACATGCATCAAAATAACACAAAATTACTTTAGACGCCTTGTTTTTTATGGTACTAAAATTATTATGCGCCTTATTTTTTGAATAGAGAAAGTAGATTATAGTATAGTTTCGTTCCTACTACTTAGTTGTGTGTTGGAGACAATAGATTATAATATATCTTCATTTCTACTCTTTAGTTGTGTATTGGAGATAATGATTGGGTCGACCCACGTTATCCATCGAGTCAAAAAGTACCGGCCATAACGACCCATTTTCTATTTTTGGCCGGCCATTGTAACCCGTTGGCCATGCTTTTGTGGGTCGGGCCCACTACCCAATGGGTCGACCCGCCCCATTCCCATCTTTAGCCATGGGCAAATCTGTAGGGTCAGCCGACCCCGATAAAATTTACAAATCATTCACTAAATAACTGTTTAAACATAAGAAAATGTATGCTATACAATGAAATTGACACCCGGTGACATTCTCGGCTAGATTCGCCCATATTTGGGGATATTTATTTTGGCCACGGTTTGGCCACGTTTGATTATAAATTAAAATTTAGTCAAACAATAAATTACTCATTTATATGGCTTAGACATATCCAAATCTCTATTGCCTGAAATATTCATACCGTTCTCTTCTCATTCAGCGGTTCGTGGTCCGTCACCCGCCCCCACGCCCCACAACCCATGCCCACACTGGCCCACTCTCTCCCCAGATCCCTCACACGCCTCCTCCCTCTTCCCATCGGCCTCCTGCTCCACCTCACCACCAAGGCTCCTCCACGCTGCCCCGGCCAGCGACTCTGACTGGGGCAGATCCGCGATGCCCGGCCGCCGACTCTGCCTTCCTATCTGCTCCCCTCTCCTGGCCGGGCCTCCTCCTCCCCTCCACATCCGCACCGGCCGCACTGTCAAAATAATAAGCTTGAAAAAAATTGGTGTCACATATGATCGCAAGCTTCCTATCCCAGGAGTCAAAGGGGTAAAATTTCACACTTTTACACTCTTAAGAGGAGTCCTTTGGCATCCACAGTCTCCACCAAAACAAAGGTTTTGAAGGAGATGAGCCCTTAAACCCACGAGAAATGATGACCTTGACCTACTAGTAGTCGATCGCTCCTACGGATCCATCATCGACTACTCTGTTCTGTACAAGGATTTTGACCCATAGAGAACTCAGACGGTCCCATGGCCGAACTATGATCGGTACAATATAATTGCTCTCATAACACCATGTTTTCATGAGTGGAAAAAATAGACAGAGTGGTACGAAATGTATACTGTAAGAAGATATTGAAATTAATTTAAGTAGAACAAAGCAAGAGCGCATGCTTAGGGGGGTCTACTTGCCTGTTGTTGATAGTATACCAGTACCGTATGCACTAGCACCTAGCTAAGCCTCAAACTCGTGCTCTCAACTTACAGGACTTCAACTAACTGTTTTGTGAACTTGTTGGGTGTGTGTCGCGTGCATGAACACTAGCCTCCTATTTATAGGCAACGAACAGGCAAACATCAAGACGTCTAAGACCTCTAGTTGACCCTTCAAGTGCCGAAGAGTTATTTTTAGCTTGCTATACTAACTGTTTGAGATACAGAAAAATTTCAATGTTTGTGTTTTTTCTGTTTTTTTGGAATTCTATGTAATTCATGTGAAATTTTCGTGTTCAAAACGCACTCTCATAGTGGCGATAGTTAATTATTTGCTTTGGCCGTATAAAAAACCAAGATGGCAATGTCATTGTCTCCTTTCATGGTGGCTCCACATTTCCTCACCTTACCAAGCGCCGAGAGGAGTGAAGGAGCGAGTGATGGGGAGAGGGAATGCGAGGGCATGGGTTGGAAGAGATTTTGGAAATTAGGCCTTCAGCCAAAAATTCAAACAATTGCTTAAAGATTGCCGAAAAACAGTTTGCCATGGAGATGATGAGGGCATGGTTTGGAAGATATTTTGGAAATCTAGGTTTCAGCCGAAAATTCATACAATTGCTAATTGCTATGAAGATTGGCGAAAAACAGTTCTCCATGGAAACGATGTCCAAAGGAGGGGTGAATACTAAAGAGGGAGTGTAAGGGCATGATTTTGAAGAGAATATGGAAACCTAGCCTTTAACCGAAATTCAGACAATTGCTGTGAAGTTTGGTGAAAACGGTTCGCCGTGGAGATGATATCCAAGGAGGGGGCATGCAGGTGCGATTGGATGAGGACGGAGGCCACTGCTTTGTTGCGAATATGTGAAACAGTTCTAGGTGGCGTTGAAGATTGAGCTACCAGGACGCGTTTGTTGTGGGGCAGGCTCAGCACTCTAGATGATGCAAATTATCCTTGAGTTGGAGACAACAGACAATGTGGGCATGTTGGGGACACAAGAAACAAAGCAAATGCCGCAGAGCAGCGAAGAAGCGTGGAGGAGACTGTTCATAGAGCAATGCTGCTAGTGAGTGATCCTCCCATTGAAAGAAGGCGAACCCAAACACAGGTTAATTGAAAATTAACTGTGATGCTTCTTTCATAGAAATCTGAGAGAATTGGTGGCTGGAACTTTGTGATTCAGGACCATATGAATTGCGATTGATTCTCTCGGTGCATATAGCCATGCCTGTCTGGTCGCCCCTAAAAGCTGCGATGGAGCATGGAGTATTTGAACGTGTGCTCGGTGATCTCATCATCGTGGTGGTGGTCAATAGAGCTGCGATGCTTGATAGTTTCTTTTAAGATCACCTACTCCCTCGTCTTCTCCCTCCCCTGAGGCCTTCATTGTCTCTCCCTCTCGGTTTGTGAGTTTTCTAGACGGATTTATATTTAACTAGTCCATCAATCCATACTCTCGCATGGGTTAGAGTTTTAGGGATATAAATTTAATGCGCAATAATATTAGAGCTGATAGTTTTAATTCATATTTTGTAATGTCATTGTGGTAATATATATGCAAATTTAAAAATTATTTTAATTTATATTTTATGATGGTATACTGGATAATTTGTATACAGATTTAGGTCTTATTTTAATTCATCTTCTATAATGGCATGTTGAATAATCTATATGCAAATTTAGGAGGCTATTTTAATTCGTATTTCATAATGGCATGGTGAGTAATTTTATGCAAATTTAAGAGATTATTTAATTCACATTTCATAATAGCATGATGGGCAATTTTTATACAAATTTAAGAGATTATTTTATTCCATCTTTCATAATGTCATGGAATATTTTAGAAACTATATTATTTTATTCCATCTTTCATAATGTTATGGTGAGTAATTTTTTAGATCTAATTACTACTATTATTAGAACTACATGATGGATGATACGATGTTTCTAATTTTTGTGAGAATTCTTAATATTTATTTTTTTTCTAGAAAACTGATCTACTTATTAGAGCTATATGATGGATGACAGGATGTTAATTACATAAAAAAACAGATCTAATGACTATTAAGATTTCAATCTACAATTGATAATAGAATATTTCTGATTATTGTGATAATTTCTATGATTTATTTTTTATTTAGCGCATAATGTGAGGATTGACAAGTAGGGTCAAAAAAATTCCTCAATTAGTAATAGCGAGATTATGCACAAAAATATCCTGTTTCATAGAAAAGTTTCTAACATCTTTATGAAAAAAAATACAAGGTCATTTAGCAGTGAAAATTTGTAAATGTGAAAAATTTGGAAAAAAACTCAGAGTAAATTTGAAAATAGAAAAAATCTACCAGAAAAGAAAAAATTTGCTTTCATTGATAATTGAACTCAAAACCTTTTGTAATGGTAGATGTGAGTAATTACTTAGAAAACAAATCTAAAATATGGAAAAAATTGCCAAAAAAAGAAAAAAATTGCTTTCATTGAGAGTTGAACTCAAAACCTTTCATAATAACAGATGCGGATAATTATTTAGAAAACAGATCCAATGGCTATTAATATTCCAATATGCCAATTAATGGTTAGATGTTTCTGATTTTTGTGAGAATTTAGATGTTTCTGATTTTTGTGAGAATTTATATGATTTAGTATCTTTTTTCTGATGTCTTTCGTGAGAATTAACGTGGAAGCTCCGAAAGGAGTCGCGAATAAGTAATAATAAGATGTCAAATAGAGTAGATGTTTACCGAATAATTTTTTAATTTAAATATAATTCATAATTATAAGCACGACACACAACAAATTCCTGCACCTCATTACAGAAGATGCAAATGGAGCAGCAAGGAAACAACCAAGCAGACTAGCAGAGTCCTCCCTTTCAGACGACTCCTGCCTGATCAAAATCCTACAACATCTTCTTCAGCAAACCTATATTAATAACTAGATCAAACACATGCACCGACAATCTTTATCTAGATTAACACGCCGGTGATTTACCTTAGTTGTTCTTGTTCATATGTGCATATGCTTCTTCCACTTCCACCCTACTCTACCACGATCTCAGACAGCTTCAACATGCTGTGGCTGCAGCAGCTGCTGGTGCTCGTCCTGGGGCACTTCACGTAGCTCCTGCAGCACCGGTTGGTCTCCCTGGCACGGACAGCCTGCCAGCTTGAACAGGCGTCTTTGCCTTTGCTTCCGCAACTCTTGCTGCTAGTGACGCTGCAACAGTTTTTGCTCACACAGTCAATGGGAGGAGGAACGCATTCTTTCGCCTTCGGATGGTTTACGCAGTCTTTCTCCTTGTGTTCTTCAGTGTGGTGGCCGCATTGGTTGTGCTGGTCTTGATCTTTGGTCAGGGCACTGATTGAAATCGTGATTTCCTGAACTGGCTCAGCTGCAATCTTGTCCTTGTCGTGAGGTTCATGGCAGCAGTGGCTGTGGTCATGGCAGTCCTTTTCTGATTCCTCAATCTCCCCATCCCCATGCTCATGCTCATGCTCATGGCAGTGGTGTGTATCCGCAGTATCAGTATGCACAGTTTGCTGCTCAGCATGGCACTGATGCTCGTGCTCATGGTCGTGGCAAGCATGCTCAACTGTAGAATGTGAATGGCTGTGCTCTTCGCAGTGACTATGCTCATGCTTATGGCAACGCTCACCTGTAGTGTGCGAATGGTTCTGTTCTTCACAGTGCCCATGTTCAAGGTTATGGTCATGGCATGCACCCTCACTGTCGGCATGCAGGTTCTTGGGTTCTTTGCAGTGGCTATGCCCATGGTCATGGCAATCGTGCTTGCTGGTGACAAGCGGGCTGCTCAGCTCTTTGCAGTGATCATGGCAACCATGGTTCTCTATAAGTACCTGGTTGCCTGGCTCTTTGCAGTGGTTATGAATATGGACATGGTCATGGCAAGCATGCTTTTCTGTAACCACATGGTTGCTGGGCTCTTTGCAGTGGCTATGGTTGTGCCTGTGATCATGGTAAGCATGCTTTTCTGTAGGCTGATGTTTGCTTGGCTCTTTGTGGTGGGTGTGACTGTGACCATGGCCATGGCAACCATGCTTACCAGCAGATGATTCCTTGCAACTGCCTGTCGACTTGCACGGACCATCTGAGCAGTGGTTGGAAACACAACACTTCTTTGCGTGCGATCCATGTTGTGAAGAGGCACAAGATTTCTTCGATTTCCGACCGCTCTTTGATCTCAATAGCAACATGCTGTACATGATCACCAGCAAGCATGTGCCAACATCTGCGAGGACGGCTGCCCAAATAATCGGATGTCCACCGACTGCAAGTCCAACAATTGCAAGCTTAGTAATCACTGAGAAAATGATGTTCACAATGATAGTCCGGTGTGTCCTCCGTGCCAGCTGGACAGCCTTTGGAATCCTGCGGATGTCATTTGACATTAGAGTTATGTGGCTCGTCTCCATTGCAACAGCTGAACCGGATACACCCATGGAGACTCCAACGTTAGCTTTGGCCAGTGCTGGGGCATCATTCATGCCATCACCAATCATCAAAGTAGGGCCATGTTTTGCCTTGAGTTCATCAACAATTCTCACTTTGTCCTCTGGAAGAAGTTCAGGGTGAACCTCATCAAGGATGTTCCCGAGCTGTCAGAAGACAAAAACAGCAAAATTATAAGTTGCCAATCCTATAACTATAAGGATCAATAAAAATGCACAATATCAACATGCTACTAGCATGTATCTTTACCTGGTTCTGTGCGTATGAAGCAGCTGCAGTACTATCCCCAGTAAGCATCACTGACTTGATGCCCAGTGACCTCAGCTCCCTGATGGCCTCAGCTGATCCAGTCCGGCAGGAATCCGAGAGAGTAAATACTCCAATCAACTGCTTTTTGCAGGCAACATATCCAATGGTAACTCCTTTCATGTTTTTCATGTCCGGAACTAGAGCAAAGAAAGGAGAATGAAGTCATTCAAAAGTTCAATACAAAAGTGCAATATTAGTTGCAAAAGAAAAGGTTCAATGCGAACTGTGATTTGTCCTACACAATAAAAACACAAAAATCCTTTTACAAATAACTAATGCAATAACATTCCAGACAAAAAACAGTATAGATGAATGACAAATACGGACATATTTTCAAACTGATAAGTGTTAACTAAATATTCCTAAAACAAATAAAACCTTGCTATATGCTGTGGTTGGAAGTGGCTTCATGCATGGCAAGTACTAAGTGTCTAGGTCTCTATCTTATTTAACAGAAGGTTCCATGGCCACTAGGTAACTAGCAACATAATTTTTTGAAATAGGGAGCTCATGTGTTTATCAACCTGTTTCACATGAGGCCCTTGACAAAATCCTTTTGTTCCCGATATATACACTTTCCCCGTTGATTTCACCATAAATCCCCTCTCCAGGGTAGATTTGAAACTCAGAAACATTATCAGATTTTGGTTCCACTGACTTTGATTGGGCATAGTCAACAAGCACAGATGCCATTGGGTGGCTTGATCTGCTTTCAATGCTTGAAACCCTGCCATAGCCATGAAATTCAGTTTTTATACACACTCAAATTAAGAAACCTTGTGCAAGGCACAAATTACAAAGGACACAAACTCACCAGTAAAGAAGTTGTTGCATGGGGACACGTCCACCAACTGCCTGGAATTCCTCGACACAGAACTCTCCTCTAGTAATTGTACCGGTTTTATCAAAAGCAGCGATTTTGATCTTTGCCAAGGATTCAAGAACATCCCCTCCTTTGACAAGGAGACCGGTCCTTGCAGCCGTCAGTAGAGCACAGAAGGTGGCAATTGGCGTTGACAGCACTAGAGCACACGGGCAAGCACTCACTAGAAGTACTAGGGCCAACTGAAACCAGTGTTTGAGGTTGTGTGCTCTGATCGCCACAGGGATCACAGCTACTGCCGCAGCCATGAGAACAACAGCTGAAGGTACAGTACAAGACAACAGTAAGGAAAAAAAACATCCTGTACAGCTTCTTTTTTTTCCTAGTAATTATTTGCAGTGAGCATCTAGAAAGGTAAAATTATAGCAAGACTTGTCTCTTACATCTGGCTTACCAGGTGTGTAGTACTTCGCACATGTATCAATCAATCTCTGCGTATTGGACCTACTGTTTTGTGCTTCTTCAACCAGCCTTGCCATTTTAGCCACTGCAGAGTTGTCAGCCATAGCAGTTGTCCTCACAGCAATATAGCCTGCCACATCACCAATACAGAATCACCACAAAAATCAGTAGACTATCTAGCCATTTAAGACCTGTGAGTTCAAGTTGCAGCGTAATACGTCTTACCATCTATGTTGAGTGTGCCAGCCCAGACCTGGGAGTCTGGCTGCTTCGCAACCGGGAAGGACTCCCCAGTGAGGGTACTCTCGTCAACTTCACTGCGTCCATCCACAACGACACCATCAATTGGGACGACTTCCCCTGCTTTGACTGCTATTACTGTATTGACCTTGACATCCTGAGCTGCAACTACTTGCCCTGTCTCTGCTAGAACAGCCTTCTGTGGTGTCATGCTCATTAGAGATGACATCCCAGCATTTGCCTACATGTAAAACCAGCATTGAGTCAGATCTTTTTGGAGAAAACAAATGCAAACAGAGCCTATAAAAACGTCTACTAATAAATATGAGTGTATATGCAACTACTATTTGCTTTTCATACAACAATTTGCTTTTGGTTGTTGCTTATAAAGTTTTCAATCTGCTGTACACATATGTATGATGAGTGTATCTGCATGTTTGAATCCACTAGATATAAAGGTCATTTGTGTTGACTTGAGAGTTTTCAGGTGGGCATAAACACCATGCTCTCAGCAGGACCTTAAAATGGTGGTAGTGGTGCAATCAGTTATGTGGACCAGACTCTGGTGCGGGCCATGCCCCAAATGGAAGGCCAGAATCTGTTTATCAGTGGGGATAGTGCGCATCCAAATCAAACAACCTTACTGTGTTGCATCAGTATGAGCATGTGCTCACAAATGTGACACGTCAAGAAGAATTAGATCCTTCTCTGTGCAGTGCCTTCATGTGTGGCCTCAGGGATCTTGCATCTACTGCTACTATTATTTCTATGCGAAATAAACTGCAGAAAGAGATGGAAAGACCTTGTGGCTCGCCCTGGTCTCAAGCCATTCAGCTGTAGTGAATAGGAAAACGATGAACCCAGCCTCAGAGTAGTCCTTCAGAGCTATTGCACCGGCAACTGCAAAGAGAGCAATTAAGATATGTGAGACTCTTCAATTTACCACACCATCCATCTACTAAATTCTAGGCATTCTTTGCGTTCAAAAAAAATTTAAATTGTGTTAAAAAAAAATCTAGGCATTCTGTGGCAGAACCTAAAAGTGAGTGTTTCTATAAACACAATACAAAGGAACAAGCCTATGCGATGGCAAGATATCTGGACCATCCTAGGTGAGAGGATAGCACCAACAAAGAAATGTGGTGATGACTATACATACAAGACAGCAAGCTGTTGTGCAGATTCCTTCATAAGCTTCCTGTGCATAATGGGATAGAGCTATGCTGATAGTCGATACCACAAATCTCTAGTATTCGGATATATGTTGCTTCTTATGAAAGGAAATAAGGAATTCAATTACCTATTAGGGTCACATCAACGTACTGAAGAAAAGCATACGTTCTGTTCATTTAGCATCTAGCATATATGTACATTAGCACCAAACAGTATCCCTCTAATGCAGGGGAAAGTTGATGTCCCTCCAGAACCTTTACGAAGGGAAAAAGATAGGGCAAGTGAGACATAAACTTTTTGGGTGCCGGATCAGTGCTGCTCTCCCACTAAGAAGCCACCATATATTGGTCCTGGAAAAACAACTTGCATGCATTATGCATACCCCCTCTTTCTTTCTTTCTTTCTTTTTTTTTTTTACAACCCGAAAGTGCAGGTACCTGTCGGGGGTTATATGAGCAACACATGATTACGACATGATGAAAACGAGTGAATAATTTACTAGTCTCAGTACCGTTACAATCCAACTGAAAACGATTCTCAGTTGCATTTTAAAAATAATAAACATTCCCATTCGATTTTACCAGTTGGGTGTGAATCAAGAGTAGTACTATATACATTTATTTCATCCCCAAACGAAAGACTAACTCAATCATACGAGACATGGTCCCCTTCAACCTGTAAAGTAACCAGAGGGAGTTCTTTACCTGCAATCAGCATGAGTATGTTGACATCCAGGGTGATCTTCCGTGCAGCTGCAATGCTCCTCCGAATAATTGGTGGCAGGCCAGCAGCTGCCGCCACCAGCGCGAACCATTTCAGGGGACGCCAGAAGTGCTCGAACAGGGATACGACCAGAAAAGCTCCGCAGAAAAGCACGTATGGACTTGGCCATTTGTTGGCCGTCTTCTCCGTGCCGCTGCCGTAAGCTCGAACAGACGCCTCGAGGCTCGCCTGGTTCAGCACCTTGACTGAAAACAGCAAAGAGCAACAAATCAAGCATGGTTCCACCGCCGTTCGTGTGTTTAAATCATAATCCATAAATACGATGATCGAGGAAAATGCAGGTGGAATCGGCAGGTCCGTGGACACATGCAGTGGTTACGCAGTACAATCTCATAAAAGATTGTATGATTGACTCTGGTCTTCATGCACATGCAGAGACACAGGTGGTAATCTGTTGCGTGACTCGGGTCAAATTTGTATGATTGAAATATTGGAATTCTGTGTACTCAGGTCAGGGCCACCAAACTTTTTGAACCGATGTGGTGCAGGGATTTCAGCACATCAATCATCAGGCATCGCGCAGTCGCAATCTTACTGATCATGGCAACAAGTCGCAAGAAAACAAAAACAAAAACAGCACAAATCGCTACGCTGACGGGAAGCGTGATCCGCTGCGGCCCAGAATTCCCGACTCCTCGTGAACACAACTGCTGGTCCCCACTCCCCCCGGAATCAAATAGAACGCCAAAAAGGAAACACTTTGGCTGATGGATCCATCGAAATTGCCGACGATTCGTTTTAAAGATCGGTGCTTTATTTGTTTCTTCCATCTCACTCCCAAAAAGAAGAAGAAGACAAGCAAGCAGGAAGCAACGAGCTTTGCGCGATTCGTTCCATGGCCGAACAAATCCTTGGGCTGCTGAGCCGTGAACGAAGCAAAAGCCCTTTTTTTTAGGTGAGGGGGGAAAAGCACCGAAAGGTGGCCGGCAGCGAAATCCAGCAGGAGCACACGATCGAGCCGCATTATTTTCTTCGCCAATCCGACAGAGGCGCCGAGAGGGGAACGCATATACGGAGTACAATTTCTTTCTTTTCCGGCAGTTAAGCAAGAGCAGAGCAGGCGAGGATGAGCTGTGCGCCGGCAGCAGGGGAGGAGCGGGTGGGGACGACAAACAAACAAAGGAAGCAACAGGGCGCGGAGGAGAGACGGGGCGGGGCGGGGCGGGTCGATTCCGTACCGATCTGCGCCTGGGACGTGGCGGCGGCGTCGTGGACGACGATGACGGTCCGGGACGGCACGACGACGGTGACCTTGCGGACGCCGGGCAGCGGGGACAGGAGCCTGTCGACCAGCGGCACCTCGGAGGGGCAGCAGATCCCCAGCACGTCGAAGTAGCTCTTCTGCGGGGCCGAGCCGGGCGGCGCCGCCATCGTTGCTGCTACTGCTGCTGTGTGTTCCCCAACTCACCGGGGAAGAACAAGAACTAAGCGGCCGCGGGCCACGGCAGCAACAAGAAGGAAGCAAGGCAAGAGGTGAGGCGGGCAGCAATCTTGGCGTGCCGGCGCGCGCGGGGGAGCTTTAGTTTTGGTGGGTGGCGTGGCGGATTAAAGAAGCGACAAGCGAGCGGGAGCCCGCGCGCTAGCTGTGCTGCTGCCTACCAGTTACCACCACGCGAACGCGACCCACCCGGCGGCGTGAGGAGTCCAGGAGGACAGCCATGGATGTGGATGCATGGCGACAGCAGCAGTCACCTGGGGACTGAGTGGGGATGCGAGAGTTATTTACTCTTCCAACTCCAAGGAAGGAGAGATTTGCATCGATCAGAACGGAAATGGAAAGGAAAAGGAGGGAGATTGGGAAACGGACGTGCGCGGCGCCGCTCTGGAGGAACTGGGCGGCGGCAGGGCGGAGTTGGTGCTTGGTGGGGAGGGAGGGAGGGGAGGCGGTTCGCGCGGCCGAGACGGGACGGGATTGAGGGGAAAGCGAGGCGGGTGTGCATATTTATGGAGACGGGCGAGGCGACGGGTCACCGCACTGCCCGTGGTGGCGCTGACGCAAGGCGCACTTCCCGCCCGCGACGGTGGTGGCGGCGCGGGCGGCGGTTGCTCATGACAAGTGTGGCCCTTCCCCGTTGCCAGGGAGAGGAAGGACCTTATGATTGATCATTTGCTTCTTGTTCATGCCAACCTCCTGATCCGTGGTGCGAACTGTACTCACTGACTTGACGCGCTACGTACGTACCCGCATGCCTAGGTTGAAGAAGAGCTAGCAAAGTTTTACTCTTTTAAGCCCTGGTTGGGTTAGAGGATCTTCCAAATAAAATAGAGGGTTCCAAAACCAGAGCAATCGAACAAGGTCTAAGTTTTTTTTAAAACTATCTGGTTCTTCGTATCTAAAAGACTATAACCACACACTTATCACTATACAATTCATCTGTTTTGCATGTATATTATTTCTCTATATATTTTTCTATGAGTAAATTGCACTCGTCATAGCAACTAACTTGTTAGGGGGTGCAAATTAGTCCTAATAACTTGTAAAATGCTTGATTTAATACTATAACTTGACATGTGGGTGCAAATTGGTCCAACAACTTGTAAAATGCATAATTTAGTGCAACGACTTGGAAAATTGGTGCACCCACAGTCCAAATGTTACAATGGTGACATATTAAGCATAGATGGACATATAAATTTTTAATAATTTTTAATATTTGTTAATAATTTTTTGTTGATCGTGACCCGGTTGTTACTTCTCAAGTGTAGTTAAAATTGAATAATATTTTAGAATTACACTATTAGCATTACCGAAAGAAAATAAAAATAAAAAATAGGGACCATAGGACCTGAGGTTCATTCATTCAACATTTATATATGAGCACGTTCATCTCTGTTCTTTTAGCTTAGTTTCCCTTTCTAAACAAGTACATGAGGTTTTAAAAATATTCATACTAGACTTCTAAAAGATATTGTAAGTATGTATTCATATATTGGTTTTTTAGATAAATAAAGCATAAACTTATCAATATTAAATATGGAATTAAATAATTCTAATTAAAATTAAATTATTTCACAAAAATAATTAATATGAATTCATAACATTAGTTTCATGAACACTTAAGGTTCTAACTTGACCAAATACATTACCGATGTGACATGAATATAAATGGTCAAATAATGCTTAATGATTTGTTCCGACTTGAAATATGTTGCTCCTTATAGTATTTGTACTGTGGATGCACCAATTTATTAACTTATTGTATTAAATTGAGCATTTGACAAATTGTTGGGCCAACTTGCACCCACATGTCATGTTATTGTATTAGATTGAGCATTTTACAAGTTGTTGGACCAATCCGCACCCATCTGACAAGTTGTTGTATGATATATGCAATTTACTCTTTTTCTATTCTTATGTTTTCTCGTTGCAGCGTTCCACAGGGAGTTTAACTTTCTATTTTACATCCTACGGTTAGAAAAGGTAGAGTGCATCGCTCGGTGGCCATCTACAATCATGTCTTCAAAAGTAAAAAACTTCGAACAATATTGGCTTTAGAATCTTTTGAAATATTATTGGGATAAAAAATGAGGAAAACATATAAATACCCGTCATCCAATAGTTCCTAAAACTAGGCGAAAACTTGTAATAAAACAATTAATGGACACAAAATTGAAAAGGTAGGCATGTTTTTAGGCAATGAGTTGTCTCCCAACACATGCATTATTAGGTTGGAGCAGCCGCATCAAAAATCCGTGAACATGCGTGAGTATTTTTTTAAACACGGGTGTTTTTAGACTGAGTCCAGCAGTCTAGGTAAAAAGTCGAGTATAATACAAAACGATATTGTAGCGGTACTGTTAAAAAAATAGATAGTTAGAATAGAAGACAGAGAAATGGATAGCCGACGAATCGGTCTTAGGCTAATGTCATCAGATAGTGCATCGTACTATATATATACAGTGTGCAATCACGTACAATACGTAAAGAGTGTTTTATATGTGCATTTTCGTTCTCTGGCACTCGCCTTATTGTTTTATTGTTTTAGCATTCAGAACGAAAAAGGCGTCACAAGTTTCCAGATTTGACAGGTTCCAAAGCAACTGTCAGTGTGCCTCTGCTGTTGCCATGGAACATGTACTGCACCTCCGCTCCACTGTTGATGGAAAGGCTGCAGCGCGGTGAGACCAAGGTCAACAGAGCTGCATTTGTACCTACAATATATAAATAGTATTTTTCTACTTCTATATACAATACGTAAATAGTATTTTTTATGTCTATATCTACTCATTGGTGACCTTAATCTGAGCTCGCTGTAGTATAGTGCCGATGCATCATGGAATAGACGCGTCGTCTGCTGTACGTAGGAGATGGGAAGGACGTACCACGACGAGGACAGACACAGAGAGACAGACACGAGGAGCAAGAGCAGTACACCCTGCTGCCGCTGTTGCATAAGATTAAAGTCCAGATCGTTTAAACGACCATCTACAAAATAACACTCTAATATACTGTAGATATAATAGTAGAGTTTAAATATAAACGATATGATATAGGTAATTTGCTAGATTCATCCTAAGACTGCCCACGGGATGGTAAGGCTGAATCTAGCAGCCCCATCTCTCTATCTTCCATTACTATTTTAACTTTCTTCTTCTATCTACATGCAGAACAATGCTGTAATAGTGCGACATTTAATTTTAATGTTCCTATATAGGGGCACTCTTAGATTCAGCATAAGGGCTTCTCCAATAGCTATCTATTTCCTTACCTAGATGCGCTCTCTTTCTCACGTGGATAGAAAAGATGGGGAAAACGAGGATAGCTAGAGAGTATTACGTGTGGGATCAAATCACAATGGTAAGATAAATTAATATTTTTACTGTTCTCTCATCTCCACATCAGTTAACTATTTGCTACTACCATTGTGGATGCCCTAAAAGGGATGTATTTAGGCCATTTTCAACGGAATGTCTATCCACCTTGCCTATTACTATTCCCAACCACCTCTCACCATGTATACAGTACGTTACAATATCGTTTCGTACTATAAGCAACACATTTATCCATTCCGCTGAAGACAACCTTACCGTCACAAGTACCTGTAGCGGCGACGACACCCAACGCGCTATCATTCCTCGCATCTGATCTGGCAGTACATGCAACGTCGGTAGGGTAGCTCGCTATCCTCCCCTCTCTCTCCTCCACGTCAGACGCGGAAGCGGCAGGTATCAACAGCCGGGATTGGTGCCTGCGCACACAAGAAGAGGCGGTCATGAAGAGGATAGGACCGGGCGCACCTCACCAGTGGCCTGGTGGAGGAGCAGAGAGAGATAGAGAGGGAAGGCGGGGAGCGGCGCAGAGGCCGTCGGCGGGGTGGCACAGCGCGGCGCAGCCGGATCCACATGGGTCAGAGCATGCGAAGCAGGCGTCGACGGCCGGCGCCTCCTCGCTCCGGATTTGGTGGCGGCAACCGAAGAGGGAGGCGTGGGGCCATGGTGGGGAGGCCGACGACGGCGGGGGAAGACCGGGGTGGCTGTGGCGTGCGCTGGTCTTAGAGGCACTGGTAGGCCGGCTGCCTGCTGGCCAGCCGGCGATGAGGAGGGCCGTTGCGGTGGGCGGAGAGGAAAGAGGAGGTGGCGTGCGCGCAGGACCGGAGGGGAAGAGCAGGGGCGGGCACATGGCTACCAAGGGGGAGAGGAGAGGAGGTGCCGATGGATGGGGTGCTGCGCTACGCGATGGCGAAGAAGGGGAGGAGCGGCGCGCGAGGTAGATGGAGATAGAAGGATAAGGAGAGTGTAGAGAGAGGATGGGTTAAAAATAATGAAATAGTGTGGTAGTTGGTATAGAGTGGGAGATATAAAGTCACATGAGCGTGGAGGATCACCGTTTTTCAAAATCGTGACGACTAGAACAAAATATTTCTTTTAAAGTGGAGATATAGAGTTGTTCGAGCGTGGACAATCCATGGTTTAGTCCGATTGTAACAATGTTTATGAAAATGTAGTTTAGACAATCGATAAGGTACGACTGCATTGTGAGCTGCATGAAACGAGGTACATGTTATGCATTTTGCATAGGCGGCTGCACAAACTGTTGCCGTTGGTCTTATATCCGGGGCAACAACATCCGCATTGGAGAGGGAATGATCCGGTGAGTCATGTCTACCCTGTTTCCCACAAACATAGGCATACTGGCTGCTCCCTCTATCTCAAATTTGTACATCGTTTTGACTTTTTAATACTAAATCTGACTTATTCCTCTCATTCAAAATGTTTTATAATAATCATTTATTTCTATTGTAATATGTCTAGCATATAATATATTTTAACTATTACTTTATTTTTTCAAAAAAAAAGACGAGAACTTAGTGTAAAAGATCAAGGACTTCTAGTTTCAAATGGAAAAATGTTACATTCTTTGGGTTTGGCTCGATTAATTAAATTCAAGGTATATTTATTTATTGCTATGAGTTTTGTTCCATACGGAAAAACAATTGGAAACATTATGTGCTGAGAGAGTCAGAGCGCCACCTACCGCAACATGAGAAGAGAGGAAGAAGAGACAAAAAGTTTTGAAAGAACAAAAAAAGTTCTAGAAAAAAGAAAAATTATGTCCAAAGAGAACAAAAGGGAAATTCTAAAAAAAACAAAGAAATGTTCTGGAAGAAAAAGAAAAAGTTACACCTAGATTTGGTGGCTCTGTAATCATCCATTTGTGTCTAGAGGCTCAAACGTTGTGATTCAATGATAACTCATGTATTGATTCAATTGTAACCTGACGTTAGTTACAAGAAGCAATTTGCAAGATCCATTTCCGATATTCCTTTGGATGTATATGAGGCCATTGGCTCCTCGTTTCTCCTGTTGCGAA
Source organism: Paspalum vaginatum (assembly GCA_030272315.1). NCBI lineage: Eukaryota > Viridiplantae > Streptophyta > Magnoliopsida > Poales > Poaceae > Paspalum > Paspalum vaginatum. Next base: position 2,005,290 of record CM059021.1, on the reverse strand, counting down.
ACACAACTGTTGAGCGCCTTCCACATTCCCGGTTTTGGAACCTTGTGTACACAAGCTACGAAATAGGCAAGCCTCCGAAGATATTGACACCAGGAGATTCTGCGTGGAACATGCAGCGATCAAGTTTTTGGAGAACGCATCCACGCAACCGCTTGGAGTTCGACGGACGTCATTACGAACATCTTCCTGCCTAATTTCTGTTCGACTACATCAACCAGGTCACATTGGCGACTAGGTGGTAACGAGGCTCCCGACACCCTTGGTATTGGTCCCTCTTTTGGGTACTCTCACATCTCAATCATGTTTTAATTGGTCTTTCTAGTTGCTTTATTATTGTTTTCCCAACACATTGATCACTTATGATGTCGTCGTGATTGGTTTGTTTGTATGGATTAGGGCGTCAACAGTCGTTTGGAGAAATAGCCAGGCCTACGTGGAGTCCATAGAGAATAAAAAATAACATGCCCTGCTGTCTAGGTTTCGCGCGCGAGTCCTCTCGATTGACGTGCGAGACTAGCTATTCTTCCATCGCTAGCGAGGTTGTTTTTTTTCTCTCTCTCCTCCTACTCAAGACACCGAGCCTCAAATAGCTAGCTCAAATCGATCCATTGGAGACGTCCCTTAAATCTCCACAGCTTTGAAGAGCCGCCATGTGGGCCCATGCACTATATGGGTCCACGACAGCGCGTGTGGCTTTGGGGTTTGTGTCTTCGTTGCCTTTGCCTGGCCTGCCTCGCCTCCTCCTTCCTCGTTCGTCCGCACCGCCGGCCATGATCTCCTCGCTACTCTGCGCCGCCTCCTGAGAGCGGCTTGGGCTGTAGTCCGCACCTCCGCCAGGATCCAATCGTTTTCCTCGTGCGGACGTGGACACGTGGTAGGTCGACAACCTTTCTCTCGTGCCCGTGCGCATGATCCTCGTTCATTTGTTGATTCAATCCAAGCATGTCGTGCAGGACCACGCCCAACGTTGGCATCTCCAGGAAGCAGGAATGAGTTATGATGATGAACAAATGCTAATAGCTAGGCCGTGCATTAGTTCTTGGGGTGCATTAGTTCCTGAATAATGATTAGCGTCTATAGATAGCCCACATGTTTATTTCAACATATATATGGCGAATATACTGATAAATCAGATATTTCAGCAAACGTGTGTTTCGGGAAAAGAGATTCTTATTGTTTCTTCCCGATTATATATATCTACTTTAAAAAAAATTATTATAGTACTGCAGTAACAACTTTTGGTGGAGAACACTGCTTCATTCAGTTTTTTTGGGAATACCAAACAAATCTGAGTGAATTTGATTACTTCAATTCTTGATTTTAATACTCCCATATAGCCGGACCTTATAATTATTGTAAAATATTTTTCGAGTATTTCTAGCAAATATTTTTATTGATTAGTAGGTGGGGACTGTAACAACTATTCTTGTAGCCACTATAGGATACTGTTTCATTTCATGATAATTGATTGAACAACACAAAACTAGGTCTCATGCCTGACATAGTGGAGTCAATATCATTGCCATTGAAGGAAGCAACCAATAACTCTCCCTCCTACGCCTAGAAAACTACCTTTGTGTCAATATGTTCTCACAAAATGTAAATTAAGTACAACACCTTTTAAGATTAAAGAGATGAATGGTATGTTCTAAAATAGATACTAGTGTCCTTCTATTAATATATGACCTTTTTATTTCAATTTTGAAACCCCCCGTCATTTATGTGTTTCTATGAAAATAAATTAAGGTGTTTCTCGTAGGAGTAATATTGGTGGTATTATTTGTAAATATGTAGTTCCTATGAAAATTAAGGTTTCTCTGGCAACTGAACAAAGAAACTACAAGCAACCAAATTCTAAAAAAGGGGTTGGAAAGGAAATATCTATTGCTCCCCCTTTGCGGAGAGATGAAAATGATAGATCATATTTTCTTTCACTGTCCTTTGGCTAAATTGGTGCGGTGTAGTCTGCAGGGGAGTTTTTCGGTGTAGTATTCTAGTGTTGGTTGTATACATTTTTTTAGAAATAGAATGTGTGCATGAGTAGTTTACCTCAACATTTATATTTGTTTTTATTTGCAGGGGTTGCTTGGGCGATATGGTGTAACCGAAACAAGATGGCTATTGAGAGAAAGTTTTCTAATCATTTATATGAAGTGCTGCAAGGTGCTTTGTCTTTCCTGCAGAAATGGAGGACGCTACTTAATGAGGAGCAAGGGCCTCTTGAAGAATTCGTAGTATACGTGGATGAGCACTTTCAAGCCTTGATCTTTAAGCGGAGGTGGCTGAGGTTTATTCGCTTGTGTTTTTCATGTTAAACTGGAACTTTTGTCTTTTTCAACGCTTGTGTTTTTCATGTTAAACTAGAGTCCCCGATGTCATGGTAGATCGGAATCGGAGGGAGCTGCAATGCATCATCAATTCATCAACTTCGTGTCCGTTACGATAATGGAGGCCACTGCTGCTAAACCAGCATCGGTAGGCGCACCCCACGTGTGCAGTGCAGTGTCCAGGCAAGGCCACATCTGTTAGCCATGCAGCGTTCGGTCGGCCGGCCGGCCCAGTGCCGTCCGGTCCTACCATGATCATGCACCACAACACGCGCGCAGCAAATCACACGGTGTGCAGCGCGTGAGGTGGCGATGCCACAGCGACACTTGGGGTCAAACGCGGCATGCAGATGCATCGCTCCATCGGTTCGTTACTCCCACATTTTTTTATTCGACGCGATTGATTCTTTTAAAAACTTCGATACTACATTTATTCAAAAATTTATGCTAAATATGTAAAAACTCAAGACACACTCAAAGTACACCTAATAATGAACAACAAAAATAAATGATAAATAATTTTTTTAATAAAATGAAGGATTAATTTTTTCTTAAAAAAACTCACCGTATCAAATAAAAAAACGGAAAGAGTACGTACCTGCAGGTAGTACAGTGGAAGTAGTGTCGTTGTTCCTCGTCTCATCCGCACGGCAAAAAAGGGAAAAGAACCCTCGGAAGAAATAATATATCTTATGCTAATCCTGTTCCTGTCTCTCGTGTCGTTTCGTCATCCCTGTTGTCCGAGACAGATTCCATGGTTGGGGCTGCCCTACTGCTTTAGGGCTAGTTGGCAACGTATTTTTTTCCCTAAGATTATAAGAGAAATGAGTTGCTAAACTAGCATCTGATTCGTCTTCGGTTTATGGTCACCTAGAGGAAATCAGTGTCCATCTGATCCGCTGATCGCCGGTCAGGTCTCTTTGTTAAATCACCATGCCCCATGCCCCACGCCCCACGCATCACTCGTTCTTAAACAAAAGGGACCATCACCGACCGGGGTATATGTGTGCGTGCGCGCGCACGTGTGCGTGTGCGTACGTATGCTGCGAGATGGACTGTCACATATCCCACACACTTCCAATGAATGCAGGTATAGGCAAAGGTGCCGGCTCGAATAGATGATAGTCACAGCTTCATTTATATTACCAACCAAGCACATAAATGACATGTCATTCGTTGTTAAAGAACTTTCGCAGTATGTTATTGACTCCAGCACAGCGAGTTTAGATGCATAATTAAAGCAGACACATATATATGAGCAGGGCAGGCTAGCTATTGCAGAACAACAGTGATCAGCCGTTGCAAAATCAGTACGTGGAATAAGTTCGGAAGAAAAGAGATCCAGCCTTTTGTTTGTCCATGGATCATTAAAAATTTTCAACCAAGCACGTAAACTATATTCATAAACAACTCACTTTCTCGACAGCGCGCCCGGCAAACCGAGCGGCGGCGAACCATGGCTTGGCGGCGGACCTAGGAGGCCAGGATCCGGTCAGGCTAGGCGTTCAGACGAGGGCGACGGAACTCCGGCGAGGGGCCCGGCAGATCTGGTGGCGGCGGCGCAGCAAGTTGCCCACTGAACGCCCGAACGGCATGCAGGTGGTTTGTTTTATGATGGATTGATTCTCCGAATATTAGTAGCTAGAAAAGGCAAATTCTCCGAATATTAGTAGCTAGAAAAGGCGAATTCTAGTAATTCTCACAAGTCACAACTATAAGAGGCATCTAATCATCAATTTGGTGAAGTGAAATAATAACCATTACTTGTATTCTGTTATTTTTTGAATAATTGCCCATCCAATATATACTATTATGAAAACAACATAAAGTGAACCCTAAAACTTATGTCTAAATTACTCACATATATAATTGTGAAAAAAATGAAATAACACTCGACATTTTGTGTCTAAATTACCCATCAAGGTACTATATATGATCATTGTTTATCTAAATGATCATTTGATATAGCCTTTTATTTAAATAACGTTTAAATGCGCGCTACATCATGGGACCAACCGTTACATCTGATCGATCAGCCATTAACCCCATTTAAGAGGCCATTTAGAATATTTAAATGATTATTTAGTCCAAAAGACACTAAAGAATTTGGTGCCCAAACTTTAGCGTTTAGGTGAACACTATAACTATGATATAGTAGTTAGTCTAAATTAATTAACCCCTTGACTTTTATATCTATTTTTTGTGCAACAACTATTTCTGTTGTCCACTGAGAGCCTTACTGTCGGACTGCCTGGTTTTAGAAAATTTGTAGGCCTTAAGTTATTTCATCCATGTCTTGAATTCAAGCTTGATTTTTTTCCCTTCAACATTGACTTGAACTGACCTGTTCTAGAAGGGACTAGAGCATATATATGTGTGCATCAAATTGTGTTCGTGTTGGGTTTGATCAAGCTACTAGCTAGCAATCTAGCTCTCTCAATAGTGTGGCCGCCCATGCATTTACAAAAGCTCGCTACTCAAGATATCATCATCCTCCACTCTGTGTCTCTCTACAAGAGTCGTTAGCCTTAATACGAAAACGATGACCTTTCTCAATTATTATTTACTGTAACTTCAAATTTAAATTGGCTTAAGGTGCCAGGACTTGGAGTGGTTTGGACGGGGCTCTGAATGGGACGTCCCCAGGACAGGAAAGGACAGGACGACGACAAGAAGGTGAGACGGTTCGTCTACGTACATCGAGCAACGGCGATCGAGTCGACATGCACCGCGCGCACGGCGCCGGCCGACCAGCGAATCCAAATCCGAACATCTCTTTTCATGGCATTTTGTGCTTTCATAAGATGCGATCACACAGGTAGTCAGCTAGCGTCGTAGTACTGAGTACAGCAATCTGATGGTGCATGCGCATGTGGACAGCATCAGCCTAATTATATTCATTTATTATATCTAAGATCAATCATGCATTTCTCTTTGGTTAATTTTGAAGTCGATCTCGCGTCCCTTCGAGGACTTATTTTGCATTTGGGAGAATCGTTTGAAAGATGAAAAGGTCGATCACGCCGAGGAAGTCTGGACGATGCTGCATTCCACTGGAAAATTGATCCATCATATCTATCTTGATGAGCACCAGAACCGGCCCTCGCCAGTAGCGGATCTAGGGAAAAGACAACTAATGTCACCACCTCTATGTAACCATAGTGTCACAGCCATTAATTAACACGTACTAATAAGTGGTACTTTGTATGGAGTTTACCGAACTCCATTGGTGTAGAGAGACAGCATGAAACATGCCTGCCTCCACCCCGGCCTGGCCGTCGCCACCAACAACGCCCCAGCCATGGCGGTCTTAGGATTAGCCTAATTTTGCCCCAGCCGGTACAATAGCTTACCCTCCTTGACATGTACTAGCTAGTATTTTACATGAACATCGCTCGCTAAATTTCAAAGAGTACGTGTTGTGGCGCAAATGCAAGCCTCTATGTTTATATACATTTTTCCCATTGATTAACATGGTGCAATCTTGAATCTTTGGTGGACAATGTGGTGTCATTTATAATAAATGGTGAGGATCTTTATCTCTCTTTTTTTTTGGCAAAATTCATCTTTGTATTAGTTACTACTGATATAAAACATTTAGATTAATCAAGACCATTGAATGATCATATTAGCAACCAATTGTGGAGATCTTTGTTTTTTGTCAGTTGTAGTTGTAGCTGATATAGGCTCTTTGATTTAATATGGACCACTGGATGTTCATAAAATCCAACGGTGTATGTTCTTTTTTTTGTTTTGGTTTAGTTCAATTTGTTTTGATTTGATGTGATTAATTTGGCAATTTCTTGGTCATCTTAGTGAATGTGGTGATTTTGTTTAACCAATAAGATAATAGGTGTTGGTTCGTTGGTAGAGATATTTATCCTTCCTGGTGAATTTTATCTTTATTAGTACTAGTATTTGATCAAATGAATTAGATTAATCTAGATCAGTGGATGATCATAAAAATTAATGATGTACTAAGGCCTTCCTCTTTCTTTATAGTTGCATTTGATTAATTTAAATCTTTGATTTATTGTATGCCCGCAGATTTTTGGAGAATCAAATGATTCTTTTGTACCTTTTCCCAATTAATATAATAATCTAGACTCTCTCAACGAGCATAATAGGCTCTTTTTAATACTTTTTTATTAGGATAATTGATGGATACACTGGTATATTATTATTATTATTATTATTATTATTATTATTATTATTATTATTATTATAGGTTATTTGACTTTCTCGTCTTATTCGAAAAATTGCGAAGAAATCAATCTACGCTTAATTTTTATTATATGGCAAACCAAATCATATTGAAAATTAATGATAATTATGATTTTTTTAATAAGACGAGTCAATCAAACTTAATGTTTAAAAAGTCATACAATCTATAATTTGGAACGGAGTAATTACTTGGTAGTTAGCATAATAGTTTTGGTTCGTTTCTTGAAAAGTACATTTATTTCTCTCATCGGATGCACAAAGTACAGGATTGACTGTCGACTAGAGTGCAGGAAGTGATGGGGGTATGTATACATGGCGAAAACAATAGCACGCTACGTGCACTGGACGTACGTGCCACCTCACCTCGCCTGACGTATGTCCGTGTGTTACCACACCGACGTGGAATGCAATTATATTATACAGATGCGGCAAGCCGGGCCGGTTGGGACCGGGAGGGAAGCGTGAGAGGGGGAGCATCATCAGTTCCGTCCGAGGATCAAATTTGACCAACGTCTTGCCTCTGGGAGAAGTGTACCTGAAACTTAGGGTACGTATTTTGCATTGTGATATACTCCTATGTAAAAGGTACTCGCTCCCAGTTGCTGGGTGCAGACTCAAATTAGTACAGATGATCTAAATTTCAGGTTATTTTAGTCTTGTTCTAGTCAAAAGATTCCAATAGGTTTAACCATTTTTTTTAAAAATGGTAATGTTTACGATGCTAGGCGGTAGATTTAATTAAACAGATCTTATATTGTAGTAGTCATCGGTGCATTTTTTTTACGAACTTGGTCAAAGTTGTAGAGAATTTTGACTTGGAATAATGCTTAAATAATCTGTACCGATCGGAGCGAGTAGTATTATAAATAATGCAGGATCAGAACAACGTGCATGTTACAGCAATAAATGAAAGGATAAGAATATGCAGTATATAGTTGTTCCCCTGCTGCGTGCAGTGCATCACTGACCACGATCCGCAATGCTCCATCAAGGCCAAATCCTGCAATGCAGGTAGCAACCAATGTGCATGTAAGATGGACAGATATTGCTAACCACTATCATGATTAATTAACAACGACCCAATCAAACATTCCACCGATGAGTCTGCATGCGCGTACCTTTAATCCTTTGTAGTACCCCCATCTGCATTTTTTTTTTTGTTACAATATCAATGTTGTAGAGTATTTTCTAACTAGACTACTTCTGGTCAACGAAAAAAAGAAGAAAAGGAAAGAAAAAGTACCGTGATCTGAGGTAGCGGTGGAGCACAAAGGCTCGGCGGTGGTGGAAGTCTGACAAAGATGCGGGTTTGATGCATTTGCGTTGGGCCGTTGCCATACATATACTTCTAGTACATGGAGAGATACAAGATGCATGTGTCAGTGTCACCTCGATCGATCGATCGATCGATCACCTGTGCAGGAGGCTAGCTATAGTGGGGTGTGTGCTGGACCTGGACTAGCTTTGCTTTGCATGCAGCACCGTACCATGCATTCATCAGATCAGTCAGCTCTGAATCAGCAACGAACAAATGAATCCCACGAACATATAATTACGACGTTGCTGGAGAAGGGGACGACATATAGAGAGAGATCATGCATGCATACATGCTTTTATACTACTATATATAGGATCGGAGCTCCATCACCTTTGGTAGATATGAACAGAAACCAAATCTTTCGATGCATGGTTTTATATATATCTCTCAGCCGATTGGCGAATTAATGAAACCGCGCGCACCGTACCGTAGTAAGCACGCAGACGATTCGTCTATGGTGGGGTTATTTCAGAGTGAAATTGGTGGCCACCAGCTACTGTATATATGTTGGAAAGATTAGGTCCTGGCATTACACGCATCCTCCTCATCTTGCAACTTCGACGATTGCGCACTAGAAAAAGGCATAGTTAGCTTTGGGCTCTAGCTAGTTTGGGACAGAGACGTACCCGTAACATCAGAGATGAATCGATCTCAACGAACAAGCGAGCTAGCTCTGATGATGCCATTCATCAGTACAGTTATAGTGCATGCGGCCATCAACGGAACCACATTACCACAAGAAACAAAATAATCGCTCGGCTGACAAATAGTATAGTTAGATATAGGGCCACTTGTAAAGCTAGCAGTACGTTTTGCATGCAAGATCAAAAGCAGGTCGATAAGCCCACTCAGACATACATTTTCAGTGTGCAGTTGTTAAATCAGTCTCGGAGGTGTTTGGAATGCACACAACTAATAACTATTAGTTGCTAAAAATTAGCTGTTTTTTATGCAAGCAGATGTAGCTAATGAAACAACTAATAAGTATGCAATTCCATTATAGCTGGTTGGGTGTAACTAATTTTTAGTGGCTAAATTTTAGCTGAAAATAGCTCATCCAAACAAGGCCTTAGCTAGCCCTCTCTCTCTCTCTCTTCCCTTCTCCTTCAAAAGATGATGGCCCTAACCACTGCCGCTTGTGCGGGTACTATGTTGTTTATTTCTGCTTTACTTGACACGCAAAATCTGCGTTTTTTTTTTTGGCACTGGGAGAAAGATGGATCGACTGCTGGTTGTACTAAACTTTGGAAGTTGATTGAGAAAGGCATAGTACTGGTATAACATTGTTAATGATAGGCAGAAGGGATGAAAACGATTGGACGGTGATTCCACAGTTATTGCCATAGCCTGTAAGTATACGTATGCGTTCGCTTCTTTTAAAGCTAGCCACTGGTTTGCCTCATTGGTATGAACACGAGGATATATATTCCACCGGCTTGCATTGGTGTATTAGCTTTCCTGCTTTCGCTGGTAAGCCATGCATGAACCATGGGAATTTTCGGCGCCATGCATTCATGCATTCGCTATGCATTTGGGGGGTTAATTTATTTTTTTTGTCTATCTACAGTATAAAAGAGTGAATTTTTAATACCATTTTCACCCAAACAAAATTTCAGTACTCCTCACATTAGATCCATTGCATAGATTGTAAAGGATTAGAAATAGTCCAAAAACAATAGAAGAAAAATGTTTCCACCCTTGTGCTTTTTCATTTTGTCACCTCATCTTGTACACATAGCACTTTCCTTGTATCTAAATAAACTAAAAGGGAAGCATGGTCTTCTTTTTTTTCATTTTCCTTATTTATCTTTCTCTTTCTTTTAAAGAACATACTGAGCATCTATTTTTATTAAGAAGAATATAGCAATACAACGGCCAAACAACAAACAAGAGGCGTGTTTGTTTCTGCGTTCTGCGGACGCGCTTCAAGCGTACGCCGATTTTCCGTATCGCAAGATTGTCGCCGATTCTTCGATTCTTGATTCTCAAGTTCATTTTCCGATTACCATCAACGGCGCTCAGGAGAGAAGCGCGTTTGGCGGGATTATACGATTCTCACCACCGCCGTCCCGATTTAATCGGAAACAAACACAGCCAAGGAAAAAACAATGACTTAACACCAAAGCAAAGAAGCTGAGGGGAGAGAGGAGATACAACACAACCACACAGCCAAACTGGAACCTACCCTCCAGCTAGCAAATAATACTAAGCATGCCCTTCCCTTGCCTCAAAATGAGGATTTTAGCGTTATTTCGGACTGTTCTGCACTGTAGATGACATGACGTACAGAATAGAGTTTGAAATGAGGAATCCCCTTAAAGACAGCCTTATTACTTGATTGTCCAACCGGTCATCTCCTTTCTTACCATCGATATCTTTCACGCTTTTCGCACGATCCCTGTAGACGCGTCAAGCATACATGCTGATGGGATATGGTTTACAGCATTCGTACCGCACATGTATATATGCTAGTACATAATAATGCCCGAGAGGCGTTGCTATTGTACGTTTACAGCAGGTCGGATGTAGTTTATGTGAGCAGAGTGGTTACTTAATAAGGAGATGATCAGATTTTCTGTTTAATGCCTACTTCTTCGATCTATTCTCAGCTAATATGATAGGATAATAGATTGGGCCGTACCTGTAAATCGCCACTGATGGCAAGTTGGACTGTACTACTTGAAGAAAAAATGCAGCATGCATGAGTGGGACGGTGATACCGACTAGATAGATTATAGATGGCAGCAGCGTGTGATTTTGGGTTGGTACTTGGGTGGGATCCCTGCTTGATCCCAACTTCGTCGTTTTATCCCAGCAGTGCTTGTTTATATACCGTGCTATTGTCTATGCAACAAATGTATAGTACGGTACGGTGTACCACACCTGGATACCCAATATTAATTAGATCATGCTCACCGACGAGTCCATTCAAAACGCTCAACGTCGGTCCATTCAAAACGCTCAACACACTGTTGTTTTGCATAGTACACGTACTATAAAAAAAAGAAGAGTTTAAAATGGACGCTTCGATGGCCTTTTTGGGGAATAGCCTTAGTACGCCCTCGTTTAATTTTTGGGCACGTTATATGCCTAATATAATCAGAGACACGCATGACATGACCACAACGGCCGGCCGGCGACTGTACAGGTGTACAGTAGTGTTTTGCACGAAGATTGAATCGGCCAGGGGTAAAGAAGAGCAGGTGGAATCAGCTTTGGCGTACGTACCGACAGAGGAGCACGTCCACGCGGCGAGAGATTCTGTTGAAAACTTTTATTTGTCTCGTGTTGTCATGAGTCCCTCTTTTCAAAAAAAGCCAAATTCTAGGGACACTCGAATTTCTTGGGTCCAGAGGAGACGGGCAAGAGAAAAAAGAGAGAGAGAGATTGTTTAGGGCTAGCTGTTCGTTTCAGACCAGATTGCTCCAAATTTTAGACGGCTCAAAACACTAAAAATTTGCATTAAAAAGGTGTTCTCGCTTGCCTCCCCCATGACTCCGTGAGCTTGAGATAATGTTTGGCGTGTGACGAAAGAACAGTGAACGAACCCCGGGCATGCAGATGCAGCGGCAGTTGGAGCTAGTGTTGAGCGCGAGTGACACTCAGCCATGCAGTGCAGGCGGAGGAAGCAGAACCATCAGCTTAGCCATGCATATGCCACGGACCCGCATGACAAGGACGTACAACCATGGAGGCATGGACTGGAGGTCAAATTAAACCTGTGTGATTAAGGATGGATCGTTTTGCTGATGATTGAGACACCGCTGCAGCTACCACTTATAGACGTCTAATTGGAGACAGACAGCTGCCTCCACTGCACTGCAGCCGTCTGCAGGCAGTGACAAGTCGGTGTCGTCGCAAGGATAAGATTCAACTAGAACCTTCCCTTGGACTCCCCGATCCCTGTCTCTCCGAGGATGCCTGCATGGTTGAGCCAGGCTCGTATCTTGAGAGCCAGGTTCACAGCGGTCAGACTGAGCATATACGAGTGATGTTTGATTTTGTTTGTATATGTCTAGCCTGAGGTGGAATGATGCTTGGTTGACCGCATAAAGACATGTTGCATGAGATAATAATAGACATACAATCAACATAAAATTATACTACGGTTCACTTATAGCTTTAATTGGTAACACGATTCATTAATATTATTTAAAATACGTTAATACCATTTGATATTTGTTAATCATGCACTAACAATGTCATTAAAGAAATAATCACTCGCATCCAGTGAGCCTGGCTCTGGAGATACGGCCACCATTCTGGTATCTGTGGAGTCAGGCCCAAAGGTGCTTCGTGTATCGCGCTCGCCAGATTCAACCACTCATGCAGGCTATCAATCAAGCAAAAATTGCATCTGCAGGGCCTGGCCCGGCCTCATCCAGGTAACCAATCAGACCGCAAGCATCTCGCACGGCCCTAACAATACCGGGCGCAGCCCACGGGTGGATTGAGGCTCCGCTCCTTCCCGAAAAAAGTCCGCCAAGGGGGGGGTTTCCGTAGTCTAGGTTTCGTCTCTCACCCGCAACACCAGATATACTGGGTCCTTCAACTTATGATACCGTTCAAGTTTCATTCCTCGAGTGGTTTTAGCGGTGGTTTTCCATGACGTGAAACTGTGGGGTCATATGTCGGTGCCATCTGGCAATGGGGCCCACATGTCAGCCACACTTCCTCACTGGCGCTGCTCGCACTCTGCCAACCCGCAGTCGAGCTCCACACCGCGTTGCGCAGGCGGGACGCCGCCAAGCTTGCCTCCGCTACGCGCGCGCGTTCAGGCAAGCCAGGAAGGAGTTGGACCAGCTTGCCGCTACGGTGGCGGCCTCGCGCGCGCCGGGTTGCTGGCGGCGGTGGCGACGTGCGGCACACCCGCGGCGACCGGGGGTTGCACATCTTCTGCCTCCGCCCCATCCTCCCACGCATGCCCGTCGGCGACTGGTTCTGCGCCTGGTGCCGCTGCTCGCCCTCCTCCAAGGCTGCTGCCACCACTGGCTCCCTCGTCGCGAAGAAGCCCAAGCGTGAGTACTTTTGTGCTTTATTTTCTCTTCTCGCGATTGTGGAATTCTCTTAGAAGAGTACTAGCTAATCGACAATGTCTTGTACCGTCGTGCAGAGTTCCCACTGGTCCAAACGAAGATCGTGGATTTCTTCGAGATCTAGAGCCCGCTGCCCGTGGCGGCGGAGCCATCAGAGCTGAGGAACCGGAGGCGTAAGCCCACCGGCGCGCTGGTGGTGGCCAAGAAGAAGCGCTGGCGCCTCCTGCCGTTCAACCCCTGTGAGGACCCCCGCACAGCGCCTCCGCCAGATGGCCTCACTCGCCATGGCTCTCACGGCCACCAGACCGTCTTCAGCAACCACCTCACCTACCCGACCGGCATGGCGCCATGCTCCGCCAACTACGGACCCATGTGCCGCACGTTGTCGTCGCCACTGCCAGCAGCTCGGCACGCGCGCACCTGGCGGCTCCCCACGCCACCGCGGCGGCAAGCTTGGCGGCGTCGCGCGTGCGCAGTGCGGCATGAAGCTCGGCTGCGGGCTGGCGGAGCGCGAGCAGCGCCGTGAGGAAGGAGCCGAGCCTGCCTGAGTGCACGCACGAGTTGGCCGTCGACGCCCACGCCGCCGTCACCGGGAGGGCCCCGTCACCATGTGGGTTGTGGCGGACATGTGGGCCCCACTGCCAGATGGCACAGATAAATGGCCTCTCAGTTTCACGTCACGCGAAACCACCACAAAAACCACCTAAGGTATGTAACTTAAACGGTATCACAAGGTTCAAGCACTCAGTATATCTTGATTTCGCGGTTGAGGAACTGAAATCTGAAACACTGCAAGTTGAATGATCCGTGCCAGACTTTTTCCCTTTCCCGGGTAGCAGCGCGTTTCAGCTGACGATAGAAGTTTCCAGACGTTCATTTTTTGACGGGACGTCCTGGAGTCGCAGCGCTGGAGCATCTACAGCAACACGGTTTCATCTTTTCTTTCTTCTTCCGTCTTTTTTTCCTAGTACCTGTAATCTTGTTCATCCAAGTATCAATGGGATATGTTCAACTCTTGAATTCAATTTTCAGTCCAAAGAATACTAGTACAAGTTCCATCCAGTCAACATGTAAATGCTTTTGAAAACTTCTGTTCCCTTGTATATTACCAAAAAGAAAAAAACTGAATCTTTATTGCGATAAGATCAGCCTACCACATCTTGCCTGCAATGCGATTGACAGATAGGAGGTCCTACGCGAGTGGCGACGGATAACGCCATAACTGGCAATGACGCCAGAGACGGGCCGCTAACCAGCAACGGTGCAGGGCAAGTGGGCCGCAACGGGCGCGACCATAATATGTGATGATTTTATATTTATTTTTATTTAAATGCAACGTATCTTCATACGACCAACCAAACATCATCTCATCTCAGCCTGACCAAATAAATAAATGACAACCAAACAGACACACTTGCATGCACCTAGCCTGGATGTGGTGAGCCTAGCTCTAACGGTCTTGTGTAAGCAACTAATCACAAGCGTCATCAAACATGCCAGAAGCGGCCAATGGTAGTACAGTTCTACAGTAGCGGTTGAGCACAGACGATCAGGGCCACTGTAGAGATTGCCTGCAAAGATTATATGATCATTTTGCTAAACGGTAGCTCATGGGATAGCCAAGGAGATCTAAAACATAGAGTATATATATAGTAGTACATTGTTTTTATGTGCAAGAGCCAATGGTATTATGAAAACTCACTATCGATGGCACGGGATCGCCAGGCCGCAAGATATGTACTCCAAAATTTGTCCACTTTTTCTTAACATAATGGTTTTTTTTTTTTGCCTTCGATAGGCGACTGGCAACTGGATGTTGGATGATGGAGTACTCTGTACTAACAAAAGGAAATAAATACCCAGTGAAGGGCACGAGCGACTCCCAACACGGGCATCATTTCGCTCCAGCCAAAATGTTCACAATACAATCTCCGCATCAACAGCTGACAAGCTCAGTAGAGTAAACATGTTTTACTCAGCAGCAAAGGCAAGTACAGAATATTGCAGGATACATGTGGTTGCGGCAGAATAGAAGTCAAGGATGACACAAATAAATACCATCATTCGGTCATACGAAGTTTTTAACAAATACTAAGGCGAAAAAAAGGAGACTCAAGCAGCAGTGTCTTCCCCCTCATACTAATGACCCCCACAGCAGCACACATACCACAGGCCTAGGTAGCTACAAAAATTCCCAAAACATGGCATAAAGGAAAAACTGCAAATTGTCCACTGACCACAATTTAACATAGAAACCCCACCGACCTTATCACCCCTCCTCACATATGCTGACATTTCGACAAAAACACCATCAGGTCCCCTTACCCGCTTCTTTTGTTTTGTTTTTCTTCAGCCAACTCACAGAAGGTCAGCAACATTGGCCGGGAGCTCCTCAATCACCACGTTGTAGAACCTCTGGATGTCAAACAGCATCCGCTCATCATCGCGGGTCACAAAGTTGATGGCAACACCCTTCCTACCAAAACGACCACTACGACCAATGCGATGCAGGTAGTTCTCGGGCTGGGTGGGGAGATCATAGTTGATGACCAGGGACACCTGCTGAACATCGATACCACGAGCAAGCAGGTCAGTGGTGATGAGCACACGGGAGGAGCCAGACCGGAACTCCCTCATGATGATGTCCCTAGTGTTCTGGTCCATGTCACCATGGGTGGCAGAAACAGTGTGGTCCCTGCTCCTCATCTTGTCGGTGAGCCAGTCCACCTTGCGGCGGGTGTTGACAAAGATGACACTCTGGGTGATGGCCAGTGTCTCGTACAGGTCACATAGCGTGTCCAGCTTCCAGTCTTCCTTCTCCACATTCACATAGAACTGCTTGATACCCTCAAGGGTCAGCTCATCTCTCTTCACGAGGATTCTGACAGGTTTGTTCATGAACTTGCGGGTAATCTCAAGGGCCTCGGGGGGCATGGTAGCAGAGAAGACTCCAACCTGAATCTTTGAAGGAAGAAGCTGGAAGATGTCGTAGATCTGCATTTATAACAAAGAAATTATCAAGCTATGATTTCAGTCAGGGCATCAATAAATCAGATAGTACAATAAGCAAGATAGCACATCAAAGAGATGCTTCTCAGAATGCCGCAACAGAGGTTAATACTTAATAATGATTATTATTATTAGAAATGAAAATTAAAATGCACCAGGTCTGGCACAAGACTTCCAGACTGAAAGCAATGCAATGATTCATCCTCTAGTAGCTTAAAAAAGATAACTAACACATGAAATCAAATGCGGCTAATTCCATTTAAATTTCCTATCAGCACAAAAGGCATGAGTATGCAACTCAGAGCACATCAATTGAACGCTACTTGCAATGAACACAGGCACCATAATAAAGTAGAGAAAGTAGAAATAGAACAGAACAGAAGTGTAGGAAGTGTTTACCTGGTCCTTAAAACCACGAGAAAGCATTTCATCAGCTTCATCAAGCACAAACATCTTGATGTGATCAGGTCGGAGGGACTGCCTGCGCAGCATGTCAAACACACGACCTGGTGTACCAACAACAACGTGCACACCACTTGCAAGAATCCTCTGGTCCTCACGGACAGAAGTTCCTCCCACACAAGCATGAACTTTAACACCAAGGTAGTCACCAAGGGCGCGCATGACCTTCTCAATTTGCTGTGCAAGCTCACGGGTGGGGGCAAGGACCAAGGCCTGGCAATCAACCAGGCCATAGTCGAGCTGCTGCAAGATCCCAGAGCAGAAAGTTGCTGTCTTTCCTGTACCTGATTGTGCTTGCTGGATGACATCAAGCCCCTTGCAGAAAGGAACAATTCCTCTCTGCTGAATTGCTGAAGGCTTCTCAAAACCTACACAAGAAAGGATCGCCTTTTAAAGAGGAATATAACAAGTAAAAAAAAGCAAAAACCCCAAAACAAACAAACTCCCAGCCTACCATAAGCATAAATGCCTCTCAGAAGATTCTCTTGGAGGCCCATGTCATCAAAACTCTCAAAAACTTCATCATATGAAGTGAAGAACTCCTCGGTCTCACCAGTGCTCCTGTATTAAATGAACACACAGAGGTAAGATTATGATTCATCACAAATAGCCCGATAACAATAACAAGTAGAGCAGGCTAAATAAAAAAATATCACTTACAGCAGTTCCTGCATTTTAGAGTCATACTGCTTAGCATCAAACTGGGAACCCTCAGGTGCCAATCCCGCCATGACTGTAGTTAACCAAAAAAAGAAGTTAGGTACACAAAAAAATATTTGTATTTGAGAATATGACATGTGGATAATTGATACTTAATCATCAACACCAGAACAAAAGAAACGTGTAGAACATAATTGACATATTTTGCAAAATATAACATGCTTGCAGCCTACACCAGGTACATGTTTGTGAGGCAAAGAAAATCTGAGGTAATACAAAATTATGCTGGAAAGCAATAGACAACCTATTGGCATGTAATTTGTTACAGAATCTACAGTACATAGCTATTTGCTAACGAAGATCCTGGGCTACTTGGTCAAATCACACTCACACAACAAATATAAATCAGGAGTATCAGCTGGTTGTGCAAGCTATAATAATGGATATAAAGAGGGTACTAGGCCAATCGACTCAACTGTTGTCATTACAATAGCAGACTACAGATAAATCGAAAGACAGATTTCGACAAGTTGACCATGAATAGTTAAAATTTCAGTACATGGCACATCAGTCTCTTAGTTACGGTGAAGACAGCTAAACTGTACCATACAAAGAATCCACGTCGTCACTCCATCCTCACTTCCAGAATAATACAAGCATAGAGCATCCGACTAGTTCACACAGCTCGTATCCCAATACCTAAGCATAACTACTTGACCAAACACAGCTTTGAGCAAGCTACAAAGAGCCGCACACAAAAGATTAGCGGAGTTTCTCGACGGACATCTAAACAAAGCTACATCGTGGCAACGCGAACCCGTAGGTTTCACTTAAAATCAAACCCCACGTGGAACAAAGCACGTATATCAAGCTGAAAATCGCACATCAGAGGAAGGACAAGTCTCGTGCTTCCACCGGCAGAAGCATCCCTCAATCCAGACCCGCCGAAAACACTAGTTTTGCCACCGAATCGGCGCAGATCCGAGGCTAGGAGCGCCAGATCGACCCCGACCGGCGCGGAAACGACCACCGCACCAGATCGGACGACAACAACGAAAGGAAAACAAAGGCAAGGAGATCTGGAGGAGGCGACCACCTGACGCGCCGGAGAGGAGAGCGGACCGGGAGTCGGTGGTTGGGGTGCTTTGCGCGCTGCGGTGAACCCGAGATCGGGGTCTCGGATTCGGCGGCGGAGGCGAGGGACGGCGCGGCGCAGGAGAGAGAAAAACGAGGGTTTGCGAGCGGCGGCGAGAGGCGGCTTTTAAGGGGGTCTCTGCCTAGGAGAGGAGGCGTGGTGCGCTGGGACTTGGATGCCACCCCCCAAGGGTAGGGTTTCTCGCCTCCCTTTGGGCCGTTCATGGGCTCTCTCTCTCTCTCCAGGGCCTGGGCCCGTGTCGCCCCAGGACTGAAGCTCTTGTTTATTTTTTGATTCTTTTGTATTTTATTTTATTTTATTTTTTGATACATTATATATATATACACTTATAAACAGGCTGTAATCGAACTGGTGTGATCTGGTTTTTCTCGAAACAGGCTGGAGGGATATAGTATAATTCTGATTCCTCCTGTTTGGTTGTGTATATATACTATATATACTCATACTCACATTATGGCATTGTGTGCCTCCACAACTCGAGAAAGGAAATTGATTTGCTTATTTTTATTTGCCAAAAGTGTTATACACGAGGATTCTCATGCCCATCTGCTTCCCCTATTGCCTCATCAGAATATTTCACCGACAAAAATCCAGTTGCAAAAGAAGCTGAATAAACATCTTTTGGTGACGATGTCACGGGGGAGCTGGCGGAGCACGTCCTGATGGTCCCTGGGCCTTGTCTTTGCAGGCTCACTCTCTCCATCTGATCCTCTTCTGAAGCAAGCTTGGGGTTTGCATCCAGCCACAAACACCCCCATGCCTCATCTACGCCAAGGAGGCCTTTGGTGCAAGTGGCTGCGTTTGACAGGGACAGATATCTTGTGGGAATAATAATAGCGGGTTGGGGTGCTGTTTCTTGGACTAATGTACTGGCTTAATAACCAATCACTCTGTCTATGCGCCAAAGCTATCGGCAATAGGTTACTGATGATGGTGACGAGCACATGATTTTTTTTTCTGTATTCAAGAATAAATAAAAGCCCTGCTATGAGAGCCTTTTTTTAAAAAAAAATCGGGCAATAGAGTTAGCTAGAAATTTGTTTCTCCTCAGAATTTGGTCCAATGTGGGTGGTGGTCCCAATCCCAAATCCCCAGAGAGCATGGCTCAGTTAGGTGCGTGACGTTGTCCATCTAATGAGCATTGTGAAGACTGAAGAGGATCCGGATATTTGTTTGAAGCTTGCTGAAAATGGCTTTACCTCGCTGTCGGTCCCGTCATCACTCTTCTCCTTTCATATTCAGATCCCAGTGTGTTTGAAATCAACTAAGGGCTTAACACTTTCACTTTGTGCATAGATCATTTAAGGAGCTGCGTGGAATGATCTGTGGCCGGGAAAGAAAAATCTACAGTGGATGAGGGTATCTGTTGGGTGCTTGTGTTGTTGCATGAATATGAAAACAAAGAAGAAATAGACGTCATATGTATGTGAGTAATTTTCAATTTTCATGCGGATTTGATGTTACTCTCTCCTCTCATATATTCCTGCTGTGCTAGCGATCGGTGACTGGATGTGGGTACCGTACCATACTAGCACCCAACGTATTTTATTCTGTATAGAATAGAAAAGGAGACATCCTTGGTATAGACTGGGTATTACGATGGCTGTCTGGACTTGAAGATGCTTTAATTAAAAACAGAAGTGCTTTAAGCAACTCCAAATCTTGGACGGGGAAAAAGCCAGGGTCCAGAGACTTTCCCTGATCTTTTTATATTTATATATAGAGATAATGGCTGGGCCAGATTTAGTCTCTTTCGGCCACGACATCTCATCAGAGCACCACGGATTCCTTTCTGCTTTCCACATGGAAAGGGCGACATGTGTTTCGCTCAGCATGCGACGACCAATAGAAAATAGCGAAAGCAAATCACTAAGCATGCTTAAAAGATTCATGCTGACAGACACGGCCGCTGCATGCAAAAAGCCCGATCAGCTGCATTTTCCTCCCTCATGTATAATCATGATTAAAAACCAAAATGCTGGAGCACTATGATTGATATTCAGTAATCCGTTAACCCCTGCCATGGCAAATGCGCCAGCAAAAAAAGATGAAAGAACATACTAGCACCAACGTCGCTTCAGCCCGGAGTTTTTATCCATTAGTTATAAGTTATTATGTCAGTACAGATGTGCATTAAGAATAATGACTAATGATTGGTGAAGCACTTGGCTCCTTATCAGACCTTGAGAAGGACAAAAAAAAAAGGCTTTAAACATTTTTCTGGACGTGAACCGTTTCCAATTAGCAGGAGGCTACTCGATCAGGTCAATCAAGAAATCCAAAAAATGCTTTGATCATGCATTCGATCTATGCTTTCCCCTTCTCCGAGTCCGATGTTTCCTTGTCTCGCGAGGTTTCGTTGTGCCTGATTGTTCTTTCTGAATGACATCAAGCCCCTGGCGGTGCTGAATTGCTGAAGGCTTATCACAAGCTACACGACCTATGGTCTATGGAACAAGGCTCACCACCAGTGGACGCCCATTGAAACGCTCAAATTACTATTTTGCATTGGAATTTAAAATATAGGGTGTGGAGTAGACCCACGGTGAAAATATACTTGACGAAAAACTGTTCACGGAACCCATCGGGTGCACATCCAAGGCTAGACCACCACATCGAGCCATACCCGAGGATCCGCACGAAACCACCACCGCACCACCGGATCGGACGACCAAAAAGTCAAGGATCTGGACGAGGCGACCAGTGCCGACCACCTGACGGCTGATGCGACGGAAGAGAGAACAAACCAGGCCTGGAGTCGGTGGGGTGCTTAAGGCTGAGTCCAATGGAATCTAGATCTCATTCTCTGTCACTATTCTAATTTTTTTTATCTGTATTTATGTTAAACAGTACACTCTTTAGAGACTTTTATTGGACTCAGTCTAACGTCGCCTAAAAACTACCCTGTCCGGATTTGTAGTTGTACCAATTGTAAATCAAAAAACCATAACACTCCCTATAAATAAGTACTAAGGTTGAAAAAAATATTCACCCTACATAACGGCTGGCCCCAGATAGTTTCTTTCGGCCACGTCACCCCATCAGCCACAACCCAAGGATTCCTTTTCACACGGGAAGAGCCACGTGTTCGCTCAACATGCAAACGCCGATATAAATGGCTTGCGGGTTGGATATTAAAATTGACCTCTCAAATTTTTGACATGGCACATTTTGATCGTAAACCAATCAGTCGCAAAGAGCAAAACCACCTGCAAAAAATGCTGAGAAAGCATAGTGACGCGGCCACTGGATGCAGAAATGCTTGATTCAATAGTTATAAATTATTACACCAACATTTATCCAGTGCGGAGTTTTGATTCAATAGTTATAAATTATTACACCAACATCAGTTCCAATATACAAATAATAAACTTTGATTACAATAAAGGGTAAACAATGATTGGCTATCAACACCGTTCCGTACTATACACGTACAGATGTACAATGAGAATCGTGACTGACTGGTGAAGCACTTTGCTCCTTATTCCTACTTGAGAAGAACAAACACTACTCTTTTTTTTTTTTGGCTAATGCCTCCCAAAATCTGGGAGGCAATCCGGACGTGAACCATTTCCAATTGGTAGGAAGCTAGTCAGGTCAATCAAGTAATGCAAGGAAGCTTTGTTCATGCACTCAAGCTATGCTTTCCTGGCTCTCTGTAGTTCACCTCCAGCTGCTCAACCTTCTCGAACTTAAAACCACGGATTCTAATCTCTTCCTTCTCCGAGGCGTCCTTGTAGTCGACGTGCTGGATAGTCCAGCCTTTATTTTGTACATGACCAGTAACTTTAACCTGCAAACACCGTTGAAGTATGAGCAAAGTATTTGATTGCTAAGGTAATAGCTGAACAAAGAACTCCAGCTCCAAGAAATCCGGCAACTCCATATTACCTCTGCTTCATCGACAGCATTGACAATAAGAGTGCCGTCCAACGAAAGGCCTTCAAGGAAGATATTCTGACCATTGATGACCAAAGTTGACCTCTGAGAAGCTGAAGAATAGCCATGCACTTTCTCCTTGACATCCTTAAAGGTGAGACCCCACCGTGGGCTCCAGGTTATGCGTGGCCAAACCTCTACCTCTTGCCCGCTGAAGGTATCAACTACAGGGTCAGCTATCTGTGCACCAGCCTGGAAAGAGGGATGAAAAGGAACTCATTGAGCTGGAACACAAACAATTTGAGAACAAGCCCATGTTCATTGGCTAGGGTGCCCCTCAGTCCCTCACCAAAGGAATATGCTAATGGAATCACCTTTCTCAAAATAAGGCTGCTGGCCCTATAAATTGCCATCTCTCCCGAGGTTGCACTATGATAAGGATTGCCTTTTGGAACCTGCAAGAAGACATGTCAATAAACATCACGTGCACACACAACAATGAAAAAAAAGGAAGCTTCTTAAAATAAAAGAAGCATGAGAAACACTTAACGCACAATCTCTGTTTGCCATAACCTCAAACGTGTAAGCAAATATAGATGGGATCGTCAGAGGTGAATAGATGAACTCTAGTTAAAACCAACCTTTAATACAGGAAAATGGTTGAAGCTAATTAACCGGCCTATCAGTTCAGATTAATCCGCCTTAGCAATAGGGTTTCACAATCAACAATATAAATCAAATGATGTAATAAAACATCTTATACAGAGTTCGAAACATACTTTAGCTGCATCCTCAGGATTATTCTTCACAGGAGCATAAGCTAGCCATGTATCCATCACCTAGCATTAAGTAAATCAAGGCACAATAAGAGTGTAACGGTTAGGGAGATGAACCATGAAAAAAATATTTGCAGAAAAAGCTCTTAACAATATTAATAACATGAATTGCTAAATGGTCTTATGAGTAAGAAATAACACAAGGAACATTGTGCCTTGAGATATAATTTTGCCATGCTGTTCCTTCCTCCTATAGAAATAAAAACAAGACCAACACAATACTGAGATTAGGGTGATTTACCCTTTTCCATGAAATGTAAAGCAGCACTTAAAAATTCTAACAGAGCACTGAAAACTGATTGCCTTTTCAAGAGTGTAATTATGTGAGGATAAATGGACGACTACTCCCAATATAAGGCCATTAATCATTCATTGGGGAGTGAAGGCACTGCAAAGAATCTATAAAATTCCTAATGCTGTCTTATATATCTTGTATACAAGATGATACATTGGTAATGCAGCAACCTGGGAGACCTCTAGGCTATAACCAGTAGAAGAAAACTGAAAGCGGGTAAGCAGGGCACTCTTTGTACTCAGGATACTTATCCATGCGGTACAACTGATAAAGCTGGTTAGCTTACGTGTGCTTAAGACACAATGGATGATCAGCTGCCTCTTACCGTGAATCCAACTTTTGCTGAGGGAGGCAGTGTCTTTGGATAGTCTTGCATCATGCACTCTAGACGAGTGGAGGATTTAAATGCTACCTTGGTCGAATCAGTATATCTAAATTGAGATAAATGATCAGAGGTAGGGTTAAACAAAGGACGAAATTCATACTAAAAACTTATACATAAAATCTAGAAACAAACTTGGTTGGATCAAGCACTGTAAACAGAATTACTTGTGGGCAAGTGGTTCGACAAATTACTTGGGATTTACAAATTCAGAAATGGCGCCATGAGTTTTCTTGAGCTCCTCAGTGTATGGTCCAAGCTCCAATATCAACTACAGAAGTTTAGCATCTTTCTTAGCACAACCATGTATGCAGTTTGAAACTTTGAATGTAACCATCGATAATGAACTTGGCAGCCTTGCTCAGCTTTAAAAGCAATGAAGAAAATGAGCATAAACAGTTATAGTGCACTTCATGTGACACTGGAGATAACAGCATCCACATCCACATTAGCTCTTGTCGGTTAATTGGTGCTAGCATTACACTCCAAATCATAAGAATAGGGCAATTAGTGATAGATGGTTTCCCCTTATCCAAAGGGGAAAAGTAAGACAAGACATCCTAAGAACCATGTTTTCAGTATTTCGCAAACAAAGAGTCCAAGGATCTCTTGAAATGTCCTGAACTCATGAATGTTGAATTGTCCCTTTTGAGTATAGTTTACCTGGTTTATGTTTCCAGGATATGGCGAGTAGCCTGTCTCACAATTTGCATCTCCATCAGGATGTCCGGTTGCACGAAGGAGTGGATCAAGCTGATTGTACTCTACATTGATGACCATTGTTCTACCTGTGCACAAGAATGGAGTTATGACAAACTGACAAAACAAATCTATTCACAGTGGACAATCAGATATGTGATTGGCCAACCGAAATGTCAGTATGGAGCAGTCAATAAATGGCTCTCTTAAAACCTTTTGAATATACAAACAAATTTCTTGATTTTCGTAGTACAGACCGAAAGATTGAAATATTAACTGATTTTTCTGCCAAAGTACCACAACTGAGCCACATATTTCTTGTTCAAAACGCAAGGCTCATCATATCAAATGGGATTGATAGTAAAACCTACCATCAACATGAGTGAGTTTGGTAATTCCTCCAATTGCTTCCTTTGCCTTCCTAGGAACCGCGAGAGAATTTACGTTGTAACCCTTGGCGGCACTGACACCTAATGCTGATGGTATTGCCTAAAGTATGATCAGGAAAATCATGTCAGTTCTCTGTAACCAGGTCCTGGGCTTAGGGAAGCAATTGGCAACAAATATATTCTTTACAGGTTTTTTAGGGTCCTTGCAAAAATACAAATAGTCAGCACAATTTGCAACTAGGGAGGTGCAAAGTTTTTGTAATAAGTGCTAAGATTTGGTACCTTAGTTACCAGATTCATCTGAGATTTTTCATACCTCTTGTTACATTTTCAATGATGCTAAAAACACTTTAACAGTAAAATTATAACATTGTAGGAAAGATGGTGTACAAACATTGAAAAGCAATCCATTTGTATCCTGGAAAAAGAGAACCCACTTTCGCCCTTCACTCTTCCTATCAAAAGAACGCACAATATAATTTCATTAAGTTACTTCATCACAACAACTGCGGGTTTTCTTAAAATGGGGAACTCCCCCTAATGGTAAATTATCGAATCAATGAGCATACCATTGCTCAAGCAAGCCACTTGAATAAAGAAGAGAATGAACATCCCCATGCCCATGTGGCTTTGTCTGTCAACGTCACAAAATTGGAGTAAGAAAGGTGGACAGAAAGTTGGTGAATGCAGAAACAGTGTGGTCTTCTATATTTTATAGATGCAATGTTACTGATTCTCGTATGGAAATTTTCAACCTGAATTTTGTACTTGTCATTTGGGTCCAAAGCAAGCCTTGCATCATTGTCAGCTAGACACGCTACTTTTTCCTGAAAAAAAGAAAATAAACATGTACCGTCAACACCACAAGTAACTGCTATGTGCTTCACATAGATAAAACAAAGTTTTTCTCCTAATAAGCACATGAAAAGAATAGGGAAATAGAAATAACCTGCTTTAGTATTTTCACTTGAGATGGTTCCATTCCAAAATAGGAGTTTGACTCCAAAAGCTTGATGGTTAGTGCATTTGTATCATCAGAAGTCATAATAACAAATGGGATCTTTGTGTGACATCCATCTGCTTGACCAATGAATAGCATCATTCAGAATAAAACAAGACTTCAACAGACTCGACCACCATGTATTGTGTAAATAATGAAACTAGCAACTAATTCAAGCAATTGCCAGATGCACCATTTCACAAAAAACTACAAAATTTCTATACCTCCCTCCATTCCTATCCCATGTAAATTGTGAGCCATGAGGTATAGTTTCAAATCTATCCATGTGAAGACCAAATTTTGGGTTAATTTCTGATTCAAGGAATTAAGTTCAACTGAGTTCACCTTGGTCCCTTTAATAGGGCAAACTAAGCCAAAAAAGGTCTCTACCAACTACCGAGGTGGAACAAAATAAAATCACACCTCAGACTTATTATTCAGAGAGACGTGTATTTCTTTACCATGCTTTTCTTACACACTACTAGCCGGAGGCCAACTTATAAGATGTCATGCAAGCTCCATTCAAACAAAACAATAGCCGAAGGCAAGAGAAGCTATTCCAGGTGTACTTGCACTGAAGGGCCATAAGGGGAAGAAAAAGAAGGTAAACCATGCGTATCGGAAAGATCCAAGTTACATTGGTAATGATAGGCACAACAGAGAAAATGTTTTCAAGTCATTAACCCATTACAGATATAGTACCATAGAGTGCATACCATCAACCATTTTGCAGCTGGCCTCTTGTAAAGCCAAAATAGACTCTATGTAATGCTGAAGGAAACATTTCCCAGTAGTTGTTTCTCGAGGGAGTGCTACCTGACCAAATAAATAGATAATGAAATCACCAGTGCAATAATTTCAGAAGTTTGGTTAGCAAGAAAACAACGTCCAGAGTGAATGAGCATCAAGTACCCAAACCCCAACAGAGATTGGTTCTTCAATACGAGACAAAAGAAATTAGTTGTGGGATTATCACTAAACTTTTAAGGCCACATGCTAGTAAAGTTCTTACAGTAGATGTTCAAATACTCTTAATCCTATTCTCGAATCATAGAATTAGTGCTTTAAGCTAGATGAATCTGCTGCATGCTGTTAATTAAGGTTTCTTACTATTTATCTCCAAATGATATCTTTAATTTGTATACAGGATGATGTGTAGTACTACTCAGAAATTAGTGTAAATATAGAGCCAAAGAAGAAAGAAACAAAACACCACAGTAGTAGAGCAAAAGCGGCATCTTGTCTGACTCTGACTACCTCATGATATAATTGTAGAGAGAGTGATCCAGTCTAAACATTGGTCTTTGCCATACTTGGATATAAATTTGCTATTAGCAGCTTGGTGCATACCTTAATTCCTTTGTAACCAAGCCTTTCACCAAGTCCTCCAGCTACAAGAACAAAAACAGCATTGCGTGCTTCTCTTACCCCAGCGGCTTCCAGTGAAACAAAATTATCATCGCCAAAGGTCAATACCTCGCCTGAAGGAACCTGAAATATGTTGCAGCAAAATTAATAACTGTGTCACAAAGAAAAGGAGAAGGTAAGGAAAGAAAGTAGAGAATCTATCAAACTAACATAAAGAGCATCTATTTAGATTAAAAAAGAGAGGGCGCCCATTTATTCCAAGAAACATTTGTCATGTTGTGGTGCATTAAGTTGTTCGTTTTGAACGATCGAAAGTTCATGATGCTCAATTTTAGTGTTTCCAGAACAAACCAGTGAAAAGGAAAGATATTTGGGCCAAGCTAAGCCATGAGAAGTTTCATATAAGAAGACTTACAGAAGGAGTGAAACCATCATAAGGATTTTTGCCAGCCTTTGAATCTGCTAGAAGTTTTTTGGCATTCTGGATGTATGATAGCAGCCCTCCAGGATAGCTTGAATTGAGGCGGCGAACCTAAGACAACAAAAAATTATAACTGAGGGGGAAAAGTCACACATTTATTCTTATTTAGTTCCTGGCATAGATTAGTATGCACAGAGAAGTAAGAGGACATAGTACTTTTCATCGTAGTTCTGACAAATAGTAATTGGGGAATATGATTTTTCCACAACTCTTGCCAGATACTATCGGTACAATATCTTTTTTTTATTGGATCAATAAACATGGAGCGTCTATGTGGTCACTATATATTTATGTAAGCTCAATGCCGCTAATGTTCTGAAAATGAATACACACCTGATCAAAGAAGCCTCTTTTCTTGACATCATCAAGACCCGGTTCTGGCCAGTGTTCAAACAGGTGCATCTGGCCCTCACTCAACAACATTTTTGCAAGTTCAACCTAGAATTGGCAGGAAGGGCAAATTAAGCGTTATATGGTGTACCAGAGAGACAAATATATCTGGACGTACTTTATTCTGAAATAATGGTGAGTAATCATTGTAGCCACAGCCAGGTGCTATAGGTACTTTCGTGATTCTTGATGGGGACGAGTTCAGGACCACCATGCTGAACATGTAAAAAGCGTAGTAAAACTCACATTTTCACCATAAGGACCAAGCTAACAAAACACTGCTTGAAACTGAGACAGGAGCAACAGAACAATGTGCCAAAAGAATTGTATTGTTTAACAATAATAGCATTTTTACACAGAAATGAAAAGTGAGAACCATACACCGTAGGGTAGGGGCCCATGGCAGGAGCAGAGGGTGGTGGTTAAACATGAACATACTAGTGCCACCGTTTTAGGAAACCAGTAGCCACCATCAGAAAAGCTCAGAATAAACCTCATTTTATTTCCCTTTTCTCCGACACGCATAAGAATCGCCGTACCACGAGGATGAGGATCTCTTAACTCAGCAACGGCGGGGTGAGTCGAGTCGCCCCCACCGGCCACCGTCGCCACGTGAGGGGACTAAAGAATCGAGGTAGCTGGCCGTCAGGCGCTCAGGCAGCATTCAATCATCTGACAGCGCACCTAAACTCCCATGTTTTAAGATTTTAATCGCTGAGCACGGCGTGAGAAAATAAAACAACTAACTAGTCAAATCAAACGCCAAGCCCCCCCTCAGCAGCGGAGTTCGCGTCACGCTCCGTGAGCTGACAGTTTCGAATCACGATCAGCGCGACTCGAGCGCGCGCGGGGCATCACGAGCAAACAAATCGACGCAACAGGCAACGAGGGAACGGAGCACCAGCGCGCCGGCGCAAGCAGCAAGCTGTGTACTAGGCAGGCGCTCACCTCGTCGGGAGCGAGCAGGCGCAGGTTCCGCCGCAGCGGGGGGCAGGCCTCTGCCCACTCGCCGTCGCCGGAGATCCCGAGCGCGGCGACGCCCGCCGCGTCGGCGCCCGAAGCCATCGCGCGAGGAGGTGGAGGAGGAGGAGGAGGAGGCAGCCGACCGCGCCGGTGTCAGTCGCGTCGTCTTCCTTGGTGGAGGCTTCACGGGGCGGGCAGGAAACCCGCTCGTCTCTCTCCTCTGTGGTGGCGGTGGTGGGGTTCGTCGGTTTCGAAGGATCGCGGCTGTCAACGAGGATTGAAGTGGGGCCCAGTCAGCAACGCCCAATCGGGGTGGGGAAACCGCCACGCCACAGGGGCCGCCAAACTGTCATAAATGATCGCGGCATGAGATGCGCGTGCGCGGCGTCGGCTGGCCCCATCCCAGCTGTACCCCCAACCAAACACCTGCAAAAACGGGTTCATCCTATCCCATCCCATCCATCCTCTGCATGGGACTCCAAGAATAAATTCCCTGCTCTTATCAGAGAGCGTCAACAATCTTTTGATTTGATCACGGAGCAACACAAATTAATACTAGCATGAAAAAAATGCCACAAAGGCGCATAAGGAACTAAGCCCATACATAATCACGAGGTTAGCCTTGGTGCATCTCCTGTAGTCTGAGGTGTACAGATTCGCACCACAAAGTCTGTAGTAATTCACTATATACCACTTTACCTAAGTAGTAATAAATTTGGCCGGTCCTCGGGAGTTTTTACATGCCACGTCAAAACCAAAATGGCATGCGTGTGTACAATATATGCTGCGGAAAGTTATGTACTTGTACCGCTTTCTATTCACTATCTTGTTTGACAACACAAGTTATCAAAGCGGCAAGATGCCACGGCCGTTACAACGATCAGAATCAAACCAGTTTCCTTCCTTCCGTATAGTGTCACTGTCAGGTGATCGTCGTCATCTCGATTGCTGAGGCGGCGTAAGGTTCAGCACCATGTCAGGTCCCTTCTCCCCAGTGGCCGAGTACTCATCAGGCACGGGCAGGCCCAACTCGTCGCAGACGAACCGGACAATGCCACGCGTGACGCTCCCCAGTGACATCTTGTTCACCATCACCGCGATGGCGAAGTTGTTCTCCACATCGCAGAAACCGGTCGACCCACCCATCCCAGAATGCCCGAAGCACCTCAGCTTGCCGCTGGCATTGTTGTACCTCCTGAACCCGAGCCCGAACTTGCCGTTCGGGTGTATCATGCTCTCGTATTCGCCGATGCCCATGAACGCGTCAAGGATCTTGTCGCTGCTGAAGATCGTGCTGGCGCTTCCTGCTGCTGCTTCACTGTCGGCGTCACTGGTGCGCAGCTGGCTATAGCCATTCTTATCAGTGTTGCTTAAATCTTGGAGATTTCCTGTGGAACTGCCACCTTTCTTCTTTCCGGTGCCCTTTTTCTTCTTGAGTGGGGCGGTAGGGAACTTTGGGGTATGCAAATGGCTGCCGAGGGGTGGCTTGGAGTCAGCAGAGTGTGGAGGAGGAACAGAACCACCAGTTGCAAGCGCTGCGTAGTATCGAGCAAGCGCACGAGCAGAGCAGTGACCATTGGCAGCAGGGATAATGGCCCGCCGAACATTTAGCGTGTTAAAAAGAACTGGTACACCAGACGCCATCTGCGCTACATTGTTCAGCAAAGCTGGTGGTACATCTGCCCCCGCCCTGATTCCTGATAGCTTCTGAAGCTCCTCAGTGTCAACTGTCAGTGCTGCCAGACGTGATTCAACACCTGACAAGGGGCAGAATGCAGCGAACATCAGACAAGAGGGTATTTTGAACAAGATAATATGCATATCCAGAAGAGTAGGTATCCAATCCAAGAGTTTGAAACACCAAGATAAGAAAAAACTAACACCTTTTTTATATAAACTGCCAAATAAGCATTCAACGCTGTCTACCTGAATGCAAAAACATACAGAAAAGGGAGTCTTGCTGACAATTACTATTGCAACATGAAATCCTAAAACTGTTGCACTGAAGTCTAAGATTCATTATACATTATAAATCACTAGCCCAATGCAGTGCTCTACAAGTCTATGTAATCTCTCCAACACTCATAGCTTGATTGACAAATATTTGAGGTCCATTTGAACACCACCACCACCACCAAGGAAAATCTTATATTAGAGGTACCAACGGTTCTTTTTTTTTTTGTTCTACTTCTTAAGACACGGTCAGAAAAATATTCGGAGGGCAGAATGGATTTGTTATCACGAAATAAAAAGCAAACAAAGCAAGTGTGTTGTTAAAAAGAAAAGAAGAGTTCTTGTAGACAACATAAGCATTGATTCATATGAGATCTGCAACATACCTGGTGGAATGCCAATATATAGCTCCCCCTCAATGTGAAGAGGACGAACAATAGCCTCTTCTAGAACCTCTTGAAACTTCTTCCCAGATGCATGCTATTATTGTCAAACACCACCGTTAGGATTTATGAAACTGGCTTACAATATTACAATGACTTATAGAACCCAGTAATTAATCTATAGGACCTAAAAAAGGATAAAATGATGGTTTCTACATTTAACTTTGGCTCACCCTTAACCAGATTACAAATTGGTATGGCCCATAAAGTTCAATTCTCTCATTAAAAGCAGGGCTCAGTTTACATGATGGCAGGAAGAAACATACCTCTATGACTCCCCCACACAGCCAACCGAAGGATAGGTAATGGTAAATTTGTGCTGAACCAGGTTCGGTCTCAGGTGTACACTTGGTAACCTGGTTTAGTGTCTCTTCCCAGTCACATACCAACAAGGGATCATTCTTCACCACATCTCCCAGGGCATTGTGCAAACCAGATGTATGATTTAGAAGATGATGCACCTTTATTAGGAAGTAGCAAAAAATATGTCTCTTAGCCAAGAAATGCCATGTCTGGTCAAATTACAGACACAAAGAAGTTTTTGTACCTTTATTAGCTCCTTTCTGTTAGTTCCAAAATTTGGCCATATGTTGGCAACTGTTTCCTCATACGTCAACTTCCTGAAAGATTGGACCATGATGTTACATAATAGCTTGTGGAATAGATGTCTAAATGCACAGCTGAAGTCATTAACATCTATTTAGGCAAAACTCTAAACAACAGTCACAACAACTGATAGGTCAGTTTTTCGCTCAAAAAAAAAAAGTCGCAGCAGACAGGTCAGAAATGCTTGTTTGATCCCCCCCCCTCCCCCCCCCCCTCTTTTTTTTAAAAAAAAAAGATGGGCCATTATGTACTTCAATATTTAAGTGTGCAATTTTCCATCTAAACATATAAAGTGGAATATCCTAGTTTTGTAGGAAAAACAAGTTGGGATATTTACATGTAAAGATGAGAACAATCTGTATGCACGTCAAATTCTGTAATACAGTGTAAATCAATGGAATGCAGGCATATTTACACTAACAAGGTCAAAAGAAACCTGTCACTGGGTTAATACTCACCCTTTATCAACCAGCCAATGTACCATCCCAGCAGTGATACCCTTAGTCACAGAGAAAACAGGAAAGAGAGAATCAGGCTGAACAGGTCGAGGATCATACTTCCCCAACATACCAGCAGCAGTATCTATTATGACCTTTCCATCTTTATATGCGCATACCTATGGAAGAAACAAATGTAAGTTTTAGGTACATGATATTAAATTTCGTATAGAATCCCTGTACACCTAAATTGAACCATAGGAGAATCCTACTTGTATTCCTAAAATTTTGTTGCTTCCCAACTCGAGCAGATAATTTCTCAGTTTAGACTCCACATCAGAGTTAGCAGGCGAGTCATAAATCCACTGACTGTTAGTTATTTGTCCTTGTGTCAAACTCCTGAGAAAAGTGAAGGCATAAATCAGCAATAAAAGAAAGGAGAGAGACAATGTTTTTACTATAAAGAATGGTGCAACCAGTGGCATAACTGTCAAATAAATAGCATCTCACCCTAGCAAGGTTGATTCAGCAAAGGGCCTCATGATGTCCAAATACACTATCCTAACATTTAGTGAAGCTGAAAGACCTGCATATTTTTATACAGAGAAACATGTCTAAGATACTAGATATCTTAAGAGGAATAAGTAAGCCTAAATCAAACACATACCTCTGAGAAGATTTAAAACCCTCATAAATATTATTGCATCCCCAGGAAAAGCATCCACCTAAAAGCATGAAAAGTTTTATGTGACATCCATCTATCGATTGAGGAAAGTAGCAAGTACGGAATTTCTACTCACAGGAGAAAAACGTTGAACCTCCTTCTTGTTCAATTTCATCTTTTCTTGAAGAGCTTTGGTATTTCTCTCTCTTTGTTCATTTAGTGCCTTTATATTCTCCTAATAAGTATGAATAATCACAGACGAATTGTTACTCCAAATATCCAAAGTTACTTAAAATGAGACAAAATTATGCGTAATGGATGTAGTAGCCTTCAGCCTACCTTTGCTTCCTTTGCTGTAGTTGATTGGCGAAAGAATATTGTGGCAATATCCATAGCCTGCTGAGGCATGTCAACCCGCAATTTAAGCCCCATCTCTGCAAATGCTGACAGCAATGCTACATGATCTCCCTACGCATTGATATGTTACATCTCATCAGATATGTAATATACAGGCAGTTAACCAAAGTATGAGAAGCTGGAAAATAAATGACAAACCATTTTGCATACTTTGATCTGAGATGTCATTCTTCCAAATAAAAGTCAACTGAGCGCTTATAGCACAAAAAACGACAACGGGGAAGGGAGACACATCCCCTAGCCTTTGTCTAAAGATAGGGAACTATCGAACTCTTTAGGGAGGTAGCGACCTTCAAGCACTCGGGTTTGAGCCTGGGCGAGCGTCCTCTCAACTGGAGGCTCTACCAGCCGAGCTATTGCTCAGTTCTCAACTCATTTCTTATGGTTTTGGAATATGTTGTTCTTACAGCTTGGGGACATCTCCCAAGTCCATTTATTTTCTCTTATAGCTTGGGCATATGGCATCTCAACTACCAGTCAACCACATCACTAATGAGTAATGTCAAAATATAGATAATAGTGTTATAGGAAAAGATAAGAAAGTAAACAAGGCACGCTTGTTTGAGTTCTAAAAGTAAGAAAAGAGTGCAGCTAAAGGGAATGGTTTCATATTATACTAGCGAGGTAGTACTATCTTAACCGTGCATTACTTAGAAGACCCAAGTTCACAAACCTCTGCGCATGACAAAAACATCTTTGCTAGTGCCTGCGTCATAGATTTTGATATGCGTTTAGTGAGCCCAAAGTCAAGGAGAATCGGTTTATGTGGAGGTTCCTTGCTCACAAGAAAATTACCTACATAAAAGAAAAATGAAGGCGTGTATGAATTGATGTACAAAGAATGCAGGGGGAAAGGTAACAAAAACCATCCCAACATGAATAAAATCTAATTTACCAGGGTGAGGGTCACCGTTAAAGAAGCCATCAATGTATATTTGACGAGCATATGCACGGGTTATCTCTTCAACCAGTTTTTGCTTATCAACACCATATGCTTCCAATGAATCAGTGTCATTTAAGCGAATCCCATCCATATATTCCAAAATTAGAACCTTGTCAGTTGACTGGCACACAAAAGGATATAGTCTATCAGATGATGGTAACTTGATTTTCAAAAATTGATACAAGACAAACAGTATAGAAACCGGCAGATAGACCTGAATAACTTCTGGAATGAGTACATCAACAGCACTGGAAACACTGCCACTCTCACAGTCAGTTTTGCGACTAAGATTCCTGGAGACGGTCCTAGTGTTCTCTAAAATTAAAGAATTTATACCATATATTATCAAGACGGCCTCTTCATGAACCAGTAGACTATGACTTTAATTTTGAAGAGAGGGAAAGAGGATGGAAAATTCTGCAGGGAATCATATGAGTAAGAACCTAAGCAAGGAGAATTACCTGCTTCATGGTTGAAATCAAGCTCCTTTGGCGCCTCCTTGCACCATTCATCAATCATTGGATTAAAATCATACTGAGGTTCTGCCCATGCTATCCATTCAATCAATGATTTTGCATTCTTCAGATCCTGACCACCAATACAAAAATGTATTAAAAAAAATCCAACAGTGCTAGACAACATACTTGCAGATTAGAGATAAACCTCTAATATGATCTCCTTGACACCATCATGCTGAATTTTGACAACTACTTCTCTACCATCTGCCAAAGTTGCACGATGAACTTGTGCTATCTGTTACAAAATGTTCATTGAAGGCTCAAATGAGCACACTATGAATTTACATCACATAAGTAAAGTTTACTATGATACTACAGTGTCAGTACTTACTGATGCAGTTGCAAGAGGGTCCAGGACAAAATCAGCAAATAGATCACTCATGGGTTTTCCAAGTTCTTTCTCTATCGTTCCACGAACCTGCATGACATAGACAAGAACTAGGATAAGTGATTTCTGGCATTTAGATTGTTGCAAACAAAAGAAAACATTGTACCAGGACCAGACAAGAATTATCAATCTTTCGTCCATAAAAGCCTTCGTGGACAGGTATGCATACCTCTTCAAAAGGGCGTGGAGGAAGCGAATCCTGCAACTGCTTGAGGACATTTATGTAGGGTTCAGGAAGCACATCTGCTCTTGTGGACAAATACTGGCCCATTTTTACCCATAAACCTTCTAACTCTATCATCAGGTTGAGGACACGGCGAGCATTTCGCTCGTGTGTTTTCGTCCATATAGCATTCTTTTTAACAGTGCTAACCCATTGAACTCTCTTCTGAACAGCCTGCTTGTGCATCGAGAAGATGTTAATCTGTTTAGACTTTCAAGAGAATGGAATGGAAGAGGCTGCTCTATGAAAGAACATCACTGAGAAAAGAAACAGAACCATACCTTATAGTCAAAGTAAATAAACAATGCCATGGAGAAAACTTTGAGCCGTCTGGTTATGGTGTTCCCCCATCCCATTATAATTGGTTAGTCAGGACAAGCGGTAACAAAAATTCTGGTATGCTCTAGGCTCCTAGCAAGCCAGTTAGTCTTCTGCAGTGCCACAAGTTCAATAAACAAGATTCAGATTAGTATCCTGTTAGGCCACCTCCCATAGAGAAAAAACATGTACTATCATACAGTCAGCTCAACTGTTTTAAGATTCAGAACTATAGTTATTCATTCTCAGCACAGTTGAGACAATGACGTTACATGGAAATTAAATGTGCATGACAGCTTACATTTGTGTTAAATCAACCAAGGATGGAGAGTAGATGTGCAAAAAAAAAAAAAAAAGCAAAGGGATCACCACCCCCCGGAATAGTGTTGTCAAAGCAGTTGTTCAGAAATAATGACTTGACATGACCATCAAATTAACTTGACAGCTCCCATTTATGTTAAATCAACTGACGATGGAGTAAAGGAGGAAACCGCAAAACCGTCATTGAAAAGGATTGGAGGTTCCCACGCCCCATGTTTTTGAGTGGCATACCAATGAGATGAGCAAGTATTTTCCAAGACAACAAGCACACCAGACCAGACGCAGCAGGAAAATGTGCTGCATGACACATGGACGGCACAGCTTGGAAACTGCGATCTTGTCCTCTCACTCCCTGCAGAGCGCACGGTTTTCCACGTGTTGCAACTTTTTCCCTCCTTTTCCCAACATATATAAATTCAACAAAACCGCTGGCCTGTCAAACTTGACGTACGGGGACCGCTGACGCTGAGGCTCCTCCCACAGCCACAGGGACAGAACGCGAAGGGACCAAAGGGGAACATGTTCCGCTTAAGCACGCGGTTTCCACAACCAACACCCAACACCACAAAGGAAACCAGAGAAGAGAAGCCGTGCGCTGTGAATCAGGTGAAGAAGCACGAGAAGGACATGGCTGGAGCAATCCAGTCCTACTTGGTGAGCTGACGGTTACAAGCCGCAGGAAGGAAGAGACGGGTGGGGATAAATGAGCCAAACAAGCTCTTCCGCATGATCCCAACATCATGCCATGCGGCGGATGCTGAAGGCAGTAGCCTCCATTTACAGACGAGCAATTCCCAGTGAAGGCTTTACTTGCTCGATCAAAGGCTCTATTCTAGTCCCCAAGAAACAAAAGTAGTGGAGTTACACAAAATCCGTTAGCCATAAAGACGCAAATTTTAGACTGATCACTCCCTTGTCACAAGAGTTGTAGGCGACCGGGAGGGGATCCTAAGGCGGCAGCCGACAGATTGGAGGCAAGAACCGGATTCGACGCCCGAGGAGGGGAAATTACGCTGGAATCAATCGGCCGAGAGGAGAGGCGAAAAACAAAAACCCACCGAGGCAGCACGCAGCCGGGATTAGACTACTACTAGACCCTCCCTAGAAATCGACGAGCGAGGACGGGGGGAAGAGAGCGAGAGAGAGATGTTATTATTACCTCGACTCGATTCGGCGATCTCCGCCGGGCGCCGCCGTGGCCGCGCGATTTCGAAACGGGACCGCCGGATTCGCGGAAGAAGTGAATGAAAAGGGGAGAAAAAAAGAACGAGGATCGGCTACTTTTTGGTTTGTCGGGCCCGTGTGGAGGGAGATTGAGAGGAAGGAACGAGAGAAAAAAAATTTCTCCTCCACCCGAGCCTCTCCTTGTGGAAGCAGAGTGTTGTGAGGTATTTATTCTGTTCCGCGAGGACACAGGTCAGGTCGTTTTGCAGCGGAGCCCTGGCGTTCCCTCACTATTGCGGAGAGAGCTCGGTCAGTCAGGCCGTTTCTACTGTATAAAGAGTAAAAAATAGTTAGAATAATAATAAAAAATGTCTGATCGGCACACACAAGTCAGTATTGACGGTCATCTCGCTCCTTGGTCCGGCGCGTTTCCTTCTTCGTGACTACGAACGGATGCTGGCATGCAGGTTCGGTGCGGACGAATGGGTTGTGACAACGCCGTCGATCGATCTGCTGAGAACGGAGGCCATGCGCCAGCTGGTGTCGCCTGTGGCCTGTGGGCTAGCTCCTAGCTATAGACTCGATGTCTGTGTCTCTGATGATCAGACACAAGTGGTGCACTGGTACGTAAAATATGATGATGCGTAGGATCCATAATGTTGTTCGTAAATCCTTTAGTTTGTTTAGGTGAATCCATAGTTAGTTTATGTCTACTTGTCGCCTTCTTCGTATCATATCGGACGATAGAAATTGTATAAGCGTGAAATGATATACAAACACTACGGGACTACGTAGGACATTTTGTCTAGACTCAGAGTGGAAGTTTGAAATATGAGGTTGGAATAGAAGACGCGGTGACAATGGCCTTACCGTGCTTTCGAGCGGCCAACAGTATTCACGCCGATGGGAACCGAAACCGAAAACATGAAGAAAGAAATGCTCTGAGGCTATGGCTAGCAGCTCTCCTATCCCCTTCTCTTATCCACTGTTTCTGCACTATTTCTGTACTGAGATAGTTCGGACGTGGAAGCTGGCTGGATTCAGTTTGTGCTCGCCGCTGTGACTTTGAATAAAACCACCACAGTCAGCCCCTACATACTAGTCCCTTTTCTTGCTCGAGGATGGTTCTTCTTGTGCCGCAAGCACCAGCCGCTGCGCTTTCCTCTACAGCACAAGCAGTGACGTAAGCACGTGCGGAGGGCTAGCTGTCGGCCGGCGAGAAAGAGCCAGCCGTCCACCATGAGCCACACGTCTCGGTCGCCCTCGCTCCATCCGCGACGTCGCTGCGCCTGCGTGCGTGACTAGTAAACGCGGGGGCACTCCATCTGGGGGCGGCACCGGACCGGAGCAACGTATGTACGTACCGCCCCCGGGAAGGCTTCCCCACCCCCCGCCTCTGGTGCTGTTTTAACCCCTGGACACCTCGTTTTGTTGCAAGGAATTAGTGAAATGGGACGAGGGTTTTAGTACAAACTTTAGAGGTTGGAATGGGAATTTTGATTGGGGAACGAATGGGGATTTTGGGTTGGAGTTGTCTATTTAGGAGAGTTTTAATTTCTTCCGTCAGCTCCCACCCACTGATTTCTATTTCCTTTCCCCCATTATTTGCTAGACGAGTTCCGATTCCCACAGCTGAATTGAAAAACACTCTCGATTAATGATTATTTGGATTTGGATTGATGTTGCCATGCATGTGCTTATATAATGGAATCGCAAACAAAGGAAATATTAACAGGATTTATATGCATGTGACTGTAGCTGCATCTCCCCCATCCTGTTATCAGCCTGCTACTCTCATCGTATACACTATATATGGTCTTTACCATGCATCATCAAGACCTGGGCAGCAAGGTGAACACAACTCTCCTACTATACTATGCTTCTCTCTCCTACACCAGCAATGTCTCCGTAATGTTCTGGATGATGAGTACCTCAACAGCAGCATCTAGATCCTGCAATGCATAGAAACTTACTCAGAACTGTTTCGTAGTTAGAACCTAATACATTTTACTTATAAAAGAGAAACAAGATGGAACCAAGTATCCTCTTGCTTCAGTAATGTGATACTGTGTCTGTGAAGAAGCAAAGTAAAGTGACCAGATGGGACTAACATTATGAAGAAGCAGAGTAATGCGATATTGTGTCCTTCTAACAACCACAAATCGTACACAGCCGAACACCAAACAACAATCCAAGCAGCTCTACCATTGACTGTACGTGGTTAAGCATTCACGTACAATACTTTTAGAAAGCCCTCCAGATTAAACTTTAGATGTTCTTTTGATTATTTTTTCTCCATCAGCTTCCTCTTTAGATAGAAGCAGCACCTATTCTTTAATTACTAACATAATTACCTTGTGAACCTTAACAAAAATAACATAGTAGGAAAAAGCTTATACCAAACCCTTTGCGATAGGAAATAGTTGTATCCCACAATGTCGAAAGTCGTGCCACAGCAGAGCACACCCAAACCTTTGCTTCTTCCTTCGTCACATAATTGCATCGCAAGTTCTTTTCATGGCATTCTAAACATCTTTCGCACACCATGTTCCATGCATCCATGAAAATATGAAATGTTGCAAGTGGGGCGTGCGTGACCACTGCTTGCTTTCTCAGCCCATTTACCACCGAATAAAGTCGTCCCAAAAATAAAACCAAACTGTGGGAGGCAGATTCAGCCCAAACCATTAGCACACAGAGCAGACAGGGCCACACAGCCCAAACCATTCAGCCTCCCCTTGGCCTGCTTTAGTGGACTTGTATGTACTGCTCATGCTATATGTTTTGTAGTAAAATACATGCATCATGTATATCAAATATGTGTATAGTTTAACAAAAAGCAAATCACGGTGGCCCTGGCTAGTTGCATATAGGCAGAGCCAGAGGATACATATAGCACATTCGTTGCGTAGCACAACTGAAAACCCACATATATAGCTATAGCCATTTTTGTCCCGGTCAGATCCGATTTCTAACTGTAGGCGCGCATAATCATGGGCTACAGGCCACAACAGAACTATATTACACATGTAATCTAGTTTAGTTATCTAGCACTCGTGATTAGCACATTATAGTTATCTAGCACTCATGATTAGCACATTAGATATATAACAATTATCACTGATACACTACTTAATTACCTCTTCTCCAGGAACGCGCGCTCCGACGGACATGCTCAGCCGCCTAAGTAGCCGCACGCCGACTCCCGCAAGTCGGGCACCGCCGGAGCCGTCGGATAGTAGTCCTCCACTGGAAATGCTCAGCCGTCGAAGTAGCCGCACTCTGACTCCAGCCAGTCAGGCACCGCCGGAGCCGTCGGATAGTAGTTTGCCGCCGCAAGGGGCGAAGATAGGTAGGGGTGAGCAGGGGCCTGGGCCCCCCCTATGGCTGAAAATTACACACTCAAAATTTTCAAATTCAAATAAGGATTCAAAATTTAGTACCGTCGGCTCCTCCTAACAATGAAAATTCAAATTTCTAGCTCTGCCATTGTCCGCCGGAGCACCTAGAAGAATGCTGATGGCAATCTCTGCTGCGGGCGCCGATTCCACCGCTGCTGCGGATGCCGGCTCCGCCACTGCCATAGGCAGTGCCATGGGCGCAACCCCAGCCACCACACCAGCTCGTCGGTATAGCTTGAGAAACCACTGGACGAAAAGCGTTACGACTACGCTGGCGAGGAAGCTGACCACAGCTGCGAGCCCGACCTGGCCGCCGCGATCATGCTTCCCGACGATAGCCGTCGTCATCGCCGGCAGAGTAAGCACTACAAGTGCAGAGAACGCCGAAGACATTTTCTCGGGTGGCTCTGTTATACTCCGTTTTCACTTCTCAGTTCCCACTGATAGCCTAGCAGTGGGCTGTATGGGGCATATTATAGATGGCTCTCACACTCCAAGGCTTGATAGGATCGGGCATGCTTTTAAATGGGCTATCCTGTAGATGTAGCCCAAACAAATCAACGGATCGGTTGTTTGTTGATTTACGAAAAAGAATCAATTGATAAGATCATGCAAAAATTCTTCATGGTATGATTTTTGCAGTATTTCGAATTGCAAAGGAAAACATGTTTTATGATATCATAATGATTGTTTTTCATCATATAAATATAATATTTCCCCCTACTAGAAAATAAATTGTAAACAAACTCTTGTCATACGATCTCGTATAAGAACCCAGATATGTTCATAGTCACTAGCTCAGTTGGGTACGGATGAGTATCACCTCTAACCACTTGGGCATACTTTCAAGGACATGAAGACAGATACACCATATACATTCATGCATCAAGAGATAAGTCGATTCATTCAAGTCCAATATTAGATGACAGTGATATTCGAAGTTGTAAGTGCAGCAAGGCTCCTTAGTGGTTTTGGTGTATTGAGTGACAACGCGATTAAAGATCTAATATCTTTGTGAGATGACATAAACAGGTTTTCACAGATTTATATTGTAATGAAATGTGAATGGTTGAATTCTAATGCATATATCTCATAATCAAGCATGAATTACTCATATGTTGAGTATAATGTTTTTCATTGTATATCTTCCACATATTGATGTGAATGGATCTTTATTACATATCTACTAATACAAGAAGAATAGTTAGTCATAGATCATCTCTACATTGGATATACATCTCATTGAGTACTTGGCTGTGTCACAATGAAAATAGCTATCTCAAATGAAATGGATTGCCCAAGTGTTGGTTATTGTTGGTTATCTATTATTAATGCACTTTGAGGCTATTGGATATCATAATGTGAGAAGTGAGAAGGAATCTATTTCGTATACTTGGATGTCACTATATTAATTGGATTCCTCACCTATAACATATGGCTGATCTCAGAGCATCGCTTTTGTATATCAAAACCAATTATTATGAAGATCAAGTATATTGAATGGTTATTGAGTAAATATGCTCCATTTATGTATTGAAGAGGTTTTCACTAATGAAGTTCAACTTATTCAGCTCAAAAAAATTGCTCTCAGAAAAAGCTCAGCTTGGCTATCTCTCTATTGGAATCGATCAAGACGGCTTTATTCATCAAGTCAAGACTCAAGTGGATCTCAATTAGATTTAAATTTTATCTGAGTATAGGTACGGCGTACTATCAAGAGAAAAGCTAAACTTGAAATGTCACTAGTCAACATGTGCTCTAACTAGTTCAGAGAGTATCTAGCCAAGACACTTGATGTGAGTGTTGTTGTGCTGAGTGTGGGCACACCGGACTGTCCGGTGGGCTCCACCGGACCGTCCGGTGTGGACTGTGTCCTGAGCCTTAGTGTAAGCTCTCTGATCTTTTATTCTTATGTTGTTATTCCTAGTTTGGTGTATCTCTTGCAAAGACAAACACTAGCATCTTTCTCGCCTAGTGATCGAGGCTTTGTGCCTTAGACTTCTGGTTAGGGAACCCCTTATCGGACTATCTGGTGAGCTCTATCGGACTGTCCGGTAGAGGGGGTTTTGAACCTCAACAGCTAGTTGCCCTCTACTGGACTGCCCGGTAGAGGCCACAGGACTGTCCGGTGAGACTCTGACACAGAACCAATGACTAGTTTTGGGTAGTTGGGTATTTATAGCCTTCTGTCTCCACCTGTTGAGGTTGCTGCTTCCCTCCAATGTCTATACACATTTAGAGGCCAGAGAAACACTTCCCAACACTCTCTCTGTGGGATTGAGCTAACCAAATGAGATTATTGAGTTGGGAGAGCATTTATGAGATTGTATGAGCTTGATAGAGCTTCCTAGCTTTTGAGCACAAGTTGGCAAAGCATTTCCCCGAAGGGTAGTCGACTTGTCGTGTGCCACATTTCTTGTAAGGTGATTATCCCGCTCTTCGGAGCATTGTAGTGAGCACATTCTCAGCATTGGTGGTGAAGAAGGGGAGGCCGTGAGTTGAAAAAAAATCAAGCCCTTTGTGGGCGCTTAACGAGGACGTACGTACATTTGCGGGTGTGTCCGAACCTCGGGAATTAAATTTCTTGTTTTTGTGTGCTGTGCCCCTGCTGGGAGACCCAACCTTTATGCTTGTGGTTTGCTCTTTACTTGTATTATATTATTGCTTCCGCTATTATTACTCTTGTGCAAGTTCTTATGATTGAGTGCAGGTGTGCAATGTAGAAAAGCTCACCATCACTAAAGAAACATTTGGAATCTTATCACATAGCTCAATAAGTAACATAGTCCATACATACTTGAGTTCATTATCTGTGTGACGCTAGACTATCCGGTAGGAAACACCGGACTATCCGGTGTGGAACTGACGATGGGGTTTTAAGTGTGAATTTTTTCAGATTAGCTTATTCACACCCCCCTCTAGGTGACGCCAAGATCCTTTCAGAAATGAAAAGGTATCTTAACTAGAATTTGATAGAAAACTTCTCCCATAGGATCTGCAAGCCCAAGAACATAAACACCTAAACGAGCACTTACAGTGTGCTGATGAGTGCCGCTAGGGCTGCTGAAGTCCCTGTGCCTGCTCGTACAGCGCATGTCATGGATCACGTCGTCGGTAGAGGCTCACAGCCAGCGCAGGGGCCGGTGTTTGGCGTCGGTCTTCAAGTCACTCCAAGCCTTACCCGATCGGCGGGTACAAGGGTAATTCTTTCTTCTATCTCATCCCCGGATTGGGTCATTACCCCTTTCTTATATGGCTCGTGTGACTTGGGACCTGGCCAACTCTTTCTGATATGGTTGTTGGCCCCGATCGGGGCAACATGGGGCACAACCCCTCTAGATGATTTTGTGGTTTTGGCTTGTAAAATGACTATCATGACAAATATACGGTTGTAACGTAGACTTTACAGAGACGAAGACCACTATGCTGGCGTACATGTATAAAAACCACGCACGCCTACACATACATCATGTACATATATATAGTTGTTAATAACAGGTACTGCGTCGTTAAGCTTCCATGGGTCCTCCGTAGAAGAACTTTCCATTTTCAGTGGGGCTCACAGCATAGCCCCCCGGGTTGGTCTCCAGCTTGGGCAGATCCTGGGTGACAGGCGAGGCACAACCGTTCTGGTTGATGAGCTGAATGTTGCTAATGGACGCAGTCCTCGACGCCTCGACGCGACCACTGGGAGGTAGCCGGTCCCATGGGCGCCGGATCCGTGACGAGCGCCGTCACCTCGCCGCCGAACCGTATGGCAGGTGCTCTGTCTGCGAAGCCTCCGGTGAAGAGCGACTTGGGGAAACGACCAATCTGCTCAGGGGCCGGTTGAGGCCCACGTGCACAAGCCAGTAACTCGTGTCCTTGGCGACTCGCGCTGCATAGCATGGTAACTCATGCACTTCGGCATGTAAGGAATCAACAACTCTATCCTATGCGTTGCATGGAAAGAACTTCCTAAATTCAACAGTCACGCTGCAACATCCATGTGGA
The DNA here is from genome assembly GCA_030272315.1 of Paspalum vaginatum. Lineage (NCBI taxonomy): Eukaryota > Viridiplantae > Streptophyta > Magnoliopsida > Poales > Poaceae > Paspalum > Paspalum vaginatum. The sequence continues at coordinate 1,960,627 of CM059021.1, read as the reverse complement.
TGTGAACTTTGTGGTGGTGTTGAACAATTGTCTTTGTTATTTTTTTATGTAACAAATTTTGAATTTTAATTTGAAAGGTCTTGTCTGATCATAACATGACTTTGAAACGCTTTTGTATGCCTGAAAATTATGTTGGATTAAATCCTTGAGCGGCCCCGTGGTGGTGCCCTCACGGCCTGCTCCCTGTGAACGCCTCGGCCCTCCTCGACCTTCCCTGCCCTCGCTGCCCCGCCCCCGCCGCCGGTGGTGCCTCGGCCACTGCCTCGTCCTGCACCTCGGCTGCATCTACCCACAGCTCAGATCCAGCCTGGTGCGCGCCTCGCGCCAGCCTTCGTCCTCCGCCAGTGTCTCCCTGCCCCGTCGCGCCGGCCCTCGTCCTCAGCCTCCGCCGCATCCTCTCCACCCCCATCGCGTCTCTGCCTGCCGCTGCCAGATCCGTCCCTTGCCGCCGCCTGATCTGCCCCGGCTCGCAGTGGCCGGATCCGCCAGGTACGAGCTATTCCCGCCTGTCGTGGATCATGGGGTGATGATTATGAGTTCCCGTATCTTTATTTCTGTGGCCGATGTGGGATTAAAAATGGGTTTGGCTGGGCGATTGGGGCTTTCATGTGGTTATCTGCGGGTTTGGGTACGCCTTTTGCCTTGGGTGAGAAAAAACGGAGGAAATTCCTCTGTGCAAGGCCGTGGTAACTCAGATTTAGGTGGGTCCGTTGCCTTGATGTGGGGACACGATAGATCTATGAGTCTAGGAGGGTCTAAATCTATTAGGTGAAAGTTAGTTTTGATTAAACTCGCTCTTTATAGTATTGATTTAAGACGAAGAGAGTATAAATCAGAGGCTTACACGTAAAAATGCGTAATAGCTAGTATCTGCCTTGGATTAGATCCTACGGTGAGATGAAGGTGAGATGAAGATTAACGGTGGGTATATAGTTTTTAGGGTTTTAGGGCTAATTTGGCAACCTCATTTTTTCTAAATATTAGAGAGAATAGAGAAGAAAATGAACTAATTTCTCCTCTATTCCTTAAGGAAAATGAGACTGGCAAACTAGTTTTTAGGGGAAAAAAAACTAGTAAGTTCTACCGTGAATACTAGATGATGCGAAGGCCATCACGTACTACAAAATAAAACTACGCGCAGTTGCCGCAAATTAAAACTGTGGGAAACACATGAAAATAAAACTACGCGCAGTTGCCACAAATTAAAACTGTGGGAAACACATGAGCCTGAAAGAAGAGACCGAAGAGGGTAAAAGTCTGACTATTTTATTGAGAGATGATGAAGACCACCATGGCGTACAATTAAGTATTAAAACTGCACATTAAGCTAATAGCAGGTACTATGCCGTTAATCTTCAATTCCATGGGGTCCTCCGTAGAACTTTCCATTTTGGATGGGGCTCACAGCGTAGCCCCCCGGGTCGGTCTCCAGCTTGGGCAGATCCTGGGTGACAGGCGAGGCACGGCCGTTCTGGGCGATGAGCTGAATGTTGCTAATGGAAGCCGCCCTCGACGCGACCACTGGGAGGTAGCCGGTGCCCATGGGCGCCGGATCCGTGATGGGCGCCGTCACCTCGCCGCCGAACCGTATGGCGGCTGCTCTGTCCACAAAGCCTCCTGTGAAGAGCGACTTGGGGAAACGGCCGATCATCTCAGGGGCCCGGTTGAGGCCCACGTGCAACAAGCCAGTCTCCCGATGCACCCTCCTGCATGCATGGGTCAGTTAATTCGATCATCTCGTCATCTTGTATAGGTATGTATACCTAGATGTAGTATGCTAGGAGTATAGGAAGATACTACGACGTACTCAGTACCTTGACGACTTTAAGGTTAAGGTATGTATACCTAGATGTCTAGTATGCTAGGAGTATAGGAAGATACTACGTACGCACCTTGACGACTTTAAGGTTAAGTTTTTGCGTGTCCTGCCTTGGATCGGAGACATGCTTGATGATGTCTCCGGGTGCTATGGCCGCGCCCTTCTCCGGCTGGAATCCAGGGCACTTGTGTTGAAGCAGCCCGTGTTTATGAGCCCGTCGTCCTGCAGCAAAAAGGCTAAAATTGTCAGGAATCGCATGATGAACACACTAATGCCGATATATGCCATTAATTGGTTGGATGATGACGATGTATCATGTTTTATATATAGCATAATGAGAGATCGAGAGAAGAACAATTAAGGGGCTTACTGTCCATGCAGTAAAAAAGTGTGTGCCCGAATCACCATACAACGGTGGCAAAACCTGTCGAATTAAAGAAACATCCATCCATCAACCAATCGCATCTCTATATATCATCTCAGTAAGCCATAAATGCATGGTTATATCAACGGCAATGGCATGAGCATGTATGCGTATGTTGCGTACTACACAATAAGTTGCAAATCATCAAATATATACATAGGCATGATGCTCGATCAGAAACTAAACGACAGGCGTGCAGTGGTGGATCGATCGATCGATGTCGTAGGAACGAACAAACGATCAAAGAACAACTAGCTACTTACGAAGGTCGGGTCGGCGCCGGCGCCTCCAGTCGAGCTTGTGCCGTTGACGACGAGTAGACCATCCAGCAGCGGCGGCGTTGGAAAGGACCGGGATGCATCGGCCCCACCACAGCCTACGAGTACAACTACGACGAACAGAGCCACAACAGCAACCATGGTGCCCATCTATCTATCGATCGATCGACCGGCGCGATTGTGTGGTTCTGCTGTGCCCCCCGCGCGGCGCCATATACATATAGTCGTTCCGATTTGGAAATAATTGATTGAAATCCTTTTTCATATTTATGGTAATGGTTTACTGCCCATATTATCAGGGATACAACCTTTGATTTTCTTTCCACTTCAAATGAGGATCAGGGATTCACGGTGTCCTCTCGATATCCCTTCCTTTTTTTGGTAACACTCTATATACTTCTTTAAGTTTTGCATGCATATACTCCATACAATACTCCAAGGACACTGGGCACGGACTGTTGCTGTGATTTCCTTCTTCACTTTGCTCTTCGCCCTTCAATTGATATCATTTTTCATATTTATGTCAATGGTTTACTTCCCATATTATGATCAGGGATACCATACCACCTTCGATTTTTCTTTCCACTTCAAATGCGGATAGTCCTCTTGGCGATATCCTTCTTTAAATTTTTGTATGTGTATATCATATACAGCAATGACACGGACTGCTCTTCGCCCTCGTACCTGGTAAGATGCACCTGCGGGCCTCTGCCTCTTTGGCTCTTTCTCACGCTCAAAAGTGGCCCTCTGCCGCATAATTTAGTCTCGGGGCGTGTTTGAATACAATAAATAAAAGTTTAGTTCATTTGCATCCAAATAAGATAACTAATGTATGGACTAAACTTTAGCTACCCTCTAGACTAACCATTAGTCTATTAGTTCAAAAAAGTGAGCTAATGTGAGGTAATGTCAATTTTTAGTATAATTAATGGATCAACTAACTATTAGTTCATACCATGGTCACCGTGGCAATGGCTAATGGCTAGTGGACTAAACTTTAGACGGCTAAACTTTAGCTATGGCTAAAATTTAGCCCTAATGTATTTAAACAGGCCCCTAGACTTATAAACGTTGAATTCTAAAAATCCGGGTCCCAAAATTCGGTTTTTGGGTGTAGGTCCCAAACAACTTTTGCATTTTCTTTAAGAGTGGTTTCGATTTAGGATACACGTTAAGCCTACATGTAAGGTTCACATATCATCACTTCTACATATATGACACGCGTGACTCAAGTGTAAGTAATTTTTTTTATTTTTGTTCACCCTTTCTGCCTTCTCACCACTGCCACCGTTGTTTGGCTGCACCGTGGTCCGTCTATCTAAATAACAAAAAAATCACTTGCAAGTGAGGCCCACACATAATTGATGTGAAGATAAGAACCTTACATGTTGACCTTATATGTATCCTAAATCCAAAACCAGTTCTAGCGGTTTTGGACATAGACGACCTATATTCAGAGTTCTAGCGGTTTTGGACATAGACGACCTATATTCAGAGTTCGGGGGCTGACGCATCTTGCCAAGTTAGGATCACCCTACAAACACGGAGAGAAGTTGTTCATTGATCATATGTGATGATGCACACTATTTCAATAATAGGTAATCCGTAGATGTGAGACAAGCAAAAAATTCTAGTTTAGCTATTCATGTCATTAAATTAATTAACCCTTGATGCTATAAACTTGGGGGATTAGGGCTGTGCTCTCTCGAGTCCTCGTTATGATATTGAATGCATTTACCTCTTGTTTTCATGGCTGAAATACACCAAAACAGCTCATATTATAAAAATAAAAACTGCATAGTTCAAACACAGTTCAGTATGCCGAGCACATAAAGACATTTTGATTCTTAATAATATAGCCAAATCCTCACATGAACTGGAACACAGGGGTAAGAACAAAGTTTTTCAGGATCACAAGCCACTGGCTCATGTCAACAGGGCATCGCAAAATTAACTACCACAATAAGACCAAAGCATCATTTATGCGTGCCAAATAACATCTAGTCGAACAGGGAGAATCCCATGTCGTCGTCACTCTCTTCCTTCTCCTCTTCCTTCTTCTCTTCCTTGGGGGCCTCAGCCGCGCCACCGCTAGATGCAGCAGCAGCAGCACCAGCCCCTCCACTGACCATCATTGCACCGCCACCGACAGCACCAACAATCACCTGCATGAGATGCATAAGCCAGACATCAGGACTAGTTGAGAATGGCAAAAGAATAGCATACACAACAGATGGATCATGCAAACAACATTGGCGAGCTAGGATATCTCTAATCATCATTAACGCTACCATGTTCAATCATTTCTCGACTCAACCTCAGCTTACTACGTAACATTGACAACTATAATAGCAGGCAAATTCCAAATCCACAAACTATCGTGCTAGCAGCAGTGGCAATCGTATCATAAAGAAATAACAGTTTATGGTGAAAATAGTATAGAACTTGCTACGCGTTGCTTGCAACAAGGCAGGTGCACTGGTTTTGAAGCATAAAGGATTATAGCATCACAGTTAATGTTAAATTCTTTAATTTTCTATAATGTCATAAAAAACATAGCACATCAACCATAGTACAAGTATAACAAATAAGACATAGTAACAGCACGCAAGGACATGTCAATTGATGGCTAACATATAACACCATGTTAATTGATTGCTAACATATAACACAAGCGGGTGCTATATGCTTGGATTCTGAGCAACCGACAGAATTCTAATGGCAAAACCTAAAAGCCTAAATCTATACGAACAAGGGAAACAGAGGTATTACCAATCAATTTATCGAAAATCCTAAATTCTAGCAGCTACACAACAATCCGTTTCAAAGTTTCGGACCGAAAGCAACCGACAACCATACTGTCTACAGCCACAACGGGATACACTGCGATCAATCCAAACAGTGGCCACTTGAGATCCCCCACTACCGAATGCAGAAAGCTATACTATTGTACTAGTGTAGAAGGCCAGATCGGGGGAGTAGGCGATGGCGGCGTCAATAAGCGAACCTGGAAGACGGCGGAGCTGGGAGTGACCATGGAGAAGGAGGACTGGACGCCGGAGGCGGAGTCGGCCGCGGAGGCGGCGGCGACGAGCTGGCGCTGCAACTCGTAGGGGGTGGCGGCGGAGGCCTCGATCTCGCCGGAGTGCTGCTTGGCCGTCCACTCGCCGCCGGTGTTGCGGCACACGAAGGTGTACACGCCCATGCCTCCGGGTCGCTGGTTGCCTGCGTGCGCGGCGGCGGCGGACGAGGAGGAAGCGGAGGCGGAGGCGGAGGCTTTGGGGGCTCGGGAGGCTGGTGGGGCGAAACCCTAGCGGTGGTGCGGGTTTATGTAGTGGTTTCGTGGGCTCGGGCTGCCGAGGCAAGAGCCCATGATGCCGCGTTGGATTCAGTGGGCCGTATTACAATATTCCTTAGGCCTTAGTCCCTTAAACATATAGCCCAACATTGAGAAAACACAGGACACAAGCAACTTTATACTCGTCTAAAAAACAACAAGCAACTTTACACTGTACTAGTTTATACTATCATCTTTCTCTCTCTCTCTTTTTTTGAGGAAAAAATTTAATATCATCTGTATACTCTAAGAAAACTTTAAAACATCTAATAAAACCTAATTTTATACTGTAATTCTTTTCATTTGATCCTTCTTCCGATCTCATTTCAGTATAACACGCTGCACTTGAATCCGTGGTGCGTGGAGTCTATGAATTTTCCAATGATTTCCGCGCGTATACGTGGCCGGGGGTTGTTCCCTTCTCAAGTCATCTCGGGGTCTCGGGCAAGGCATTGGCTGATCACCTCCGGCGCTGCTGCCTGTGGAGGAAGCCTTTGAGCCTCCCGTAGAGCATGAGGAGGACGAGGAGCAGCTTCCCCTGGTCGCTCCACCGCCCGGAGAAGCTGTACGGGCTGTCATGGCAGCCGCTCGCCTCCTCCGGCCGCAGGCAGCCTCGAGCAGCTGTAGCCCGTGGACAGCCCCACGTTCCTATACGCACTGCAACAATGCAGAGAATGAAGCCGACGTGTGCCGTTCAGATCGACCGTTTCTCCGATGTGATTCTGATTATGCGACGCGATCGACATGTGCCGTGTGAATTCTCACCTGATCACCTCGAAGATCACGTTGAACGTGGAGAAGTTGAGGGGGTCGCCGGAGAGCGACCGCCTCTCGGTGACGCACACGAGCATCACCGCTGCAGCGACGAAGGCTAGTGGAGACAGCAGCATGCCGTTCACTGACAGCCTCATTCGCCTCTTCTCTGCTCCGCCGCCGTCCTTGCGCTCAAGTTCTCCGCCCCCGTCTTGCTCCGCCACCGAGAAGAACGTCGCCGAGGCAGGGACGCACCTGAAGAAGTTTGCAAGGACCGTATATATTTCAGCTACTGTCGTCGATCGTCTCTTAAACCTGCCTGAACGCAAGACCGCGCGCGAGGGCGAGGGACTGACATCATGGCGAGGAAGAGCACGAGCACCGCGGGCGCGACGAGCGAGCAGTCGACGGAGTTCTCCCCGGCCTGCCGCACGTTCACGGCCATGAACACCGCGTTGGTGACCTTCTCGCCGGCGGTGAGCCCCGCGAACACCGCGGAGTCCCAGTTGAGGACGCAGAGGAGCGCCGCGGCCGCGGCCGCCACGGCGGCCACCGTGGCCGCGAGGGACGCCTTCTGCAGCGCGCCGGGCAGCAGCAGGTGGCCGAACCCCGCTGCCACGGCGCTCTTCGCCATGGACTCGGCATCTCCTGATGAATCGGACCGACGTCTTCTGGCCATCAGCGCCCTCGTGGCCCGTATCGCCAGCCCGAGGAAAACCGGGAGCAGCGTGTTGCCGGCGAGGATCTGGGCGGCGAGCAGCAGGAGCAGGCCCCGGTTCGCGGCGAACACCGCCATGCTCTCGTTGGTCGGCAGCAGCCCGCCGTTGGTGAAGGAGGACACGGTGGTCGACGCCGAGAAGAGCGCGGCGTTGATGCCCTTCCTCGCCAGCACGTCGCGCGCGCTCGGAACGGCGGCGACGTAGAGGAACACCGTCAGAGAGCCGAGGAGGAGGACCGTGGCCATGTAGGCCAAGAGCACGAGCGCTAAGCTTCTGAGGCAGCAGCTCTCCCTCTCCTTGCGATCACCACCGGGGTCCGCAGATGCAGCAGGCGGATCGTCACTCGCCTGTTCGAGATCCGAGTCGTTGTCGCAGACGGTGACGACTGACGACGGCCTTACCCTGCTGTCATCTTGGTCGTGGCTCTTTCGCTTCCGGGACTCGAGAACGAGGCCGAGCAAGGAGACGAACATCTCGCTGCCGAGGATCATGAGGACGGTGAGCACCACGATTTGGGAGCTGGAGAGGTCCTCCATCTTGATGGTGGCTAGCCCAGTGACCGTGACCGCGGACGTCGACATGAAGAACACGTCGAAGTAGCGCGGACGGCTCCCGGGGCTGCTCGGCTCGAGCAGCAACAGGGCGAGGAAGCCGAGCAGATCAACGGCGAGGAAGTAGGACATGTGAAGCAGAAGAGGGCCGAGGCGGAAGGCGACGAGCCGGCAGATGAACACCGATGGACTGACGGCATGTCTCGCTGAGCTGACGAGGACACCAAGGCGGATAGGCATTGGAGATAGAGAGGAGGGCAGCCAGGCAGCATGCAAGTGCCTGATCGCCTGATCGGTCTAGCTCTTTGATGCCTCTGCCTTGTTCGAAAGGGGAAAACTACTGGTACTATGAAATCTAGTACGAGTGATGACTGATCTCAGTGGGTGTATATATACACACAGCTTGACACTGCATGGTAGTGATCATACGGAAATAAAACTCTCTCAGTCATCCCATTGGCTGGCTAGAGAGCTTAATTAGTGGTGAGGAGGGAGGACATGTGTGCAAGTGCAAGCCTGCTGCAAGTGTAGCATGCCTAAGGCACCTTTCAGTATCAGAAATTCAGAACTGAATGGGATTACCTGCAGAGCATGCTGTGACTGTGAGCGAAGTGCTTCAACACACGCGAAACTAACACGTTCATGAAACGACTGGAGAAAAAAATCCAGCTCAGAACCCGCCCGCACGCGTGGTGAATCTCTGCCCAATCGTGTGCCATGCTGCCGAGGGCAGCCGCGGCCAGATGAGGCAAGCGTAAAGGCATTCGGGACGGTTGGAGCAGGATGCGTGGCAGCCTGCTCAGATTCAGAGAGATCAACAGGGCAAACCGCAGCCACTAGTAACTGAAAGCTTCTGGCGGCCCATGTCTACTGCCTACTGAGGTTCAGAGCTCATGACAGCGAGATTGCCGGAAAGATGCGCGCGGCAGGACCATCGCCTCCATGGACGGACGCCAAGAACAAGCCAGGCTCTCTGGGGCACCGCACCCGTAGATCTCATTCGGTGCCGTACGGACGCATGCGAGGGAAATCCTCTGCATCTGGCAGGCATGGCATATATCAGGGAGATCCATCGACGTGCGTGCAGGACGGACGACGCCGTTGCCTTTGAACCCGTCTTGCGTTGGTTGATCGTGACCCGGCCGACGCCGACAGCGATCGCTGCTGCAGCGGAAGGAGAGGTTGCTGCACCTGCACGCGCGATCATCTGTAGGCTGTAGATGCGTGCGAGGTATCAGATTCATGGCTAGGAACTCGGGGGGTGTAGCTGTTGCCTGTTGGCGACGGACGGACGCCATGGATCCGAGGGGCACCCGTGGACGCCCTCGGTTCCTTGCCAACCATGCAACTGTGATGCACACGACGCGTCGTCATGGCGATGGCGGCCGACTTGCGCCGTAAACGTCACTCTTCGACCGGACGAGAAGATGAACACGGAGGGGCAATGGCACGCTGCAGGGCGCCAGAGAGAGAGAGAGGGGTCGAGATGCGGGCCGGTTCCTCCGTGGGCTCGATGAGAGGTTCAGAACCGGCCCAACATGGCTTTCGCGGCCAGGCTGGAACTAGGCCTGATGCCCCGAAACATTTGGGCCCATGTTGAGTTTGGGTCGACCCTAGCCGTGCCTATACTCTGGGTCTGGGCTGGGTTGGGCTGCCACGACTCCGGAGAGCCTCCGCCTCACCGCAATTCCTATACATCTTCCGGTAGGAAGAAAAAATACGTGCCTTCCACTGTTTGAGATTGGTGCATGTCCTTTACGCCATCTGATTCACCGCGTGCAGAGGCGATGTGGAGAGCGGGCCGCCATATAGCATGCAAACTATGTGCTCAATCGCACAGTTTTGTCCAGATGCAGAACGTGTTGAGCGGAATACGTGATACATCTTTCTCTCCGATTTTCAATCCGTTCTTTAAACCATTTAGATAATGATGTTGTTCATTATTAATCCAACACATTAAGACCAATATTGAATATATTTTAGAAGTCAACATTTTCAATGAACTAACATGACATTTTGATTAGACTTGTCCAACAACTTTAGTATACTATTTCAACATTTATATGGAAGATGTTGAAGTAGCTTATTTAAAATGTTAGATTAGGTTTCCTATGTTGTTGGATCAATCTTTAAGAAATGTTGAATGTAAATACGAGGCATGTTGAGAAAAAAAACAGTTAACTAGATTTTTTGGAATATTTTTTCTGAAACTAGGTTTTCTGAAATATAATTGAACTTGAACGATGAACGGGCACGTAAAAATTGTATCGTAATTCTTCCACGTTTCACAACCGCTGCCTAGCTGATATACGCATGCGGTGACTGCTGCTGCTACAGCGCTGCCAATTGGGCCACCTAGCGCTTTGTTTGGTTGGGCCGTGGGCTGTGCGATAGGAAGTCCCGCCTCACCCAGTCACCCGTGCCCGGCGTCCGGCGGGCTCACCTTCCTCAACCGCCGCTTGCAGTTGCAGTGCAGTTGCAGGGGTGGGAGATGGTGTGTGAGCGCTGGCGGCGGCAGCGGCTGAGTCCCCGAGGGTAAGCAGCGGACGGATCGCCCCCGACGGCAGAGTGGCGTGTGGGCGCGGCTCGACGGCGGCCGGCGCCGACAATAAGGCTGAGTTCATCTCTCATGCTAATTGCTGTGCTGAGTTGTCAAGTACTCACGGTCCGTGTGCCTGCATATATCATATTCGCGTCATAGCTTATGTTATACTAGCAGGTTCTGCTTCTGCATGAGCAAATCGTGTGAGTTGACGTTTTCCTTTGGCTGTAATTAACGATTTTACTCACAGTTACAGGCGTGTTTGCATGCTAGTTTATGTATATTCACTTTATGAGCAACTCTCCGACATTAACCTGATACAAAAATCACAACAGATTCAGTTCAAGCTCTACGCGCAATGCAAACCGTACGTGTCGTATGTGTCCGTACCATGTGATGGTCACCGATTGGCTCTGTTGGTTATTGTTTGTCTGAATCGTACCTTTTGTATGGTACTTTGCGTAACCTGCTAGTGCTAGACTAATATAAATAAAACTTGGCACCGTCCCTGCTTTGATTGAAGCTCCAGACAAGCCGCCGGCCGCTGCTGACTTGAGGGTAGCCAACTCCTAGTTTAGTTGCATTATTGGTACCTTGATGCTAACTCCGCACGAGACTTGCTAAAAAGAAAATAATTTTTCCATTGCAGTTGCGGAACACTCAGGAGCACTTAATTTACGTTTCGTGCAGCATGTTCCAACTTGAAACCTGAACTTTCAGGAAGCATAGTAATGACAGGCACACTAAATCTGATATTGCAAGCTAACAATCTTGTCCAGCATTGCCATGTTTTATCCTAGTTTCCAGGATTTACCTGTGCCCATGCTGAAGGCTTTGAGCCTTCCATAAAGCATGACAAAGGCCAGCATCAACTTCCCTTCGTCACTCCACCATCCAGAAAAGCTGTAGGGCTTGTCATGGCAGATGCTCTCTGGGTGAAGCTGCTGCAGCCTTGAACAACTGTAACCAGTGGACAGTCCTGCGTTGCCGTATGCACTGCGTAGATAGAATGCTTCCGTGACTCAAAACATTCATTCACATTCCATCTTTTAAACGCATCCTAAGCTACTGTATTGTGCAGGTCGTAAAACTTAAGCTGTTGCTTGGACTTTCTTTGTGCAAGGACACTACATTAGCAGAGTAACCAAAGGAATAACATTGATCACATGACATGACAGGACAGGAGAGAAGAGAGAGCATACCTGATGACCTCAAATATCATGTTCAATGTGGAGAAATTGACTGGATCATTTCTGAGCCTTCTCCTCTCGGTGATACAGGCAACCATCACAAAGATGATATTGCACCCGAGCTGCGAAAATGCCAGCCTCTGCACCAAAGATCCTTGTTTTGGCACCACTTTCTCATCCTTGGTTTTATTATCTTCATTTGGTGGCACAAATGTTGTAGATGATGGCAGATACCTGCAAAGCCAATCTAAATTTTCAGGCACATTGTCTAGTTCCATATATAGCAACAAGTAATCGTTTGATAGTGTGCCAGGAACTAACATCATGACGATGAATAGTACTAGAATGGCTGGGGAGATGAGGGAGCAGTCGATGGAGTTCTCCCCTGAGTGTCTCGCATTCACTGCCATGAACAATGCATTGACAATCTTCTGGTAAGAGCTGAGCCCATCGAAGACTACCGAGTTCCAGTCGATGGCACAGAACAGGGTGACAGCTACTGCCGCAAGGCCAACGGCCGTTGAGGAGAGAAACACTGTTTGCAATTTGGGAAGAAGATAGAGATAGCGCAGTTCATTGGGGTCCCTGATCATGAGACTTAGCCCTTTCAGCTTGGTCACTCTCCCCAGGAACCAGGCCAGCAATCTTAGGAAGAGAGGGAACAGGGTGTTGCCTGCGAGAATCTGGCCGATGAGGAGCAGGAGGAGGCCTTCGTTCTTGGAGAAGATGGCCATGTTCTCGTTCGTCGGCACGAGCCCTGCGTTCGCAAAGGAGGAGACGGTGACTGACGCCGAGAAGAGAGCAACATTGATCCCTTTCTTGGTCAGTATCACTCTTGCTGACGGCACATGAGTTATGTACAAGAAAACTAGCAGGAAGCCGAGGACATGGATGGCAGCAAGGTAGCCAAACACTATTATTCCCAAGTATCTTACGCTCCTACTCTTCCTCAGATCACTACTACTCAAAGGTGAAGCTCCATGCATTGCTTCTTCAAGCTGCAACTCTTCGCCGATGTTCGCGGCGGCGCTTACAGGTTCTATAGTGTGAAGCTGGACAGCAACGACCTTGTTGCCCGTGGGATCAGTTGGCTTGGCTTGGTCGTTGGGCCTAAGCATGAGACCTAAGAAAGAGACGAAAACTTCACCCCCTGCAAACATCAGCAGCGTCAAGACCGCGATCTGAGAACTCGAGAGGTCCTCCATGGTCACGGTACTGAGGCCGGAAACAGTCAGTGCAGACACTGACAGGAACAACATGTCGATGTACTGAGGGCTGAAGTCAGTGTTGCTTGGTTTCAGAGACATCAAGAGGACAGAGCCGAGCAAGGCAATCACAAGGAAGTATACCAATTGGATGAAGAATGGGTGAGCATGTGATGCGACGAATCGGCAGATAGACACGAAGGAATCAAGAACATATCTGCTTAAAAGGAAGAAGCTATGCATCTTGCTGCGGATGAACTCGGTGTGAAAGCTCTCCATCTAATGGTCTACGGGGATGTGTGTTCGAGGAACAAACACACGCGTCTGCGACAAAATTGGGCTACTTTGCGTGCTATTTATATGGGCACAAGGACATGGAGTGATTCGGTTTAGAATAAAAAAATCCAATCATTGGACATGAAATAATTGACTGAGAAAGCAAGTGGGTCTTGTGTTCATAAAAAAGGACAATTATGCAGTTGACCAATCCAAGCATCAACCCGTGACGCTTACCCCTAGTTCACAAGTAACACCCCGACAGGTATAACTGCTGCACATTTGTGTTTCAGGATTATGGTGCTCAACTGCCCAAGCAATGAAAACCAACTGGGGCAAATCCTTGTATGCCACTGGGATGAAGTCCCACGCATATTTGTGTGGCAAGATCACGCTCATATATTTTTTAGTGTTAACTTAATTTCCTTCTATCAGGCACTTCTGATTTACATATGTTTATAATCAGTTGCTCATGTTATATATCTTTTCTTTCTTAACATACGTTGATTCAGGTACTCCCTATTGTGGATTTACATCAAGTGTTATTTTGAAAAGGGCATTCAAGTCGTATTTAATACTTAAAGTACATTATATGGTAAACTAAACCATAGTTAAATAAATAATATCACAATAATTGTGAATTTTTTAATAAGATGAGTCATGGGTGGATCAAAGTTGAGGTCCAAAAGTCAAATAACCTATAATAATTTAGAACGGAGGGAGTATTGCCTTTTTGATTTGATAGAGACAATCAGATGCTTATCCATTTTTTAGATTAGCATTGTAATTTTTGGCTCTCCTGACGATGAATTTTTTAATACTTTCTCAGTAAGATAGTACTGATAATATTAATCAACCTATACATATGATTCGCAGATGAAAGGGATAATAGATGAGTATAATAAGCTTCGGACCATTTGGAAGTGGGACAGCACAACACATGAACGACTCTGTTGGTGGTGTCCATGTGCAACGGCAGGGATTCTTGCGACGAAGCCGGCCAATCAGAATGGGGATTAGGGTAGGTACCATATTCAATTTTCGAGGTCGAGATACAGACACATGGCTGGTCGCCGCATGTGGCTGGCACTCATTTAGTTCAGCCGAGCTCAGCTGAGAAAACAGGCAGGTGAGTTTAAATTTCGGCCTCAGCTTAATTGAAAGAATTACTTCCTTGGTTTTTGGCCTAAAAATTCTAATACTTGTCCAAACATTGAGAAATGCTCTAGTGGCCCTTTTCTAAAAACTGCACAAATTTCAAAGTGACATGGCTGATTAATTTAATTGTTTTTGCGTGGGTTTTCTATGGGCCCGGTCCTATCCATACCCATGACCAGACCAGCATAGATCCTGCCCATCTTGTTCTCGCCCAGCATAGATCTTCACGTAGCCGCTGTTCCGAGTCAGGCACCTCAGGGGCGTAACTCCTTCAATTCTCCGCAGCTAGCGCGCCGCTGCCTGCCACGCCTCCTGCCTCGGCGCGAACAGAGGGCTGGATGCGGGAGTGTCGCGAGCCTGTATTCGTAATGAGAACGAACACAGGAGAATAATCTAGGTTCAGAAACATTTAATATTTAAGAATTCAATGATTGCACTTTTAAGTTGCTTCCATTTTCTAGTCATAAACTCGTCTTCTGTAACTGAAAGAATGAAACTGCTATTCTAATTTGCGAAGGAAATGTTCTGTTTTTTTTTTCTGGAGCATTAAGTGCTGGAGTATTTCGTCTGCACTGCAAACTCTGTTCGTAGTTTGATTGAGAATTGAGATTAATATAAGCCGTCATCCAGTCATCCACCGCCGGCTGTCGCTTCAACCGTCGGCCGGCCGCCAGTCCGCCGCTCGCTTCCCTTGCGCCGCCGCCGGTGTCCAGGATTGTCGAAGATGAGTCACGGCGCCCGCCCTCACTCCTTGCGGCCGCCTACAGCAACTCGCTCATGGTTCGTGTCGCCCGTCCGCTTCTCGACTCTGAACGGAATGGGAGTGACTCGTGATACAATCAGAACAAGCATCACCATGCAGATCGGAACAGAGCAGCATAATACCTTTATAACCAGACGAAATTAATACAGTAATAATTGATCACTCAGGTTGCTTCAATGACCATTGGAGCATTTTCCCAAACGTTTTGTTCTCGTTTCTTTCTCGACCCTTTAGTTACGTTAACGGTCAAACGGTGTTAAGTGCAGTGTAAACAGACATTTTGTTTTGTTCTTTTTTTTCCTCCATCTCATTCTCTCCTCTCTCTCCCTCACGCTCGCTCCCAACCCAAGTAGTGGCGCCTCACCGTGGCCGAGCCCGGCCGTGCCCCCATTGTGGCTGCTCCGCGTGCCTCCACCATGCTCTGGCACGCCGATCGGTGACGGCCGGGCAGGGGCGCTCCTGCGAGGGGATGTAGTGACGACTGGCGGGCGCTACGCGAGAGTGCGTGAAGCGCCCTAATTTTCATAGCGGGACTAAAATGTATTTTATTACCATCTCAGGGTTTAGTAATCATATTTTTACATCAGAGTGATACAGATCCGTCCTAAACAGGGTCGGGCAGTAAGGGCCGTAGCCTAGAAAATCTAAACAGGAATATAAAATATAGGTCCATCTCCCTCACGCCACAGTTGGGAAGCAGGTCGTAACCATTACTCGTTCTCGGACCAATATATGTCCATTGCTACTGAGAAAAATAACAACAAAGCAAGGGTGAGTACATACGTACTCAGCAGCCCACCTTCTTTTATAAGGAGCTGGGTGAAGGGGATCTCTATATGCAGGATATATCTGCAGCTTAGGATAGTTTTGCAGAAAAGTATTTGTGTGCAGGGTTTGAACTAGTTTGTCAGGTTTTATCTTTTCTGAAAATAGAATTTTTTTCAAAAGGTTTGCTACTAGACTTTCCGGTCCAAAATAGGCTCATGGCATTCCAGCCAACACATTTTCCATCCAGCATACACTGCTAAATCAAAAACCTATTTTTATCCCATCCCAAACCAATTTTATTTAATTTTATTTTATTTTATGAAAACTGCTAACTGAAGAACCAAACCGTAACCCATCCATACCAGTGGACACGGACTATTCGAATAGGTTTTACTCTGATAAGATGTTGTACTAATTCCCACAAATTGGACTCAGCGGCACGTTTCGTCGTAGCTGCCCGAATTCCAAACCAAGTCATTGACTTTGTTTCATCACCTAGCAGAACTTTAGGAATTCGGGCCTCCGAGCCACTCCAGTACCCCGCGGTACTCCTGTTGGCACACCACCCATCCCGTAGCCGCTTGTGCGTCAGCACAGAAGCTACTAGGCTATCCACTCCGGCTCGGACCTGGCCAATGCCTCATACAGATCGAGTGATTATACTAAAAGAGTTAGGCAAGATGAAAATCATAACTGTCATTACGGAGAGTTCAGGTAGAACCATTCCAACTTTCCAATGCTCGGTCGCGCGAGCAATCCACCTACTCGGTATTTTCCTACGAATCTCGGGACATGGGGTAACTGCGAGTCGCTAAGTTACCCGTTCATACTCTGCCCTTATGGTTGTTTCGGCGCGTAGCCGTATTCTGAAAAGGTCGGTTGCCGGGGTTCTTCCCTATTTTATTTCAAAAACCAACCCAACACATCCACATACCCACAACCCATCATATTCCGTAACCATAATCCAACATAACAGTCAAGATTATGATAGATAATTAAATGCGCGATCACACCTATGCGCGCTACATCTAAAATAGGCTTAGGTGGCTGTATATTTTGCTGTGTTACCTTAGCAAGCAAAACATACAAGTTTTTATGTGATTATCAGGCCAAGTGTTGTGTTTGTAAAACATAGAAAATTTATGTATCAAGTGGGGATTCCTAGTGGGCTTGTTTTATAAATCAAAGGGTGAGGGGCTGACGTATGATCATTATGCTTTCTCCTGGTTTCCTGGTTGAATGTCCCAGTGATTGGACTGCTAGGCCTTTCTGGGGCTTCCTACGTGCACAAACAAAGAACACACAAATCAGGGCATAATATGAGCTCATCCGATTTGGTGGTGTAGAACTTGGATTAAGGAGTTGGGGATCAACTGAGTTTTTACTGGTGGTATTATTATAAGTGGTTGGGGGTGTAGCGAGTGTTCGGCCGAGTTGGCTGGGCTCAGGTAACGGCGGTTACGGAGACACTAAGGTAGGGGTGGTGAACGTGAGATGCGGGGTCGACGACGCCCTAAGGGTGGCAGTCGCATATTGGTGTTTTGGAGAAGATCTTTTTGTGGAGCGGTGGAGAGAGCAATGATGTTCAGATGATTTTCGGTATCGTCATCATCTGAATTCAGGACTCAGACAGACTAAGACAGAAACCTTTAGGATTTATGTGGAGTAGGTGGATAAGGGCATCAATCACCAGGCAGACAAAAATTGTGGGACCGGTGTGAAGCACTGACTGGCGTAGGACGGCGTCATGGTGGCATGACGGCGGCTTTCTGGCCAGAGGTACAGATTATGTGGAGTAGGCGTATCTTGATTTTAGATGAATTTAGGCGGAAGAATCACCTAAATCGGAGTCAGGACGGAGAAGATACGGGGTATTTAGTGGCTAGGGAGTAGATATAGACTTTTTGGAAAGTTGGAGGGGTGGAATTGGACCTTTTTCGGGTGAACTACTGCTTTGGTTCCACGGACAGGGAAACTTGGGCCGGGGGCAAATTCGGCCCAAGCGACCTGCTCAGCCCGCGAGCACCTGGCCTATTTAGCCCACGCGCGAGGCGCGCACGTGGCGTGCCTTGCCAGGGCCGGCCCACGGACCGGGGAATGGCGCGTTCAGCGGCCGTTCGCCTAGGCCCAGTGGCAGTGGTGCAGGGCAGCGATGGTGTTAGAAGGGGGAAATGGCGGGGTCGGTTTGTACCGGGGCAGTCCGGTTGGACCGGTCGGCGGTGGCCCAGGGAGGCTTCACCAGCAGTTTTCTCAGCCGGTGGCAGTTCCGACGTCGGGATCACTGGTTGGAGCACCTGAGTGGGGAGGCGGATGCGGTGACGGGGTTGCCCATGTGCGAAAGCGGCCGGGAGTGAAGTCTCCACGGTGTGGTGGCACGGGGTGCTCACCGGCGGTGAGAGACGCCCACGTGGCGGCTCTGGTGGGGGTGGAGTGGAGGCGGTGAGTGCCGACGATGGCGTAGGGAGGTGTGGCGAAGCTGGTGGCGAGAGGAATTGGCGATAGGAGTAGTGGGAGGTGGGATTTGGCCGGCGACGCGGAAGGGGAGCTCAGCGGAGCGGCGAGCTCGGGGAAAAGGGAGAAGTTCGGCGCTGTGGTGGGGGTGAACTCGGCTAGCGGCGCTCGGGAGGGTCGAGGGCCGGTCGCGGCGGAAGGGTGCTAGGTCGGCTGGGGTTCGTCGGTTAGAGGGGCTCGCCGGCGATGCCTTTTATAGGCGAGCGGGCAGGGGGCTGAGCCCAGTGCGGCGGCGGCGGGGCGAAGCGGCGCGACAGCTAGGTGGCGGAGCGGCGCGAGGGTGCGGCGGGGCCAGGCGTGGCATGCGGTGCGGTGGGGGCCGGAGGCAGGGGTCCGGAGCGTGCTGTCGCGGTGCGCGGTGCGCTCTCGGACAGAGAAGGAAGAAGAGGCTGATGAGCGGGACCCATGTGGCAGGGGGAGAGAGGGAGAGAGGTGGCGGTTGGGCCCTGACTGGGCTGAATTCAGTCGGGGAGGGCAGACCGAGGTGGGGGGCGGTTGGTCCGGGGGGAAAGAGAGGTCGGCCCCCCAAGGGAGGAGAACGGAGGCGGGCTTGGCGGGGCTAGGTGGGCCGCGGCGGTGGTGGCCGAAAGAGGAGGGGGATGGAGGTGGGCCGAATGGTGGAGACCGGCGGCCCAAAGAGAGGGATGCATTTTTCTTTGGATTCTGAATTTGAATTTGGATGGGAATTTGAAGGAATTTCTGTGGAGGAAATTTTGGTGAATATTTTGCAGGGAGATAATTTTGAAATATTGTAGATTTTGTTGAGCTCATATTAATACACTCAAACAAATAACCAGGGTTTTCGAAAGTTGATTTTGAATTAGGGAGGAGATTTAGAAGAAAATTCCGGGTGCTAAATTTTGGGGCGTTACAGTGCGCTATGATGGACCCGCACATGTCACCGTTGGCGGCGGCGATGGAGGCGATCGCCCAAGCTCGCTCGCGGTACCGGAGTCAGCGGAAGCGCTCTCGCCTGCGCTCGCGTCGCAAGCGTCCTCCGACCCCGCGTTGTTGCGCTTTCCCTTCCCCACCTCCTCTTGTCGAGTCTCCTCCGACCGCGCCGCAACCCAACGGTCCTTGGCCACATGCTAGGTCCTGCCATCTCTGGCTGCACGCCGCGCACCCACCTGTAAGGAAAATGGCCTCATACGCCGTATTTCTATATATAGTTGTGTTTTGGTGTTTGATTGACATCCAATATTTGGACTAAGAAACTTGTCTAAATGCACATTCTCAGGTGTTTACATTCTTGGGTGTTTAGGTCCAAAAGATACAGAAGAAGAAAATCCGAAGGCAAGGCCCGAAAGGCCGCTCCAACGAGGGTTCCAAATCTTCCGCCCATCGCGAGTCTTAGGGAAGTGCCCTGAAATCTCACAGCGTTTGTTAGGACCAGAAGGTCGGTTCTGTATTTCCTGAAGGGCAGAAGATTTGGAAGCCACGCAAGTTGTGAAGACCGTATGGTCCAAACCCCTAAATTTTATATGGACCGTACTGTTCAGCTGAGAAGCAGTTGAAGCGACCAAGAGACAATGGACCGGAAGGCACTAAGGAATAGACCATTTTGGCTGAAGGTGTGAAAATTGAAGTGGCGGAGAAAATCATCGGAGCGGATGGTACGGTTTGCATAACCATACTAAACATCGTACCAATATTCCCGAATGTGTGAAGTTTGAAGAAGTGGATGAGTTACACTGGACCGGATGGTACAATTTTTGAGATCATCCTATGCATCGGACTTTCCATGCAACGCCAACGACTAGTTGGCAAGTACAACGGACTGTATAGTCCGAAGTATGCCAAAGTGTATAGACTGGACCGTACACTTTCTGGCAGCCTTTTGGCTAATGGCTTGTTCATGTTTGGGTGTTATATTTGCCACTTCACCCGACCATTTCAAGGGTGTTGGAGATACTAAAGACCACATCAAGTGTAGAGGAGTATTCCAAGAATATCATCCACTCCAACCGCCATATTTGTGCTTAGTGCTTAATCCAAGATAGATTAGAGCTTAGTGAGTGAGCTTGCGAGCTCTTATTGAGTGTAGCTCCTGCGTGAGCTATCGAAAAGCCTTGGCTGCAGTCAAACTACATTGTACTCATTGTTAGACCCTCCTTCTTGGTGTGAAACTGTAACGACACCATGTGTGGGGACGAGCAGACCCTACAAACTCTGTAGTGAAGAATCTGGTGCCTTGTGACCGAGAGAGATGATCGCGGTGGCCAAGCCTTGGTAGCTTGGTAGTACTTAGCATTTGCTTGTCGGGAGCCTTGATGGCTAGTGCAAGACGATGATCAGAAGAGCCTGGGTGCCTAGCATATGTAAGACGTAATAGGTTTATCTTATGCACTAGAAGCCCTCTATGTTTTAGGAGAGCGAATTAGTGACCCAATTCACACTCTCCCTCTCTTGGGTCGGATACTCCGGCACGGTCCTTACACAACACCGTCCCTACCTCTGGTCAAGTGAGGGCGCAAGCTCCGCCGGCCACACGAGCGCGGGTGCGGGCGAGGGCTCCGCCTGCGACGCGGGCGCGTTCATGTTCGTGGCCACCGCGAGCAAAACGGCGCGAGGCGTGGATGGAGTCGGAGGCGGCCAACGTGGCGGGGGCACGGCGACCGGCGAGGCAAGGCATGGATAGACATGGAGGGGCACGGCGATCGACGAGGCGAGGCGTGGATGGAGGTGGAGGCGGCCGATGTGGAGGGGGCGCAGCGGCTGGCCTCCGACCGCTGCCGGGCGAGGCGCAACAGCACAAGAGAGGGAGAAAGAAAGGAACCAGGGGCAACATTGTCTTTTTACACTACATTTAGCATTGTTAGGCCCATAAAGTAACTGAAGGGACAAAGAAGGCACGAGAACAAAATTTTTGGTCACAAAGGAAGTTTTAGAATTTTTGGGCCAAAGAAAGAAGCAGATTTTTTTTGGGCCATATATGTAATTCTCTCTAGTTAAGTGGAGGGTTAGGCTATTCCCAGTGGGTTGTACCGTACTCTCTCCGTTCCATTTTTTTTTTGTCGATTACCTTTTTCAACACCAATTTTAAATAACCTAGTCTTATTCATAATTGTTCTTAATTATCATTTTTTTTATGATTTAGTTACCATTTAATATAATTTAAGCATGACCTGTTTTACACATTTTCGTAAATTTTTTGAGTAGTATGAGAGAGTCAAAATTGGTATAAAAAAATCAAAAAATCTATAATTCAAAACGGAGAGGGTGCTTATTAATGGGACGCCATATATGATTTTTAGTGGATGTGGCACAATATTTAATAAGTGGCTTGTGGCACGGTATCTTCGAACATGGCACAAAATCTAATATGATGGATCTGTTTTCATAGCCACAAACACCACACTGATTAAATGTTTTGAACATTTACGTATGATACTACGCATCCTGGAGGATGTTTCTTTCTAACAATATCATA
Source organism: Paspalum vaginatum (assembly GCA_030272315.1). Lineage (NCBI taxonomy): Eukaryota > Viridiplantae > Streptophyta > Magnoliopsida > Poales > Poaceae > Paspalum > Paspalum vaginatum. Next base: position 1,938,903 of record CM059021.1, on the reverse strand, counting down.
CTTTTCATCCTATATAGCATTATTGACATTGTTTTTACACTGGGAATAGCATTAATTAGCTGGAACAAAGAGAACTATATTGTCATACAACAAATAAAATTCGCTTCAGTATTCGCTGCTAATTTTCATGAAAGGTCGAGGGTGTCCCGTGGCAAATTAAATTTCCCTTTATAATATGACACTGTTTACTTTTGGACATGAGAAAACACATAATATAAAAAAACACAAAGAACCATATGTACCCGGTGCATGCATGCATATGCACAGCAATAATTGATGGCTATAATAAAGCTGGCGAAGTCCAGGATTGCAACCTCTCTCTGACTTGCTTTGATCTTGATTAGTGCATCTTAGTGGTGAGTCAGATGCTTAAACTAGCTCTCAGATAGACATGTGCCACTGTATATGGAGAAAGACTAGGCAGCTTATTAGGTAGACTCAAGTTGGCCAGATGGTGGATTGATCAAGGTAACGCTACAGATGGATGTCGTGGTCGTGGAGAAGAAGAGGGCCGGGGAATTGCGGGCGGGAAGCCGCCTCCTCCCGTCCCGCCCGTCCCCAGGCAAGGGCTGCTTGCTGCCACGGCGGCAGGGCCGGCCCACTCGCCTGCCGTTGGAGGCCCCAACATGCTCGATTCATCACCTGGCCCGCTGAGGTATGAGCCCATGACGATGCGGCACCGGCACACACACACACACATACATACAGTAGTCCTAGTCCTAGTAGTACTACGCAAATGATTTAATGCATGAGATCGATGGGACAGCACATGACATCAAAGAGAGTAATCAAACGAAATCTCGTAGTACTAACATACATCGATATTTAGCGAGAAAGAAATGAGGTCGTATGTCGGTTGTTTTTTACTATGTGGCAAGTACCCTAGTTAATAGCAGAATAATAATGAAGAAAGAGATGAAAATAGTTATGCTGTTTTGTCTTGTATATGCTCCTTATAAAACTGTATCGAATTAAAATATATATTGTGAGGGTTTCAATCTCTTCTTTCATTCTTATCTATATGTGGCATCTTCAAAATACGAATATGAAACATTTCACTAGCTAAGAACTAACAATGGCCGGCCATGGATAGTGGGGGTGTGAGACGACCACTGGTGTGGCAGCGGAGAAGGGGGGTCCTGCAGCCGGATGTGTGTGGCCCGCCCAACAACGCGCGCGGCTGCCACGTCCGGGTCAAGTCCGTTACGATTTCTCACCTTCCCGTGCGTCCTTGCATTGAGACGGGCGCCTAGCTATACGCGGGGCTATACGGAGTAGAGATCAAGATCAGCACTCTGCACTGCGCTGCCGATCGATGCATATGTATGTAGTCCATATGCATATATACGACATATATACAAGTACTGCATATATATATATCCGCATGATAGTAGTACTAGGTTATACTCTCTTCGTTTTTTTTATTTGTCGCGGTTGATTTTTTTTTTGCAAAACTCCAATCACTCGTGTTATTTAAAAAATTTATAAGTTATCATCTACTTTTTTTATTTGTTTTATTGTTAAGATTAGTTTGAGCATGTATTGTACTTTTATATGTTTGCACAATTTTTTTAAATAAGATGAGTGATTGAAGTTTTGAAAAAAAAATCAACCGCGTCAAATAAAAAAGAACGGAAGTAGTATATAACTATACGCATGATCATTAATTGCCTAGCCATATATATAGCTCGACCGTGAAGATATATATAGCTCACCAACATTATCTGCACTGTCAACACTACTAGCTAGCTAATTGACCTGCTGGCTAGCTGCACATACATAGCTGCCTTTATCGAAAAAATACATTACACATGTAGTATATATAGCATGCACGCTGATGATATTACGGTCGGCGAGCGATATGAGCCTCTGCATATCTATGGGAGCGGCCGCTGCATATGGCTAGCTTAGCCTGCTGCTGCTATTATTGTTGCGGCTCCATCATTTGTACAGTACGTACCTATTCCCTGCGTCCAAAGTTTGATCTACGCATTTGGACGAAGAAAGCTGTACATAATTGATTTTCGTATTTGCATGCGCATGCACAAGTATTAAATGCAGTTAGTTGCCGCGAGGGTTGTAATTAAATACGGTTGCCTCGTGCTTCTACCGGCCCATAGCATGCGTGCATGCAGTACGCTGGCTGGAGAACTGATAGAAAGATAACTGCATGGTCTTATCTCCTTAGCATTGCAGCCCAGACCAAATACTTAGATCAAATTTGCATGGACCGAGTAGTATAGTACAACATCTCTCTACTAAATTCTTCTCTAGACTATAGGAAGAAGCTACGCAAATAGCTTGTAACTGAATGGTATATATACCTAGGGAAGAAGGTTACCAATATACAATAGTACTGACTACCAGTATAAGCTTGTAACTGAATGGTGATGTACACATATACCTAGGGAAGTACCAGTGTTTTCTGATCCTATCCTGCCGTAGTATAGGTTTATCACACGTCCGTGGCCGTTCCATAGTGTCCTACCTCTAGGTCCTTGGAGCTCCTTTTCCAGATTGTACTATGGCTATTTGGACTTTGCTTAATATACAAGGCGTGCTCACTCACTAGTTAAGGTGCTAACTGCTAAGGGCATGGCTAATTATTTAGCTCGTTGCTGGCTTTATTTATGTGCTAAGTCATCTCTGCAGGTCAATTTGAAAGTCCACTCATATAATAGTTAGCTATTAGGCCTTGTCTATCCCACTGGTTATATTTCAAACTGCACTCTGTCTACAGTGCGCAAGTAGTGTTTTGCGTACATACGTATGCACTCCTTGGTGACATCAGTCTTAAGACACTCTGTACACTAATAATACATAAACCCACACCTCAATCTTTCACGGAGTTTCTTGGTTTCCGTGTTTTAGCTGCTTGGAAACTACCAAAAGCCCATTTTTATTCTCCTCTCATTTTTTTTCTTTCTTCCATACCACGAGCATCCCGTTTACATCAGCTTATTATACCTTCTCTAATATAGTGCATCATCGGTGCTAGCCACCACAGCCGTCCCCACCACCTTGCATGTGCTAGTTCACAATTGTGGTTGCATGTATATGCTCACCTAGATAGGTGTTCTTTTATCGCCAGCTATATGCTGCACGCTTCGGTTCTCCAAAGTCCAAATCGTTGAAGATATAACCGATATCTTTTAGTGTTACTTGGGTCATGCACGGAAACAATAAATAATTCAATCATTTATGCTAATACCTCATTTTGTTAGGGCTTGTTTGGAACACAGAAAATTCATAAGAATTATGCAGAAATTACACAGGAAATAATTAAATTTCACATAAAAACGTAGGAGTAAGAAATTTCCCCATGTTTTAAACATGCCCTCCTTGATATATGAAGTAAAAAATGTCATCGGCTTATGACGAGGACAGTGGCGGATGCACCACCGGGTCCGCCGGGGCTCCAGCCCTAGCTACCCCCGTGAGGACAATGGAGCCCCACCTAAAATTTCTAAACATACTGTCGGTACCCAGCTAACCGGGTACCCGCTTACACTGGACGAAGATCACTATGTAGGTAACTGCTGCAGTACAAGGAGGGCCTAAGGCCGCGTACAGATGGGCCCGGCCCACTCCTTGGGAAAGCTAGGGCCACGCACCCGGCCCACAGGGGAGGCCCCGGACCTCCTTGAGGACCGAGCCTCCCCCAGCCACGCGAGGAGAGGTCCGGACCTCTCGGGCCGGAGCCCGGAGCCCGTACCTTCGCCGGCTCCGGACCTCCCCGTGCTCTGTGGGCACGAGGCGGTCCGGAGCCGGCGCCCTCAGTGGTCCGGGGCCGCCACGTGCAGAAGCGCGTGGAGGACCGGAACCAGCGCCCGCGGTGGACCGGGGGCGCCACGTGCCCGCAGAGCGCGTGGAGGTCCGGAGCCAGCACCTTCGGTGGTCCGGGGCCGCCACGTGACCACCGGGCAAGGGAAGGTCTCGCGTTGCCACATGCCCACAAGGCGCGTGGCGGGGCCTTCAGACGGGCACATCGCCCACCTGCCGCATTTATTGCGGGCAGGTGGGCGTGCCCGATGCCGCTGACACCGCCGCTGTCAGGCTGGCACGCCCCAATGCCGCTGACACCACGAGTGTCAGGCAGGCGTGCCCCCGTCGCCCGCCGACGTTGTCAGACAGGCGTGCCCCCGTCGCCCGCCGACGCCGCCGCTGGCAGGCGGCGGCGGCGAGGCAAGGGGGCGCGCCTTACCAAGGCACGGCGGCGATGACAGAGCACTACAGTTGGTTTCCCCAGCTACACTAGGGGCTATATTGAGAAAACAAGTACGCTGTACTCATCATGAGCTGCGCCACGCGCGGCGGCCGCGCTCAGCCTAATACTAGGCAGCGGCGCTACAACGCTGCTACGGGCGCCCTGTCCTGTCGCGCGTGCGCGTCCCCTGCCCCTCGGCCTCTGAAGCCTCTCAGCGGGTTTAGCAGCCGATGGGACAGGACGGCGTGAGGCAGGACGGCGCGGCGCCGTATCCGGGCGACAAGACGGTATGGCGGGCTTCCAGGCCATACCCGGTCACGACGGTGGTACAGGCACGAAGCATGGAAGCGTTGGACATCAGACACAGAATAGAACTATAGCATAGAGGAAATGGCCGAGACCACCTGTCGGGGCCCGGCCACCATGTACATGCCCCCCTTGGGCTATAAAAGGGGAGGCATACGCAACACAAAGGACAGATCCAGACAGACTCAGACAAGCTCGAACTAGCCCACGAAATACAAGAACACACCCACAGTGGACGTAGGGTATTACGCTCCGGCGGCCCGAACCACTCTAAATCCTCTCGCCACCATCGTGCCGCCACCAACTTAGCTAACAACGATTGCTCCCCCTAACTACTCCCAGTACTTAGGATCTTGGCCGGGTGCGCTCCGCCACCTGACCAGGAGCACTCCCGCTCCGACATTTGGCGCGCCAGGTAGGGGACGGCATCAGTTAGCTTCATTCCTCACCGCATGATGGTGCGCATCCGCGATTTCCATGAGGATGCAGCCGCATCAGAGGAGGTGGCCTCGACTGGGTCGCAGGCCTCCCCCCACCGATCTGAGGGCGCGGCGCGGACGCCGCGGCTCCCTCGACGCCCCGCGGGGGGCGCCGCTGCTGCAAACACTGCAGTAACAAGTGCTGTAGCGGCAAACGCCGCCAAAGCGAACCCCGCTGCTGCTAGCGGCCCGCTCGCCGCAGCCAGGGAGTTGCTGCGTAACCCTCCGGGGCCGACAGCTTCACCTAGCGCCCTGGCGCAGTGGCGAAGCGATGTAGATCGCCTGATCCACTTAGCCGAGGTCACCCCTGGCCCGGCTAGGACTGGGTCACGACTCCCTCCCAGCAGCGGGGGAAGGTCGAACCGCCGCAGGCAGCACGATGCGGCAACATCCGCGCGCTCCCCCTCAGTAAGGAGCGCGCAGACGGAAGACCTGCGAGCCGAGCTCAACCGCCGGCGAGCAGGCACCCCCACCACCGTGGAGCAACCACGGATGCAGCCAAGCGCAGCCAAGGGCAAGAACCTTGACGCGGCGTTCGCCGCTGCAGCACCTAAGCCCCCGGCTTACGCGCCACCCCCGGTTGGCGAGCAAACGCCACCAGGGGTCGTATCGGCTGGAGTTGGCTGCGCTGCACTCGCGGACAGTCTCCGCTCCGCGCGCTGGCCGCAGAAGTTCCGGCCGCACCTACCGGAAAAGTACGACGGGAATACCAACCCGTCGGAATTCCTGCAGGTGTACGTCACCGCTATCACAGCGGCTGGCGGAGACGACGCCGTTATGGCGTCATACTTCCATGTCGCCTTGTCTGGGCCGGCCCGGACTTGGCTCATGAACCTCTCCCCCGGGTCAATCCGGTCCTGGGAGGAGCTCTGCACTCTGTTCCAGGCGAATTTCGCGAGTGCATGCCAGCAGTACGGCGTGGAGGCCCACCTCCATGCAGTACGCCAAGAGCCTGGCGAATCCCTCCGAGCGTTCATCGCTCGTTTCGCCAAGGTGCGGGGGACAATCCCTCGCATCTCCGACGCGTCCATCATCACAGCCTTCCGGCAAGGCGTCCGTGATGAGAAGATGCTGGAGAAACTGGCGACCCGCCAAGTACAGGACGTCGCCACCCTGTACGCGCTGGCGGACAAGTGCGCTAGAGCTGCCGAGGGGCGTGCATGGCACTCTCCACAGCAGGACAGGACTGCCCAGCCAGGCGCCTCTGCCGGTGCTGCCCGAGAGGGCGGCAAGAAAAAGAAGAAGGGCCGACGCCCTGAGAGGTTCCTGGAAGGGGCCCCTGTTGCTGCGGCAGGACCTGGAGGCCGCGACACCAGTGGCAAGCGCCCGAGGCAACAGGCGCGGAACGGTGGCGGCTCATGTCCTGTTCATCCCAACAGCGGTCACAGCGCCGCTGACTGCCGCGAGATACAAAAGCTCGTGCAGCGGCGTCTCAGTGAGCGCCGAGAGCGTCCGACCAAGGATGACTCGCCCCCACGCCAGCGTCCTGGCAAGGGGAAGGCTACCAGCGATGGCGGGCCCGCCGCTGGGGGCAAGGAGATGGGCTACCAGTCCCCGGAGCGGGAACTCAAGAGCGTCTACGCTCTAGGCCACTCCAGCTCCGAATCTAGCGACAACGAACGTCGCAAGAGGCTGTACGTCATGTATGGCGGAAGCTGGGCAGTCTCTTCCCGGCGGGACGTGAAGGCCCTGCGCCGAGAAGTCCTCTCGGTCAGGCCGAGTGTCCCTGGGGTGGCTCCACACCACAAGTGGAAGGACACCACCATTACCTTCGGACCGGCCGACTGCCCAGAAAACATGGCTGGGGCTGGCGTGCTGCCGATCATCACATCTCCAGTGGTCGCCAACATACGGCTCCACCACGTGTTGATCGACGGAGGGGCCGCCCTCAACATCATCAGCCATGCAGCCTTCAAGCAGCTGCAGATTCCGGAGTCGCGCCTGGCTCCGACGCGCCCATTCTCCGGCGTGGGTCCGGTGCCGATCTTCCCGAAAGGGAAGATCGACCTGCCGGTCACCTTCGGGACCCCGGAGAAGTTCCGCACAGAGAACGTCCAGTTTGATGTCGCGGAAGTCAACCTGCCGTTCAACGCCATCATTGGCAGACCGGCACTGTACCGCTTCATGGCCGTTGCCCATTACGGGTACTTGGTCGTGAAGATGCCATCCCCGGCGGGTGTTCTCACCGTGCCGGGAGACCGCCACGCAGCCGTCGCTGCAGTAGAGAAGCTCCATGCTCTCGCTACTGACGCAGCGAACCCGACGGGGGACAACCCCTCGACCTCTCGAGCCAAGGTTCCTGCTAAGGAACCAAAGGTGCCCAAGGTACGCCCTTCCGACCCCGAGGACGTGCCAGTCAAGACCGTCCAGATCGGGGCGGAGCCCTCCCAGACCACCCGCATCGCAGGGAATCTGGGAGAGAAATAGGGAGACGCGCTCGTTGCTTTCCTCCGGGCAAATGTCGACGTGTTCGCCTGGGAACCGTCACAAATGCCTGGGATCCCTAGGGAAGTGATTGAGCACCGTCTGAAGATCAACCCAGACGTTAAGCCGGTGCGGCAAAAGCCGCGGAGGCAGTCCGTGGAGCGCCAGGACTTCATCCGTCAGGAGGTCCGGAAGCTCCTGGACGCAGGCTTCATCGAGGAGGTCCATCACCCCGAGTGGCTGGCCAACCCGGTGGTCGTCCCCAAGGCGAACGGGAAGCTTCGGATGTGTATCGACTACACCAGCCTCAACAAAGTATGTCCTCCAGACCCTTATCCCCTCCCGCGCATAGACCAGATAGTAGATTCCACCTCCGGGTGTGAACTCTTGTCTTTTTTAGATGCGTACTCTGGGTTTCATCAGATCCAGATGGATGAGGAGGATAAGAGGCATACAGCTTTCGTAACAGTAGATGGTTTATATTGTTACGTTGTAATGCCATATGGTCTGAGGAATGCTTTACCTACGTTTCTGCGTGCCATGAACTTCACGTTCCACGACCTAATCAGAAACATAGTAGAGGTCTATGTCGATGACATTGTTGTCAAGACCAGGGTAGGGTCCACCTTGATAGAAGACCTAGCCCTCGTTTTCGATAGGTTGCGCACAACGCGCACGAAATTGAACCCCGAGAAATGCGTCTTTGGCGTCTCGGCCGGTAAACTGTTAGGGTTCCTAGTGTCGCATCGCGGCATTGAGGCAAACCCAACCAAGATCAGGGCGATCGAGGCTATGCGGCCGCCGGCCTGCATTAAGGATCTCCAGAAACTCACTGGGTCCTTGGCAGCCCTCAGCCGTTTTATCTCAAAGCTAGCTGAGAGAGCCCTGCCCTTCTTCAAGCTTTTGAGGAAGTCCGGACCATTCATATGGACCGAAGAGGCTGAGCAAGCCTTCCAGGAGTTGAAGCAGCATCTCACTACTCTGCCCGTTTTAGTGGCGCCAGAGTCTGGTGAGACCCTGTTTCTCTACCTCGCGGCGACATCCGAGGTAGTAAGCATGGTCTTGGTCGCCGAGCGACCAGCCCATCCCCACGAAGGGGACACCGGGGTCCCCCAAGTGGAAGGTGGTGGTCCGCCCACCACGGGAGCTGCAGCCGGCCCCGATATCGGAGGTCCGGTTGGCACGTTGCCCTGCCAAGGCGATAGGCCACCAGAAGCTGGAGGCCAAGCCGCCCAGGGGGCCAGCCTGGCAGGGGGAGATGGTCTCGGACCTGCCACTAGGGTCCGGACCACCCAGAAGCCAGTCTATTACGTCAGTGAAGTCCTCCACGGGGCGAAGGCCAGGTATCTGGAAGCTCACAAGTTCGCCTACGCATTACTTATTGCTTCCAGAAAGTTGCGCCACTATTTCCAGGCGCATAAGGTTGTCGTGGTGACCTCTTACCCATTAAGAGCAATCCTGCGCAATTCTAACGCTACTGGGAATATCGCCAAATGGGCTGCGGAGCTGGCAGAATTCCAACTCGACTTCCAGCCCCGAAATGCTGCCAAGAGCCAAGTCTTAGCCGACTTCATCGCAGAATGGACTCCCACCGCCTCGGAATTTGGAGGTCCGCAAGCCGAGGCGGAACCTTCCCAGCCGGACAGGACCATCCGGGTTTTCACCGAGCCGCACTGGACTCTCTTCTTCGACGGGTCCGCCCGCGAAAAAGGGTCCGGAGCAGGAGTGGCCCTCGTGGACCCAAACGGGGATCAAGTAAAGTACATAGTATGCTTCGAATTCAAAGCCACTAACAACATGGCGGAATACGAAGGCTTGATCTTTGGGCTCATGATCGCTCATTCACTGGGAATCAAGCAGCTCCTGGTTAAGGGGGATTCCCAGTTGGTGATCCGACAGGTCCGAGGGGAGTGCTGCTGCAATAACCCCCAGCTCGCAGCATACCTCATGCGAGTGAGGGAGCTCGAGAAGGACTTCGAGGTCCTGGAACTGCAGCACGTTCCCAGGAACCTCAACTCAGTGGCAGATGACCTCTCCGCGAGGGCATCGACTCGGGGCCCAGTACCCGAGGGCGTCTTCAAAAGACAGCTGCTGAGACCAACCGCCCAACCAGCCGAACTGGGCGAAGGGGGCAGAACTAGCACCTCGAAGCTAGCAGTCCCGGTGGTCCTCCATCTCTGGAGCCCACCAAGGATCGTGTGGACTGATGACCCCGGCATGTCATCAGGGACACATCCAATGGCTCAGGGCAGTCCCGATGCACGGATCTCAGAGATCCGGAACTACCTGAAGGACAAAATCCTTCCCGAAGAACGTGTGTCCGCTGAGCGCATAGTGCGGTTGGCTAAACGCTACACGCTAGTAGAAGGGGATCTCTACAGGCGTGGCGCCAATGGCATCCTCATGCGATGCATAACCCGGGAGGAGGGCCGCGATTTACTCGCGGAGATCCATGGAGGCGAGTGCGGGAATCATTCAGGGTCCCGTACGCTGGTCGGTAAAGCCTTTCGGCATGGCTTTTACTGGCCGACAGCGCTCCAGGATGCAGCTGAGCTAGTAAGGTCCTGCAAGGCGTGTCAGTTCCACGCAAAGCAGATACACACACCGGCTCAGTCTCTGCAAATGATTCCACCCTCTTGGCCCTTCGCGGTATGGGGGGTGGACATCCTGGGACCTTTCCCTAGAGCTGTCGGTGGGTACCGGTACCTCTACGTCGCCATTGACAAATTCACAAAATGGCCTGAGGTAACCCCAGTAGTAAGCATCACCCAAGGAACTGCAACAGCTTTCCTTAAGTCCATTGTGTGCCGGTTCGGCGTCCCTAGCCGTATTATAACGGACAATGGGACCCAGTTCACGAGCCAGGTCTTCCAGGACTATTGCGACGGCGTTGGCATCCAGTTATGCTTCGCCTCTGTAGCACATCCTAGGAGCAATGGACAGGTCGAGAGAGCTAACGCAGAAATCCTCAAGGGGCTCAGAACCCGCACCTTCAACTGCTTGGGAAAGCACGGTGCGAAGTGGGTTGATGAGCTCCCCTGCGTGCTATGGGGGATCCGGACCACACCCAGCCGAGCAACCGGGGAAACCCCATTCTTCCTGGTATACGGGGCCGAGGCATGCCTCCCACCAGAAATACTCTTGGGCTCCCCACGGGTCCAAGCTTTCGATGAATCTTTGCAGGAACAAGCGAGGTGCGACGACGTCGACCTCGTCGAGGAGCAAAGATGGCAGGCTGCAATCCGGAACGCACGGTACAACCAATCGCTCAAACGCTATCATGAGCGAACCGTGCGGGGCAGGGTGCTCCAACCTGGAGACCTGGTCCTGAGGCGCATCTTGAACCGAGAAGGGCGCAACAAGCTCTCCCCCAGCTGGGAAGGCCCCTTCAAGGTGACAGGAGTTAGTCGCCCCGGTTGCGTTCGCCTCGCCACGGAGGAAGGAGTTCCGCTACCGAACCCTTGGAATATAGAGCACCTCCGTAAGTTCTATCCGTAGACAAGGAATTCAGGGCAACTCCTTTTTTCTTTTTGTAAGCTAAATAGGACCACCATGTGGACCAGAGCGGTGAAGGTCCGCCCTTGTAATCCCGACCTCTGGCTGACATCACATGACACCCTGTACCGCTTGATTAAAGAAAAAGTTTAGCCCCGAAGTTCTTGTCTCCGTTATTACTACTTGTATCAATTTTTCCTAACCCCTATGTGGAGTCCTACTCTTGCCGAAAATCTCCTCGGAACCAGCAGGACTTAGCAGCTTGAGTGTGAAGCGGTTAGCACAGAGGCTGGGAAGGAGGTCCGGAATACTAGGTGCCAGGTCCAGAGAAAAGGGGCTCGCCTTGGTAGCACGGAGCTGTCAGCTGCTTAGCCTGGTCTCATACCCTAGGCACTGAACACTCCCTACCACGCCGTGAGTTCCCCCAGTATCAGGAACAGTGCGTCTAGCGCTCCGGACCACCCCCTAAGCTAATGGCACACCCCCTAACCTCAGCAGCGAGGTCCGGCTGCGACTCCGAGGACTTCGAGGCGGCGCGGTTACCTTTTTATTTCGCTAGGAGAGGTCCGAACGACTGCAGGACCGGACCAGAGCTAAGGTGTTTTGGACTAAGGATAGTCCAGGGCTGTGTCGCAGTTTTGCCTGGTTCCGTACCCTTAACTCACACACCCTGCTATCCCACGAACAAACATCCTAGCCCCTGGCCCGGACAGCAAACGCTCCGGACCTCGAGTAGTGGAAAAGGTCAACTCAGAGTGGGTCCCGTAGGTGCGACATTGACGTTTGCCGTGAGTTGCATGCAGGTCCGGCCTCTGACTTAATGGTAGCCAGCCTCAGGGGGTCAGGTAACAACCCACCAACATGCAGCAGGGAGCAAATGGAGATAAGTCGCAACTACCATTCTTATATTACTTGGCATACTAATGTTTTACATAAAAAAAAAGAAAAAACAAAACAGCAAAAGCTGTTGCCCTACGGCGCTGGAGAGGCCCCCGTCCCCGGTACATCCGGGTCCTCGTCTGCAGGGGTCCGCTGGAACCGGGCGGCGACGACCTCCACCGCCTCCTGCACGCTGACCCGAGCGGCGGCCTCCGCTTCCTCCACCGGACCTGCGATGACCGGGTCCAAGGAGATGGCGGGGTCGTGGCTCCGGAAGCAGACCAGGAGGTGCTCCACCACAAGGCGGCACAACTCGCGGCCCTCAGCTTCAAGGCGCTCTCCGAGCGTGGAGTCTAGGCGCCGGAGTCGCTCCACCGCCGAGTCAAGGACAGGGAGGGCGTCCGCAATAGTGGACGGCGGCTCTGTCACCCGGATCGGACTCAGTCCGAGCGGTACCAGAGCCGAACTCGCCTCCCCGGCCCAGTCGGCGATGCGTTGGAGGCCGACGCGCATCTGCTCCCGGTCCTCCACCGCCGCCTGCTGAGCAGCACCCTGCTTCAGCCGCTCCAGAGCGGCCCGCTCAACCAGCAGCTGCTTCTCCTGCTCCGCCAGCCCCGCTTCACGGGACTTCACCCAATCCTCGCGGGGTCAGGTAGCTGCCCAACTATGAGCTTAACGCCTAAGCGCCGGTAGCCACACATGGCTCCCGGCGGCTTGTGTAGTAAGCGACGGTGGGCTCACCTCAGGTTAGAAGAACTCACCAAAGGCGAGCCCAGGGGCCACTGTCGGTACCCAGCTAACCGGGTACCCGCTTACACTGGACGAAGATCACTATGTAGGTAACTGCTGCAGTACAAGGAGGGCCTAAGGCCGCGTACAGATGGGCCCGGCCCACTCCTTGGGAAAGCTAGGGCCACGCACCCGGCCCACAGGGGAGGCCCCGGACCTCCTTGAGGACCGAGCCTCCCCCAGCCACGCGAGGAGAGGTCCGGACCTCTCGGGCCGGAGCCCGGAGCCCGTACCTTCGCCGGCTCCGGACCTCCCCGTGCTCTGTGGGCACGAGGCGGTCCGGAGCCGGCGCCCTCAGTGGTCCGGGGCCGCCACGTGCAGAAGCGCGTGGAGGACCGGAACCAGCGCCCGCGGTGGACCGGGGGCGCCACGTGCCCGCAGAGCGCGTGGAGGTCCGGAGCCAGCACCTTCGGTGGTCCGGGGCCGCCACGTGACCACCGGGCAAGGGAAGGTCTCGCGTTGCCACATGCCCACAAGGCGCGTGGCGGGGCCTTCAGACGGGCACCTCGCCCACCTGCCGCATTTATTGCGGGCAGGTGGGCGTGCCCGATGCCGCTGACACCGCCGCTGTCAGGCTGGCACGCCCCAATGCCGCTGACACCACGAGTGTCAGGCAGGCGTGCCCCCGTCGCCCGCCGACGTTGTCAGACAGGCGTGCCCCCGTCGCCCGCCGACGCCGCCGCTGGCAGGCGGCGGCGGCGAGGCAAGGGGGCGCGCCTTACCAAGGCACGGCGGCGATGACAGAGCACTACAGTTGGTTTCCCCAGCTACACTAGGGGCTATATTGAGAAAACAAGTACGCTGTACTCATCATGAGCTGCGCCACGCGCGGCGGCCGCGCTCAGCCTAATACTAGGCAGCGGCGCTACAACGCTGCTACGGGCGCCCTGTCCTGTCGCGCGTGCGCGTCCCCTGCCCCTCGGCCTCTGAAGCCTCTCAGCGGGTTTAGCAGCCGATGGGACAGGACGGCGTGAGGCAGGACGGCGCGGCGCCGTATCCGGGCGACAAGACGGTATGACGGGCTTCCAGGCCATACCCGGTCACGACGGTGGTACAGGCACGAAGCATGGAAGCGTTGGACATCAGACACAGAATAGAACTATAGCATAGAGGAAATGGCCGAGACCACCTGTCGGGGCCCGGCCACCATGTACATGCCCCCCTTGGGCTATAAAAGGGGAGGCATACGCAACACAAAGGACAGATCCAGACAGACTCAGACAAGCTCGAACTAGCCCACGAAATACAAGAACACACCCACAGTGGACGTAGGGTATTACGCTCCGGCGGCCCGAACCACTCTAAATCCTCTCGCCACCATCGTGCCGCCACCAACTTAGCTAACAACGATTGCTCCCCCTAACTACTCCCAGTACTTAGGATCTTGGCCGGGTGCGCTCCGCCACCTGACCAGGAGCACTCCCGCTCCGACACATACATATAGAAGAGAGAAGGGAAATAGAGGTAGAAGAAGATAAAATAGAGTAATCAACCCTAGCTACGTATTGATCCTAGATCTAGACGGGATGCGGGATTAAGCTAAAAGGAACAAATAGTAATCTTTTATTCTCTTCGCTTGAATCTATATATACCCTTTATTTTATGGGCACCTCAAGCGCCTTGACTTCCGATGGGATTGGTCCCCATCGGACCCATGCAACATCTCAAATGTGTATTCTCAACATTGAAAAAACAGTATACACATCATAGAAAATTAATTTCTGCAACATCAACACTTGACAAAAAAAATCACACTGCCCTATCCCATGCAAGGGAGAAAATCCCACCACAACGTCGGTTAATGTTTCACACAATATGAAAAACAACGAAAGATCCATGCAACATTACAAATGCATATCTTCAACATCAGAAATGCATATCTTCAACATCGAAAAATAATATACGCAGCACTCGAATTCAACTATTGCAACACTAAAATTCATCCGATGAAAACCTTATAATCCCATGCAACATTTCAAACACAAACTGAAATATCTAAAAATCACAAGTTGCAACATGCCTCGCATGTCAGCTCTTGGTCCTTCCTCGCACTTGTCCTCACAGGTGCCGTCGGCGGAGGAGGACGCAGCGGGCCGGATCCGGCGCCAGGACCGGACCGGAGGAGCGACACAGCCACCTGGAGAGACGCCGCGCCCACCAGACCCCGCCCGCGGCAGAGGAGGAGCGGCAGAGCGGGAACATGCGCCGCGGCGGCAAAGCGGAAGGGCGGAACGAGGCGTCCGATTTTTTTCACCCATCGGACGTCCTACTCCAAGTGTTTCCGTTATTTTATTGCATGTGAAGGAACTGTGATGGGCCTAGGTGACTCTCGGCTACATATAGTAATATCTTGGTAGTAAGAAGAAGAGTAAAATCCATCTCCGGTCCCTAAACTTGTCTTGGTGCGTCAACCCGGTCCCTAAAGTCTCAAAGTGACCATCTTGGTCCCTAAACTTGTCTTGGTGTGTCAACCGAATCCCTAAAATCTTAAAGTGACCATTCCGGTCCATAAACTTGTCTCGGTGTGTCAACCCGGTCCCTAAAAGTCTCAAAGTGACCATTTGTATCGGGACCGAGTTGACAGACCAAGACAAGTTTAGAGGCCGGATTAAGACACCAAAACAAGTTTAGTGATCGGTTTGACATACTTAGACAAGTTTAGAGATCGAGATGGTCACTTTGAGACTTTAGGAACCAGTTGATACACCAAGATAAGTTTAGCGACCAGGATGGTCACTTTGAAACTTTAGGAACCGGATTGACACACCAAGACAAGTTTATAGACCGGAGATGGATTTTACTCTAAGAAGAATACATACATACAACAACATATATGCAATCGTATCTACCAAAGTCCAAATACCATGCTCTCATGCATCGGGTCGATTAATTAATCCCGGCCCGGCCGAGAAGAAACAAAACTCCCGCAGTCGTAGCGATAAAGTGGCAGCGCGCGGGGGCGGGGCATGACTTGTGCTGCGTGCACTCTGCATGCATGCATGCATGCACGTGCAACCGTGCGACGTGCGTGTCCACCCAGATCTTCTGTACGTACGCAGGCAGAGGCAGAGACAGCATCGCCAGATCTGGACCGGGCGATGGGTTTGTTTATCACATTGCATGTGGATCCATCGTGCAGTGTACCTGTGAGCACGCCCAGTGGTTAGTCTCAGACGAGACGCCCATGCATCTCGTTCTCCTTGATCTCCGGCCAGCTAGCTGCAGTACCATGCATGCCATGGACGGATGCTGCATGGTACTAGTATTCTTTAGTTTTATCCGAAGATAAACAGCTCGGACTAAGAGGAGAGGCTCAATATATATGCAATGATCGAGCCAATGATCTACTAGATGCTTCAAATGATTTCGTTCGAGTTCCTTCGGGTAGCTCTCTACCCTCTCTAGCTGCTAGTGGCCATGTGCAACGGTATTGCCCCCACACTTGCACCAATGCACAAGGCAGAGGCAGGCATGCATGGTGGCCGGCATCCATGCACGGAGGACAACGAACGATCGAGAACGGTTATGACAGTTATATATAAAATATATATGCACTTCCACTCTTGTGTATATTTTGAGATGGACATACTTAAGCAAATACCGATACACGCACGGTTAGTGGTGAACCTAGAGCAATTAGAGAGGGTGCATGCTCCCTCGTGGGTATATGAACCTAGGCCAATAGGGTACATACACAGTGAAATTTTAGACCGTACCAACAGCCCACTTGTTTAGTTTTCTTGACATATGGGTGCGGCTGCACCCACGGAAATAACACAATTTCACCCCAATTCTTAAGGTTCTCTTGGATGCATGAGGGTCGGGCCGGCATAATTTGAGACCCTGTACGTAATTTTAATTTGGGGCCTATATGCCTAGAAAAAAAATAAAATATAGTAATAATGTATATGTTATAGTGGTTTACATAGCCATGAAAAAGAAACATACCTATAAAATTCTCTGTTGTATAATATTTATTTGAACAACATCATTCTTTTGGTGTTCCTAAATGAATTTTTCAATAATACGCTCATATTCAATCTTCTTGAACACTTCACTCTCAAGTGATGTATGGGCCAAATCAGTAAGTCTTTGTTGTAACATTGTACAACGCAAACATAACTTCAATAGCTTCAATTTAGAAAAGCTTCGTTTTGCTGATGCAACCGTCACTGGAATGGTCCATAGAACCCTATATGCAATACTTGCATTAGGAGAATAATTGTGTCGCTTCAGAAACAACTCGGAGGCCAGGGCTAGGCGGACTCGTGCGCTGGGCAGGGGGACGGCGGCACGCGAGTACGCGACTCTAGTTGCAACACGGCGATGCGATCAGAAGTCACGCACGAAGATGGAAGTCGGAACGTCCAGACGCCGGAGATTAAGAGACTAATGGTCTAATGAGTTTCTAATGGTGCCGTAGTAAATAATATTTTATGGGCCTCTTTGAATCGGAGGCCCTGTTCCGGCGAACTTCCTGCACATGCATGTGCCCAGGCCTACTTGGATCTCATATAATTATAATGATTACAGACTATAATGAGCTAGTATCTTTGAGTGGTCTTTAGATTAGAACTAGATCGGGGTGTTGGTTGTGCCTATATGTGATACCAAAATAACCGAGGGAAGAAATTAGGCAATGCGGTTATTAGAATCTAGGTGGTTCAATAGGATCCTATAGACACCTCAAGAATCTGCTGCTTGCACTACAAAAAACAATAAATGCCATCGGCCAAAAAACAACAAAATTATACCAAGATCAACGAAATTAATTCCTCATCAAACAGATAAATTTATGGGACAAAAGTAAATGGATGGATTTTTCTGATTAAATTCATCGGGGCCCCTAGACCGATGAATTTATTGAACCGCCAACTGCCATGTAAGCTTAATTAAAATTCATTAGTCCTATGCCGATTAATTTAACTGCCTCATGGCAACGCCGCCATGTTTACTACATGAATCCCTCGAGGTCCACGCACTTTGCCTTCAGTTTTATAAAACTAACAAATTTATAACTATGTTTTTTTTTGAAAAATAATGGTATACGTATAAAAAATCCACTAATTCCCATAAAATTAAAAAACAGAAAATTGTACAACATTGTGTAGTCTGTTATAGTCCAATGTTCAGGTCGCCAGCGCTTTGGGCAGGAGCACACATGATAGGGTCGCCCGAGGCCTGGAATAGGAAGGCTAGTGGCGCGTATGGCCAGCGTCGTCCCGCAGGTTTGTGGCCCGGAAGTGGAAGGGTGGCGACACGACAGCGGGTAGGGTGGATTATGGGTGCCAACAATAGAGAACATGGTGAGAGGAGAGACAAAAGTGATGGACTAGGGGTTGTGCATGTATATTCATCAATGGATGATGTGTCCATTGAATTTACTATATAAATTAGATAATGGCCCATGCGTTGCTAAAATATCAGTTTGTTTTGAAAAAGATGGAATTTTTATTGAATAAAAACGCTGGTTACTGATTGTCTGACAAATTCTTCAATGTTTCTTGTCCTGTGGATCTCATGTAGATCAGAGAAACCAAATAAGCCAAAAATAATATGTATAATATCCAAATACTCTATATTCTTGTGTAGGTTATAGTATCCAAGCACACTCATATTCTCATAATCCCGCTATCTTCCTTTCTTATGCTATTTCAAGATTATATAGAGACGACTAGCTAGCTAGAAACATACCCTGGTGCACCGCTTGAGTAAGATATATAATTTGATAAATACATATGGTAAGTATGCATGAGTCTAATTAGTTATAATTATTCTTTTTACCATGGAAGATGAACCTGGCATCGCCCCAGCCCTCAAACCATCTTTTAGTTATCTAGGGATACAAACATTCTAGCTATATATACTACTAGATCTCCCTGTTTTTAAATTGAAATGTTTGACACTATTTAATTAGGACACAAAAATTGTCAATTTCTTTTATTAAAAAATTAGTATAAATGTGAAAAAGGGCATATTTAAAGTGTCATGAATTAGTGATACTTGTGTAGATGGACGTGCGGCACGCATGCCGCGAACCGCATCATACTTGATGAGTCTACGTGGATCGCGTGAAAAGCAGAGGACATCGAGGAAAAGGAAGAAAATAACTGGCCGAGAAATCAAAAGTTATCAATGTCAAATATTTTAAAAACGAAGGTTGCATATTCATCTATAGTCACCATCTATATTCTTTATTTTTATAATCTTTATGAGATAAACGTGATACTTTCGGTGCACCTGCCCCGCAAATATATATGAGAAAATTTCTTCCTTGGTCGTAAACAAAACCTTGGTCCCTTCTTTGTCCAATTTTTTTTACTTCCGACCTCAATTTTTTTGTCCATTCCTTTTTCGACGCTTTCTCAACACCTGAGGAATTTTTTTTATAATCTTTATGAGATAAACATGATACTTTTGGTGCACCTGTCCGGCAAATATATATACATACCTCAGGAATCGTCGTTCTTGCACACTGTACACGACTACCTGTGCACAGTTCAACAGTGATATGAAGCATCAACAGTCACTAGTTACTCCTTGGTTTTGGTAATATCTGAACCTGCAGAAGACGCGCGTCCAAAATCTTCAGTTTGCAAAATGTGCTCGATCTCGAAGTTTGGTGCGACAGGCAGACAGCCAGCCATTAGGCACATCAGAGATTCAGCACAAGTACTGTCGTCGGATCATCCAAGTTTGTCTTATTAATAAGTTACATCTTTTCAGCTCCGACCATTAATATCCAACTACATATCCAAGGGTATCAGTAGTATAAAGCCATTATTATACTGGACATGATATATGTAGAGATATTGTTAGTCCAAGTTAAAAGAGCTTGACACTTATCATGAAATTAGTTCTAGATGGACTACTTCCATTTATGTTAGAAGGAATTATTTCCTAATAATCCTAGTCTCCTAGCAGCTAGCGCCGGTGTAGGGTAGGCCCCTGGCTATCTAGGGCAGGTAAAGTTGGATGGATATACTCGCTCTCCTCTCGCTCGTATAGCTGCAGCAGTAGCAGCTTATCTTCAAGTTCAATCCCGTGAAGGCACGCATGCAGCAGGGCTACACTGCACCTACAGTCCTACATGACGACGGCTCAGCTTATTTCTTGCATCTGATGATGAGCCAGCGACAGATTTATTAATGGGCATGTACGGCTGCTGCAGGATTAGCGCAATTAAGATATGCTGATTTCTGTGGTTGTGCTGGCTGCAAGTGCACTTTATCATCACTTCATCAGTGTTGTTTAGAGCAAGATTAATAATACAGACCACTGTAGACTAGATAATATTGCCATATCATATATAGTCAACTAAAAATCTATTTATACAATAATTCTTTTTTATGTAAACTGTATATTTAGGTTCCTATCGCTTGTGCTTATTCCCATTGCTATTGCCGCGCTTATTTCTGTGCTGCACTGTACAATCATCTTGTTCTACTGTAGACTCTGCAGCGACATCCACCGCCGCAGCTGCAGCAAGCAGAAACGATCGGACCCTTGATACCGGCCTGGTGCAGTTCTTTCTCTCACGTGCTATATTGGAGTCCGTGAGCAGTACATTTGAACCAGCTACCAGTGAACAGTTCATTTTTTTCTCTTCATTTCTTTTTCTTCGACGTCACTGTAAATCTGATGTGGTATTCTTTGCAGTCCACCTACGTCATTTCATTATACTTAGCTTCAAGGTCGGACAAAGGCGATCGATGGATGTCTGATGTCCTATGCATGCCGTACTACCTCATACACCAAAAGTCCAAAACATACGTAAACAAAAGCCATCGATCACAATTCACAAAACAAGAATAAATTGTACGCGCTCGTACTAGCACTCCACACACAGTACTAGTATACACACACACTATATATAATATATAGTACATGCATGATAGCATGAGAGAGGGAGAAGAACATGAGCTCCATCACTAACTCCATGATCACTTCACATGCGTGCACCGTTAATCAGGTTTTGCCCAACTTGATGATCAATACTATAATAGGAGGGCTAAACGTACACAAATTTAAAAGGCTCTAGATCGACGTGATCGCAAATAAAAATCACAGCCCGCCTCGGTATCCGGGCGGCGAAAAAGGAATCTCTCCCGTTGATCGTACGACAACAATCACCCGTACGGCCACCGCGATCCAGCCGAGTGTAAAACCGTCACCATATTTTGACTTGGCGAGTAGATCGAGCTTAATTGCAATTGATTGGAATGAAACCTCTCTCGACTAGCTTATTCTAGGCCTATATATATAGATAAAATAAAATCGTACATGGACTGTCTAGAAATCTGGTTCTAGCTTAAGATTGGTGTCAACATTATTTATATACCGTAGATAGAGTAGAGTTTAAAATATAAACGCTAAAACAAACGAGCTGGTGAACTTCTTTTGACGGTTGAGATCGGTCGATCTGCATTGAGTAGCTACATGCAGTTAGACACAACTGTGTTTCTTCTGTGTTCATGTATTAAGATCTTGCAGACTACAGTATTCTAGGTACCACTGTCTGTGATAGAGTCAGTTAGTCAGTCAGGGGCCACGTACACTTGACCACTTCTAATCGGTGAGTTTGACAAAGTCAGTACTAGCTGTTTCGGTGTGGCCACAACGGCTCCAAGATTCTCTCTCTTTTCAGTTTGGCCTCACACCTTAATTTCTTAGAAATGTGTGGCAAGACTGATCTCCTAGGCTAGCCAAAGTGTGGCAAAGACTGATCTCCTAGTGAACCAGTGTCTGTACTAACCTTTAGCAAGTTTGCCAGGAAACGGTGACAAATGCCGGCAACACCAATACTAGTATATACTGCTCCTTCTTCTATCCCAATTTATAGTTTGTTTGAATTTTTTAGCACCAATTTATAAGATGAGCTGGTCAAACTTGGTGTCAAAAAAATAAAACGACCTATAAATTGAAACAGAGGGAGTAATTCAAGAGCCCAATTCACTGAACATCTCCTGTTTAGATCGAAACGTCAAAGACTAGGCAAACTCTACGCTGATCCAAATCCAACCTACTGCCATCAAGCTGATATGTGAACACAGAAAGCGCATGAAACAAGAGAATTCGTTGGAATGTCAACACGGCTAATGTAATCATTGTTGCTAATAAAGCCAGTACTGGATGCAACCTACATCTTACACTCTTGAGCAGCACGCAGCTCCAATCCAGCAACATGATCTGCCCGCCAAGCGCCAATATAATGATTAAGTCGATGGAAATCAGGCATATATGGTGGTGTAGTTCAGGATAAACTAATTGGGCCTTGCAGGACGTTGCCTACTTTGGGTTGTCATGCATCTTGCTCATGATCAGCATGCATGGTGGAGGGGAGGAATCTTTCATATATCGCCTACTGGGACTCTATTTGCAATCTTCAGGGCATGGTCAAGTGAGCATGGGCATTCACATGCTGATCCGGAGTAATATCAGGAAAACAATACAGGTCTAATACTACAAAGGAATCTCGCTTTAGTTGTTTTATTTCCCGTTTCATCAACCCATTTTCTTCAGTTACTCAACGCACTTTGCTTTTTCAATAAAAAAATGAATGAAGCCTACCAGGATCAGAATTAATGCTAATCATACGCATTGGAGGCAACACCTGCTCTTTTTTTTCATTCTTAGGAAAGCTTGATATGATACCATGTGAAACCTCCTCACATGCAGGCAGGCATCCACTCCCCTAGCTCGTCTCCACACTCTTGCCATGTTCTCCCATGCATGCAGAGTTTGAAACTGGAAGATAAAAAAAAATTGCAGTCAGAGCAAAAGTACATGGACCTTTTATACGTATCCATCTGCGCATGCATCCATATGGCAAGTTGTGCTCAAAATTTTGTTTGCGTTTGTGCAGTGCAGAGCCACCTGATTAAGAATCCCCTGATCAAGCTGCAGCTTGTTTTGTCTTGGCTCCCGGACGTTGTTTTCATCCTGCCTCAGCAGTTTGTTTTGGCTTTGCTGCACTGCACTTGGTTGGATACACGTATGGCAAATGATTCTCTGAATCAGGTCATAAATTTTTTCCCATTCCGTACATGTAGATCAACCTAAAACTTATGTCAGAGACCGAGGTGTTTCAGGGTTGTGATGAGGACTGTAGTATATGACTTAGTCACCAGGGAAAATACGTATGTTCTAATTAAATTTGAAATCTGAAAAAAAAAATTGAAGCACATTTATTTGATAGCACACTGGATTATGACATCCTACATTGGAATGACGCTATTGCAGAAACTGCCTGCTCACCCACTGAATTAAGCACCCAGGAAGCGTTTCCCTTTCACCGAACAGCAGGATGGGACGCGCCATATATGATGAGCTGGAAGAAGCCGGTGATTTTAGTAAGCTTCACAAGTGACCCATTGCACCACTTAAATCAAGGGAGGAAGATGAGCATCTATTAACATTTTCCACATCACTGACATGACACCCAGCAGAGGAGAGGAGACCACAGCTGGTCGTTCATGGGATCATCAATCTCCAATTCTCCATACCCACAACTTGGACTGACTGACCATGCATGTTCAGCACCATTGCAGTGAAGTCACTCAATCCTGCCAACCAACCGAAGTGACCAAGTTCAGTATCTTCTGGTACTTCTAGCTAGGCCGGGTACGGTTGCCAACAATGCAGTAAAGGGTAAAGAAAAAAAAATAGCAAGACCGGATTATTTTACACTGCAGTGCATCACACATCTCCAGCGTTTGGGAACCTTACGTGCTTCAGTTTATGCTTATGGTAAATTTTTTGAAATTCTACTACCAGTAGAAATCTAAAAATGAATGACAAATAATAAGTGTAAAAAAAAGAAAAGAAAAATTGCACTCAGATCAAATAATTCGTGACTAAAAAAGCATGGCTCCTTTACCGAAAACTAATCATTAAAACAACCTCCATCGATTTGAACACATAATAAACTAAGGCGAAGAGGCTCAGAAGTCACGAGCAGGCGGCCGCGGCTCACACCCGGAGGCAATCTCTCCTCCTATATATTCTCGCCCTCCGTCCTCCTCGTCCTTCACCACCCGTACCAGACCAAGAAGGCAAGAACACATCAAAGCAATCGGCAGCCCGCAGCCACCTTCGTTGTCAGCAATGGAGGAGTACCAGCCGGTGCAGCAGCAGCATCAGGGTGGTGGTGGCCGGTCGAGCAACAAGATCCGTGACATCGTGCGGCTGCAGCAGCTGCTCAAGAAGTGGAAGAAGCTGGCCACGGTCACGCCGTCTGCGTCCGGCAGCAGCAGGAGCGGCACCGGCGGCCGGAGCAGCGTGCCGAGGGGCTCCTTCGCGGTGTACGTCGGCGAGGAGATGCGGCGGTTCGTGATCCCCACCGAGTACCTGGGCCACTGGGCGTTCGCGGAGCTGCTCCGGGAGGCGGAGGAGGAGTTCGGGTTCCGGCACGAGGGCGCGCTCCGGATCCCGTGTGACGTCGAGACCTTCGAAGGCATCCTCCGGCTCGTGCAGGGCAGGAAGAAAGAGCCCGCCGCCATGTGCGACTGCGATTGTTCGTGCTCCTCCGAGACGGAGATCCTCTGCAGATGACGCCGTGAACCCAAGGCCTCTCGTCATGTCTGCTCGGATTCTCTGCTCTCTTGTTTCTCTCTCTTTTTTTCCCTCTCTCCTTTCTTGGGTTAGGTCTTTCTTTCTTCTTGGTTTTTTCTGAAGAAAGGAGGGGAGGTTGCATTGCACACCGATGAGATCTGTAATCTGTACAATGATGGGAGGAGAATGGAGATGAAGGATTTTTTTCCTGATGAACAAGGATCTAATGTAAGACAAACTAAAAAAAGCTTTGATCTTGCAACTTCGGATGCCTCATGCAATTCTTTTACCTGCGTTTTTCTTGGTTGACAAGCTGGAACCAAGCAGATGAACACTGCACAAACTGAATCTAAGAAACTTCAACATGTGCCATCTTTCAGGTTACCATGGTACTGCAAGTCTGCACTGCAGGGTGCAGGTGGTACTGGTAGATTAGCAGTTTAAAAGATTTTTTTTCAACAGCAATTCCAAAAGTGCAGTGAGAATATATTGCTGCTCTTTTACCTAGTGCATCTACCATTTCACTCCAGAAGCGGAAGAGGAACAAAAAAAAAAAAAAGAAAGAAAAGAAAAAGGAAAACCTTTTGAATACTCCATTCATGAGATACGCATGTACTCTGCTCTGCATATTGCATAGCATTCTTAATACGTGATTCTGCTGGCATATTCTTAACCACCATACAGTACTTCATATAATGTTAAGATTTGAAACAAAACAAAAGGATTTCCCGTACATGCTCACATGGCAAATTGGCAAGCGCACCTGGCTTCACATCGACGACACATGAGGGGGATACTCTGTTCTCTCCTCTCTGCATCTGCCCAGGATCTTGAGCTACTAAACCAGGTGATCTATGCGTGCACAAGCCCAACTTTTGCTGGACTCTGAAGTAGTAATAAAATATAGGTAAAGGATAGAGTCGATGTGCAATTTCTATGTACCACTGTGCATTTGTTCTGCCGGGGCAAGCAAGTAGGGCCTGCAACTGCAACATGTTTCTGCAGAAGGCACTGATGAGAACAGAAGATCAAGTGAAACTCTCTCCGAGTCTGAGGAAGCACGTACAATGATTGGTCTAATTTGAGACACTAGATTATTGGTCTGTTCTGAAATGGACTTCCTTACCTTGCAGCAGACTACCTGAAATCCTGAACCCAGCGATTCCCAGAATCCCAGTTTGGACGACAAGTGCAATCAACGTACAGGGAGTCAGATAAAGAGACAGTATATTGCTGCTTTCGCAAGTTAGGGACACAGAGAACAGGAGGAGTATATTTTCAAATGCAGCCAAGACTTTCATGCTGATCTTCCGGGCATTGCTCAAAGCTAGTATATTCCAGGATGAAGTGATGAAAAATTCAGATCCAGATCCAGAGACGATGACTCTGGTTTGATTTATATGGACATGTACTGATTTCTGTACTTTTTAAGCAGCAGTTTACATTAACTAGTGATGTCTCAAATGCAGAGTCCATATTCAGTGTTAGTGGAACGAAGTATGGAACAGAAGTAACGAGTCCATCACTGAGAATTGATGGGTGTGAATATGGAGACACACTGCCCCATCATCACATCTCTCCAACCAACCAAAATTTTAGATTGTAAGATGAACAGAATATAAATAAAAAATCGGTTGTTTTCTCAGTTTCTGTAAGAATGTGACCACGACTCTCCTCATCCCCTGACAGAGGATTCCTCTAAAACTCTGACAGTGATCAGAAAAATACAACATGAACTGAAGAAAACCTCATTTTCTTACGTGGACATATTTCCATTCTCCTTTATCATTATTCCAAAAGATAAAACCACAAATTTCGCGCACGGCCTGGTTGGAACGTGGAAATCTGACTCGAATCTCACAAAGTCACAAGTTTTGGACATAGACGACAATAGCTCAGCTCTTCCAGCTAGGGGTTTTCTATGTACTCCTATTTTTTCCCCCAGTTCATGGAACCACCCAACGGTGAATCAATCAACACACCATGCATTCAGCTATGCTACGCATGCATGCATGTGGCTGCTTGCTTGCATTCTGTACAACCAAATTAAAGTGACCTGATCTACCCGTACGTGAAGCAAAGGGTACAAGAAGGAACCTAGCTAGGTCTCCTCGCTACCCGATGGCCTTCTTGCCCCTCCCGGAGCCGCCGCCGCCGTTCTTGCGCTGGAGGCGGCGAAGGAGGTCCTCAAAGTCCTCCTCGGCGCAGGGCACGCGCAGGCCGCCGGCCTGCTCGAAGCCGAACTCGTCGGCGGCGCGCTCCATGAGGTCCCGGAACGCCGGCTCCCGGAGGTACCCCGTGGGCACGACGAACCGCCGCGACTCCTCCCCGACGTACACCGCGAAGTAGCCCTTGGGCACGCCGCCCTCCGCCGCGGCCGCGGGAGGCTGGTCGAGCAGCGCCTCCCGGAGGCCTGCCTCCTCGTGCGCCGGCGCTGCAGCTCCCCGTCTTCGCCTTCTTCTTCTTGGCCGCCGCAGACGACGAGGACGTCGCGGACTTGGTCGACCGGAAGTACCCCATCACCATCATCGTCGACCGATCTCCGGCGAGTGCACGCTGCACCTATATATGTGCACGCGCGCGCCTCCTGATCGCCGGTTCAACGGCGTGGGTGGCTTGAGGACCGAGGACCGTACGTGGTACCTGGTCATGGGTTGGTGGGCGCCATTGCTGCTGCCTGTGGCGAGAGCTCGCTCTTGTTGGAGTTGGTGGCGGGCAACCACGCCGCAGAGAAGCGCACGGCACGACGTGGTCTCTCCTCTCGTCTTCGTATGATTAGGAGGCCGGCTCGGGAGCAAAGTGGGAGAGAGGCGCGCGCCCTTTTATATACTGGTACGGCGGTGAATGCTGGTTAGTGGTTATGGTGATAATAATCTCTCTCTAAAATAGGAGTAATAAATAAAGGACGGTGATAGTGGGTAGATAAGATAAACTAAAGTTTAACAGAGGGTTTAATTTAATTATAAGATCTTTTTTGGTAACGGGTCGTGGAGAGAACTTTCTAGGTGATTTACTTGTACGCCGTTTGCTTATTAGTAAATTATTAGCCAGTTGCTGTGGCTGTGATCAACGGATGTACTTGTACGCCGTGGAATCTCACCCGTTTATGGAAATTATTTAGTATTAATTTAGCGTTCAAACTGAGGAGCATATTTGCTTCCTAACTAGTAGTATGAAGCTGCATCCTTACCCACCCAAAAAAAAAAAAACTATGGAGTTGCATCTTCTTTCTTCTTCTTCTTTTTTATTTCCGAAACAGAGGAACAGTGTTTATTTTCATTTCTAGCCGAAACATATGAACGATTAAATTTGCTTGGAGAAAAATATGTTTTTTAAAGAGCAAATTAACTAATCTGTATAAATACCACTGTATTGCTGAATTCTCTTGCTTATATATCACTTAAAATGCTCTATTTAATAACACTACGTGCAATAGACAACCATCGGTAGTTAGTTGATTATCTCAGCATCAAATGCTCCTGCACGAAGCCGTCTCGCCCAATTTTTTTTCCAAGATAAAGGGAGGAAAGAGTACAGAAACTGCAAGGGGGCAAAAGTAAAGGTAACGAATGCTCAACAATTATCCATATATATATATATATATTCATTCTTATCTAGAAACAGATGAATAAGTACGAGCAGTAGTATGAACCCGGCAAAACAAAGCTTTTTTTTTCTAACCGAATCATCATGGTTGACCGACGACCGAGAGAGGAGAGGGACGGTGATAAGCGCACAAATGGAGGGACCAGATCTCGTCCCACTGCAGCCATGTGTTTTATAAGTACGGTCTAGTGGCCCTCGTCACCTTCTAATAATAAAATTATGGAGGGACTAGCCCGACGATTGCCTCTAATCTCTACTCCTGCACGCAACGCGATTGCCTGTGTTATTGGTCCAATGATGAATTGAGTGCGAAGCTCACATGACTACGCATGCATGCTACTGTGTAAACAGAGCATATCCAAGTTAGATACTCTATGTTTGTTGTGGTGAAAAAGTAATTAGTTTCTCTATACACAGCTTGCATATTGGATCTAGATTCCAACCTCTTCTGAGGAGGTTGTTTGCTGTTAGGATTTTGTTGTGTAGCAGCATCATATCTAAGCAAAGAAACGGCATTTTTAAGTGTTAGATCAGTAGCTGACGTGTCTCTTGAGACTATGATGTTGTATTGATGATTTTTTTTGTCAACTTCAAGAAATGTATTCCTACTGTGAAGTCGTATATGGAATTTACGGATAGGGTCAGCCTATCCAGCAAGTACAGCAGTGGTACTTTCCAGTACGCGTTTGGCGTCCTGCTATTGGCGGCAACGAGTCGCCTAAACGACCGTGCCCAGCCATAAATTTGACATCCTCCTGCGACCAAATGGTGGAGCCCCACTCCTGACCAAGCCACAGTAGTACGGAGTGTTTGGTGGAGCGGCCGTCCTCCTAGCCAAGCCCCGCTGAGCAGAAGTGGGCTTACAGGGTGGCTCTAGAAAAACGTCCAAATCGACATTTTTTTTTTGCTAGCCCCTGTTGTGCCCCACTGTGCCCTCGCGGGCTCACGCGCGAGCTCCCTGCGAGTCCAAATCGGCCACGCTGCAGACGACGCTGGAGGTGGCCGGCAATGCCACGGAAGACGAAGACGACATAGAGGGGGAGCAGCGCCAGAAGCGGGAGCCGCGGCAGCGTCGGCCAGCGAGAAGGGGGGCGAGAGCTGCGCTAGTGGCCACGACGAGGGAGAGCTACACGGCGGCGGCCATGAGGAGGGGGCGGGAGCCGCGCCAGCGGCCGCCGCGAGGAGGGAGAGCCGCGGTGGCGGCGACGGCGGCCATGAGGAGGAGCGGGAGCCACGGTGGCGGCGGACACGAGAAGGGGGGCGAGAGCTGCGCTAGTGGCCACGACGAGGGAGAGCTACACGGCTGGCGGCCATGAGGAGGGGGCGGGAGCCACGCCAGCGGCCGCCGCGAGGAGGGAGAGCCGCGGTGGCGGCGACGGCGGCCATGAGGAGGAGCGGGAGCCACGGTGGCGGCGGACACGAGAAGGGGGGCGGGAGCCGCGTCGGTGACCGCGGCAATGAGGGAGAGCTACGCGGCGGCGGCCAAGAGGAGGAGCGGGAGCCGCGGTGGCGGCGGCCACGAGAAGGGAGGCGGGAGCCGCGCCGGTGGCCATGACGAGGACGAGGTGGGGGAGCTGCACGGCGGCGGCCATGAGGAAGGGGCGGCAGGAGGCGCTAAGTAGAGTGAGCAACCAAACACAGTCCAGGCATAACCACCCTTTCTGGGCAAGGACAACCAAACACAGGCTAGTCACGTCCATGTCTATGTCTAGCTAGGCCAAACTTAGCATGGCCAAGAATTCTAGTCAAGCTCCAACCGATCACACTACTAAACAGACCATATACAGCTACACCAGGCCACTCCATTCCTAAAGAACTTGCAAATTAATCCACTACAACTCACAAGTAAACGATCTTAGGTTGAGTCTATCACGTCATCTATATTCAAACTTCATTCTGTCAACAATGTATATAGCTGCAATGTCATTTTCGTAGTATGCGGCGCAATTCAGATTTGAGTTTTGGCCGGTGTTTGTCTTGCGTGGTGCGTGTTGATGTCCCAATCCAACCGCCTTGTGTTGTTTGGTTGTACCGTCAGTCTGGACCTCTTATTCTTTTTAATATAATCGTCAAACTTTGCGTGGTTCGTTTAAAAAAATATTAACGGTCCTGCTGGACTTGGTCTTAGACATTAAAATTTTCGAACTATGTGTATTTGCACACAACATGTGTAACATTGCTTTTCTGTCATCCTTTTGTATTATGGATGGTTGGATGTCTGACGCGTGGAAAACAGGAAAGATGATTTATCAGACGGAACCAGCTCCTCTGCAATTACTGCAGGTGCAATTAGGTCACTGCACATGGGCCCCTCATACGCGGGCCCCACGCGTCAGTGGCACAAACCGCACCATCTCAACTGCAGAGGATCTCAGTGATAAGATCACTAAACAGTGGCCTAGCTAGAGACCTTGCGTGCAGATATGGAACTAGGAGTACCATGCAACTATCCAACAGACAGTTAGCTAGGAACATGACTTGGGATTCCCATTATCTGAAAATGAGACTTTTTTTCATCCAGTTAGGTGCAGTACTGTTGGCTGTAATTTGCCTTGTGGGTTTTTTTCGGTAAATAAAAAGGCTGAGTAAAGCTATTTTTTTAGAACGAAAGCTATGTTTTTGGAAACCGTTGCCGGTGTCTAATAATTTAAGGCATGTTATTTATTTTTTTGTGACTTTATGCTGTACTAATGTGTACCGGCTCTAGTACATGTAGAGTCAATGAAGAAGAAAACTTTGCAAAATATTGGTCTTATACTTAATTAATATTCCATTATATTGGCCTATTGTTGAGCTAGGCTGATTTTTAATTATGATGTACTGTTAGTATAACTTAGAGGCATTGAATTGTAACATGCATAAATAGTAATTCCAGGAACAGTGAGCGAGAAAAAGGGTCACCGAAGCCAATCAAGTGTACCTAGTAGTAGTGGAACAAGAGAACCTGGACGCAAATAGACACACCAATCGGCAATGACAAAAGAATATATATATGTGAGTACAGAATAGGAGTGTACATATGTTGACTAGCCACAGCCTAGAGTTGATTCCAGCGCGAGGGACGCGCAGGACAAGGAGGTACGAGTACGACACCGGGCGGGCAGCAGCCGAGTACGTACGGCTCAATCACGATTCGGTGGCCGGCCGCTTTCGCCGCCGCCGTCAGCTGATGCCCGATCGTCCCCCGTACGTCACCGTCGTCGTCCCCGGCGAGCGTGCCAAAGCCAACGCACTCGCCGCGTGGGCCGGGGGACGCAGACGCACGTTGATTCGCCGGTCAACCGGCGCCCGGCCCCGCCTAGCAGCTACATACAATGTCAACGCAACAGGCGCTACGACGTAACGTCATTCCTCGTTTGAGTCGTTTTTTCATAATCATTTAGAACAGTGTTTTCAACCGAAAATGGCTGCAGCCGGCAAACACGGCTCATGTCGTCATCTGCACTGCACGCGTGTTCCGCGGGAGAGTCAGAGGAGGATCTTCCGAAGTCAGATGATCCTGCGAGTTTCTTTCTGACAGCTAGTTGGATGCAGAAGCTAGCTGACGGATGATCCGTGTACAGTGTGTCGTGCGCAAAATCCACCACCAGCTACCACCGGTTTTTATTTCGCCCGTACCGTACCGTACGGTGTCCTCCTCTCCTCCACTGATCTATCCGGTCCTTGTGTGGATGCGATTTTGATGGTGAAACAGACAAGACCCGTGACTGGATTTGGCCCAGGGAAAAATGGCACGAAATCATTCTTCTAGTCTCTACTTTATTAATTTGACAGCAACGGTTTTCTTCGTCGTCAGCAATTATTAGGTGAGCCAGCACTCATGTACTATACACACAATGATTGATCTTTTCCTCTTTGTTGCTCCTCTCTCTCTCTCTCTCTCCATGCATGCATCCTGGCCGGCCGCCTTGCTTGCGTATGATGCCATCATACGAAACAACAGCAGCCGTCTTATATGAACAGCCTGCTGCGTGCTTATCGATCACATGATTCTACGTCCACCTGCAAACCACTCCCCCCCTATGGCACAAATTAATGCTCGTCGTTTCGCTGATCAATTAATTGATTGATTTGGCTCTCAACTCATCATAAAACAAAGAGGCACTACACAGTGCTAACCGGTGCAGTTGCGCTCCTAATATATCCCGACGGCATCGTTTTCGATGGAATAATCATGAGATCCCATGAACGACT
Organism: Paspalum vaginatum; assembly: GCA_030272315.1. Taxonomy (NCBI): domain Eukaryota; kingdom Viridiplantae; phylum Streptophyta; class Magnoliopsida; order Poales; family Poaceae; genus Paspalum; species Paspalum vaginatum. The sequence continues at coordinate 1,906,971 of CM059021.1, read as the reverse complement.
AACACACATTCGTTCGATCACGGGACATTTCTAAACACAGCCGGCGGCCCCTCTCTAGATCTAGAAGCCGGCCGGCCAAGAACAACGTACTGCATCGAAACTGTATATGTACCAGGCAGAGACGGCCGGCAGCAGGATCAATGTTTAGCAAGATGGAGTAGGGAAGATGACAAACGCCGGAATCGTCTTATCAAAATGTAGCATCCCATCTATCAGTAGTGCTCTGTTTCCTCAGTCAAACTAACTCACCGGAAGCTAGCTGATCCACCTTTCTGAATATCAAAGCCAGTCACGCAGCACATGAGTTTTTGGTCTCAGAATGCGGCGTGGGTCTTAGCACGTTTGCGTCAAACTTATTACCCTATCTTTTTTCACACAAAGGGATTATCCTTTATTTTTTGCTCCATGGAAAAGCCAAAGATTTGGCCAGGAAGCAAAGGTTCTCGGAGGTGCGTAGGCAGCAAAAGGCGCTGAGCAGGAGCTCGAATTCTATATGCATCTCCATCCATGTGAAATTTGACCAACCATCTTCTCTGCATGCATATGAGTTTTTGACGAGTCACCAACCTTTCACATAATAACAAAAGATAAATTACAAAAGGGCAGTAATATATAGTAGACAGAAAAGAAAAAAAAGGTGGCAAGTCGCCTCTCCGGTGTCCGTACGTACGATTAGTGGAGACCGGCCTGCTAATAGAACTGGTCAAAGAAAAATTAGGCGTGCAGCGTGCTCGACGACGACGAATCGAAGATTGGAACGGTCCATGCCTCCGTGTAAGCTGATTAGGTTATGAAAAAGATTATTATTCTCGATTGGCTTCGTCATCAAGGGGATCGGAGCATTAGGCAGACGCGTGCACGTAGTCAAAAAGATGCGGCATGATGATAGAGAATACCTCGAAGATTCCAAGTACACGGACCGGACCAACTGTCGATATGCATGATCAAGAATTCAAGATGAGAAGAGACCAAAATGAACTGCAGTCTTGCAACAACCTTGCACCAATCATGTCTTCTTGCTTGGCTTCAAGGTTTCAGCAAGGGGCCTATGATGCCTGCCTGCCTGCCTGGTGCAGAGAATGTTAGGAACCCATCCATGAAGCAGCTGTCAACTGGTAATGCGAACAAGGTGGTATTAAACAGACCGACAGACCTGAGAAGTTTGCAGCAGCCTTCGATGATAGTGACTTCCTGGTGCCTCATCACAGCATCCTAGGCTCTGCATAAAAATGTATCCCTAGGAGGCCAAAAGCAACTAGGGGCAACAAACGAAAGCCATGCTCCAGCAAAAAGACATCAAGAACATAATGAAATGGCCTACTGATTGGGTGTAAGGTCACATTCAGATCTCCCTAACCATCGATGTGATTTAGAGAATGGCTGCGAGCAACACCGTCAGGTCGGCAACGGCGAGATAAAGATGCCACCCAGGCATGAACACGACCGCACTCCTGCACGCTCACAGAATATATGATTGCAGGTTTGTCGTGATGATGAATGATTTCATCGGCACATATAGCCCTTTTGTTTTCAAACACGTCGTTTTTCTTTACATATTTCTGCAACATGTTACATGTACAGTCTGCAATAGAAGGCACTGACTCCCCCCCAGTCCCTCTACACATTGCATTGGGCAAAAATAACAGCAGCACACCTATACGTACATACATACATACATACAACTATACATGAAGAGCTGGTATCAGATCCGGTTGAGTCTCTAAGACCTCATACGCGGACATACCTTTTTTCTGCGGCAATGGAAAAAATTGCCACTCCTCTGGGACTACCTTGAGATTATCATCATCCATCATCCATGTATGTGATACTCTGGCTGCTGCAGGATGGACCTCTAACAGCCAGCAGCCCTGAGGAAGTTGTCGTACGGGGTCGCTGCAGGTAGCTTGAGGAACTGTTGCTGGAAGTCCTCGTCTGGCTGTGGGTTCTCTCCATTTGGCCTGTTCATGTCCTGAGGATAGCCCTGCAGGTTCTCATCGGCGAATGGGTTCGTGCTCTGTGCTTCCAATCCTGTTCAGAATTAGACTTGTTAATGTCGATATCTTGTCTAGCGATACATTCATTTTCAAATGTTATTCTTGAGGACGGTAAAGGAACAATCTTGAGAAATGGGAGGTACTCTGTACCTGAGGCAACTGCGTATCTTGGAAAAGAACCAGATCCATCTGGTTGGGCTCGCTGCTTAGCGGCCCAGACACTTGCACGCTTTGCTGGAAGCTCATGAAGGCTGACATTTTCTGCTGCTTCCCGATCGTCAGGGCTTCACAGTGGCTAGTCATATCCTTGAATCCTATGTCTGCCGACACTACTCCAGCCTGAGGTGCTGGGTCTGCGCCAACCTGAAATGGATGATAAAGATTAAATGTTATCATTCGCCATCTCAACATAACAGTACTCCAAGGACAGTAAATTAAACTAGGGAAAAGTAAGGAAGTGTTGAGTTTCTGGGATCAAGACCATACCGTTTCAAGAAGCTGATCGATACCCAGAAGATCTGATGTCGGTACAGAAGAAGCAGAAGCTTCCGTGCTTTCCGAAGCTTCCCCAAAAGCATCATTGTCACTCCCCAGGTCAATCAACATAGCCTGTTGAAAAATAAATATACATGTTGCTTAGCATGGAAGGTAGGGGATGGATATGTGTCAGATGATACCTCTTGATGGTGCCCAGTCTCATGGGACCCTGATGAAGGATTTTCAATGTGTGCTTCAAAGAATTGAGTGCTCATAGGACACATGTCATCAGGTGTGAAGTCACTTAGCAATTGGCTTCTCACATTATGCAACTCCGCCTGCAGAACTAGGAAAGTCATTAGCAGCTGCATGAAACCTAGTCAAAAAACAATGAAGAAAAATATACAATTGGGATGGTCAACATTACGTCAAGCATATTTGCAATGTTGTTCATGATTGTGGAGACTATGCATTCTCGAGATTGACTTTCTGATAGTTCTATTTCTGAAAGCGACTTCAGCGCATTAGCGTTGTCCTCCGGTGATCCATATATTTTTGACGGGTCATCTGCGGAATCTTTAACAGCCATAAGTTTGCTCTCATCCACCAAAAGAAGGAATGGATCAGCCTAAGCCAAATAGGAAACAAATATCAAATATAAGGGCCACACCATACATGAAGAGTACATATGAGAGCCAAGACACAGCAAAGTGCTTAAAAAAGCAAGACCACAGCTTTAGTATAATAACAAAATAAATCGGGTGGCTGGCTGGCTGCCAACCTATGCTTCATTATTGTTATCAAAAGGTTTAAACCACATTTATCATTAAAATCTAAAACTTAAACCAAAAAATGGAAGGATGAAGAACCGATGTTAATGCCTCATGGAGGCATGTGTGCACAGTTGGTAGACCGGCACTACTCAACTCGATATTCAATACTCACTACTCCGTATGTGGTAAACAAACATGAATGACTAATATGCAAAGCAATGTACAAACAATTATCAGGGTTCATACAAGAGAAACAATGCAGCGTAGCAAGTTCATTACTTAAAGGGTTAGACCCAGACCCTCAACTTGATAGATACCTTAATATGTTCTTGCTACTTCCCAACTAATATTCAATCATGCCACTCAATGGCATTTAAAAGAACATGAAATCTAATTTTGAGGGATTGGGGTCGCATGGGCACAATTTCCCTTATTTATACTATCATTCTGTACAGTATTGTTTAGGGAGTTAGACTATCATATCAAAAGAAATGCAGTAGAATAAATAGAGGGTTCAAAATTTGTTCTTACATACCGCACGGTCATTGATCATTTGTTTACAAATTGGAATGAGTGGCAACACATTGTAAGCTCTTGATGAGAAAATAATCATGGCTGTGGACAGAGTAAACAAGGACCGGCGCCGACATGGTGATAACGAATCTACAAGGTTAGAAAGGATAAGAAGAAACAAACAGTAAGAAAGGAAACAAATCACATTTGAGTATGCGTAACTGCTGTGCCATCATGCACGCACAAGACCAACTTTTGTTACAAGTTGCATTACATGGAACACTGAATTTCTACTGACTTGTAATGCTTCAAAGGGAATTTGACTGTATCACCTGCTTCAGTGAGAGAATAGCTCCTCAAAGAAAATGCAGCCTGAAAACTCTGGGTAAGAGCGTCAAAAGTTGATGCCTGGAGGAAAAGGGAAGGACATAAGTCATAACGATTGACATACTCACTCTAGCTAAAAAAAAGACATGAGGTGCTAGTTCACTAGAAAAAAAAGGAGGAAACCACATAAAGCTACTTAAGAATGTAAGGGAATTTTGTACACATTAAAAACAACAGAAGTAACAGATCATTAAATTCAGAGATCATGACCACAGTATAAACCATAGAATAACAAAATTTTGTGTAAAATTATGTGATTCCCGGAATATGAGGTTAGTTCCATTATAATACTTGTGTAAAATTATGTGATTCCCAGAATATGAAGTTAGTTCCATCGTACTTCTTAGTTTTTTAGAAGATCATAGATTTGTTGGTCACAGTGTTGTCCAAACTTGTTCCAACAGTGATCGTTCTGGATCACTAGTGAACAAGGACCAAACAAACCTATTAGATTTGCAAAAACATCTTCTAACTTTAAAAAGTGCCGTGCATAAACTAGTCTTTATCAGCATATTTGATCAAGACAAACCCCTGGCATATCATCAATTTTCTTGACTTGACAACAATTGAATAATTATCAGGTTCCTCTCTTACAAGCAAGTATTCATGTTACGGAAAAGAACAACATATAGAAAGTAGGATTACCTTGGATCCAGAGAATAACAGAAGCAAACTGTAAGTGTGAGCAATGGCTTCATAGTTCGCAGGAGCATTTTCAGGGGATGTTGCTTGAGCCCAAATGGATGACAGCAAAAGTGTGATCTGACGAACGCTTAGTTTTACCAACACTGATTCCTGAATGCATTCAGCATAGTGCACAAACAGCTATTCATGATAAGCAACCTTCTCAAATATAGTTCGTTGATATTTCATACATCCAGGTTAGAATCATTAATACCTTATCCTCATCTGACTTGCTTGGGGAACTTTGGTCCTCCTTTACAGACATAGAAGGTGCTCTAATAGACATCGAAGGACCTCTCAGGGATATTGAGGGAGCTCTGATTGATACTGAAGGAGCTCTTATGGCCATTGAAGGGCCTCTTTTCATGGAAAAATTAGGCACTTTCATGCTAGGTCGGCGGCTTTGAGACATTGGTAGGCTTTGACTCTTGGGTTGTCCGATCCCTCCACCAATGTTCGGCAAATTATTGTCCTTGCTTTCACCTTGTGAATTGTCTGAGTACTTGTCCTTTTTCAACTTGTCAAAAATAGCAGCCGAAGAAGAAAATACAGAGACAGCCCTAGAGAGTGTCCGCTGCATGTCATGTTTCTTTGCCTGACCAGAGGGACTGGCTTGAACTGAAGGGGAAACAGAAGATGGGACTAAGACAATAGCAAATATGCGGTGTGCAGCAATACGAGCTTCATGATCAGGGTGGATCATTGTTAACAACAGCTGATGAAACAGAGCTTCAGGAAAGACCTGGCATCAAGTATAAAAGATATTTTCAAACCAGAAGAAACTAGTGTTGTCTGAGATTAATTTTAACACTTCAATTCATTTGTACTAACAGTATACCTTATTCTGATATTGCAAATTTGGCACGGAAGCAATTATTTGAGCTGTACGATAAACAGCTGCTGCAGTAGATCTAGCTACAACAGCAGTGCTCGCAATGTTTTCTAGCATCACAGCCATCATGTCAAGAACTGGCCCAGCATCAGATACCTGATCAACACAACAGTCATAATAACATTTATGGAAGTAGCCCCTTATATTGTAACAAGGAAGCATAAAACTTTAGATCGAGAAAAAGGCGAAAGCACCTTCTTTGACAGCTGAACTAGGCATTCATCTATGCCCTTCCGGAATTTTTCGTTCCATCTTACCAATTCTGAATCTTTGCTGCCAAGAGTAATATGGAATGTCCTTTTCAAATGCCTCACAAGATCACTTATGGCACCTATAGTTGCTGCTGAAGCCATAGAACTGGATTGCTCTGCAAGGGTAGCTGCGACCTCCACGACGCTAAGCTGCATATCTGGCTGCTTCAACATTGCCTTGTGCTCAATATGCTTTATCAGTAATGACAGCATTAAGTGCATATTTTGGCCTGCAAAAATCGTTTAAACAACATAAGTAACCACATTGCGCATATACAATATACATGGTCTCGGTGACTACATGTAAAGGGAGCACCTGAGCTTTCTACTAAGAGTTGCATGTCCAACAAGACACATAGAGCAAGTCCGTTTTCCGACAGCCATGAACTATTGTTACCAAAGTATCGAAACAAGCATTCCAAGATACGGCGGAATGTGGTTGCCTCCCTAGAAAGCTTGGCCATATTGTGCACACAGATTCTGGACCAAAACTTAGGATCCCTAGCATCTTCCCTGCAGCAAAGGGGCATGCTTAGGAACGACTTACTGCATAAGAAGAAATGTCAGTCAATAAAAAGGAGCAAAAATAAGATTATATTACCCTGGCAGGTTAACTCCTCCCTTAACATTAACAATGTTCTCCCAAGAGGGGGCTGCAGAGATGACAAAAGGGGATGGAGGGAGCTCAGCCTTTTGGCCTTCTTGCACCGATTGGTTGTCAGCATCATTGGTACTTTGATCGTCATTTTGCATCTTCTGAGGTTTATAGTTTTCCAGTACAACTTGAACAACCTAGAAAATACAATAGGAAAACAGGAGCTATTGTGAAACATTTGTGGCTGAAATATGTTTGCTAAAAGTGATAGTAGGCTAGTAGCTACAATTAACCTAGATGAGTTACATTTACAGCAAAAAGACGTGAAGTCACTTGATGTCCCTATTACAGATGATGAGGTTTGGTATTCAATTAAGCAGATACCGCCAGATGAGGCCCCGGGGCCAGATTGCTATACAGGAAGGTTATATACTTATATAAAACGTGTTGGCCAATCATTAAGGGGGTGGTAATAGCCGCCATTTACATTTATAGCGGATATTGCAGAAATGTGTGCATGCTGAACTCAGGATATTTAACTTTTGAGTCTTTGATCCCCAAGAAGGTTGGCACAGTTCTAATTAAGGACTTTAGCCCATCAGCTTAGTCCACAGTTTTGCTAAATTAGTGACAAAGGTGTTGGCAAACTGGTTGTCTGTTCGGCTGCAGGGACCAAAGCGCCCTCATCAAGGGACGGTGTATTCAGGATAACTCCTGTTGGTGCAACAGACATATTTTTCGTCAACAGAAACAGCCACGCATACTCCTGAAGGCATCAGCTAAAGTTTTTTATTTCAGTCTCCTGGTCATTCTTGTCAGAACTGATGCGGCATGTGGGTTTGAACCTGTGTGGAGGATCAGTGGATATTACTTTCCTCATCTAATAGTGTTCCTGATGGTGAAATACAGCATCAAAAAGATCTTAGGCAAGGTGATCCCTTGTCTCCAATCTTTTTCTATCATCATCATAGATGTGTTAGAAGGTCTAATTCAGAAGGCGTGCGGTGAGGGTTTATTACAGTCTCTTTCTCATCGCCCCCTTCACAATTGTGTATCCCTCTACAGGGATGATGCCGTGCTGTTTCTATGTCCGGTGGCATCGGAGTTGGATTTGGTTTTCGACATTCTGCAGCTGTCTGGAGAAGAATCTGGTGGCATCGGAGTTTTACTTGGGTCCATGAAATACAAGAACTTTTTTCTAGCTGGTTTATCAGAATATTTAGACATTTTGGACCTTCTATCTGATATGATTCTCAGGCCAGAATTGTCAGGACAAGCACTCATTGAATATTTTATCATCTGGTCACTACTACACTATTCCAGTTTTCAAGGCCTTCTTCATTGGTTCAATTTCCTTTGCTCCTTGGAAGCTTGGGCCCCTGGCCCCGAAAAAGTTTCAGTTCTTTGAGGTTGGCAATCAACAACAGGTGCTCTTGTTTACCGCCAGCAGACCATCTTGCACGGAGACGTTACTACATCTGAAGAAATGTCCTTTGCGTCATCATGAAGGAGACAGAGCATGCAACACATTCTCATTTCCTGTGCTTTTGCTAGACAGGTGTTGTCCTGTTTGCTGCAGCAAGTAGGCATTCATGTGCCAGCACCAAGTTTGCACTTTGTAGGATAAGACGTCCTATAATTGGTGGCTTAGAGTTAGAGTTCACTCCCTAGTGGCCTGGACACTCAAACAAGGGCCGGATCCACTTATTATTCTTGGTGCTTACACAATTTGGAAGAATCGGAATGGTTGCTTCTTCGATGAAGTGTCGCCTAGCGTACCAAGGGTGTTGGTTCTTTCTAGAGAAGAGGCGCATCTTTGGGGCTTGGCTGGTGCTAGGGAACTCTTGGAGCTGGATGCTCTGATTTAGGGGGCTGCTTGTGCTTTGGATCACATTCTTATCTTTTAAGTGGCGCTTTTGCAATCCTTTTTTTAGTTGGGGTGTGAGTGTGGGTTGTATTCTTATACTTCTCCTTGATGCAACGATTCACAGCTCTCCTGTGTGTTCGAGAAAAAAATGATAGTAACCAAATGAACATAAGAAAAAAAAATCTTCCTTGCAGTACTAATTAATATTTCTTCTTTAGATATAATCACAAGATTGGCATGAACATATTAAACACGAAAGTAAGACAAGAAAAAAAAAACTCGCGTTATTTTACTTACATTGTCAAACTCTGATGAGATATGAGAAAGCTCACCCATAAACCAGATCTGCTCAACGAAAGAAACAACATGATCTTATGACATGTTAGTAGAATGAGGAAGGCAATAATATGTAAGAAGATGACATTTATATAATTCACTTGAGTGTTATCTCCTTTATGATGGAGCATATATTGAAATGTTTATTTAATAGAGTTTTCTAAAGAGCTATTCCCTCCAGGCACCCATCATGAAAACATGCCATGACCCTGCCAGTGTCCAAAACAATATGTATGCATGAATAGAAGGAGTATATATTTTCAGTCTGGAGAATATACGGGAACCGTCTAAAGATAGTAACAGGATTACAGGAAGTTACAATGACACAGAACTGCATGCTTATTTGATAGAGACGAACTAGGAGGTCAAATTTGCATCAAATAGGATTTGAACTTGGGTGATCAAGGCATACATTCACACCCTTAAATAACTGAGAAAGGCTTAGTAAGTAAAATTAATATGAAATTAGTCGCAAGTACTTATTCTATATGAGATTTCATTGATATATGATAACATGATAAGAAATGTATTACAGTGAATTAGAGTTATTATGCTGGAAGTGTGTTTTAATATCCTTTTGGAATATGATATCTGTTTGGCATGGCCTGATCACAGAACTTACCATAGCTGAAAGGGACTGCAGGGCTGCCGCTCGTAGGGTACTTGCCCTCTCATCTTCTCCTACTTCTTGGGCTATTTCACATAGTCTTGGGACCAGCCCTTCCAAATTGAACTGATATGTACCATCCACCTGGAGTATAAAGACACGAGATAAAAAATATTGAGATGTGCATCTATACACTGAATCCTGCTAATGGACAATCGCATCCACAGTGGCAATACCTGATTGACAGCGAAATCAAACAGTGTTTCACACCCAATGATGCGCATATCATCCTGCCTCTTTTGGTCTAAAAGGGTGTGTACAATGCTTAATAGGCTACTTGCAAACAGTGGCCTGTATTAAGAAAATACCAATTATAATTTTAACCACCAAAAGCATAATAAAGTGCAAAAAGTATATCCTTGCAAACCGAATGAAATTTAACATAGGATTATTGACATTGCAGTGCTGCTAGCTTAACACACATGACTTCACAGAGTCCAGTGCCATGAAAGCAAGATAAGCTTGAAAGGAAGACTCACATCTGTTCTCTACAAGAAACCAACAGTCTGCGATATATCAACATCACCACTTTTGCAAAGCCATACTGCTCGCTTCTTAAGTCCCGATAAATACGTTGCTCCAAGAAAACTGTGATCTGCTCAAACATCAATATGCAGAAGACCAGAAACTTACTGAGAATCTGAATTTATTAGGCAGTCATGTTTGTCGATATATTTAGTAAGGATTACTCTAAAATACGATCACCACAGAAATACAGGCGCTTGAAACAAAGCTGGAAGTGTCGAACAAGTTCCCACAAAACAACTCCAGTTTCCAATCAAGTTATAGTGCTCAATTATAATCTGTACCACAGTAGCTATAGAACTGGCAAATTGTATTCTGAAGGGTAACTTACTCAAAAGGTCAGAGACCCTACAACTAAGTTCCTAAGGAAACAATGGTAGGTTGCTCCGTAATGTGAGGGTTTTCAACCCCCGGCAGCTATGGTGTATGGACTCTGGTGCATAGCTGGTAGCCTGGTACATAAAACCTGAGAGATTGTACCAACTACTAGATTGACTCATTTTTGACCTGCTGTGATTAGTTTTTTCCTTTTTTTTTTTGGTTTTTATTTTTGCTACTTCTTCTATAACAATACAAAGTCCAGCAGAATCCTACCGATCCTTAAAAAAAATGGAAACATGGGGCGAACCTTTGGCACTCGAAGAGGGTTTTTCGAAGCATACTCGCACAACTTCCCAATCCTTCTCTCGTTAGGCTCTTCATCCTTCAGCAGAAAAAGTGTCAATAAATAGATATACAACAGTTAAAGCAACAACACGGCTACATTTGGCAAAAAGAAAAGGGGTGCAGCCAGTCATAACCTGTGTTCTGGGAAAGATTTCTGCAAGGATCTTCTTATATCGCTTAACGGGCATCCTGGACCGAGTGGTCAGCCCAGGACAGAAATAGCACAGGTTCCCGCACGCCATCCTATATTTCTACGTTAAAAGCTGATAATATGCATGTTAGTGCCGACGCCAACACTGGCAAACACCTCGTGATCCAGATTCCAACAATGAAATGATACAAGTCAACACAAAAAGAAAACAACAAACTTTGAAAGCATCTTGGTTGAATTTGTAAAATGTGAACCAGCAATCGATAATCAATCAGACGTGAAGAAATTTGCAGACGGAAAGAAAAAAAAAGACTCAGAACCGATGATCAATCAACAACGGAGAACGGACATGTAAAACTGCGATTTCCGGCACAATGTGGACTGCAGAGACCCTGATCGTTACTTAGCACAAGCTGAACTGACACGGGGGATGAAAGACGAGGACATTACATTTCTACGTGGTGCCTGCCGGCCGGCGAGTTAGTCGGTCGGAACGCCGGTGCCGGATCGGGGGAATGCGGGACGCCTGTGTCCGCGCCGGTGGCCGTCGTCCGCTCCTCCGCCTCCAATCGAGAGAGACGCGACGCGACGCGCGCCGGGGTGGGGGGTGGGGGTGGAGTGCTGGCGGGGAGGGAGAGAAGCACGCACGCGCGCACGCCCCCACGGTTATTCGCGGCACGGCCTTGCCCTCGCGGTGGCCCGGTTGGCTGGGTGGGTGGTCGCGATGGGAGGGGAGGGTAGGGGTGGTGGCGTCCCGCCGTTGGTGCGTGCGGCCCGGCGGGCGCGATTTCCGCCATCCTCGGTGGCGATGCAAGAGGCCCTCCAGATTTAGGCAGAACCCGTGCCATTATAATTCTGGCCGAACAGGATTCATTCTATTTAAATGTCCACCGGCTATATAGAATTTCACGAAGTATTATACGATGTGATGTGTTTAATAAACACATATATCCTGTTACAAAAAGCTGTACTGATGGGCTTTTCAATTGGTACACGAAAAAAATCTACGAGGTTGCCCTAGATGCTTTGGATTATTTAGATACATTTTACAACACAATATGGTATAGATGTGCATTCTCAGAGGAAAGTAAATGTGATAACTTGACTAACAATGTCTTGAAGGGTTTCAATAGTCAGATAAAGAAGCTCAAAGGCCTGTCGTCGCATGAGTTGGTAGATGGAATAAGGGAGATGATAATGGACAAGAGGTACCTAAGAAAGAAGATTGGAAAGCTGATGCAAGATGGTATTTTATCTAATGTGATTAAGGAACTGAATGCCATAAGTAACAATTTAAGAGTTGTGAAGGTCTCAAGGAGTGATAATAATATTGCAGAAGTCACTCTCGTTGACCAATGGAACAACACAACAAGACAGTAAGACACTCTGTAGATCTACGGAACAACAAATGTTCATGCAGAGAGTGGTAACTCACAGGGAAGCCCTGCAAGCATGCCTTGGCCTGCAAACAGGGGCATGGAAATCTCTAACTTTGTTCATGAGTACTACTCCGTGGCTAGGTTTAGAGCTGCATATGAAGGGAGACTTGAGCCTATTCCTGATAGAACACAATGGTCAGCGGTGGATCTAGGATTCAAAGTGTTACCATCTCTACTCAAAAGATCTGCTGGAAGGCCCAAGACCCAAAGGATCAGAGGTTGTCTGGAAAAGAATGCAAGTAAGAAAAATGTCATGTGCAAGAGGTGTGGTGGTTTTGGGCACTTCTCCAAGACATGCAAATTTGCCCATATGGCAGAAGGTGATGAACCTACAACACCGGATAAGAGGTACTATTTGCCCTATCAATGTGATTTATTTGGCTAAGTAACTATGTTGCCCTAACCCATTCTGTTAAACTGCATTGTAAGAAGAGACAACAAGCTGATGATGATGCTGGACCCTCTCAAGCCAAGAAAAAGAAGGCACCAGCCAAGAAGAAAATGCCTAAAAGGAAGAAGACACCAGCCAAAAGGAAGCAAAAGCAGGCAACTGCTACTCCTCCACCAAGCGTTGTGAGGTCCGTGAAAGCTTGGTTGTATTCTGATGCTGGGTTATCATGTCCTACTGGACTTTAGTTATGTAGTTGACCATCTTTTGATGTGTGAACACTTAAACTGTGTATCGTGTGATCATGTGTGATCCCTGAACTTAGAGGAACAACCGGATGTGATCCATCTTTTGAACATGACATGTACCCCGAACCTACCTTTGTTGCTATGATCCATGTGATATATGTGTTCTTTTACATGTTGTTCAATTGTTTGACATGTGCAATCATGCCCAAATCTTGTCATGTTATGTTGACTTGAAACATTCATGCCCAAATCTTGTCCTGTTGAATTGAAACATCACCTCAACTGCATTAAACTTTTGAGCTAAGGTTTTACAATGATCACTTCCAAATCATAGACATTACAATTCCAACCACAACACCTACGCATACTTCCTACAACTCAGATGCTGCTTCATTTCAAGGACTTGCATCTTCAAGTTCTAGATCTTGGCCACAACACCATCTAACTGATATTTTAGCACAGCTAGCTCAAGCTTCATCTCAACAGCATCACTCTTGTCATCTGCATAGCGGTGATCTTCATCCACTCGCTCTAGATAGCTATTTGTCTTCCCACGCACCTCAAGAGAACGCAAATATGATGCATATTGTGTTGCCGATCTAATGAACGGGCAAGTCGTAGGATCATCTTGAGGAAAAGCCCAAACATCAAATCTTCAAGGACAACAGTAGACCTAGTGAACTTCAAAGACAAATCCAACTAACCTTCACGTTGTTTCGACACTTGAAGAAAACATCACCATAGGTGTCATGCTTCTTGCTGGTGATCTTGATCAACGGTACTCCACAATGGGGGCAATCAATGAGTCGAAGCTGCTCATTCCTCTTGCTCCCCGCCGATGAACAAGAACCGGTCTGTCCCCTCATTGGGCTTCCCCTCATCGCAAACCAGAGGCTGCAGATGGCGCGAGCTGAGAAAGACAGACTGTAGGGCTGAGCGGCAAAGAGCAAGGAGGGTGGCGACGGAAGCACCGATGGCGTGGGAGGGAGGGAGGGCGGCGGCGGAAGAACAAGGTGACGCGACGACGCCTGGGGTCCTTATCCGCTCAACCTAGGGGCATTTAGGTCAATACTGAAATAGTGTAGCCTGCCAGTGGGCCCAAAGGGTTGGTGGACGTATAAAATGGCATGAATCATGTCCAGGCAGAATTATAATGGCATGGTTCCAATATCAAGAGTTGCAATGGTATATTTCCAATCGATGAAAGTAGTAATGACACAGATCCAAATAACCCCTAATTTTTTTGCCACTATTACGAATGGCAACTCTCCATTTATCACTCTTCCAGTTGTCTTTACATATTTCCATCGAAAAGAGAAGGTTTCCTACCGAAATACCCTTTTCTGATGTGGCAAGCCACCGTGGTCATTTTTGCTGATGTGTCACGCCACCGGAGCACGCCAACGTGGCAATGACACAATGCCCCTCTGTCTCTAATGCGCTCTGTCTATGACATGTGGGACCCACCTGTTAGGCTTTCTTCTTCCTTTCTACCCTGCCTTCTCTCTCTCCCCATGCGCGCCTCGCTAGCCGGCCCCACTTGCCTTCCACTCCGCGCAGCTGGCCCCGCTTGCCGCTGCCCCCTGGCTCCGCTCACCGCCGTGCCCGGCCCATTGCCTAAAGCGCGCCCGCAAGGCTGCACGCTGGCCCCAAGCTCGTCGGCCCTACTTGCCTTCCTAGCCACACCGTCGCACCCGTGCCACTCGCTCGTGCCGGACACGCGCCCGGCAGGCTGCACGGCGGCCCCCGCATTCGCCGCAACGCTGTGATGCCCTGGGCATCTCCAGAGCATATCTTGTGCATCCTTTATTTAATTACCTCTCATAAGCATCATCTCATCTCATGTTAGTGTGCATTTGATTCATATGAACAAGCATGATGGAAATAGCAAAGTGATGCACTCAGTTTTTGCATGAATGACGCTATAAATGTGAGCGTAACTTGAATCCTATTGAGTTTTAGGTGAAACTTTTTATACCAAACCTATAGGTTATGATGTGGTGTGAACAACTTTGATAATTGGAGCTTGGATGGAAAATGGACTTAACTTAGTGTAAAGGGTCCTTTGGTGTCACCCAACAAACACACTCCAAATCTGAAATGTTTAGAATTCTTCATTTTTCTATAACCTACAATCCTTTTCATGCAAAGGTCCAATTGAGAAAGTTGTAGGCCATAAAATTGTGAACAACATTGTCAAAAGGGCTTTTGGGAGAAAATGGCTAGAAATAGGACATTTGAATTTTCTAAGGAAAATAGTTCTTTGTCCAAACTTAGGACTGCTAGCTAAATTCGAATTTAAATCATAATTAGACCCAGAATTTGAACTTGGTGCTTTTGCCAAAGTTGTAGAGCTCAAAGTTGTGAACATTTCATCCAATGGACATATCTCCATAATCGGCCTCTAAATGGGCCAAAAATGCATTTTTCAGAGAGGGAGAAAACACACTCTTAATTGTGCTTCCTCTGAGTCACTGACGGGTGGGACCCACCCGTCAGAATCCCCTGCTCCCCTCAGGTTCTGGCCGCCGCGTGGCCGCCGGCGTACGACCGGCGCGCCCCGGCCATGGATCGAGCCTCTCTCTCCCTCCCCGGCCGCGGCTCTAAGTGCAGAGCGCTTCCCTCTCAGCGCTCTTTCCTCCCTTCGCCCGCACGCTCTGTTCTTTATTTTTCCTCCCCGCCCGCCATTGCCGGAGCTAGGTCGAGCTCAGCTCCCGGCCGCCTCCGTTCTCTCCCGAGCCCAACCACCACCACGCCGAGCTCCGCCGCCCTCGACTCCACCGCCCTGTCTAGACCTCGTCGCCCGTGACCCCTCCACCGTGGCGTATTGCACCGCCGAACCCCGCCGACCGAGAGCTTCCGTCGCCGGCCCTCTCCGCTGTCTCCCCCGTCTATTGAGGTAGGGGGTAAGCATCCTCACATCCCCCTCTCTCTCCCCGACCATCCGCGGCGAGCCTCCGGGCTCTGCCCGGCCGTTCCGGCCTCGCGCCGCCGGTCCTCCCCTCCCGGCGCGAGGAAGAAGAAGAGGGAGGAAGGAGACGGTGAGTTTCGCGGTCTAGCCCCTAGTGTTTTCCGTTTTTGCAAACCGGTCCACCGCACTGCTGTATGAATCTTGTAGATCTCGCATTCTAGCCCCTCGGATCTAAGGTTAATCACGAAGAAGTTCTTGGATCTACGATTTTACTTTTTATTCATTTAAAAATCAGCAGTAAACTTTGGAAAATCGTAGTAAATCATAGAAAAATCCAAAAATAGCAAACTAACTTGCATTGTAATCCTTGTAAATTGGTCTATTTGTTGGGTGTGATGGTTGAGCAGGAAAAGACCTTTTTGCCCCTGATATTATGCATGCTTGATAAATCAATATAAATGGGAAATGTGGACTAAATGGTCTCCAAAAATTGTCAAACTTGGACAGCAGTGTTTTTAGGGTATATAGGCTCACTGTGATTTTTGGTAGCTCAAGTGTTCACTTTTTAATTACTGTTTTGCGCTGCATGTGATTTTAGCATAAAAATAAATGTGGAAATGATAACCATATAAAAATTATGCTCTAAATGGTTTTGCACATTTTAATTGTGCTCCCTGTGGTATAAATAGCTCACTGTTTAAATGGGGTACTGTGCATGTCAAGTATAGTTAGTGTTTTGAAAATAATAAGTCCATGCATGTTTAACTTAATAAATAGGAAAGGTAGATTAAATAAGCTCCAAAAATTCTGAATTTTGGGCAGAGGCTTTGCTAGCAAATCTAGGCTTGGTATAAAAATTTGATAGCCCAAATGCTTACTGTTTATTTACTGTTTTACCCTTGCCTAGTAAGTAAGCATATAATTAGCAAAAGAAAATGGTTCTATATAAAAATAAGCTATAGGGGGCTTTGTGGTATTTATTTGGGCTCTAGCTAATGTAAGTAGCTCACTGCCGAAAACTTGAGGCTGTGCATGTAAGGTTTGACCCTGATTTGAAAATGGTAGGCATAATGCATATTTAAGTAATAATAGGATATGTGAGACCGGTATTTAAAAAATGCCACAATGGATCATATTTTGAAACATAGAAGTATGCAAGTCTTAGCCACTGATTTGGAATGCAATATAGGTCTTCGCTTCTGTTTTAGAAATGCTTGGTAGGAATGCTAAGCTAGATAGGTGGAAATAGGTGTTTAAGTAAACTTCGGTCGCTTCGCACGAATCGATGCTACCTTGTCACACACCCCCCACGTTGTTAAACATGTTTCATTACAAAAATGCATAACTTTATTCCATAAATCTTGATTCCTTGCATAGCACTCGCATCATGAAGCAAGCATTGCACTAATACATGCTCCAATTGCACTATGTCATGCATATAGATCCCGCGAGCGAAGGACACCCGCCGGACCAACCGATCGTAGAGGAGCCCGAGGAGGAGCTGCATCAAGAGCCGGAAAATCAGCAACAGGGGCCCGACTTCGCTCAGGAGGCAGCTACTGACCCTAGTGAGGAAGGTAGGCAGGACCATATTTAACCCAGCAAACAAATTATACTTGATGATTACGCATATGCATTAGGAGTTGCTTGAAACCCGTTGCATTAGACTCCCTGGCCGCCCTGGCCCTAGCACCTACACATAGAGTTCGTAGGACGAGTATGCATAGAAATTGCTAGGTACGAATAGACACGAGTGTGTGGACTCGTCGCGTAGGTGTTTTCAAAGTTACAATAGATTACTATTAAGTCAATTGTTACTATTGCTCATGACTTAAATGGAGACCGGACGGAGATTTATTTCAGTATTTACTCTTTTTAATGTTGCACTCTGGACTCCGCCCGAGTCGTATAAGGTCCGTCCGCTGTTCGCTTGCTGTTCGGCATAACATTGCTAGAGTGCTTAACCGGGGTATGGGACCGGTGAAGTCTTACCTGGGTTTGTCAGGAGTTTTTGAGGCTCCGCCCATCCACTTGCTGGAGGCCGATGGGCCCGGGGGCAGCTTGTACTCGAAGGAGGGCTGACTCAGGGCACTGTGGTATCGCTCCTGAGGGGGCACAACCCGGGGGTTAGGTGGGGGTGCCTTGAATCTTGGGACAAGACAGGTGGAGATCGGGACTATATGTGGGAACGCGATGGCTAGTAAGCATATACCCCTGGCATGATATTTATTTCCGGGAATTAAAATCGATTCGAATCGCTGATGCCTACCAGGTGTGGGAATGCTGATAACGCACACGTGCAACGTAGTAACTACTTAAACCCTCTACATGTAATACTCATGATTTTTGAATATCACATGTTTGAATTGAACTGTTTACCTTACTGCAATTTACTATTATGTTGGTGGTTATACCAATGATGAAAACTTGTTTACTTATGTTACACACGACACTGTTTAAAACCAAAGGCTAAGGATCCACTTGCTAGTAAGCAGCTTCGCGTCAGCCGTAAGCCAAATCCATTAAGACCTACTGAGTAATTAGTACTCAGGGTTTGCCCCCACATTTTGAGCGAAGGTATGGAGTTCATGGTTTGCACTTGTGTTGGAGGTGGTGCATGCCCCCACTTAGAATGAATCGGCATGAGTGGCAAGTGCAACATCGGTGGGCTCGATGTTGTTACTTCTAATGCAAATCTTTTGTGATATCATGGTGACCTCTGAACTTATCATTCCGCTGCGAGAAATTTTTGAACTTGCTACTTTATAACTCTATAGTTGGACTTGTAATTTATTTGAAACCGGTTTGTAACTAAGTCTAATATTATGCTATTCAACTGCATGTGATGATGTATCTGTTGTGGCTCCATCGTGGGTCAGATGTGTATGATGTCGGTTCCTCTGGGTAATGGTAATATCGGATGTCAAATGACTCTCGACGGACGACCGGGTTTAGGTTGGCCTAATCACATTACGAGCCAGAGGTGGCAGATGTGCTTAGCTCGGATTAAATCGGCGGTTCCGCCACAAACGCCGCGCTGGCCACTACGGTCAGGAGCCCACGCCGCCGGCCCCCGTGCGTGCCTCGACACCGCGTGCCATGTGCGGGCTCACGAGGCACGGAGGCCATCGTGGGGCCCTCTAGCTTGGCCACTCCATGCATTGCGGAGGTGTCGGCCTGGTGCACAGATGGTGCGGAGGTGATCGAATGCGCTGCGGAAGGCCGCCATCCCCGCTAGATGCTACCTCGCGTCGGGGAAGCAGGGGTGCACGTGGACTCGGCCTCGCGGCGGTGACGACCGGTGCACGCGCATGCGCCCAGGGGTACAAGCAGAGGGGAGGGAACAAAAGAACATGGGCAAACATGTCATTTAACATGACTTTGCCACGTTGGCATGCTCCGATGGCATGACACGTCAGCAAAATTGACCACGGTGGCACGCCACATCAGAAAAAGGGTAAATATGTAGGAAACCTTCTCTCTGATGGCAAATATGTAAGGACGACCAGAAGAGTGATAAATAGAGAGTTACCATTCATAATAGTGGCAAAAAATTAAATATCCCTTGCGCGCCCCACGCCGCAGATTGAAAATTCCAGTTATTGATACGGAACATCTAGGCATGTTTGCTATCAAAGTTTTCTAATACTGTAGTATCAGAATACCATGGTTTTCAATTGTATGTAATAGAAATATTTATAATTTTAGTTTACCATAGTTTTACTGTAGTATTTCTCCAAACTTTGAACGGTTTGTTACCAAAGTATTGAGGTTGTCTCTTTTCCTCTCTCTTGCTCTCTCCGCCATTCCTATCTCCGCTCTTGGCTCTCATCCATGCCTGCCCGGGGAGCCGGCGCGGGAAGGCGTAGCCAGCGTAGAGGTTCCAAGAGGTGGGACGACACCGCGGCGTGGCGGCACGGGGAGGTGGGACAGCCAACGACGGTGAGGGAGCAGGGCCGACGAGGAGGCGCACCACGGGAAACCGAGGCCGTGTGACGGCGTGGAAGGCAGCGCCGGGGAGCACACCGGGTGGCGACGATGGGTGGCCACCTCTCCTCGCCGCAGCTCCCACGCCACCCTTCCCCGCCGCCCCGCAAGGAAGGAGGCACCGTGTGCGTCGGGCCCTACTCGGGAGGAGGACGCCGACGGTGCCCTGCCGGGGAGAAGCCAGGCCGCATGCGTCGTTAAAGGACCTTGATGTCACCTAGAGGGAGGTGTATAGGCTAATTTGAAAATTTAGCACTTAAAACAATTCTGTCAGCCCCAACACCGGACAGTCCGATGCTGTGTTTTGGACAGTCTGGTGACGCTCACTGGATAGTTCGGTGTCACACAGAAACCAAACCCCACAAATGTAAATATGCGTGTAACCACTTATCGAGCTAAGCAGAGGTGGAACAAATGCTTCTATGATGGTGTAGACCTCTGCTGCACTGAAACCCCACACTCACAACAATAACTCGCACATAAGAGTAGTAGCGAAGGCAATAAATACAGTGCAAGTAAAGAAACAAACCACAATCACAAAACTTGGGTCTCCCAGCAGGGGCACAGCACAGAAGACATAGGAATTTAATTCCTGAGGTTCGGGCACACCCGCAAGCTTCCGTACGTCCTCGTTGAGGTGCCCACCAAGAGATTGAGTCTTTTTTTCAATTCACGGTCTCCCCTTCTCGACTACCAAGGCTGAGAAGGTGCTCACTGCAAGGCTCCGAAGAGCGGGGTAATCATCTAAAAAAAGTGGCACCCACGAGCCAGGTACCCTTTGGGACACTCTAGCCGTCTAGGAGGAAACCTCTAAGAGTAACAAAAGCGTTTGCCGGAAATACTTGCCAATTGTGCTCAGAAGCTAGGTGCTCACAATAAAGCTCACACAAACTCACAATTTCTCTCCCAACTCAAGAATCTCACAAGTATGGCTCAATCTCACAAAGAGGGTGTTGGGGAGTGTTTTTCTGGTCTCTAAATGTGTATGGACGTTAGAGGAAAGCAACAACCTCAACAAGAGGTGGAGGGAAAGTATAAATACCAACTCCAACAAAACCAGCCATTGGCCTGCTGTTAGACCACCACCAGATAGTCCAGTGGCCTCTACCGGACATTCTGGTAGAAGGCGACTAACCGTTGTGGTTCAAACCCCCTCTACCGGACAATCCGGTAGAGCTTACGGGACAGTTTGGTGAGGGGTTCCCTAACCAGAGGTATTAAGGCACATAGCCTGGCCACTAGTTTAAACAAAGTGTAGGTGTTTATCTCCATTGGAGGTACACCTAACTAGAAAGAGTAACACAAGAGAAGATCAGAGTGCTCTCATTAAGGCTCAGGGTACTGGCCTCACTGGACAATTCGTTGGAGCCCATCGGACAGTCCAGTGTGGCCACACTCAGCACAAAAATACCCGAGAAGTGTTTTGGCTCAATACTCTCTGAACTAGCTAGAGCACATGTTGACTAGTGATTTTTCAAGCTTAGCTTCCTTCTTGATAGTACGACATGCCTATACTCAAGAAAAAATAGAAATCTATTTGAAATCCACTTGAGTCTTGACTCGATGAATAATGTCGTTTTGATTAATTCCAAGAGAGATAGCCAAGCTGAGCTTCTTCTGAGAGCAATCCTCTTTTAACTGAATAAATTGGACTTCAATTTAGATAACCTCATTAATATGTGGATGGAGCACATTTGCTCATTGACCATTCAATTATACTTGATCTTTATTATAGTTGACTTTGATATGCAATAGAGTTGCTTTGAGTTCAGCCACTTGTCATTTGTAAAGATTCCAATTAATATAGTGACTTCCAAATGAAAGAGATAAATTCCACGTCACTTTACTCAATATGATAACCAAATGCCTAGAAGTGCATTTTGATTGACAAAGCCTTGTTGCACTTACACATTGGGCCCCACCAGGGAAGAGGTTGACGGTGCTGGCGGCGCCACACTGAGGAGGCCCGGGGCGGCAGGCCTAGCGGCGTAACGCGGGTGGGAGGCTGGGAGAAAGGGCACCAGAGGACGGAGAAACGTGCGTGGAGAGCAAAACCGAGGAAAACTTTGGATGTGAGTGAAGTATCCTATCCTCCAAAAATATTATGGTTTTGCCTAAACCATGGTATCTAAAACTGTGTTTTGAAAAGACCAGCCAAATAGCTTTAGACCAAAAATATTACAGTATTTACCAACACTATTGTGATGCCCTAGGCATCTCCCGAGCATTATCATGTGCATACTTTGTTTAATTACTTCTCATAAGCATCATCTCATCTCATGCTAATGTGCATTTGAGTCATATGAACAAACATGGTGAAAATAGCTAAGTGATACACTCAGTTTTGCAAAAATGACGCTATAAATGTGAGCATAACTTAAATCCTATGGAGATTTAGGTGAAACTTTTTATACCAAACTTGTAGGTATTAAGGTGTTAAACAACTTTGTCAATTAGAGCTTGGATGGAAAATGGGCTTAACTTAGTGTAAAAGGACTTTTGGTGTTACCCAACAAACACACTCCAAATCTGACATATTTAGAATTCTTCATTTTTCTATATCCTAGAGTCCTTTTCATGCAAAGGTCCAATTGGGAAAGTTTTAGGCCATGAAATCTTGAACAACTTTGTCAAAAAGGCTTTTGGGAGAAAATGGCTAGAAATAGGACATTTGAATTATCTAAGGAAAACAGTTCTCAGTCCAAACTGAGGGCTGATAGTTAAATTCAAATTTAAATCAAATTTAGAGCCAGAATTTGAACTTGGTGCTTTTTACAAAGTTGTATATCTCAAAGGGTAAAACATTTAATTCAATTGGGTCCTTTTCAAATTCGGCTCGTAAATTGGTCAAATTTGCAAAATTCAGAAACCTGGTTAGTGGTCAAATCCCATTTTTCATTTTTCGGGATTTTCTTTTCCTCATGAGCCTATGACAGATGGGTCCCACCTGGCAGGCCTGCGGGTTCCCGCCCGACACCCGCAGCTGTGGGCCCCACCGGCTCCCTCGCTCCATGCACCCGGTCCATGCGCCTTGTTCTTCATCCCCGGCCTTGGCCCCACCTGTCAGCCCCACCGGTCCATGGACCCAACTCACCCGCGCGCCTTTCTCCTCCCTCCCCGCCCGGGCGCGCCCACGCGGCGCTGGCCTCTGAGCGCCTTCAAGGCGAGGGCGAGGTCCGGCCTCCTTTCCCCGAGCCCATTCACGCACTCGACCTCCGTCTCCCTCGCTCCCCACGCCGGCAGTGCACGCTCGCCATTGGAGCCGAGCTCGAGCTCGCGCCCTCCCCTCCGTCGCTCCTCGTGCCTCCACACCTACACCGCGACCTTCGCCTCGCTCCCGCGCACCTCGCGCCCTAGACCTCGTCGCCGTTCCCCTCCCGAGCGCCGAGATCAGCCCCTACCTCGACGTCGCGACGCGCCAGTTCACCTCCGGTTCACCGCCGCAGTCCACCTCGTCCACGCCCTCCTCGACGACGCCGTCACCTCAAGGTAGAAGCCCCGAATGGGGAACACCCTCCCCAACCCGTGTCGCGGCCGCGGCGAGCTCCGGCTCGCCGGCGCGCGCGCTTCCTCCCGCGCGGCCGCGGGCGTCGCGAGGAAGAAGAAGGGGGCCGGGCAAATTTTAGATCCGGCCCCTGCTTTTTCCCATATTTGCGAATCGGTCCACCGCGCTGTACGCTGAGTCTTGCAAGTCTTGCGTACTAGCCCCTGGGGTTCCGAAATAATCACAATCTAGCCCCTGGATCTAATGATTTTCCTTTTAAATTAATTATTTCGGCAGAAACCTTTGAAAAATCCTAGAAAATTCAATAAAAATCAAAAAAAATACCAAATCAGTTGCATTGTAATCCTTTCGAATGGATCTGTCTAGTGAATATGATGGTTGAGTAAGAAAGTACCAAATTGCCCCTGATTTTATGCAAGCATGAAAAACCCTAATAAATAAGAAATAAGGACTAAATGATCTCCAAAAATTGCCAAATTTGAACAGCAGTGTTGTTAGGGTATGTAGGCTCACTATGATTTTTGGTAGCTCAAATGTTCACTGTTTAATTACCATTTTGCCCCTACATGTGATTTTAGCATAGAAATAAATGAGGAAATGATAATTATATAGAAATTAGGCTCTAAATAGTTTTACATATTTTATTTGTGCTCCCTGTAGTATAAAGAGCTCACTGTTGAAATGGGATTCTATGCATGTCAAGAATAGTTAGTGTTTTGAAATTGATAAGTTCATGCATGTTTAAATTAATAAATAGAAAATGTAGGTTAAATGAAAGTCAAAACTTCTGAATTTAGGGCAGCAACATTGCTAGTATGCCTAGGCTTAGTATAAGAATTTGATAGCTTAAATGCTTGCTGTATATTTACTATTTTACCCTTGCCTAGTAATTAAGCATATAGTTAACAATGAAAAAGAGTTCTAGATAATAGTAAGCACCGGTCTTTTCGCATAAATCGATGCTATTCAGTCACACACCCCCACGTAGTCATATGTGACAAGCTAAGCTATCATAGGTGATGGCTTGTACGATTTCTTAAAACTAAACAAGTTTTATCACGAAAATACATAATATTATTCCATAAACCTTGATTTCTTGCATTGCACTCGCATCCTGAAGCAAGCATTGCACTAATACATGCTCCAATTGCACCATGTCATGCATATAGATTCCGCGAACGAAGAACAACCGCCGAACCAACCCGTCGCGGAGGAGCCCGAGGAGGAGCTGCACCAAGAGCCAGAGGACCAACAGCAAGAGCCCGACTCCGCTCAGGAGGCAGCTACTGACTCTAACGAGGAAGGTAGGCAGGACCATACTCAACCCAGCAAACAAATTATACTTGATGATTACGCATATGCATTAGGAGTTGCTTGAAACCAGTTGCATTAGACTCCTTGGCCGCCCTGGCCCTAGCACCTATACATAGAGTTCGTAGGGCGAGTATGCCTAGAAATTGCTAGGTACAAGTAGACACGAGTGTGTGGACTCGTCGTGTAGGTATTTTCAAAGTTACAAAAGCTTACAGTTACATCAGTTATTATTGTTACTCATGAATTAAATAGAGACCGGGCGGAGATTTATTTCAGTATATACTTTTTATAAGGTTGCACATTGGACTCCGCCCGAGTCGTTTAAGGCCCGTCCGCTGTTCGTCTGCTGATCGGCATAACATTGCTAGAGTGCTTAACCGGAAAATGGGACCGGTGAAGTCTTACCTGGGTTTGTCTGCAGTTTTCGAGGCTTCCGCCCATCCACTTGCTGGAGGCCGATGGGCCCGGGGGCGCTTGTACTCGAGGGAGGGCTGACCCAGAGAACTGTGGTATCGCTCCTGAGGGGGCACAACCCGGGGGTTAGGTGGAGGCGCTTTGAATCTTGGGACAAGACAGGTGGAGATCGGGGCTATATGTGGGAACGCGATGGCTAGTAAGCATATACCCCTGGCATGATAGTTATTCCCGGGAATTAAAAATCGATTCGAATCGCTGATGCCTACCAGGTGTGGGAATGCCAATATCACTGTCGAGGAACTTAGTAACTACTTAAATTCTCGGTATTTAATACTCATGGTTTTGGAATACCACATGATTGACTTGAACTGTTATCTTACTGCAAGTTACAGTTGTGTTGAAGGTTATACAAATGATGAAAACTTGCTACTTATGTTACTTATGTTACTGTTAAAAACTAAAGGCTAAGGATCCACTTGCTAGTAAGCCGCTTCGCGTCAGCCGTAAGCCAAATCCATTAAGACCTACTGAGTAATTAGTACTCAGGGTTGCCCCCATATTTTGAGCGCAGGTATGGAATTCATGGTCTGCACTTGTGTTGGAGGCGGAGCATGCCCTTATTTAGGATGAAACGACATGAGTGGCACAAGGGCAACATCGGTGGGCTCGATGTTGTTACCTCTAATGCAAATCTTTTGGTGATATCATAATGACCCCTGAAACTTAAAATTCCGCTGCGAGAAACTTTCGAACTTGCTACCTTATAACTTTATGTTGGACTTGTATTTTATGTAAAAACTGGTTTGTAACTAAGTCTAACTCTATGCTATTCAACTGCCTGTGATGATGTATCTGTTGTGGCTCCATCGTGGGTCAGATGTGTATGATGTCGGTTCCTCTGGGAAAAGGTAATATCGGGAGTCAAACGACTCTCGACGGACGACCGGGTTTAGTTTGGCCTAATCACATTACAAGCCAGAGGAGGCAAATGTGCTTAGTCCAGATTAAATCGGCGGTTCCGCCACAGCTATCTCCAAAAATACTTTGCTATCAAATAAGGCCCTAGCGTGCGTCGCTTCAAGGATTTCTCACGCTTTTTCCATAATCATTTCTTTCTTTTGTTTTATACATAGCAAATATTGAATTTTCCATTTTATCCCTGATGCTTCTATCTTTCAAGTCTATGACGCATGCCCCATATGTTATCCCCTACCTATGCCTCCCATGTCCGAGCTCCGGTGACGCTAACTAGGCGGAGGAACTGAGGTGGCGGCGGCCACGCAGATTGGGCATGTTTGATTGCTCTTTATATTTGCAGTTTCTACACAATACTATGATATTCATGAATACTGTAGTATTTAGGGAAAATGTGGTTGATAGATCTTGGCAAAACTCTGTTTTCAAAACCATAATATAACTAAAACCACATTATTTTTGGAGTTTTGGATACTTTACTCCGGAGCTCAGTTTTCTTTCGTGCGTGCCTCCTTCGCCCTCCCGCACGTGTCCTTTCCCCCACCTACCCTCGCTAGCCCCTCCTCTCCACCGTCTGCTACGTCGTCCTCCTCCACGCCTAGCCCCTCCTCCGGGCCAGCCCCATGCCACCACACGCCGCCCGCCCCTCCTCCCTAGCCAGCCCGTTGCTCGCCAACGGCCGCGTCACCCCAGCCCCGCACCACACGCCGCCAGCCGTGCCATCTGCCATCTGTCGTCGGCGTCGATGAGGTCACCCATGGTGACGCCGACCCCCACAGTGACCTCTCCACGAGCGAAGTCTAGGGTGAGCACCACTTGGGCCTCCCTCCTCCATCCCACGGCCGTACCTAGCACCTCGTGCCATCGACCCTTCTCTCGCGCCGTGCCCCGCGCCCCACGGCCCTCCTCCCGTAGTCTCGCAGTGCGCCGCTGGCCCGTCCTCCTGCCGCGAACGCGCCCTGAGCCTGCGCCGCCGGCCCGTCATCCTGCCGCGAACGTGCCCTAAGCCGTGCGCTGCTGGCCCTTCTCCCGCAGCCGCACCCCGTGCCTCGCGCCTCGCGGCCTTTCTCCGCGCCCTATGCCCCTCGCCGAACGACCCTCCTAGCGTGGCCGCGACCGCGCCACCAGGCCCGTGCTCCCTTCGCGGCCGGCTCCAAACTGTATTTCTAAACTTTGGAACCAAACACGCACCCATTTTCAGAACAACTGTGAAAAACCATATTATTTGAAAACTACGGTACTTATGTCATGTACAAAGAAAACTATGGTTAAAAGGCAAAATTGACTAGGGGACAGTATAAAAACGTGGCTTTTTGCCACAAACCACTAAAAAAGTTTGTCTTTGCCTATAGACATTAGAAATATGTTGCAATTAGTTGTAGGACACTGCCCTGTTATTCTATTCTATTTAAATTGGAAGCTATGGAAAATGACTACACTACCCCGAAACTTTTCATCGACAGCCCCGTGCTCGCGTGAGCCCTTGGCCGGTGGCGCAAGGGACGCTCCTGGCAGTGACAGGCGTTGGCGCGCTGCAAAGGGCCCGGCGCCCCAGCCTCGAGCATGCGGGCGCGCGTGGCGAGGGCTCTCCAGCCGCGGTTGGCAGGGATGCGCGGCGAGGGCGGTGGGGTGGTCTTGGGCGACGGGGGCAAGAGGCAGGCGGCGTCGGCCGGTGGGGGCTTGCAGAGAGGGCGACAGGAGGCAGGTGTGTCGTGGCAGGCAGCCAGCGCAGGTGGTGCTGGGGGCGTGCATCCGCGAGGGCGGCCAGAGGAAGGCGGCGCCGGCCGGCGAGGGCGCGACGCAAGGGCCACATGAGGCAGGTGGCGCTAGGGTGGGCGGCTCATTCCTGCGTGGCCGTGTGGATCCAGACTGGCGGCAGATTCGGTCGGTGGAGGAGGAGGCAGGTAGGGCAGAGAAAGAAGAGGGCGAGCGTGGGAAGAAGGTGGGCGAGCGCAGGGCGGCAAGCTTGGAGGAGGGCGAGCCGTGGGGAGGTGGCAAAATCTTGGAGGAGGAGGAGCGTGGAAGAGGCAGCCGGCAGCGAAGGTAGGCGGTGGCAGCTGCCGGCGACCGGTGGCTCTCGGTGAGGCAGAGAGATGCCAGCAAAGAGAAATGGGAGAGGGTATAATTTCCTTTTACAAATATATTGTTATCCATTGGATGGGAAAATATTATTATATGAATTATATTGTCTAGTTGTAAATTGACATAAAATTGTAGTGGCTTTTCGCAAAGACATCTTTTTTCGGTGGTTTGTTGCAAAATCGATGTTTTTAGAGCGTCCCTTAGCCAATTTTGTCTATTTAAAAACCACAGTTTTCAAAACATTTGCTACCAAACAGGCCCAAAAGATAGAGGCGGAGGAGGACAGGGGGAGGAGGTGGTGGTAGGGATGGTGCAGACCGAGGTGGAGGCAGGGAAAATTTTCTCGGTCGAGAAACAATGAGAAATCCGATATTCGCGTTTCTCGATCGGGACGGGTTTTTTATATAATAGTCAAAATTTTTGTTTGTTTTAAATTTAATTGCCAAAAATGGCCCTAGTAGACTAAGATTGCAAAATGGGCTCGAATATCTCACATATAGATGTAAAATCACTTTTTCCACATACCAAGGTAGTGGTGGCGGCGTAGGTGGAGACAGGTGGCGACGTGGACCTAGGCGGGGCTATAGAATGGGGCAAGGCGAGCCGCGGTGCAGATCGAGAGGGTGGGTAGCTGCACAGATCGAGATGGCGAGTGGCGCCGCGGATGCAGGTGGCGGCTAGCAGCGCCGGGGAACAGGAGAGCGGAAAATCTAAAGGGTGACGGGGTCGCGCGGGAGCGGAGCGCGCAACCCTCCTAAGTCCTGATCCGTGCGCGCCCTGGCCTGCTGGGCCTGCGCGCCACACGACCCCATGCGCTCCGGCCCTTGTGTGCCCCGCGCCTCCGACCACGAGGAGTCAGGCCTTCGTAACTCCAATTTGCACCAGGTGTTTTTCAACAACTTGTTGATTTTTTAATCATCTGCGTACACAACTTACCTGTTGTTTTGCACATATTTTTTCTATAGATATGCAGAATTTGCTGTTACTATGCACATAATTTGTCGTTGGTTTTGAAAGCCAGCATAGCTCCCATAAATTTACTATATAATCGTATGAACTTGCTTCACATTAAATAAACTTGCTACATAATCACATGAATTTGATATAGCAGAGAAACTCGCCATAGATGCCACTGAAATTTGCTACATAATCATATAAATTTACTAGACATTATATAACTTGCTACATAATCACATAAACTTGCCACAGCAGGAACTTACTACATGATCCCATTAATTTGCTACACAATCATATGAATTTGCTACATATTATATAACTTGTAACATCTTTCGTACATAACTTGCTACATCTGTTCATACATGATTTGCTAGAACTCGCCACAGACAGGGAAGTGGTGTTGTCGTTTGTCGACGGAGGGGGCGGCACGGTCGTCGTAGGGGGCATCGTGGCGGGGAGGGGGCTCCGTGGCCGGGGACAGAGGCAGCGGGATGGAGGCACCATGGCTGGGGCGCGCTCAGCTAGGGGGAGGTAAAGACACTACGGACCGGGGAGGTGGGAGGGAGGCACCGCGGCCGGAGAGGTGCTCGGCGGAGGGGGCAGCACGGCCGGAGGAGGAGGGAGACACGGGCGGCGCATCACGAGAGGGGGAGGTGGGGTCGCGCGACGCGCGACATGTCGCGTGTTAACCTCCTCCCATGAGAGCTGGTGACGTGCGTCATGCATGCGCTCCGACATCAACTGACATTCTGGAAGTGTGGAAACATTTATTTATTTATTGAAGTGGTACAGACTTCTGACGGTCATCATCTTTTGCTTCGTATTATTTAATCTCCATATGCTAATCAACAACATTAAACCACTTAAGATAATAACAATCGACCAAATTAAATGGTTTATCACTCGACCGATTCTAAGTCATATCATATATTTTCCACAATGCCAATTTTGGCCTTCAATAGTGTACTGCACTCTTCGTCCCATTTCTCTCTCAACCCCTCCACACCGTCATCTCAGGGTGGTGTCACATATAGTGGTCATATAATTTCTATACCACTAGTTTGCTTATAATTGAACTTCGTTGATTTCCCAACACCACACATTATTCAAAAAATAAACAAAACAAAAAAGCTTTAATTTAGAAATTGCCATGTGATTTGACTGAGGCCAAGCTGAACCAAAAATATCTGTACCATATGTGTCTATATATATATATGTGTGCGCGCGCTGGCACGCTCGCCTGTGTATGGGTGATGTGATACTATTTATGAGCTAATGCATGCACATGTGAAAAAGGTAAGTTGGTACTATTTCGTTAGAAGCTTGTAAAAAAGTTTAAACCTCTACACATCATATGTGGTGATAAAATCTTTCACATATACTACAATGATAAGCACAATATACCGTTCATCTGGGGAGTAGTAGTAGAAGTTGCGCTAGTAAGTGAAAATAAAAGAAAATGAAAGAAGTGTGAGAATCAGTTCTTAGTGCTTCAGTTGGTAGTCCAACTGGGCTGAAATTCTCCCAATTCAGTTACGCATCGATACTATACAGTTCTATGACAGATTGTGTCTCAACCCGGCCAAACTCAAGCCTGCATTATCAGTTTTAAACATAAAAATTGGACGATCTCCACAATACACGTAATGCATGACTAATCATCCTATCTTCGTACATCTTCTTTTGTGTTAAAGGTATATCATCGACAGTACCATGCTTCATGCAATCACTGTAGTTTCCACTAATCCAAAACACCATCTAACTAACCATAACAAAAAAAATTGTTTAGAGATGTGTTATTAAATTGCACATCCATCAGCCTTCACCATATCTTAGCGAAACCATATGAACTTTGTACAACAGATACAAACCACTGCTATCGTCCTCACGTGTTTTTAGAAAACACTGAAAACTACTCTATATTAAAATGATGCACAATATATTATATTGTTTCATGTGTTAACAGTTTGCTAACATCCTCCGTGTAGTTATTAATTTTCTTCTTTTTTGTGTGTATTGGTCTTGTTATCATTGAATCCAATATATTTTCTTATTATTTAAAATCAAAATATTTATGCATCTAAAAAACTAAATATAATATTAAACATGTTATAATATAAAGTATTTAAAATTTTGAGGTTTTACTTTTAGTTTGAGTTGATCCCATTAGAAAGTTTCCAAAGTATTATCAATTGAGTTCAGTATTATGTTTTTTCTACTTGTTCAACCTTTTATTCTTTTATTTTAATTTGAGATGATTATGTGTTATTATGTACAGACATACATATCCTAGGAGAAAAAAAGAAGCCAAGAGTATGTAGCCCAAAAGTTGGGAAGAGGAAGAATTAAAAGCAATTGAGAAAAGAGAAGAATGGATAAAAAGAATCTAGCCCCTCCTCTCCAAAAGACTAAGGTCTCTCATATAGAGGGAAATGTGGCTCTTTTTATTAATTTCATCTGAGAATTTAGATATTACAAATATGTCACCACACATTACATGGACTGCGTATGTGATAGGCTGGGCCTTCAGGGGGCTAAACCTTATTCCCCAATAGAGATATTCATTGCAACCTTCGTAGAAAGTAGTTAGCCATCATGTTTTTTGAGATTTGTAAATTGTATATCTACAGGGAGCACCTACATGTAGCTGATTTTTAACTTGCTCATGTCATCCTCTTGCAAGATAGATCTCGGAGAAAAAAGTAATCACCTTGTTGTCTTTTTTTGTTATAACGCTTCAAAGTTAGTTTACAAATCAATTTATTTTATTTTGGCAAGCTTCTTTAACCACTTCTATATTACGAGGATACTTGAAGTTGGGTTCACTTTTCAAATAATTGGTTAAGAACATGACTAATGGATGACAATACAACACAAACCAGTCATGAGATGGTACAACAATGGAAAAAACACGAAGCCTTTTTGTTGTGTTCAAGACGAGAAAAGAAAACTAGCTTGTTCGTAGTCACACATCAAACATATGAATGAAATTCATATTATTTCCTATGTATACAAGTATACAACAATCTAACAAAAGTTCTAAAAGGTATATGCCTTCCATCGATGCATCAACAGGAACCAGATGCTGAATCAAGCTAATTGTTAGTGGTTTTTATGTACGGAATCAAAATGGATAGGAATCTACGCACGGAATCACCGTACCGTTGTAGCGGTTCACTTTTGAGTATTGGGTATCATAAATTTCTTCGAGGAAGAAGTATTGTTGACGCAAAAAACCAGCGAGGGCCTTTACG
The DNA here is from genome assembly GCA_030272315.1 of Paspalum vaginatum. NCBI lineage: Eukaryota > Viridiplantae > Streptophyta > Magnoliopsida > Poales > Poaceae > Paspalum > Paspalum vaginatum. The sequence continues at coordinate 1,874,716 of CM059021.1, read as the reverse complement.
TGGTCAACAGTAGGAAGATTAGGTGCCAGAAAGTTGAATAGCTAAATTTGGTAAGTAGGTATAAAAAAGCAGGTATGTTATTATAGTAATAAGCATTTGTTTGATCAACGGTTCAGGGCCTGCCCTTGAGTCCGTAATAGTTGGAACACGTGTCGTAACAGCCAAGCAACCCCAGCTCCTGGCTCCACGCATGCAGTGCAATGCACCCGTTTGTGGACTTTTTCCCATTCAGCTACTGCTTGCATGCATCGGCCGGCAACGCGGCCAGCATCCCTGGGAGTACGCGGCGGCGGCGGCGGCGGCGTCAAGCGCTAGCAGGTAGCACCATATCCAGCGCCACGCGAACGCTGCGCTCGACCTGTCCCTGGCTGCCAGAGGCCACGACTCATGGCCAGCCCTGGGCAGTCGCGTGCCTTCGTTTGCACCTGTTGACGTGGCGCTATTCTGAGTTTGTGCAACCAGTTTTTAGGAACGGTTGGCGGAGAGGTAACTCTTTTTTATTTTCTTAGCAACGGTTGGGGATGCTGATATGGCTCGAAACGAGCACGCAGCCTGCGTGCTACCTTAGCCTTACGGGTTTATTTCTGATACATAGACGTTGCAGATGCAACTCCACTGCCAAGCTGATGCTGCTTTGCCCCTTGTTCTAAGGGGGTGTTTGGATCCCTGACTAAAAATTTATTCACTGTCACATCGGATGTTTAGACGCTGGTTAGAAATATTAAATATAGTCTAATTATAAAACCAATTATACAAATGAGAACTAAATGGACGAGACGAATTTATTAAGCCTAATTAATCCATGATTAGCAAATGTGATGGTACAGTAACTAGTTGCTAATTGTGAATTAATTAAGCTTAGTAAATTCGTCTCGCCATTTAGTCACCGTCTACGTAATTAGTTTTTTAATTAAACCATATTTAATATTTCTAACTATCGTCCGAATATTCGATGTGACACGTGTTAAAATTTAGTCACTGGATCCAAACACCCCCTAAAAGACACATTCATAACAAAATACTGAGTAAGACCAGAAACTGGGTCTCCATGTGCTACAACTACTCCAACTCCAGGCTTCAAAGTCCATTTATATGGAGCACCATCCACTTTTAAAACAACGTGCAATTCCCCATGCTTCTTCACAGCCAAGAAATACTTGAACATTGACCCACTTCCACAAAATTTGCCATCATATAGTGAAATCTCCTTATCAAACCCACTGGTTGAGGCACTGATTCTCACATCAGATGGTTGTTTGGCTTGTGCCTTTACCTCTATAACAGTCTCAATGCCGTAACCTAGAAAAGCAAAATGCATGTCCAAGCCATGACGATCGCCCTGAAACCGTCGTCTCAGAATTGATCCAAATCTGGAAAAAGAAGTGTTGATTTCAACATATCCACGAAACAATAGTTTGTCAGCAGATCCATCTCCTTCCTCTTTTATCCAGAGTTCACTGTCTATCAATACATATTGCATCACATATATTCCACGACATGGGCTACGAAGTGGCAAGAAAGAGCAACCCTGTAGATATATACAATGTTAGGACTTGCTATAAAAAATAGACTAGTACATACTGTACAGTGCAAGGGTGAGTTCAACTTTTTGTTTGTAAAGAAACAAGATCACACTTAATTGTTTATTATTACTCATGTTCAAGAATAACATGACATCAAAGTACTATAACTCATGTTCTCCAATTAATAAGCCAATGGCATCATTTAATCAATGTTCCCTAAATGGCTGTTTGGCCTCTTCAAATGCCATCAAATAGCTACACGATGACCGACCCGTTCATATAATTAGCACTTTATCCATTTTAAACCGTTGTTTAACCAGTTGAATTGGACATTTAGCCCAAATAAATGACTAAACAATAGGTGACTGACTGATTGGTAATTAACATTTAGGTGAACATTGATTTTAATACAACCATCAATCCAAATAGCCATTATATATCAGTAAGAAGTTTCATGGCATGGTATTTAAAAGATCACACTCATCAAAAGAGAAAGCGGTGTGCTAACAAAATTCTAAATGTTTCTCAGGTCATAGCAAGCAAAGTAATGTAGCACGGGACAAGGGAAAAAAATCAATAGTGCTAAGAAATGAAAAAAAAAACGAAAGCTCCATATCAAACATGCAACCGATCTAAATATCCCACATGTAACCTCAAAAACAGGGTGTGAACTTTTCCATAAATTTATGACACCCATGGTAGGCAACCTCATCCAATGCATTATTTTCATATATATGCTTCTATTGCCATTAAAACTGTTACATACATGATCCGTTACAGGTTGTGTTTTGTTCAACAAGCTACCAAAATTATAGGATTTGGGGACTCAAATGTACAAATTCAAATGATTATGTTGTTTGAAATGTATTTAATTTCGCAAAATAGCCAGATCCTATCCTAACAATTTAATTTTACCATAGCCTAGAATAGAGGCCAACTTCGCAAAGCAATAAATACAATCCTGTGCAAAAGTATACCCTTTCCATTCAGACAACCCAAAATATGAATTCATCACTTCCTCACATTTGTCTGAAATTTAGTTTGAGGTATATCCAATTACTTGAACCACATTTGCAAGTCTAAAAGAAGAGTTTACACTATGACAGCAGTGAACATATGACCTGGAACCACTGTAGTCAAATATGCACAATTGTATATGCATTGGGATGCCAGGAACTGGCATGTCCAAGATCAATTCCAAGCAATTTGGAGCATAATAAAAAGCACCAAGCTCTAAGCAGAATTGGCAGCAGGGAGGAAACCAAGATAGGAGGGTAGCACCTAGCACACAAGTGCACATAAGTGTCCAAAATCTGAAATAGTTTAAATATCAGAGTAGGTAGCAAGGAAAAAAAATCCAAGGAAACATGTGATCAACTACTAGATAACTGAGCACGCTTATAAAAGAATAATTTGTGAAAGTAAGACATAACTAGTTTTTTGTATACTATTGTACAAAGTAGTTTAGGAAGAAAAAGCCATGCCTTTGAACACCACAATAGGTAGACAAACTTGTGACTTTCTTGGCCATTATTCTCAATTTCAAGTTGTTAAGCAATAACTTCATCAACTACTTGGGTCCATCAGGATGGTTTGACATCCTTTTTCCTTTGTAATTAGGAGGGGGTCCAAAGTTGTTATTACTTAGTTTTATTGTATCAGCTGACTTGCCCAAGCTACCTTTACGACTTATGAACTAATCATCATAAGTCAGGGAATGGAAAAGCCATCTTTTACCCAAGTGAGAGATTTGACACGACCAAAACCACAATCTGAATAAATCTTTTTTACAAAGTTCTATTTTCTTTTTACACAGCTTCATTTCAGGACAAGAATAAGTATCACTTACATGAGAAATCATGGCTGGATCATCTCTTGAGCGCTTAAATAGATAATTGCGGCGTGGTTCCCAGCCATCACGAATAGAAAACCACCCATAAATATTAACAGGATGAGCGACAGGGCTCGATAATCCCAAAAAGAACACCTGCATCATCTCACAGGGTTTGAAATATGGATGGTCTGGTTCAGCTGCAAGTATTAAAAAAAAAGAAATAAAATGAGCTGCATGAGAGAAGATAAAGTATATGTGTCGTTGATAATTTAGTTCACCTACTTTCGGAAGTAATTTCAGTCCAATATCGCAGGTGGTAGCACTCATGTCCAGAAACACAGAATGCGGTTATCTTTGAAAGAACAGGTAGAGGCGATGCAGGCAAAGGAGTCACTTTTCTGTTAGCCATGTCAGCCCATTCCGAGAGCAGTTTATGATTCCTTTTCCAGACAGATTCATATATTTCTTCTGCTTCCTCCTTGGTATAACTCGCTCCTGAAAAAAAAAAAACAACAGTTGCATTTAGCTTGTTAGTCTGTTCAGTATAAACTCGTTTTCAAGTAACAGCCGGAACATTGCTGATTTGCAAAACCCATATATTTTGACATCAGGATTTTGCAATTGTCACCCATAACTATAGTAGGTCTTATATGTTATATGTTGCAGAATTCCAAGCGGCGTTCTCTTTTGTCTAGAGAAGATGTTGCGTGTGGAGTTTCCAAACATATCGAATTTCAATGAAAACCAATCTGGGTAGCGATGAGATTGTCATTACCCGCAGTGCAAACTGGTACAGGGGAAGGCCAGGACACAGCGAATGGCAGAGTCGGGACGCCGTTCTCGTCCCAACCCTTGGCAGTCCTCGTCGCTGTCCTCGTCATCGACGGTTTCGCCTGGGCCGCCGCCGTCGCCCTCCTCCTTCAACACAACCACAGGGCGCTGGATTGTCTCCGACTTCAGATCAGGCTCCTGCTGTGCTTCTTCCGGAACACTCCGGATTTCGTCCATGGATCGCAGTTCGCAGAGCGAGGCGAGCAGAATCGATGGAAGCGAGTGGCCGCGTATCAGGGGATCCTCTGCGCTGCGGCGGTTGGTGTATTCAACGTGCCTCTGCAGTCGCCTGATCCGAGCCGTCCACTCAGATCGGACGGCGACATCTCGCACCAGGCTTCACCTCACGGGCCGCGGCCCATCTAAGCCCACGGCTACCTCCCAGGGCCCAGGCGAGTCCGTCGTCCTCCTCCTGCCGTCGTGGCCCTCGGGCGTCGTCGTCGTCCGGCAACCTCCCGCCCAGTGCAGGAGCATTCCCCTTCCCCACATTGCCTATTAGCCGCGCGGTTGCATCCCCATTCGCTTGCCGGCGTGCCGTTCTCGCTTCTCAGACGAGGTGGAGCCCCCGACGGCGACGCGCGAGCTGCAGGCATATAGAGAGAGCGCAGCCGAACTCTGGACACAAGGACTGTCTCCTCTAACTCGTGTGTTTGCGTGGTATTTGGTTCAAGCTACTATCTTAATTTCTCAACGTTAAGCAAAAATTATACTCCTCGGTGCATGATGCGTGTCTGAAGTTCGATTTGTCACATGATTCTTACAGTAGGCATGCTCACACGCGCTTATTTATCGTAGGCCTGAGTACAAAGAGTACACATGTGCATCACGGTTAACCCTTTCGATAGAAAGCAATTTCGCAGAAACGAGAAACCCGTTGGATTTCGGATTTTCCATTCTGTTTCCTTATACTTTTCGTCAATTTTCCGTTTTCAAAATGAAATCGTCTGACAGTGCAACACCGAGGATATGGGGGTAATAGGGTGGCACGCCTTTTTCCTTCTAGATCTTGAATATCCAGCACGGTGTAGCAACCAGCAAGATTTTTTAGTAGAGGGAATATAAGCATAAACAACTTCAAATTGGACTCGTTTCCCCTCAACAAATAAAGGTTTTGGCTAAAAAAAATCTACCTAATGAGGAAGTCATTGGCGAAGTCACAAGGCCCTCCACTTTTCACTATAAAACCGATAAACCTGAAAAAGATGGATTGTCTTGCGAAAGAATCTTTGGACCCATAAAAAGCAGAATTTGTGCTTGTGGAAATTCTCAAGCGAGAGTGCAGTTGAAAATGTAGACGAGAGATTTTGCCAAAAAAGCGGGGTAGAATTTGTTGGTTCTCAGATACAAAGATATCAAATGGGATACATCAAACAGGCATGTCCAGTGACTCATGTGTGGTATTTGAAAGTTCTTCCTAGTTATATCGGGATCTTTTAGATAAACCCCTAAGAAATTGGAGGGCCTAGTATATGTCGATTTCTCTTTATATTTTTAATATAATTATTAGTCATATGAGAAAGAAACCTACATGTTCTTATTTAATCATGTGCATGCATTCTTAGAAACAAAAGATTTGGCCACTATATGTGCACGTACCTTGACAAAGAACAAAGCCTTCTGTTAATAAAAAAATGGACTTCCTATCTAAAAAACAAAGAACAAAGCCAAAAAATTAAATATGCAAACCCCTTAGAAAGATAACACCTCTGTCTCAAAGAATACAATCCTCATTTTAGTAAAGTCGTATTTTTCTAAATTTGATCAAACTTACGCAAAAAAATATCAGTGCTTAGGGTGCCAAAAAAGTATAATTCAATTCGTCATAAAATATTTATATATATTATATACTCCCTCAAATCTAACAAAATGTATAGATTTTATATTTCGTTCTGAAAAACAAACGCCCCTGAGAGGGCTGACAGTTTAATCAATCCCACGTACAATTGTGGTCGCATGCATGCAAATAGATTATACTCCCCGCAAAAAGATGACGTGCAATCAGATGAAAGGGTCTATTTTAGGCATTGTTCGGCTACAGGCCGTGTAGACCATTCACATGCCTTTTAAATACTACTCAGTACTCAACTGTGTTAGTTGTATGGCTCGTTTAATCCGTTTAATTCCTATATAATCTGTTTTTTAGCCTGTTTAAACGACCGTGTAGTCCGTCTCATTGCTATAACCGTTTAGGCTAACATTGATTTTAGGACTACTCTGCTCTAATAAATCTAACTCTACCCTACTAATTCCACCATAGAGCAGCTCCACCTCATAGTTAGAGCAGTGGAAAGAGTGTTTAGATTGCAAATGAACTCTCGGTTCTATATTAGACGGATTTATTAAGACTCCTTCTTGGAGTACCGGTTGAGGAGCTCCGAATAAACATGTTGGCCCCTACATTCAATTTTTTGTTGGGGGTTGGAGTTCGCGAATTTGGCTAAGCGAAATTAGAGTAGAGCTCGATTCTCTCGAGTGAAGCAGTCCTAAACAAACCCTAACTCCCCTGGCTTGCTTCCTAACCTCTCACGCTAGCCTTACCTTTGCTCTACGTGATCACCCTACATGTTCATGCAAGCATGTATTGATTGCTCCAGGACTCAGGAACTGTGCAAACGTGGCCTGTAATGACCGAAGAGTAATACGGCTAGGCTAGTCCCAATGGAATACATCGTAGTCTTTATGGTATGCCCATATAATATATAATTTTTTCTTGTGTGGAACACATTTAATAAGAGGGAGAAGAAAATATATATTTTACATGGGATGATGCTTTGGCATAGTAAATAATTATTTTAAACATGTAAGTATGATGCTGTAAATTGTGAATATTTTCATTCTACACAGTATTTTTGGATATTGGAATATGATTACTACAGGTTAATTAGGTATAGCTTTTAAGCCTTGTTCGGTTGCATAGATATTAGAGAAGATTGATAGTGATTAAATCCCTCTCTGTTCAAATTTAACTAGCAAATGATTGAATCTCTTCCGATAATTGTGCAACCGAACAAGTCCTTAGAGGGCAATATTAGCAAAAGAAATGGCTGCCGGGAACCTATGCTAATGCTCGTGCAAAAGTCTATGCGACATGTCCTTTTTACAGAGGGAGTATATATCGGTGACATAGATGTTGATAATATTCTTTATAATTTTAGTTAAACTATAAAAGGATTGGCTTGAGACGAAATTAGGTTTGTACTATTCGTTATTCAAACAGAAATAGTAGCTCAAAATGTGAATGCTTCCTTGCAAGGAGCTCCATCCGATTAGCACACCTGGAAGATCAATCTTCGGTCCATATCCATCTCTCCCTCGCAATCGCACGCTCCCAATGCACTCTTTCTATTTTCTTTCCATAAGTTTTCAATTAACAAGTACTGCCAGTCCGGTCAAGGAATACCACAAAATCTAACTCTTGACACATGGATCAACCACTATGGTTCTGTCCTTAACACATGCTCTGAGACCCTATACCTTACACGATGTTTCTTAACATGTGTTAATCAAGGTGCCAGCATGTGAACTTTTTTTTAACCAGTCTGAAAATTGTTTATGTGGGGATTGAAACCTCGGACCTAGAGGTGCTACTAGCTAGTTGGTGGGCACAAAGCAAACTATTCTTTCTATAAACTTTTGCCAGTATATAAAGAATCCTCCCCATTCCCAACCCATTTGCCCACTTCAACCTCCTGACACATAGGGCCCACATATTGCTATATAAAAATGGGGCAAGTTTAGGATTTCCTCTCATTTTTCATCCTCCTCCTCCCCCACCCGCCGCACAAAAGCGCCGCCACCAACCGCACATAGATACCTTCTACCATCCCTAACATCACCACCTCATCCTCCCTTAGCCTGCGCCTCCCCAATCGCTGGCGTACTAGAGCCCCACCTCGTTGAAGATCCACTAGAGGACACGTCGCAAGATTTGCTTAAGCTCGCAGTGTAGGGTCCCTTCAAGCTTGCGCAACGGAGTACCTGTGGGTCTCCAAATCCGCTACCGCTGAATTCCGAAACCCTCAACTCCGTTGCAACTCCGCATCAAGGTATGGCATGGCTTCCCCTCCCTTCTATGGCTTGTATGTTATATCCTGCATGAAGAGAATAAATGGATTGTGGTGTCATGGACAAGTTATGGCGAACAGATTCAATGATGCACCCTCAACTTTATCCTCTCCATACGCTTTAACCTCTTTCTTTTGTTTGGTTGTAATAAATGTCCATCGATGAGGTTGTTCCTCTTGCTCTTTGGATTGAGGCATGTCCTAGGCTAGGATTTAGGTTGGGGAAGGGGGGAAATGATCTACAATGAAGTTTTGGGGATCTCAACTTTGGCGGATGTTTGTGAGTGGTAGCTAGCATAATGGTGGTGGTGGCTAGTAGCCACCGAGGCGAGGGTGTTAATAGCGGGGCGACAATAATGGATGTCTAATGGAAAGGGCAAGTTACATGGATGAACATCATATCTTAGTTAACTGAGGATGGGTGATGGTAAAGTTCAATGTTGGGAGGGCAACCAGGTTCATTGAACCTAGGCTATGTATGGCAACCTCTTAATGCATATTCATGCAGGATTAAGTAAATTCATTAACAATATGTAGGGAGCTCCAATATTGTCTAGATTCATCCCTTAACCACCTTATCTTTTTATTCTGCGCGCTTCTTCCATCAACTCATTGTCTCCTATCAGGCATCGTGCCCTCCTGCCTACCCTACCTACTCATGTTCTTTCTCCCTTCTAGGCATAGTTGTCGACCACCATATCTTCCTAGACAATTCAGCCAAAACCTCTTGTGGCAAGTAACGGCTCATCAGCTTTGTGTGGAAATGGAGGTAAGTTTTGTGTGGCTCGCTCAGTCAATGAGTGATTCACACACACTCTTAGGATTTCATTTCAAAAATAGTTTGTGCTACATCTAGTGCGGCAGCACAATCCTCCATGGGCTGATTTGGCTTCGTGTAAGTGCAACAAGGCTCCTTAGTGGTTTTGGTGTTTGAGTGACAATGCGATTAAAGATCTAATCTCTTTGTAAGATCATTTGACAGGTTTCTACAGGTATATATTGTCAAAGGACATCACTAGTGTTGCTTTATTAATGCACTTTGAGACACTTGACTCTCATGTTAAGAAAAGTGACTCTAAATTGTATCTCTTTCATTTGGACATCACTAACTTACTTGGATTTCTCATATATAATAAGTGGCTGATCATGAAGACACTCTATTGCATATCAAAGCCAATAATGATCAAGACAAATTGAATGAATGGATAATGAGCAAATGTGCTCCATCTACCTATCGAAGAGGTTTTCTAAATTGAAGTCCAACTATTTCGCTCAAAGAGGATTACTCACAAAGGAAGAAGCTCAGCTTCGCTAACTCCCTCTATGGATATATTTCAAGATGGCATTATTCATCAAGACAAGACTCAAGTGGATTTCATCTAGATTTATATTCACCTTGAGCATAGGTATGCCGTACTATCAAGAGGGAAGCGAAGCTCAGAAGTCTCTAGTCAACATGTGCTCACAGCTAGTTCAGAGAGTGTCGAGTCAAAACACTCCTCGTGAGTTGTTATTGTGTTGAGGGTGGGTTCACCGGATTGTCCGGTAATCCTCACCGGACTATCCGGTGAAGGCTGAGCCCAGAATTGAGAGTGATCTCTCTGATCTTTTACTTGTGCTCTCATCTCCTGGTTAGGTGTATCTCTAATGGAGACAACACCTACACTTTGCTCATCTGTTGACACAGGCTCAGTGCCTTAGCCTCTGATCAGGGAACCCCTCACCGGACTATCCGGTGAGCTATACCGGACTGTCCGGTATAGGGGGTTTGAGCTCCAACGGCTAGTCCGCCTCTACCGGACTATCCGGTAGGTACGCACCGGACTGTCCGGTGATGGTCTGACACAGGCCAACGGCTAGTTTTATGAGGGTGGGCATTTATACCCCTCACTCTCTTCCAGTTGCAGCTGTTGCTTCCCTCCACGTCCACATCCATCCAGAGGCTCTTAGTAACACCTCCCAACACTCTCTTTGTGAGATTGAGCTAAATTTGTGAGATTCTTGAGTTGGGAGAGGATTTGTGAGATTGTGTGAGCTTCATTGTGAGCACCTAGCTTCTGAGCACAGTTGGCAAGCATTTCCGGGAAGCGTTTTTGTTACTCTTGGAGGTTTCCTCCTAGACGGCGAGAGCAACCCGAAGGGCACCCGGCTTGTGGGTGCCACTTCTCTTGTAGGTGATTACCCCGCTCTTCGGAGCATTTGCAGTGAGCACCTTCATAGCCTTGGTGGTTGTGAAGAAGAGGCCGTGAGTTGAAATAGACTCAAGCTCTTGGTGGGCGCCTCAACGGGGACGTACGGACACTTGCGGGTGTGCCCAAACCTCGGGACTAAAATCCTTTGTTGTGTGTGCTGTGCCCCTGCTGGGAGACCCAAGCTTAGTGCTTGTGGTTGTTTTACTTGATTGCATTACATTATTGCTTCCGCTATTATTATTCGTGTGCAAGTTCTCTTTGTGAGTGCAGGAATAAAGTGTTGCCGAGATCATAATCAACATACAAACACATTACACAACTCCACATAGCTCGATAAGTATTTTCTCGTATATTTACCTTGGGGGTTTCGGTTTCTGTGTGACACCGGACTATCCGGTGTAGAGAACCGGACTATCCGGTTATACCGGACTGTCCGGTTGTACCCATCGGACTATCCGGTGTGAGTGCTGACGGTGTGTTTCTAAGTGGTGTAAATTTTCAGTTACGCCTATTCACCCCCCTCTAGGCGACATCTAGGTCCTTTCACTTCGCAATCACCTTCATTGTTGAGCGAGTGACACACACGACTTTTTTTCTAAAACGGTTAGTGCTACATCTAGTGTGGTAGAAAAATCCTCCATAGGCTAATTAGGCTTTGCAATCACCTCCATTGTAGAGCGGTTCACACACACGACTTTGTTTCCAAAATAGTTGGTGCTACATCTAGTGCGGCAGCACAATCTTCCATGTGCCGATTTGGCTTTGCAATCACATCCATTTCCGAGCGAGTCACACACATGACTTTGCTTCCAAAATAGTTGGTGATGCATCCAGTGCGGTAGAACTATCTTCCATCAGCTGATTAGGCTTTGAAGTCACCTCCATTGCTGAGCAAGTCACACACACGCATGACTTTGTTTCCAAAATAGTTGGTAATACATCAAGTGTGTAGCACTATCCTCCATGGTTTGATTTGGCTTTGCAATCACCTCCATTGCCAATCGAGTCACACACACAACATTACTTCCAAAATAGTTGGTGCTACATCTAGTGTGGTAGCACAATCCTCCATGGGATGATTAGGCTTTGCAATCACCTCCATTGCCGAGCGAGTCACACACACGACTTTGTTCCCAAAATATTGGTGCTATATCTAGTGCGGTAGCACAATCTTCCATGGGCTGATTAGGCTTTAAAATCACGTCCATTGCCGAGTGAGTCACACACAACTTTGCTACCAAAATATTTGGTGCCACATTCAATGCAGCATCGCAATCCTCCATGGGCTAAGTAGGCTCTGCAATCACCTCCATTGTCAATCGAGTCACACATACACACGACTTTATTTCCAAAATAGTTGGTGATACATCTAGTGTGGTAGCACAATCCTTCACTGGTTTATTAGGCTTTGCAATCACCGTACCTTCCCTCCTTTGTTGCAACCTCAATGTGCGATGGTTGGGGGACTTTGGGCATCTTCTGCATAACAACCTTTTTGGCCAGCATTGGAATTAGATGGGTGATCAACCACGGTGGGATGATTAGATCCATGGAGTGTTTGGATATTTTTGGGGAGACACCATGTGCATAGCAATCACCTTCATTGCCAAGCGATTCACACATGCGCGCGCATTCCATACTTTGTTTCAAAAATAATTGGAAATACATCCAGTGCAGTAGCACAATCATCCATGGTGTGATTAGGCTTTTCAATAACCTCCATTGCCGAGTGAGTCAGACACAGGACTTTGTTTCTAAAATAGTTGGTGCTACATCTAGTGCAGTAGCAAAATCCTCCATGGGTTGATTAGGCTTTGCAATCACCTCCACTGCGGAGCGATTCACACACATGACTTTGTTTCCAAAATAGGGTGCTACATCAAGTGCGGCAACACAATCCTCCATGGGTTGATTTGGCTTTGCAATCACCACCATTGCCAAGCAAGTCACACACACGACTTTGGTTCCATAATAGTTGGTGTTGCATCCAGTGGGGTAGCACAATCCTCCATGGGTTGATTAGGCTTTGCAATCACCTCCATTGCTGAGTGGGTCACACATACGCATGACTTTATTTCCAAAATAGTTGGTGCTACATTTAATGCAGTATCACAATCCTCCATGGGCTGATTAGGCTTTGCAATCACCTCTATTGCTGAGCAATTCACATACATGTGCCATACTTTATTTCCAAAATAGTTGGTAATACATCCAGTGTGGTAGCACAATCCTCCATGGGATAATTTGGCTTTGCAATAACCTCCATTGCCGAGCGAGTCACGCACACGACTTTGCTTCCATAATAGTTGGTGCTACATCTAGTGCGGTAGAACAATCCCCCATGGATCGATTAGGGTTTCCAATCACGTCTATTGTCGAGCGAGTCACACACACGACTTTGTTTCCAAAATAGTTGGTGGTACATCTAGTGCGGTAGCACAATAGTCCATGGGTTGATTAGGCTTTGCAATCACCTCCATTACAGAGCGATTCACACGCATGACTTTGTTTCCAAAATAGTTGGTGCTACATCTAGTGCGGGAGCACAATCCTCCATGGGCTAATTTGGCTTTGTAATCACCTCCATTGTCGAGCAAGTCACACGCACGACTTTGCTTCCAAAAAAGTTGGTTCTACATCTAGTGCAGTAGCACAATCCTCCATGGGCTAAGTAGGATTTGCAATCACTTCGATTGTGGAGCGAGTCACACACACGACTTTACTTCCAAAATATTTGGTGCTAGATCTATTGAAACGTCCCACAACCATAAGTGGGACTGAAATGTGCTTTATTATCATTCTCAAGGGTATGATAACCACATTCTTACATCAGAGCAGTAGCCCTAACGGGACATACCAAATGGGGCACAGCCCGAACAAATAACAGCAGCAGAACTTAAATGTAGAGCCACTGCTTGTGGCGGAACCGCCGATTTAATCCGAGCTAAGCACACCTGCCACCTCTGGCTTGCAGTGCGATTAGACCGAACTAAACCCGGTCGTCCGTCGAGAGTCATTCGACTCCCGATATTACCTTCTCCCAGAGGAACCGACATCATACACATCTGACCCACGATGGAGCCACAACAAATATATCATCACAGGCAGTTGAATAGTATAAAATTAGACTTCAGTTACAAACCGGTTTTTACTTAAAGTACAAGTCCAACATAATGTTATAAGATAGCAAGTCTGAAAGTTTCTCGCAGCGGAAATATAAGTTTAGGGGTCACCATGTTATCACCAAAAGATTTGCATTAGAGGAACAACATCGAGCCCACCGATGTTGCCCTCGTGCCACTCATGTCATCTTATCCTAAATGAGGGCATGCTCCGCCTCCAACACATGTGCACACCATGAACTCCATACCTGCGCTCAAAATATGGGGGCAAACCCTGAGTACTAATTACTCAGTAGGTCTTAATGGATTTGACTTACGGCTGACGCGAAGCGGTTTACTAGCAAGTGGATCCTTAGCTTTTAGTTTTAAACAGTAACATGTGTAACATAAATAGCAAGTTTTCATCAATTGTATAACCTTCAACACAACTGTAACTTGCAGTAATGTAAACAGTTCAATTCAATCATGTGGTATTCCAAAAACCATGGGTATTAAACACCGAGAGTTTAAGTAATTACTACGTTGAACGTCAAAGGCATTGGCATTCCCACACCTGGTGGACATCAGCGATTCGAATCGATTTTAATTCCCGAGAATAACTATCATGCCAGGGGTATATGCTTACTAGCCACCGCGTTCCCACATATAGCCCCAATCTTAACCTGCCTCGTCCCAAGTTCGATTCACTCCCGCCTAGCCCCCGGGTTGTGCCCCCATGACGAGCCTGCCGACATCTCGGTCTCCCCGTCATGAGTACCAAGCTCCCCCGGGCCACCTTCCTCTCAACCAGCGGGTAGGAACGTGTCTCTGTGCTTCGGACGAGCCCAGGAAAGACTTTACCGGTCCCATTTTCTGGTTAAGCACTCTAGCAATGTTATGCCGACCAATAGGCGAACAGCGGACGGGCCTTATGCGACTCGGGCGGAGTCCAAAGTGCAACCTTATGAAAAGCATATACTGAAATAAATCTCCGCCCGGTTCTCCATTTAATTCATGAGCAACAATAACAAATGATATAACTGTAGTAAGCTTTTATAACTTTGAAAACACCTACGTGACGAGTCCACACACTCGTGTCTACTCGTACCTAGCAATTTCTAGGCATACTCGTCCTACGAACTCTATGTATAGGTGCTAGGGCCAGGGCGGCCAGGGAGTCTAATGCAATTGGTTCCAAGCAACTCCTAATGCATATGCGTAATCATAAGTATAATTTGTTTGCTGGGTTGAGTATGGTCCTGCCTACCTTCCTCGTTAGAGTCAGTAGCTGCCTTCCTGAGCGGAGTCGGGCCCTTGTTGTTGGTCCTCTGGCTCTGGGTGCAGCTCCTCTTCTGGCTCCTCTATGACTGGTTGGTTCGGCGGTTGTCCTTCGCTCGCGAAATCTATATGCATGACATAGTGCAGTTGGAGCATGTATTAGTGCAATGCTTGCTTCATGATGCGAGTGCAATGCAAGAAATCAGGGTTTATGGAATAACATTATGCATTTTTCGTGAAGAAACTTATTTAATGCTAAGAAATCGTACAAGCCATCACCTACGATAGCTTAGCTTGTCACATAAAACAACGTCGGGGGTGTGCGCGGCCAGGTAGCATTTATTAATATACTAGTATCATATTTCCTATTTAGTTACGTAAATATGTATTATTTCTACCAATTTTAAATCAGAGCCAAAATCTTACATGCACCACTTCCTACTCTAGTAGTGAGTCATGTTCATAAACTAGAGCTCATATCAAACCCCTAAAGTCACCTTGAATATTTTTCACCAAATCAATCTTTTCTTAAGTTTTAATATATGCTTAAATGCAAGACAAGGGCAAAATAGTAATTAAACAGTCAATGCTAGGGCTACCAAAATTTATACAGAGCCTACACAGGATAATAAGGCCTCTGCCCAAATTTCATAATTTTTGAAGTTCATTTTACCCATATTTCCTATTTATCAAGGTTTTTCATGCATGCACAATAACAGGGGCAAAAAGGTCTTTTTCTATTCAACCATCATATCCATTCTGCAGATCTACCTAATAGGAGTACAATGCAACAAAGTTTGTATTTTTCTGATTTTTATTTGATTTATTACGAATTTCCAAAGTTTTCAGCTTAAAAAAACATATTAAATCGAAAAAACCTAATGATCAGGGACCTTAATACGATTAACTATGGCCTTCAGGGACCTGCGCGGAAGACATTCAAGACTCAGCGAATAGTACACAAACAGAAAGCGCAAAATAGGAAAACTCAGGGGGTTTTCAGCAAAAAGGCCTTCTTCTTCTACCTCCGGTCGACAGAGAGAGGCACGCGGCCGCCGGGGTTCTCGCGCGCGGCGCGTCGCGTGGGGGCGCCGACTTGGAGCCGACGAGGTTCGGGGACGCGTTCCTAGCGTGGGGCTTCCCTTCCCCCAAGACGGTGTCGTGAGAGGAGGCCGGAGTGCGCGAGGAACGCCGGTGAACTGGCCGTGGAGCCGGGCGACGCGGAGGACGGGCAGCGGCTCGATCTGGTGGGGGAATGGGGAACCGGCGCCTCGGGGCAGCGCGCGAGCTGCGCGGTGATAAGGGGAGCTCGGAGGGGGTGGATTGCAAGCTCGGGGGCAGCTCCGGGATGGTCCTCCACGGTGAGGCACGGTGAACCGGGTCACCACGTGGAAGCGCCCGTGGATGAGGCCGTTAGAGGCGGTGGAGTTGGCCCGGACCTTGGGGAATCGGCAGAGGATGGTGGCGTGGGTGTGGTGCTTGCGGCCGTTGAACGAGGGGAGCACCGGAGGAGGCGGGGCGCGAGCTCAGTGCTCGGCCATGGCGGCGTCGGCTCTGGGCAGTTTCGGCGACGCGAGCTACGGAGAGAGCGCGGTTGAGAGCGGAGGGGGTCCGTGAGCGAGGGAAGGGACTGAACTCTCCACTCTTGTCCGCGGCGCGAGGTGGCGCGGGCAGGGCCAAGGCAGGTCGGGGGCGGGCGCGTGGCCATGGCGTGGCGAGCTGGCGCTCGCGACGCGGCGTGCGCTGCCGCGTGCATGCGAGGGAGGGAGAAAGAAGAGAGAGCGGCCAGCGTGGACTGGGTCCGGTGAACCAGAGTCACTGACTGGTGGGGCCAAGGCGAAATAAAATGGAGATGGTCTATGGACCGGGTGCGGGAGAGCGTGGAGCTGTGGGACCCACCCGAGTACTGGCGCGGGCGACCTGACAGACGGGACCCGCTTGTCATAGAGACACAGAAAGAGGAATTTCGGAAAAAAGGAAAAACCCCTTTGACCAGCTGGAGACATGTTTTAAGTTCGCCATTTTGAATGATCTAGGAGCCGAATCTGGGAAAACTCCAAATACAAGAAATGTTCTAAATTTAATTCTCTACAACTTTGTTATAGACATCTATACCAAGTTATGCGGAAAAATATAGGTTAAAATTGAATAGAATCAACTAACTCTAGTTTGACCATTTGAAACCCTCAGCTTAGAAATTATAGAAGTCTATTTTAGGTGCATTTCCATGAAGAGTGATTTATACCAAAGTTGCATAAAATCTTATGAACTACAACTTTGGTATTCAAGTTATGGTAAGATTTTGAATTTTGTTTCACAAAATTTTAAATTTACTAAACAATTCTGAGTTTGGCAAAAATCACAGTTTCACATAAAATGACCCAAAACTATGTTCAAACATTCATGCATGTCATGACACAAAATACCAAAGTCATTCCTCATGAAATTGTCTACAAGTTTGGTATAAAAAGTTTCACCTAATTCACATTAGTATTAAAGCTACAAGGCAAATACCAAAGCAGTTTTAGAACAACTAAGATTAATTTGCTTCAAACTACATATCCCACTCATGCCCCACACATGAAATGTCCATGAAATGATGCAATTAAGCTAATGATGCCAATGTAATGCACTTGAGATGCCCGGGGCATCACAACGCTTCCCCACAACACCAATTGGGGATAGGCCGTAACCCTTACACGTTCACGATCACGATAACTTCGTCTTCTGTGTAAACCAACAACAAATCAAGGGTGAGTACGAAACGTACTCTGCAAGCCCACTTTCCTCCATGAGGAATTGGGATAAAGGCTATCACTGCATGCAAGGTGTATCTGGAGCTTAGGATAAACTTTTTGCAGGAAAACATTTTGTATGCAGGGTTTGATAGTTCTCACTTTTAATTTAGAAAACATTTTTTCTCAGGAAGGTTGCCACTGGACTCGTAGGTCCACCGTGGCTCAAGCCAACACAAGCTTCCACCATGCTAATGGGCCATGCCCCCATAGCTTCCCAACACACACGCTTTCCCAACCACAGCCATTTTTATAAAGACTCTAATTGCCGAAACCAAGCCATAACCCGTCCATACCGATGGACAACGGACTATCCGGATAGGTTTATACTCTGATCAGGGGTTGTATTATGGCCCACAAGTTGGACTCAGTGACGATTTACCCGTCGTAAACATCCAAATTCTAAACAAAGCTCATGCCTTCCTGTCATCACCAAGTAGTGCCTCAAGAGGATTCGGATAGCTTTGTCGCCCAGTGCCAGTAGACACGTGACCTAAGCCCCCAATCCTTAGCCTCTTGCCACACCGGCACCACAGACAACTGCAAGACTATCCATTTTGGCTAGGGCTCAGTTGCTACTCCATACAGTGTCGAGTGGTTGTACTAAAAGAGTTAGGCAAGATGAGATGCCAACTTTGTCCTTCAGGGCAGAAACTCCCCCAATGCTTCCACACGAGCCACACCGTCCAAACCTCCCCACAAGGCTGGACCCCGAATAAACTGTGATAACGGTACTCGGGCATTCCACCCTTTACACAATGGCATAGTTGTCACACCCGGTTTTCAATGATCCAAAACCGTGCATACTATACATGCGCCAGGAACGAGTCTCACATGTATAGGACAAATTGTCATCACAGAACATGTCATAATATAACGTTTAACGATTACATCATAAGTATTATTACCATAACAGACACTGGTCTTTAACATAAAGTACGTAAAAGCGGAAGCGTAAACGGAAAGCAACTAGAGCCGCCACAGGGACGTCCACTGGAAGAGCGAAGAGCCTAGACTTCTTGATAATCCTCCGTATCTCCATTGACTGAGCAGCGGTTGGATTTGTCCCCCCAACAAGGAGTAAACGGAAAAGAACAAGCGTGAGCACACAACTCGTACTCAACAAGTATAACAGAACCATGAGGCTCTAAGGTTAGCTGACTCCACTGCATTGCTTTTAATTGGTCAAATTTTATTAAAGCTATTTACTAAAGTGAGTAGAGAAACTTTTATCTCAAAGATATTGCATAGAAGAAATTAAGCATCATGATTAACCAGGATTTTACCAAAAACCATCCATAACCCAACTATTCACATAAAGGATCTGGGCCGCTCATAACCGTGAGCACGGCTGATGCATCAGTTTTACACTCTCGAGAGGTTGCACATCTTTACCCACAAGTCGTGAGCTACGCTAGTGGTTCATCACATACCTTAGATGAGATGACTAGCAAGCCACACTACGAAGCCTTTACAAAGATTATGTTAGTAAGGTGTAACCGCTAAGGTTTCAGGTTATGCAACGGTGGAGCAAGCCTCAAGGGGAGAAGAACACATCACACTCAACCCAAGCAGCGCGAGGGCCACAGAAGCACACCTCCCCTCTTGCCCCGCAGGTAAGTTACTCCCAAACTAAAACAATCCAATTAATCAGCTAAGACCGTCCCATACCAGTCTTATGGTAGTGCTGTTGTCCCAGGTTGTCGCTTTGCGAACCGGTCCTTATGGAAAGTGGCTATGAGCAAAACCACTAAGCACAATGCTCATGCCCCCTAAACCAAGTTGCTAAAAAAACAAATTTTAAATGAGACATGCACCACTCAAGCACACGGCACAGAGGGTCACGCTCAAACAATTAATTGCATAGATCCATTAATCAACATTAATTAAAAACATAGCATAGGTGTATGTTGGCGCAGCACCTAGCAAAAACTTAACCACATGCAACCCAAAAGGTTCACATTGAGATCAAAGTGGCTAATGTATCGTCCTTATAGGCATACAAGATCAACACATGCATATGCAATGAATTAAAGGTGATAGGTGTTGCTCATGTTATACTTGCCTTCCTCAAGGTGCTCTTGCTGCTGCTCACAAATGTCAAAAGGTGGCTCCTCGTTCACCTCCGACAGATCAACGTCTACTTACGTCCAAACGTCACACAAGCATCCATATACGAGCATACATGCAAACAATGGACAAAAGATAAGAAACAGTACACCAATACATCAAAACAGAACACAAAACTAGTTTAGAACTGTTCTACATATTACCACGGTCACGTGAGCGCAAGAATCGCCCAAAACGGAGTTAAAACGGAAAAGTTATGGCCAAAACAAGGTTCTAGGGACCTATTTAAGAAGAAAACTCAAAATCTGGGCTGTTTTGGAAAAACTAGGGACCAATTCTGTAATTTCAGGAAAGATCCGAGGTCTAAAGCACAAAAACACAGCCTCTGGACTGCGGTTTCTATTTTTCAATAGCGCAGGGGCTAAAACATTAAAAACTGGGCCGATCTGTAATTAGTTTTGAACTGGCGTGGACCGCGGGTTGATTTAGGAAAAACCGAGGGTCTCTTTAACAAAAAGGCGGCGACGACCGCGGTTGACCGGTCACCATCTGGTCCGGACGGTCGGATCTAGATCTAACGGCTGAGATGAGATCGGATCACGTTATAATCTCGTGCATCCGTTCTGGATCGGACGGCTGAGGTTGAAAGGCGAGGTTTCGCCGGCGGCGACCATCGGGGACGGCGGCGCATCGCCGGAGCTCGCGATGCCCGGTGTTCCGGGGCGCGATTCGGGACCGGACCTAGCTAGAAAGCAAGACGGGACCACGGCGAAGCTCACCGTGGGGTTGTCGACGACCGGGAGTTGCCGGAGGATGGTCGGCGACGAGCGGAGGCGGCGGAGCGGCTCGGGGCTTCGCGGAGAGCTCGGTCGGAGCGTCCACGGGCGTCGAGAGCTAGTGCAACGGGGTCGCGAGGTCCTGCAGAGCGCGGTGGAGGGGTTAGGGCGGCGGAAGCGCGACCCCAGAGGGCGAATTGCACCTCGCCGGCGTTACTCACCTCGGACGGTGGCGGCGGAATTGAGCGGCTCGCGACGGCTAGGGCTCGATTGCGGCTGCTGGCGAGGTTGAGGGGGAAAGGGCGAAGCCCGGCGTGCTATTTATAGGACCGGAGCGGCTCGGAAGGGGGCGGCGCAGTAAGGAAGGCGGCGGCCGGAGCTTCCTTCGGCGCGCGCTCTCGGGAAGGAAGGGAATCCTTCGATTCCTTTGGGGATTCGGTGCGCAGGAGAGCGAGGAACACGGGGAAGGCGGCGGAGGGAGCTCTCCTCCTCGGAGTCGGCCGGCGTAGAAAAAGGAAAGAAATCGGCCGAAAAAGGAAAGTCGCCGTCGCCGAAAAAGGAAAGGCGAGAGGTCGGGGATGACAGGTGGGTCCCGCCTGTCAGCGGCTCGACGGGCGCGGGTCCGCCTGTCAGTGGCGCGAGGGAGAGAGACGGCGCGCGCGGGAGGCCGGCTGGGCCGCCTCGCCTGGGCCGGCTCGGGTGAGGGCGCGGGTGGGCCGAGCGGGTGAGGTGGGCCGGTTTCTCCTTTTTCTTTTTCCTGCATTTTCCCTCTCTTTTCTATTTCTCTCCTTTTCTTTTAAACTCAAAAACAAACTACAAATTCAAATAAATTTGAATTCAAACCTTATGCCATTCATCAAATAAAAAAAAATATGCTCCAGCATGAATGCACAAACATGTTGACCTTAGGATATATTGCAATATTTAGTTCAAAAGATAATGAAAAATGCATACTAGGCACAATAAATCCTAGAAAATAAATAAAGCATA
Organism: Paspalum vaginatum; assembly: GCA_030272315.1. Taxonomy (NCBI): domain Eukaryota; kingdom Viridiplantae; phylum Streptophyta; class Magnoliopsida; order Poales; family Poaceae; genus Paspalum; species Paspalum vaginatum. The sequence continues at coordinate 1,853,262 of CM059021.1, read as the reverse complement.
TTGAATTTATTATAAAATGCTGGAAATTAAATTTAGGGTGTTACAATAGTTGACCGAAATCGTCCGCCGAGGTCTCACCCCATGTTCACACCGTACCTACCACGGTGTTTCCAGCAACAAGATTGATATAGATAATTAAGTGAGCGATCCACCTAAGTGCGCTACATCTAAAATTGGCATCGATGGCTATCCTACCATGTTTCCTTAGCAAGCGAAACATGCAGGTTTTATCATTTAGTAGGGCAATGGGTTGTGTATAGAAAACTAGGTAATTTATGTATCAAGTGGGATTCCAGTGGACTTGCCCTTCGCTTAGCTGGGGTAGAGTGGACATCTGCCTGGTGTCGATTCCGAGCGTCGAGTAGTATCTCCCGAGGTCTCGGCTGATCAGACTCTCCGGTAAGGCCTATGCGCACAAAATAGAGCAAACAAACAAGCAATGCATGGTATGAGCTCAACATGGGCTTGGAGGGTCTGAGAGATGGATTGCGTCGGGAGTGTGAAGGTCGCATGAGGAGGCTCTGTGGACACTGTGATGCCACCGGCATCTCAAAAGCCTTGACACATAACTAGGTTAATGTTAATCATGGATTGGATATAATCGTGCTTTGAGAACAACCATAACTAGGCTAGAAAACCACTAAGTCCAAAATTTTCAAGACTGAATATGCAAAACTTTGCGTTGCTTGGTTGAGGAGTTAGACATTTATGCATCTTCATGCAAGACGTCAAACACAAAAACTTTAGTTCAAGATGTTACCTTCAAATATGCTATTTTGACCAATCTCAAAATCAGATGTTAAGGGGCTCAAAAGTTCGAACCAAGCCCAATTAGCCTACACCCAGGAAATTTTGCTAAGTGTAGGATCGACACTCTTTCCCAAACTTCATTCTGAAATTACTTTCGATTTGACTATACAACTTCAAAATCTTCCTTTCTATGAAAAGAAATTAAACTCATCACTTTTCAAATGCACTAGTCCTTGATCTCATTGGACTTCATTTGATATCCCAAAGCTTGAAAACAAAAAGACTCCACATAAATTGAAACTGCAGTTTTACCAAACCTTTGAATACAAATGTGCTTGTAAGTTCAAAATATAACATGATCTAGCCTAAGCTTTCTATAGCAAACTTGTATACAATTTCATGTTTTACAACTTTGGTATTTTGTGTGTTGACATGCATAAAGGTTAGCATAGTGTTTTAGGTCATTTTCTATCTTCTAGAGAAATCTGTCAAACTAGCCCTGAGTGGAAAATTCAAATTTTGAGTAACCAAAAGACATGATCATGCAAAACTTTGTATATGAAAGTTGTAGGTAATGAAATTGTGAACACCATTGGTATAGAAATGTTTTCATGAAAATGCACCTAAAATAGACTTTTATAATTTCTAAGCTGAGGGTTTTAGTGGATCAAACTGGGGTTACAGCTTTTCAATTTAAATTTCTCCAAAAATTTGAATATAATATGGTGACACAAACTAAAACAAAGTTGTAGATCATGAAGTGTAGATCACTTCTTGTGTTTTGAATTTTCACCAATTCGGCCGTTAAATGTTTCGAAAACTCGAAATTCAGACAAGGGTTCTAGCAGTCAAACACCATTTTGCTATTTTCGAATTTTCTTTCCATTCCTTGTGTCACTGACATGTGGGCCCCACACGTCGGACCCCCGGCCGGTCAGGATGTCGACATCCTTGCATGGGTCCCACTGCTACACTTTTCCCCGAACCTGGTCCATAGGCCATCTCTATTTTTTTTCGCCCTGGCCCCACCTGTCAGTGACCTCCGGTCCATGGACCACGTCCACCGCGACGGCATCTCCTTTCTCCCTCCTCTCTCCCGCACCCACAGCGGCGGAAGCCGCCTGCCATGGCCACCGGCGCCTCCCTGCCTTAAGGCGCAGTGGACGGTGGCCCGGTCCACTCTCCCCCTCGCCTCGCTCGCTGCTCTCCGCTCCCTCATGCGCGCCCCGCTACCCATCCCCAGCTTCCTCTCTGCCACTCTCTCGCCCGAGCCTCTCGCTCTCTTTGGTTTCCTCTCCCCGTCGCCATTGCCGAGCCAAGCTCGAGCTCGGATTGCCGCCTCCGCCCTTCCCCGCGCCCTCCCACCGCCACGCCGCTCCTCCCCATCCACCACTCCGCCGTTCCGCGTAGCTCTAGGCCGCCTCAACCCCGTCACTGAGCCATATTCCGCCGCCCAAGCTTCCACATTCAAGCTCACCGTCGCCGGGCCCATCCGTGCGTTTGCCGTCGCCACAGGTAGTTGGGGTGAGTTCGCCATCCTCCCCTCTCCCTCACCGGTCGCCGCCGGTGAGCCCTCGAGGCTCTGCCCGGCCGGAGCGGCGCGCGCCGCCGCCTCCCCTCTCTTCCTGTCGAGAGGAGGAAGAAGAGCAGAGGAAGGAGACGACGATTTTGCGATTTAGCCCTTGGGGTTTTGACGTTTCTCGTTTTAATCCGATGTACTGTGCATTGAGTCTTGCGGATCTTGCGTTCTAGCCGTTGATGGTTCGGGCTATTCACGGATTAGTCCTGGATCTAGATTTTTTCGATTTAACTTTGGTAATTTCTCCTGAGAACTTTGAAAAATCATAACAAATCAAATGAAAATCTAAAAAAGGTAAACTCAGTGGCTATGGACTCCTTGTGAGTAGATCTACAGAATGAGTATGATGTGGATCCATGAAAAGACGGTTTTGCCCCTGCATTAGTGCATGCATGTTAAAACAAAATAAAAGGTTGAAATGAACTCCAAATGATATGAAACTTGGACAGTAGCTTAAATGTGATGTTTAGGCTCTGTGTGAATTTTTGTAGCAGTAGCAATCATAGTAAAATGACAGATCTACCCCTAGGCTAGGTTTATGTAATAAAAATGCGTAGAAAAATACTTGCTATATGAACAATGCTCTAAATTTTTGACCAAAATTTGTATGTGCTCTCTGTGGTATATGTGTCTCATTGAAAAAGTTTGAAACTCAGCATGTAAAGTTTGGTTGCTGTTTTGAAAATGACAATATAATACATGAATAAATAGATAATAAGAAAAAGTGTATTTATGGTGCATGATAAATTCCATGAAATTTTTTATGATATGCTGGCTAAGTGTAGATACCATAAAGTATTTTTAGGGATTTTATTGTTTCAATATTGAGGTGCATTTGAAATAGACTAAAATAATTAAGTGAAAAATAGAAAAGCTACCAAACCCTAGATATTAACTTGTTGCGTGTTGTCATTATTTTGCACCAACACCATATACACTCATTTGCATCCCTTCACGCTCATTGCATTATGTCATGCATATAGTTCCCGCGAACGAAGGACCCACGCAGGAGCAGCCGGCGATCGAGGAACCAGACGACAAGCCCTCGCACCCGGAGCTAGTGGACCAGCAGCAGGAGGATCAGCAGGGCATCCTCGACTTCGCTCCGGAGGAAGCTACTGACTTTAGCGAGGAAGGTAGGCAGGACCATGAATTTCCCAGCTAATATTATCTTGATTGATGATTACGCATCCGCATTAGGAGTTGGTTGAAAACCCTTGCATTGGACTCCCTGGCCGCCCTGGCCCTAGCACCTATACCTAGAGTTCGTAGGAAGAGTTGCCTAGAATTGCTAGGTGCGAGTAAACACGAGTGAAAGGAGTCACTCATCGCGTAGGTGATTTCAAAGATTGTACAAAACTTTTACTATTAGAAAAGTAATATTATACTCATGATTTAAATGGAGACCGGGCGGAGAATAATCTTATTTTGTGGTGTGCGTTGTTGTATCATTTGGCTCCGCCCGTGTCGTTTAAGGCCCGTCCGTTGTTCGGCTATTGGTCGGCATAACATTGCTAGATTGCTTAACCGAGAAATGGGACCGGTGAAGTTTTAGCTGGGTTTGTCCGGAGTTTTCGAGGTGCTGCCCATCCACTTGGTGGAGGCCGATGGGCTCGGGGGCGCTTGTACTCGAAGGAGGGCTGACCCAGTGCACTGTGGTAACTCTCCTGAGAGGGCACAACCCGGGGGTTAGGTGGAGATGGGGACTATATGTGGGAACGCGATGGCTAGTAAGCATATACCCCTGGCATGATAGTTATTTCCAGGAATTAAAATCGATTCGAATCGCTGATACCCACCAGGTGTGGGAATGCCAATACGTTTGACGTTCATCGTAGTAATTACTTGAATATAAAACTCATTTTACTCGTACTTTCAAATACTACTTGCTTGTGTTGAATTGGTTACATTTCCGCAGGTTATTATTATGATGTTATATGCAAAAGATGAAATTTGTTACTCTATGTTGATATATCACTGTTTAAAAATCAATGGCTAAGAACCCACTTGCTAGTAAGCAAGCTTCGCGTCAGCCGTAAGCCATTCCATTAAGTCCTACTGAGTAATTAGTACTCAGGGTTTGCCCCCACCTTTTGAGTACAGGTACCGACGACATCGGGACAAGCGCTTGGAGGAGGGTAGTACCGGTGGGCTCGGTGCTGCTTGCCTCGATCATCATTGCATGAAGACTACTAAAGTAATTTGTTTCCGCTGTGAGATGTTTTAGAATTCACTTCTGCTTATCTGATTCAAACTTGCCTTTCGTATGGCATTATGTTGAAACTTATATCGTTATTTCGAACTGGTTTGTAAAAAAAATTAAGTTTACTTATACTATATTCGACTGTCTGTGATGATGTAACTGTTGTGGCTCCATCGTGGGCTGAATGTGTATGATGTCGGTTCCTCTAGGATTTGGTAATATTGAGAGCCGAATGACTCTCGACGGACGACCGAGTTTAGCTCGGTCTAATTACACCGTATGCCAGAGATGGCAGGTGTGTTTAGTCCGGATTAAATCGGCGGTTCCAGCCACAGACACAGCTGATGGAGTGTGTGAGATGTGCCACAAAGAATCGGGATGGGAAGTGAATTTTGAAAGGGTGCTTGGTCCATCCCACTTATCACGACAGTGTGGCCTAGGCAAGCCATCCACTTAGCATGAAAGAAGGGAGGACAGTGCGATGACATAGACCGGTAAAAACGATCGGTGCCAGTTGTGCCGTGTCACACGTGCAGTCTAATTAACGGCCCTAGTGTAGCCCCGTTAAATGGACCGACGTGGCAGTGGTGGAAGGCTGTGAGAAGTGCATGGATGTGTAGTGCTCGATCACAAGAATCACCGAATTCTGAGTTGGAATGACCGAGAAATGAAATTCTTTAGAAAATAAAATCATAAATCGTCTCCAAAAAGGAAAAGGACCACGCGGGCCAAATTCACCGCACGCGGGCCAATTCCCTTTTGGCCTGGCTTGGCCTGCGTTGGGCTTTTAGCCCACCCAGGCCTCTTTTCTCCTTTTTCTTGCAGGCTTCGCCTTTCAGCCCACCGATAGGCGCGGTGTGCGGGCAGCCCAACAGGCCGGCCCACACATCACGTTAAGTGGAGGGGTGTGTGCAGGGGGGCACAGCCGAGCGGCTTCGACCGTCGACTGGCTCGCCGTGCTGGAATAGGGCACCTCACCGGAGCTCCGTCGGAAGGAACCTTCCCATCCTCCATTCGTGAATTCGTGGGTACCAATGCGAAGAGGAGGCCAAGGAGAATCCGTCCCGGAGGTTCTGAGCAGGAGGGGGTGAGTGGAGCAGGGGCACCCATGGGCAGCCATTGTTGCTGTCTAGAAGCTCCGTGGAGAGCTCCGCTCAGGCAAGTGAAATAGAAATCGAGGGTGGGCGAGGGTAGAGGAAGGTGTGGAGGTGCTTACGGTGAGAGGAATTGGACTAAGGTGGCCTGTAGGTGGAGAATGCCAGAGCGCGGCCGCGTTCTGTGTTACATGGACGCCGACGAAATTAGGAGGGGGCAGAAAGCGGACGAAGGAGGGGAGTGGCTCAGCGGCCTAGCATGAGGATGGGGAGCACCCTAGGTGCCTCTTTATAGGCTAACGGAGGAAGGGGCAAGTGAAAAAGGAGGCAGAGGTTCCTGCTCAGTGCTGTTCGCATGAGGGAAAAAGAAAGGTCACAGAAAAATGCAGATGTGGGGGGGATTGTGGAAGGAGGGGGCTGAGGGTAAGATGAGGCTAGGGGAGTGGACCTCGAGGTGGGGGCTGCAGCGGGGTCGAGGAGGCGCGGCGCCGTCCGCGCGCGTGTAGGCATCGCACGGGCAATGCCCGATGTTCCGCGGTAGAGGGAGGTTCTGATGGGTGGGGCCAGAGTGTTAGTGAGAGATGGGGAAGGTGGGCTGTGGCCCAAGTAGAGGAAGGGTGGGGTGGGCTGCGCCCAGGAGGGAAAGGAGAGGGGCTTCGGCCGGTTGACCGACGGCAGCCTGGGGAGGGAAAAAGGATTTTTTTTTTCTTTTTCTGTATTGAGTTTGGTTTGGATTTTTGTAGGAATTTTGGAAGATTTTTTGGAGAACTTTGAGGAGTATTTGGAGAGGAATATATTAGAGTTATAGGAATTTTATTGAGCTCCTATCTGCACGCTCAAGCAAACAAGATTTTGAAACTCGGATTTTGAATTAGAGGGAGATTTAGAGAAAATTTCTCAGGGTCGATTTTTGGGGCATTACATCTAGTGAGGTAGCACATTCCTCCACTGGTTGATTAGGCTTTGCAATTACCTCTATTGCTAGGAGAGTCCTTTGTTGCAACCTCAATGTGCGATGGTTTGGGGACTTCGGGCATCTTCTGCGTAACAACCTTTTGGCTGGCATTGGAATCAGATGGTTGATCAACCACGGTGGGATGTTTAGATCCATGGAGCATTTGGATACTTTTGTGGAGAGACCATGTGCATGGCACATGTCAATAGGCGTCGTGAGCAAGAAGATGAGATGTGGTGGCAACTATGAATTGGGAAACGTCGAAAACTCCCCCTAAATCTATCCACACTCATGTTCCTAAGTATTTCGTTCTAACTTAAAATAATACTCTCAACTTATTCAGGAAGACTCCATACTTCATATCATAATCCTCTGTAGCCCGTTCATCTATATTCAATTACCCAATATATTATACAACTTCCATAACTATCATTTTTAACAAATACAATTCATACATATGAGAAATATTTAGAGTGGAGACACTGTTAACACAACATTTTAAATGTCTTTAAAAATGACTTTATGTTTAAAAAAGGCACATGAAAATTAGAATGTGACCACGAGCATTGAAAAAACCAATGAGCACGATTTAAGATTACACCATTCATTATTAGTATTTATTTACCATACTTTATTCCTCTGTCTTATTACCTTCTTCATTAACACTAGCAAAAAAAAAGAAATAAGGAAAAATAAAAAACAAAAGAACGGATGGCATCAGCCCCATAGGCCACACAGCCTAGCCCATCATCTCCTCATTTCCCTTCGCCCTCTCCCGATTTGTGCCCACCGCCAACCTCCTCCTCGGCTGCCGCGGCCCCTCCCTCCACTTCACCAGGACACTGGCACCGGTAGTCCGCACCTCTTCCCTAGGGCTTTGAGACCCTGTCCTTTACACAATGTTTCTTAATATGTGTTAATCAAGGTGCCCCGTGTGAACTTTTTTAACCTGTATGAAAATCGTTTATGTGGGGATTCGAATCCTAGGACCTAGAGGTGCTACTAGCTACATGGTGGGCACAAAGCAAATTTTTCTTTCCATAAACATTTGCTAGTATATAAACAATCCTACCCATTCCGAACCCATTTACCCACTTCAAGTCTAGGGTTTCCTCTCATTCTCCCTTCTCCTCTCTCCACCCGCCGCACAAAGCGCCGCCACCAACCACACATAGATACCTTCTTCCTTCCCTAACATCACCCCTTTCGGCCTCCCTTGGCCCGCGCCTCCCCAATCGCTGGCGAACTAGAGCTCCACCTCGCTGAAGATCCGCTGGAGGTCACTACTCAAGATTTGCTTAAGCTTGCAGTGTATGGTCCCTTCGAGCTCACGCAACGCAGCACCTGTGGGTCTCCAAATCCCCTACCGCTAAATTCCAAACCCCTCAACTTCGTTGCAAACCTGCATCAAGGTATGGCATGGCTCCCCCTCCCTTTTATAGCTTGTACGTTATATCCTGCGTGAAGAGAATAAAAGGATCGTGGTGTTCATGGACAAGTTATGGCAAACAGATTCAACGATGCACCCTCAACTTTATCCTCTCCATATGCTTTAACTTCTTTCTTTCTTTGGTTTGTAATAAATATCCATCGATGAGGTTGGTCCTCTTGCTCTTTGGATTGAAGCATGTCCTAGGCTAGGATTTAGGTTGGGGAAGGAAAAAATGATCTATGATGAGGCTGTGGGTGTCTCGGCTTTGGCGGATGTTCGTGAGTGGAAGCTAGGCTAATGGTGGTGGTGGCTAGTAACCAACGAGGCGAGGGTGTTAATACTTAATAGCGAGGCGACAATGGATGACCAGTAGAAAGGGCATGTTACATGGATGAACATCATATCTTAGTTAACCGACGATGACCGGTGGTAAAGTTCAATCGTGGGAGGGCAACCAGGTTCACTGAATCTGGACTTATGTACGGCAACCTCTTAATTCATATTTGTGCAGGATTAAGCAAAGTCATTAAGAGTATGCGGAAGCTCCTAGTGCCATCCAGATTCATCCCTTAACAACCATATATTTCTATTCCTCACACTTGTTCCATCACTCATCCTCGCCTATCAGCTGCCGTGTCCTCCTGCCTAGCATAACTACTCATGTTCTTTCTCCTCTCTTGACATAGTTGTCGACCACCATATCATCCTAGACATCTTTACCAAAATCTCTTGTGGCTGGTAATGGCTCATCACCTTTGTGTGGAAATAGAATATAGTTTTGTGTGGCTCGCTCAGTCACTGAGCGAAGAGTCTTCATTTGGATGAGATCAGGAAGTAGGCCTGACTCAACTAGAGACTGAATTCCAAGCCAAACCATTAACACACACATGCGCGCGCACATGACTTCATTTCCATAATAGTTGGTGCTACATCCAGTGCGAAGCACAATCCTCCTTGGTTGATTAAGCTTTGCAACCAACCTTTAGGCGATTCACACACACACACAAACTACTTCGTTTCTAAAATAGTTGGTCCTACATTCAGTGTGGTAGCACAATCTCCATAGGCTAATTAGGCTTTGCAATCACCTTCATTGCCGAGCGAGTCACACACACATGACTTTGTCCAAAATAGTTGGTGCTATATCCAGTACGGTAGCACAATCCTCCATGGGTTGATTAGGATTTACAATCACCTCCCTTGCCGAGCGATTCACACACACATGCACACTACTTCATTTCATAAATAGTTGGTGCTACCTCCTATGCGGCAGCACAATCCTCCATGGGCTGATTTGGCTTTGCAATCACTTGCATTGTCGAACGATTCACACACCTGTGCAGGTGCCATACTTTGTTTCCAAAATAGTCGGTAATACATATAGTGCGATAAAACAATCCTCCATGCGCTAATTAGGCTTTGCTCCACTATCGAGCAAGTCACACACACGATTTTGCTTCCATAATAGTTGGTGCTACATCCAATGCAGTAGCACTATCCCCCATGGGTCACTTAGGATTTGCAGTTGCCTCCATTGTCGAGCGAGTCACACACACGACTTTATTTCCAAAATAGTTGGTGCTACATCTAGTGCGCTAGCACAATCCTCCATGGGTTGATTAGGCTTTGCAATCACCTCCATTGCAGAGCGATCCACACACATGACTTCGTTTCCGAAATAGTTGGTGCTACATCTATTGTGGCATCACATTCCTCCAAGGGCTGATTTGGCTTTGCAATCACCTCCATTGCCGAGCGGGTCACACACACGACTTTGCTTCCAAAATAGTTGGTGCCACATTCAATGCAGCATCACAATCTTCCGTGGGCTAAGTAGGATTTGCAATCACCTCCATTGTTGAGCGAGTGACACGCACACATGACTTTATTTCCAATAGCACGATCCTCCACGGGTTGATTAGGTTTTGCAATCGGCTCCGTTGCTAAGCAAATCCTTTGTTGCAACCTCGATATGTGATGGTTTGGAGACTTCATGCATCTTCTGCATAACAACCTTTTGAGCAGCATTGGAATCAGATGGGTGATCAACCATGGTGGGATTATTAGATCCATGGAGCGTTTGGATACTTTTGTGGACAGACCATATGCGTGGCAATCACCTACATTGCCAAGCGATTCACACACATGCACGCGTGCCATACCTTGTTTCCAAAATAATTGGTAATAGATCAAGTGCGGTAGCACAATCATCCATGGGGCCGATTAGGCTTTTCAATAACCTTCATTGCCGAGCGAGTCACACCGACGACTATGTTTCTAAAATAGTTGGCACTACATCTAGTGTGGTAGCAAAATCCTCCATGTGTTGATCAGGCTTTGCAATCACCTCCATTACACAGTGATTCACACACACAACTCAGTTTCTAAAATAGTTGGTGCGACATCCAGTGCAACAGCACAATCCCCATGGGCTGATTTGGCTTTGCAATCACCTCCATTACCGAGTGAGTCACACACACACAACTTTGCTTCCAAAATAGTTGGTGTCGCATTCAATGCGGCATCACAATCCTTCATGGGCTAAGTAGGCTTGCAATCACCTCCATTCTGGAGCGAGTCAGACACACACATGACTCTATTCCCAAAATAATCAGTGCTACATCTAGCGTGGTAGCACAATCCTCCACGGGTTGATTAGGCTTTGCAATCACCTATATTGCTAGGCGAGTCCTTTGTTGCAACCTCAATATGCGATGGTTTCAGGGCTTCCGGCATCTTTTGCATAACATCCTTTTGGCCAGCATTGGAATCAGATAGGTGATTAACCACAGTGGGATTATTAGATCCATGGAGCGTTTGGATACTTTTGTGGAGGGACCATGTGCGTGGCACATGTCGATAGGCTTCGTGAGCAGGAAGATGAGTTGGGAAACGTCGAGAACTCCCCCTAAGGCTATCCATGCTCATGTTCCTAAATCCTACGTATTTCTAGCTTAAAAAAATATTCTCAACTTATTCAGCAAGACTCCGTAATTTTGTACAACTTCCCCAACTATAATGTTTTTAGCAAACACAATTCATACTTATGAGAAATATTTAGAGTGGAGACACGATTAACACAACATTTTAAATGTTTTTAAAAAATGACTTTATTTTTAAAAAGGGCACGTGGAAATCAGAATGTGGCGCGAGTGCATTGAAAAATCAATGAGCGCGATTTAAGATTACCCCATTCTCTATTCTTTATTTACCATACTTTATTCCTCTATCTTATCACCTTTTTCATTAGCTCTAGCAAAACAAAAAAAAAGAAAGAAACAAAGGAACGGACGGCATCAGCCCTACAGGCCACACAGCCCAGCCCGCCGTCTCCTCGTCTCCCTTCGCCCGCTGAGGCACTCGTGAGGCTCCGCTCGTTGCAGCGTCTCGGCGTGGGAATGGAGACGCAATCAGTAAAAAGAAGCTTCTGGACGGTTGCTTGGGTCCATCGAAGGGCTGACCGTGATTGGTTCACTGTTTGCGTCTCCAATGCCGCGCCGAGACGCTGCAACGAGCGGAGTCTGAGTCGTGGGCAACGGTGGTGCGAAACAAAACGCAAAGGTTCCAAGGGCCAGCGTGAGAAAGTGCCGCCCACACAAGTACTGCTACAGTGTACAGTACAGGGTACTGCGGCCTGCAGAGACGGCAGGCGGCGCCACCTCGTCCTCGCCGCCTCCACTTCCCCACGGCTCTCCGACGGCCGCGCGTCGTCGCCCGCTTCACCTTCACATCGGTCGGCGTCCTCTCTCCGCACCCTCCTCTGTTGATTTTAATTAGTCTGGTTTCCTTCGCCCACGATCGCCGCCGCGCACTGCTGCGGTGCACTTCTCTTCCTAGGACGAAGCGGCGGGCGACCCCAACCCCCCCCCCCCTCGCGGTGGTGCTCGCTCCAACGGTCCCCCGCTTCTGTTTCGCGTGCGCCTCCCCTGCTTGCTCCTGCAGGTCCTGGTGTTTGCTGTTCGCGCTAACTCTCGCATACCCCCCCCCCTCCCTCTGTGTTGCAACGTTGGGGGGTTTTTGCAATGTGGGGTTTTGTCCTGTTGGGGGACGTTGCTCCTCGTCCCTTCGCGGTCAGATCAAATTTTTCGGGTGAGAGAACTCTGGCCGTGGTTGCCCCCACCGAACTTCCGGCAGCCTGGTGGTCCAGCTACGGCTGCGTTTTATTTTATTTTTCTGAAGCATGGCTACAGCGCTAGATGGAGTATTAGAAGCTTCTATTCCTGTGGTATCTCCTTGTTTTGCCGGCTCGCTTGTGTTTATTCTGTGTCAGCTGTAATCTGATGGGATTGTGTATAAGCGACAGTGAGGGGGACCTGTGGGTCTAGGTTTTTGATGTGGGGGAACCATCTTGTCTTCTTGTCTGGCTGGTTGCACGTGCTGCTTGACTGGTAGTACACCAATTTGTTCACAGGGAGCCTAACTGGTCCACATGTGGTGCTTAATTTTCAGTGGGTTGCTGTACGCATTAGGGGATTTGGAACGAATTGCCGTTCCCTGAGCTTTAAAAAATTTGTGATGCCTTTTAGTTTTAAGATGTGACCTCACTTTATTCAGTTAAGGATTTTATTGGCACTAAACTCCTACCGTTTGGAGTCGCATTGATTCTGTGATGTTTTGTTGGCACTGTGTGCTGTACATTTTTGCTTAGTTATATGTACGAGGCATTTGCTGATATATGTGTAATGTATTGTGTGTTTGTGTGCATTAGCAATGTCAGCGCTTACAAATTTTAGTGTTCGGAGTCTCAAAGTGTACTGATTTCAATCCATTTGTTGAATTGATGGCATGCTGTTAATTTCTTCTAGGGAATAATAGGGTAGAGCCCTACTGAATTCATGCTAGTGTTTACTGAATCTTGTGTTATTTATTTGTGATGCAGGTAAACTACTACTGTGTCATGAGGACTTTTCAAGGTCAAAATCCTGAGAATAGGAGTGCCCATGCTTCCAAATCCTGTCGTTCAAAAAGGAAGCTTTGCAAGGTACCTGATTCTGTTCCAGCGCATATCATTGACGATGACGATGATGACAACAGCAAGGATCACTCAGTGGAAGACACATCAAAGCAGCTTGTCTGTTACAATCCCGAGGTCACACATGAGAAGCAAGCTGACATAGATCACCATACTTCACCACGCCAAAGTTCCAAGAAGCCAAGACATGGATATGGCACAGTTTTACCTTCTATTGGTGCTTATACCGTTCAATGTGCCCACTGCTTCAAATGGAGGATCGTTCCAACAAAAGAAAAATATGAAGAACTTCGGCAGAGCATCCGTGAGGAGCTTTTTGTATGCGTAAGGGCTCGCGAGTGGGACCGTGAATTATCATGTGATGAACCAGAAGATATGTCACAAGACGGAAGTAGGGTGTGGGCGATTGATAGGCCAAGCATTGCCCAACCGCCTTCTGGCTGGGACAGGGAGGTCAGAATCAGGGGGGCTTCCAGCAAGTTTGCAGATGTGTATGCCACACTTCCCTACTATTTAACTTGAGAGTTGCAGTGACACTTTTGGTTTCTCATCATCAGACTGTTTTCCATGTTTTAGTCCTTTCACTATGTGCTTAGTAAAAGTCATGCAACCATATTTCTAAACATTCTCCTTGTCTCTTGATCAGCAGCTTAGCTTAGCAAAACATGCTAAAGGGCTAACATGATATTTATTGTTTATTGCAGTTAGTTAGTCCGCCTTATTACGTTCTTTATCTAAAACTCTTGACAGTTTCTACTTGACACTTGAGCCATAAGGAATAGGGTGCCCTAAGGAATATTAGTCTCTTATGATATGTCAGATTGTCGGTGTGAACAACTCTAACAGCAGGTTGTCAGTTCCCAGTGATGCTAATTGAAGTCTAGGTTATCAGTTTCCAGTGCTGCTAACTGAAGTCTAGCATTTTTCAAACTCAGTCTCTGGAAGTTATTCATTTTGATATACCAAACTGCAGTTATACATTTTGTAGGACCTGCATAACACCTTTTAGAGTATATCACATGCAAGATACTAGATCATAACATATATATGTATTATGCTTAATGTCAGGTATTACACTTCTCCGTCTGGGAAAAGGCTGAGGTCGATGGTTGAAATTAAGAGGTGTGTGTTCATCCATGATACTTTGTTCTACTAGTGTATTACTTCTGTTACTGACTCACCTAGTTGGTCTGGTACTACAAAGTAGACCTATGGCATGTTCTGAAATTTTCCATGACGTAATGCTGTCATTATTTTGATATCCAGGTACTTGGACGAGAACCCCAACTACACCAGAGAAGGGGTTAGCTTATCTCAGTTTTCCTTTGCTACTCCCAAACCTCTGCAAGAAGACCACATTCCAAAGCTTACATTTGGAGATGCTCATGAAGTACCAGAGCTTCCTGAGATAGCTCAAGGTGCGTTTACTCAGCCTAAGATAGAGTAATGGTGCTTTGAAGCTATCTATTTTTACTAAAAATGTAAGGTTCTAGTGGTGCTCTATTTGGAGTTATTTGGAGATACTCGTGAATTACCTGAGCTTCCTGATGTAGCAGGTAGCCGTAGCTCAAGGTGCGTTTACATTTGTCATGCCTCATACACATAACTAATCACACAAAAATTGTGTACTGCAAACAATGCCAACAACACAGAATCAGTGCAACTCCCAAAGCAAGGAGTTTCTGACCAATATAAGCATGAACTGTGTAAAGTAAAGCCTGAATTTTAAGCTCAAAGATTGGCAACTCTCCAAATCCTCTGTTATGTACAGCTGACGAAAAATTAAGCACCACATTTGGACCTATTAGGTTCCCTGATTCACAAAGAGTGGACAAATTAGTGTACTACCAGTTAGCCCCACATGTAACCAACCAGACAAGACAAGCCCAGATCAAGATAATAGACCCACCCATGATGCCTCCTCATTGTTGGTTGTCCACAAAACCATCAGATTGCAGATGAAACGGAATAACCACAAATGAGCCGATGTTAACAAAACAAGGAGGCACAGAGGCACAAGTGAGCTGAGGCTTAAAATGAGGAGGCACAGAGGCATGATAGCATCTACAAATAACTCCACACAAGAAACCTCAATCCCAATTCCCAGAACACCCACACACAGAGGCACAGAGGGACCTGTGAAGCATTCGCAGTCGCAGCACAACCTAGCAAACAGAAGGCCTTTACAACCGAAAAAGATAGCAGAATACATACAGACTCAGGTTTACAACTACCAGCTGTCAATATGAAACAGCAGCACCCATAGCGCAACTGACACCTGCTATTGACTAAACAAAGCAACTCTCAGAGCAAACTACTGGACTTGCCTAACTGTCAACATTCATTGAGGCATACCATTTATTGTAAACTTTTGCTCCCTGCATGGCTGCATATTAGGGGTAGCTGTCTGCTCTTAAACCTGCCAATATCCCCCAATGATAACTTGATAAGTTTATTCGTGTTACAGTTTAGCTGAGGACAATTGGCCTTGGTAGCTCCCTTATTTAATGGAATATAAGCATCATCAAGAGCAGTCGAATGAGTGGTCAAAAGCCATGACACTATTTGAATTATGATATATATTGTGGTTTCCATTTGCCATTGTCTTCTTAGTATCTAAAATTTAGTTTAGTATTGTTTATTTGCTGTATATCTTTTCTTTTCCTTCTTAGCAGCACTGCTGTTTCATGGGGCATAATGTATGGTGTTCTCTGATATAACTGTGTGCATACCACTGTTGCTTCTGCAGTCGATCCACTGTGTTTGGTAGTACCTCCTACTCGCGGAGAGCAGTTCAGTGAACCCGGTGCTTCAACTTGGGGTCCTGCTGACCTGCCTGAGATGTCTGACTGTGTCGGTCTTGACCAGCTCCAGGTGTCTGAACCTCCAACTCAGCCCCGCAAGACGAAAACCATGAAGCAAGTGCCGTCAAGGAAGTGTCAAAGGACTCCACAAGCAGTGAGCTGCTCCTTCCAAGAGCAATCTGGTGGCCCCTCGAACGAAATTGAGCATGTGATGCTGTGAATCCTGGCGCAGTAGCTTCCGTCCTGTGGGTCAGCTCTTGTTTTGGTATCATCACATCTGTTCCGAAAGTGGGGCATCAACTGGGAGTCCAGGATGTGGGCGATCAGATGTGCTAAGCATCGAAATTTTGTAATGTAGATGTGTTAGGGCCATTGCATGCTCCATACTGTCCATCAAAGTAGGCGGCTGGGATGAGAAGCCTTGCAGAATGTTTGACATATGTATTCCATGCTGAACCAATCTTGGAGCTGCCTTGCTGTGGGTCAACTCTTGTCTAGGTATCATTTTGCTGACCCGTGTGCTTATGCATTATGGGGTAGTATGTTAACTTATGACTCACCGATTGGAATCTAGGCTGCGGTTCACATGCGCCAAGGATTGGATTATTGTAATGTACATGTATCAAGGCCATGGCATAGTATCACGGTCCTTTGCCGGGTTGGACGATAACTGGATAGTATCTGGCTAGAGCAGAATAGAGATGTATAATTGGGGAGGGAACAGCAAGAAACTGTGTCCTTGACAGGCAGGTGCACGGGATCTTGGACGAGGGAATCTTCACCATTATTGCCTCCAACTCTACTAGTGTTGTGCACATTACGAGCAACAATAACATCAAGGAAAAACATACGTGCCTCTGCTCATCAATCATTATTCCTTTAAGCAATTCAGAATTGTTCACAACTGTTTACAGATGTCGTTGGATTATTTAGCTATGGTTGCAAATATAGCAGGCTGGACCCAATGGCGCACTTCTGTAACAAGTGATGCCGGGATTGCCATCTCAACGGTCCCATCATCTAAGTTATAAGCATAAACATTTGTGATGGACCCATCCCCTGATGTATCAGCGAAACAGGTGGAGCTGGTCGCCACCGTTCCATTATTTACGTTCTGTTTGCAGGAATCCATACATTGCTTGGGACCACTGAATGTATAGACTCTTCTCGCCTGACTCCTCCACACGGAAGGACTGGCCGTGGCTAAGAAACCAGCTTGCGCCATCCAGCTCCCGATCATCCAGCCGTGACCACTCCAACGCTTCGATGTCCAGCCTAAAGAACTTGAACGCGTTCTCCATCGTTCTAGGGCGTGACACGAGCACAGCTCCGCCAAGGGACGCAACAAGGAAATGCTGATCTTCTCCGCTCCACTCCGGACAGGGCACCATTCTCCCCCCCATGTCATCTCACTCTCAGTGATGCTGAAGATCAGGATTTGCCCACTATCCAAGCAGATGGCCTGCATCCCGAGCAAAGCCACATCAGCAATGCCGGGAGACTCGACGCCACGGCTGTAGACGCTCCAGTATATGTGTCCGGGTGTTAGGGGAACAGAGATAGGAAGGTAGGTTGGAGAAGGGAATTGGTAGGAATTCGACGAGCTAAGTGCTGCTCAGCGCCGAAGATAGATTATCGGGAAGTTCATATTACAGTTGTGTTCTTCTTGTTGCCTGATCACGCAGGAACAGGGCTATTAATCTCCTCCATACGCACACACTACTGAGTCCATTCTGGCCTGGGCCTATGACCTTCGAAGTTGGGCCGAGTGCGACGCCTTGGCATTTCACGAGCTTCTTGGGTCACCGGCCTGGTAGCAGAGGTAGGAGCGGTGACATTCCCCCTCCGTTGAGAACCTGCTTGCCTCCAAGCAGGTGCACGGGGGAAGCGCTGCTGCAGAGACTCCAAGTCCTCGCAAGTGGCCAAATCATCAGGCATATCAGACCAGCGGATAAGCCTTTGCTTGACAGTATTGTCACCACGTGTAATGAAGCGGCGCTGCAATACCTGTAATGGAATCTGCAAGGATAGGTCTGCAGCAGGTAAGACATGACCTGATTGAATGATTAGCTGGGGGTGCACTCTTGAGATGGGAGACATGAAAAACTCGATGAATGGCACTCGAAGGTGGCAGCTTCAGTTTATAAGCAACAGCACATATTTTCTCCAGAATCTCAAAAGGACCAAAGAACGTATATGATAACTTGTTGTTGGATCGAGGAGCTACTGAAGATTGGACATATGGTTGCAGCTTCAGATAGACTAGATCCCCGACAGCAAAAGATCGTTCAGACCGACCTTTATCCGCTTGGTGTTTCATGCGTAATTGGGCACGACTGAGCTGCTGCTTGAGAAGATCATTCATCAAGTTGCGCTTTGATAACCAGTCAGAGAGCTCCTGAACTGGACAAGCAGTATCTGACACTATGCCAAAATGGTTAGGCGAGTGACCATAAAGCACTTGGAAAGGTGTTTGATTCAAGGCTGTATGAAAGCAAGTGTTATACCAAAACTCAGCCAAGGACAACCAAGACACCCATTGGTGCGGGCAAGCATGAACATAGTAACGCAAAAATGTCTCAAGGCATTGGTTAACTCGCTCAGTTTGGCCATCGGTCTGTGGATGGTAAGATGAACTCATACATAACTGAGTACCTGAGAGGCGGAAGAGCTCACGCCACAGTGTGCTAGTGAAGATACGGTCTCTGTCAGAAATGATAGACTGTGGCATACCATGGAGCTTATAGATGTTATCCATGAAAGCATGAGCAACCGTCAATGCTGTGATAGGGTGAGCAAGAGCAATGAAGTGTGCTGTGTGCATAGCGAGAAAATTTGTCCACGATGACCAGAATACAGTCAAAGCGCTTGGAGCGGGGAAGTCCCTCAATAAAATCCATCGAGACAGTTTGCCAAGCATGGTCTGGTATGGGCAGTGGCTGGAGAAGACCAGGGTACTTACAGCGGTCAGGTTTTGCTTGGTTACAGACCTGACAGGACTGAACCCATGTGCGAATAGCAGACTTCATTCCAGGCCAGTAAAACAGTTGTTTGATGCAATAATATGTAACTGGAAACCCAGAGTGCCCCCCAATAGCACTGGAGTGGAGTGCTTGAAAAATTTGACGATGAAGAGCAGTGTAAGAGCCAAGCCACATGCGCCCTTTGTATTTAATAAGCCCATTGTGTAAGGTATAGTTGCCAATTGGAGCTTTAGCCACTGTCAGCTGGGTAAGAAGATCCTGGGCTGTAGTGTCACTTGCATAAGCTGCAGCAATAGAGTCAGCCCATTGAGGTACAGAAGAAGAGAGGGCAGCCAGCTGAACAGGGGGAGAAGGATGGCGCGACAAGGCATCAGCAGCCCCATTATCAACACCTTCTTGTAGATAACTTGGTACTGAAATCCCAGAAGTTTTGTAAAGACCTTCTGCTGCCAAGTGGTGTGGAGGCGTTGAGTATTAAGTTGAGCAAGACTCTTATGGTCAGTGTAAATGACAAATTCAGTATACTGGAGGTATGCATGCCATTGTTCCACTGCTAAAATGATAGCCATGTACTCTTATTCATATGTAGAAAGACCCCTGGTTTTGGGTCCCAAAGCTTTACTGACAAAGGCCAAGGGATGACCACGTTGAGTGAGTACTGCTCCCACTCCAAACTCAGAAGCATCAGTTTTAATACAGAACTGTTCCTGAAAATTAGGGAGAACTAAGATAGGGGCTGAGACCAGTGCATTTTTAAGAACTTGAAATGCTGCCTCAGTTTCAGGTGTCCACACAAAGACTACATGCTTCCTTAGCAACTGAGTCAACGGCTTGCTGAGAATGCCATAATGTTTCACAAATTTGCGGTAGTACCCTGAAAGGCCTAAGAAACTGCGCAGTTCTTTAATATTGGTGGGTGATGGCCATGCAAGAACCGCTGCAATCTTAGTGGGATCAGTAGAAACCTAACCAGCACTGATGATGTACCCCAAATAAGCAATGCTCTGCTGGACAAAAGTACATTTGCTTGGTTTGACTTTCCAACTATCCTTAGCCAGCAGTTGAAGAACCTCCTCAATATGAGACAAGTGATCTTCTAGAGTATTGCTGTAAATGAGAATGTCATCAAGAAAAACTAATGCACAACGTCTCAGAACAGGAGCCAAAGTAACATTCATAGCTTTTTGAAAGGTACCAGGACCTCCTGTAACCCCAAATGGCATCACCAAAAACTCATACTGCCCCAAATGAGTGGTGAAAGCAGTTTTGTACTCTTCACTGGCTTGTAGTAATATCCGGTGAAATCCAGACCTGAGGTCGAGCTTGGTAAACCAGCAAGCATGAGATAACTCATCCAAAAATTCATCAATAATTGGAAGTGGAAATTTGCTCTTAACTGTCAGTGCATTAAGAAAGCGATAATCGATGCAAAATCGCCAAGAACCATCCTTCTTCTTGGTCATCACCACTGAAGAAGAGAATGGGCTAGAACTAGGCCTGATAATCCCTTCTAAAAGCATCTGAGTAACCTGTGCTTCAATCTCAGATTTAAGGCTAGGTGTGTACCTATATGGTCGAATCACAGATGGTTGCGCTCCAGCAATCAAGGGAATGGCATGATCAAAAGAGCGTGAAGGAGGGAGACCCTTAGGTGCAGCAAAGACAGTTACATAGGTGTCCAGTAATGGCTTAATGCAAGGTGGAATTGTAGAATCGGATGCATCTACTTCCAGTACAGAGAGCTCAATGACAGTAAGTTCATAATTGGGAGGGATTTGTGAGCCCATTGAATGTGCATTGGAGACAAGGTCTCAAGCCAATCCATGCCCACAATCAGGTCATATGATGTAAGTGGAAGAATCTTCATATTAGAGCAGAAAGAACCCCTGCACTGACCATACAGCATTCTTGAGCTCAAGATTACAGGTCATCTGGTGACCGTTAGCCACCTGCACAGCAACAGGACGAGGCATGGCAGTAATACCTGAAAGCTGGTTTGCGATATCAGAGCTGACAAAAGTATTGGTGCTCCTTGAATCCACTAGAATCAGAACGTCATGGCCTGAAATAGTGCCTCTGAACTTCAGAGTAGTAGCAGTATACTGACCAGTAAAGGCAGCTGTAGACAGAGCCATAAATAGTTGAGGCTGATCACCATGAGAAGAAGATGTAGCATCTGAATCATCAGAAGATAAGTGAAATAATTCCCAAAGTTCCTGCACCACATGAAGCTGCACGGTGGGTGGACATTTATGGCCAGGAGCCCACTTGTCAGCACAATGAAAACAAAGGCCTTGAGCCTTTCGATAAGCCTTAAGAGCAGCTATTTTATCAGGTGGGTGAAGTGGAACTGGATGCTGTTTCTTCTCGAGAACAACAGAGTTAGTTGTCTTATCTATCTTTGGAGGTAGTGGAAGTGGGTGAGGGCCTTTGGTTGATTGGGGTAGGTAAGAAGAGTAGACTGACTGCTTTGGAAGATTCATTTGCTTCTTCCTGCAATGCGGCCAGGGTGCAAGCTGTGTCGAGGTCCTGCGGTCGCTGTAGGAGAACAGTAGGACGAATGCTATGGTGCAAACCCTCAATAAACTTAGTGGTATAATAGCGAGAATCCATGTTAGATTCATAAGCAGCAAGTTGGTCCACTAATTCAATGAACTGGGTAATATAGTCAGTTACGGATCCTGTATGGTTCAGATGAATCAACTGGCGCAACAGCAATTCGTGCTCATCACGACCAAACCGGTTAAGCAGCATCACACAAAATTCAGTCCAACTACAACGATGCATACGGCGATCGACGGACTGAATCCGACGTGCTGCAGAGCCAGAACAGTGCATAATAGCAACTCGGACCCACATCTCAGGATCAACAGCATACAGATCAAAATAGTTTTCACAACGAGAGACCCATAGCTTGGGGTTTTCACCATCAAAGTGAGGGAAAAGCAGTTTAGGCAAACGACCAACACCATCAGAACCCGCACGGAGTATGAGCATCATCAGGAGAATGTGACAACCAGCGCGGAGGTGGAGAAGGAAGTCGAGGAGACTACTTACACCGGTCCAGACCATGTCTAGATCCAGCACCGTGCTGAGGACGCGCTTCATCAGACACTCCTGGCGGTGCGTGCATCGGCTTGGTGGTGTGGGGATTGGGGAGGATGCCTGGTGCGGAAGAAGCGGTCTCACGCGCCGTCTTCTCAACGATCTTCCGAATCACGCCAATCTCGGAACGGAGGGAGTCGACTACCGAATCGATCGTCGGACGCCACTCGGAGAGAAGAGAATTGGTTGCCTCGACGGCATCCAAGCGCTCGTCGATCTTCTCGGACGTGCCAGCGATGGAGGACTCGAGATCGGCGAAGCGTGTTTCCTGACGCCTCTCCATCTTTTGCATCTCATCGAGAATGCGCTGGAAGTTGGGATCCATCGCGGCGAGTTTGCGACGAAATCGGGTAAAGTGGGAGCGGTGGATTTGGTGCGGCTCCAGGATAGAGTGAATAGAGGATAGTGGAATTTGGGGAAGGGATCGCTGAATCTGATACCAGATTGTTAGGGGAACAGAGATAGGAAGGTAGGTTGGAGAAGGGAATTGGTAGGAATTCGACGAGCTCAGCGCCGAAGATAGATTATCGGGAAGTTCATATTACAGTTGTGTTCTTCTGGTTGCCTGATGACGCAGGAACAGGGCTATTAATCTCCCCCATACGCACACACTACTGAGTCCATTCTGGGCCTGGGCCTATGACCTTCGAGTTGGGCCGAGTGCGACGCCTTGGCATTTCACGAGCTTCTTGGGTCACCGGCCTGGTAGCAGAGGTAGGAGCGGTGACACCGGGGCAGGGAACGTCCACCGTCGGAACGATGCTCCAGATCTCGAAATCTGCAACGACTAGAGGCGCTCCACCAGAACCAACATAGAAAACGAAGCACCCTGAGTACACCTTTGCTCGCGGCAATGGAACACCGGCAGGTCAAGCCTCGTGGTGAGCGAGGAACACGGACAGTCTGCTTCTCGTAGGTTTCCAATTTAAATCTCATAGGTTTCCACACTTACTAAATACCAGCCACGTGGAAAAAACAATAACATGATGAGGGATAGAATAGGTTTAATATATACCGATGCAATATGGCGTACGTGGTTATCAAGAGGTTGGAGATTGGAATGAAAGCAATTTGCCCATTTTCCATCTCCACACACATTTCCTCTCAATCCCGTGCGGTTATATTGTGCATGTTGGCACTCCCTCTGATGACTTTTTTTAAAGCTAAAATTACACTAAAAACGTGACCGGAGTGAATACCTAATTAAGTACAGTAAGATACATATGACTTGCATATGCATATGCAACCACGAATTTGCTTGTGACCTAGGAGCTAGTTTGTTTATCCATCTATCAACCCAAATTAATCACTGTAGAAAGCCATGTAACGAAACACTCCCTAAAAAAGTGGCCTATTAATCGTGTCTCTGGCGATGCATATAGCATATAAAACTAGGCCGGTCGAGAGTCTATTTGTACTTTGGATTATACGGTCCGCCCTACCCAAGTCTACAGGCACGTACGTCTCAACAATATGCAAGCGATGGTTTGGGGAATGTGCTGCGGAAATTACGATAGCTTGTTCCTTGAAATCTAAACAACTCCACCCAGTTTCGCCTTCGTTAGTTCTTATCTACACGCCAAACTCGCCCACCCGGCCGTCCCTATAAATTCGACCGTACCGCACGTACGGCGGCAACTTACAGCCAAACCCTCAGCTCGTCTCTCTCTCCACATCGTCACAAGGCAGTCTAGACGACGTACGATGGCGCCGACGACCTTCCTCATCAGCTGCCTGCTCGTCGCCGCCGCTGTGATCTCGCCGTCCCTCCTGCAGCCATCAGCGGCGTTCATGATCCCTTGCATACCGTTCCTTCCCAAGATCCCCTTCCTCCCCTGCTACCAGCCACCGCCGGACCCGCCGCTGAAGGAGGTGACGGAGTGCTGGACGCCGCTGATGAAGATGATGCCCTGCGCGGCCTTCCTCACCAACGCCAGCGTCACGGAGCCGTCGCCTGCGTGCTGCACAGGCTTCAGCTCCGTCGCCGACGACGGAGGAACCATCTGCTTCTGCCACGTTGGGAACGGCGACGTCGCCAAGCTGCTGCCGGCGCCGATGAACTCCACGCGCATGTTCTCGCTCCCTGTGATCTGCAATTTCAATCTGCGACTCGAGCCGTTGGCTCACTGTAACCGTAAGCCATCTGATCTAATTAATTAAGCTAGATGCTTCTGTCCATTATTATATATACCGTGTTATTTATTTGATGGAGCGACGTACTCTAATTAAGCATCATGAATGATTGCTTTTTATTGAACAGCGGAGAAGAACGGTGTGCCGCCGATGACGCCTCCAAGCCATGCACCTTCGTCATCGTCAGCACCTTAATTATTTAGTGTGAGAGTTGTTCTTATTACAATGTATTTTTCTCTTTTCAATTAGTCTCTTGATGATGATCGGTAATATTATATACTGTACAATGTTTGTTCAGATCAAATAATCTCGGTTTTTGTTTTGCAGCAGTTACCATCGTCGTACTCAACAAGAGCGAGGTTTATTAGGGTTAGGATCGGCGAATAAGAGATGAGCGGTGGGTTATATATATACCATACAGATGGCCTATTATGTAGCAAACTGTTCAGTGTTGTGTTAGCTAGTAATAGTTAGCAGTGTGTTTGTTAATTAGATTGAAGTTACAATCTCCTGTTTAGGACGAATGGCACAAAAGCTTATAATATAACTATGCTCCATCATGTCACGAGGAACCATTAATGATAGTTGGTTTGTTAACTTGGAATGCTTATCTTACTCTTTATTAACTTTAGGTCGCATCTCTTTTTTACTTCCGAGTGGAAAACGTTCTTCCTCTGCCTTGCCTTGATGCTTCGTTAAACTTGGAACGCTTAGGCCTAGTTTGGTAATCTACAATAATCAAAATCCCATCAATTCCTTGCAATTCACCTTCGGCCTCTATTGAGTGGGATTGAGGGGGATTGGAGTGGATGGAAGTGATTAAAAGAAATTTTAATCTATTAAAGATTTAAACACACCACAATCCATGTGTATTACTCCAATCCGATAATATCCAAACAAGACCTTCAAGCCTCCTCAATCCAAGTGTATCCAAACTAGGTCTTTGTAATTTTTTCCGTAACACCTGCATTTTTCTACCATTGGATCAGATTAGCATCAACCGGCCATATCTAGGCTTTGCCTTATGTTAATTTTACTCGGAAAAATGTGTGAGGGTAAAAAATTTCACTGAAAACAATATAATAAACATGCTTTAAATATCTCTATATCCTTTTTTCAATATTTGTCATTGGTCGATTTATTTTTAAACTAAAAGGCCTAAAAATCGAAGGGAGTGGTGTTTGGAGGACTTTACAGGATACGAAGGATGCATACATTAGTATTAGTTGTTACTAAAGCATTACATACAGAATATGAAGGATGCATACATTAGTATTGGTT
The DNA here is from genome assembly GCA_030272315.1 of Paspalum vaginatum. Classification (NCBI taxonomy): domain Eukaryota; kingdom Viridiplantae; phylum Streptophyta; class Magnoliopsida; order Poales; family Poaceae; genus Paspalum; species Paspalum vaginatum. Next base: position 1,827,970 of record CM059021.1, on the reverse strand, counting down.
GTTACTAATGCATATGAGTACATTAGTAAACGTAGTAGCTATTAGATGGTACTAAAAGCTACCGCTGTTGTTACAATACTACTCCAAGTGGCTTGACTCCAGTCTGTCCTCCCGGCGGCATCAAATCTGAATGGGAGGAATCGGCTCAACTGACAAGAAAAACGCACATTCAGTACAAGAACCAATCCCCCCCCCCCCCCCCCAACATACGTACTCGTACATATTACGGGTTCAGACTTACCGAGGCAAGATATCCCCAATTGCGGTCGGACGGCTGCCCCGCAGAACACCGGCAGGAGCGCCAGCCGTAGCAGATTGACCCGACCTCCGAGGAATCCGTCAAGCCCGCCGTTCAATGCGTGGCAGGCACAGATGTCCGCCGGCCCCTGTAGCACCGAGCGTAGCGGGATGCAGCAGCTGGTGGGCGGCGGCGCTGCATAGGTGTTGTTGGTGAGGAAGGTGGCGCACGGTTGGAGGTTGCTCAGTGGACCAAGGCAGGAGGTTGGCCGGCCCGAGGGAGGCGCCGGCGGAGCGGACAGCGACGGTGGCAGAGGCGGCGGCTGTAGAGGCAAGGGGCGGCGCAAGCGTGGCGGGTTGGCGACGGCAGTGATGGCGAAGAGGAGGAGGAGGAAGGCGAGCAAGGGGAGGAGGATCGCTGCTGCCGGGTTGGCCATGTCAACTGCCCTGATGAGCAAGTCGAGTTTCCATTCTGCTTAACGCTGTGGCACGATTTATATTACTGCAGTAGTTAGTACTGTGCATCAGAGTCCGGACTTCACAGGTTGGACCCTTGGCAATCTTTGGGTGGCAGCGGTTTGCAATCTTTCACCCTGAACTCCAAACCTGGCAGGTTGGTGGAGTGGTGGCTGGCAGCATTGGCTTCTTGGCAAGCCTTTCGATGGCAGCGGTGGGTTCTTAACCATATTCCAACTATAGAACCATGACACAATCAGATTGGGCGGAGGCAATTCATAATTGAAATTAGTTACCTCTGTTTTAGCCTTGATACATTGGCCTTTTTTAGTTAAGCAGACTGGCTCTTCAATTCAGTCACACTCTTTGCAAGATTGAGAGCAACTATATTTTAGTGCATCAGGAATTGTTCTACCAGCTGAACCGCCGACAATAGGACCTGAAAAGGCTTTGCTCCTACATAGCATCAACCATTTTGTTCTTGTCTGCTAGGCCCGAGTAGCCAAGCAAAACTCGTCCAAACTGTTTCAATCATCAGCTGTAGCCTGTAGCTGCCCATGGAGCTTTATTTCATTTTGCTTTAGTTTCTCTGTTATTGAATCTTGGCAATATTTGGAGTGTTGCAGCTACCAATTCTGTCATGTAATGTAAGCATAAAATCCAGTGAGTGCTTGCTTGGGATCTTGTACTCTTATTGTTCAATTCTCTTTCAGTTATCTAGTTTATTTTCTGTTTTGTACCAATGTGCATTTGTTTTAGTGGCTCAAATAGCTGAGCCCCTATTCTGTGTTTTAAAGCTATATTTTGTTAGATCCATCTGTGTCTCCAATCTTCGTCATCCAAGATCTGCTATTGAGTACAATGTACGACCCTGAATGAGTAATCTCTCCTTATTAGTTTCTGAAGTTCATATGAGAAATGATTTGGTGAATACATGGACTTTTAAGATGGGGGAGAATGGAGACACATTGTAAATGATGTAGAGCAACGAACAAAAACTGACAAAGAATCTGTCTTGCTCCAAAAGAGAGTCAACAGAGCGCCTGATCTCTTGACAATCTTTTTCTTCAAGTCTTAAATTGACAGTTACTCTGGTTGGTTGGTCAGTTAGCTGGTACAAAGGTCAGAATTACAGAATATGAAATTTACTTATCTGATGACCAAATCAGGAGTGTTTGCTGAATTTCATAACGTGCCCAAACTAACAGTTTAATCCTCTTTAGTACCTCAGCTGATATATGTCAGAATTGTTGCATATGAAATTGGCTTCTTTGAATCCGTGATATGGTTGCCAAATTTCAGAACGTGCTCAAATTGACAGTTTGATTATCGTATACATCATGTAGCTTCGTAGTTTGTTGACAAAAGCAACATTGTTTAGGAGGAACTGCATATAATATCATTAGTTTATAGCTGGCACTGGCAGCACGAGAGCGTTTGTGAATCGCTACAAGGCTACAAATCTTATGGACCTCTGAATTTTGACTGCTGCTTACAGTTGCTGTTTTCTTTTCTTGAACAGTTGAACATGTAATGGCATGTGCTCTGCCTTTGCATAAAATAAGATTACTTTTACTTGAGTGGTCTCAGACTAGAAAAAAGAAAAACAACAAGGGCAAAGAAACATGCGGACTGTAGCCAGTCTTGCCAAAAAAAAAAAAAAAAAAAAACATCACCACCGTGGCATGATGATCAGCGACCATATCTCTGAAAATCTGTCTTCTGGCTGTGGCATTTAGCCCATGGAAATTAAAATTAAAGATAGTGCAATGCATATCATTCATTGATGAAACATGGAACCAACTCCTCGGAACACATAGCAAGCCGGCCGGGGCACAATCCTAGCTTCTAAAGATGGGTGCAATGATCTCAGTGCCCTAACATCCAAAACCACCGAGCACACCTCTTCAACATCCTCTAAGCATTTGACACAACATGACAACAGCTAAAGACACCTCTTGCTCTCATCTTGCTTGGCTGTGTGTTTGCTTTGATAAGCCCTCCTTGGCCAACGCCATCAGGTGGTTGGTCCAGACCTAGAAGCAACAACATGTAGAAGAATCCTTCTCGTCGCGCAGACGCCAGACGAATTTGGCATCCCCCACATGGACACCATTGCGCAGATGAAGAGCCGCTCTATTGCGCCATTTTGTTCAATGATACATGTACGATCTGCCACGCTTTATTAACCCCTTGCTATATGTAGTACGTCATAGACTTATTTTCTTCTCAAATTTTTTGCTTAAGATTAGTCGTGGCTGCCAATGCAACCAACCAAACTTGAGGACATCTGCTCGCCCCTAACCCACCCCATGGCGTGGCACATACACCTGGCATAGGTTTCCAATGCGTTATATCCCTTTGAGAGAATTACCTATTTGGCCTAAAAAAATTTAGCGCTTTCTTTCTTGGCCCAAAAAAAATTTTTGTTTCCTATTCAGCCCAAAAATTTTGTTTCCTACTCGACCCAAAAATTTTGTTCCGTTCTTTTTTGGCACCACCGTCTATTTGAAAATGTTTGAAAATCCATTAAAATCGGATAAAAATGCTAAAAATGTAAACTTTGTTTAGTTGTATTCCTTGTGAGTAGATCTACATAATGGTAAAGATGGGGATCCATGAAATGATTTTTATGCCCTCAGTTTATTGCATGTTATCTAAAACAAAATAAATGCTGAAAATAGGCTAAATGAACTCCAAAAATCATCAAACTTGAACAGTAGCTTTCATATGATAATTTGGCTCTATGGATATTTTTGCAGCCCTATAATTTACAGTTAAATGACAGATCTACCCTTGAAATTGTTTTTAGATACAAAATTGAATTGGAAAATACTTGCTATAGGAAAAGTGCTCCAAATATTACGCAAAAATTTGTATGTTCCCTTTGTTGTATATGTAGCTCACTTTAAAAGTTTGAACCTCAGCATATAAAGCTTAATGGATGTTTTGAAAATGATAATTATGTTGACATAAAGTTAGATAATAGAGAAATGTTTATTTAATATGCGTAATAAATTCTATTAAAAATCTGAAAGCAGGTTGGTTATGTATAGAGACCAGAAAGTATTTTTGGGAATTTTCTAGTGACTCCATTTGACACCGTTGTGGATTCAAATGGACGGAAGTGCCAAGAAAGGAACGAAACAAAATTTCTGGGTCGAGTTGAGAACGGAATTTTTTTCTGGGCCAAAGAAGGAAGCGCCAAAATTTTTTGGACCAAATAGGTAATTCTCTCAATGCGTTTTGTATCTTATTGAATATTGATATAACACACTTGGTATTTTTATAAAAGCTTACTTTATCGAAAAATACACATGGCATAGATCAAAACAGAGTAAACATGAAGCCGTTCTCACTTGAGGCGACCAAAAAAAAACACGATCATTAATTTCTCGCATGCTGCATAATCTTAAATTTTTGTCTTCCGTCCCTGTGAGATGATACAAGTGTTCTCCTTGGGATTATCGAGCCCTGTCACTCATCCTATCAATATTTATGGGTGGTTTTCATGTGAAGAGGGGTTTTGGAGGCCCACCATAAACATATGCACCTGTTGACGCTTGATGAGGGGACCCACATACACCCGGAGCTTCATGAACCAGCTCGCTATACTCCGCGACCTTGCCCGTGTGGAGGCATGCGACAACTTCACTCGTGGGATTGTTGTAGTGATGTGGCCCGAAGTAGATGTTGAGCAGCTCCAAGAACTTGCGCTCGAACGGTGTGCCCTCCTCCCACCGGAGGCATTTGTACCATTGCTGGGTAGGGCCTGTGGCGGAACCACCGATTTAATACTCCAGCTGGTCAAAATGCCCCTTTCATTTTCGAGATTTTCATTTTTCCTCTGTGCCTATGGCAAGTGGATGCCGGGGGCATCACAGGGCCATCCATGTTGAATGACGCCATCCAGACCTTCTCCTCCATTATCCGCTGCTACTGCTAGAGAAAAAGGACTCGCACTTGTTGATGAAGAGGAGGGGTTCGTCTTCACGTCAAACTTGGGGAAGTCCAGCTTGTGGAAGCGTGCGCGGGGGAAGGGGGTTCTTCATGTTTGCCGAACCCTACAACATGGTTGTGCCTGCCATCATTGCTCTGGATGATGATGATTTTGCTATATGGCACGATGGTCCTCCTCCTGTTGCTGCTCCAACCTAGTGACGACGCTTTCAATAATGCCCAGCTTGTTGGGCTACTAGGTGATGGCAGCGAGTTATCAAAGATGGCTTTATCCTTATCCTAGGCGTCCATGGTGGTTGATGTAACCGTGTGATTGTTGACTCTAGATACCAAGCTGTTAGGACCAAAGGTCCCTTGTTGGGGAGGCAAGGGTGGCGTCGGCCGTATGCTCCTTAGGAACTTATAGTCAGCCGATGGCCTCCGATCTATGGTGATAACAGGAGGGAGACAGATAGAATTAGAAGAAGGATAGTTTATTTCTTGCTTGCCCTAAACAATGTCATACGACTTACACTTATAGCTGGTAGTTGGTGACCTAACAAACCCTTCTAAACAAAGGAGACTGAACTAAATCCAATCTAAACCAAATCAAATACAATCAAATCTAAACAAAACCTTCAGCACCTTTAACTATCTTTGGTTGACGCTAATATGTGCGATATAACAAGGGTAACCTTTCACTTATATAGCCAATATGATTTGATATACCAGGTAAGTACAAATCAAATTGATATTCCTATACAATCTCTAAGATATGCCTAGATCTCTATCAGTTACCAATGGTCAAGGGCGCAAGGTTTCCATCTTCTCTAGGTTGGTGACGTCCAAGAGCAAGACATTGAGGGCATAGTGAGATAGTCGGTCGAGATCTAAATCACCATATCATCTATGTTTAGATATCATAAATGGGACATTTCTAGTAGATTTATAAGCTAAGGATAATTTTATTTAGAAATTTGAAGAAGGGCCCAATTCACCCCCTCCTCTTATGCTCCTGATCCCTACATGGATGTGTCCAGCCGCATGGCCTACAACTTAATCTCAAGATGTAAATACCACATTCTCCAAACTATAAATATTATCCATGAAATTTATTTATTGACACATTTACCTCATGACTATAGTTATCTACTCAAAACAATTTCCTTTTGTCTATTAACTAACCTTATTATTTCATCCCTTAATGATGTTTCTTCTTTTTCTCTATAATTATGTGGGATAATATATTGCAACTTGTGCACCTCATGCATTATTGGTCTACTACTATCCATAATGTCTACTAACTTTTGATCGATGTGATGTCTATATTATCTTCTTTCCATCTTATAAGATTCATGCTTATCCTAAAATAAGGGATGGAAGGAAGAGCGAGGCATAGTGTCCCACAGTGATGGGTAGTCGACGCAATTTGCATGATCCTTTTCATCTTTCTAAATTTGTTTGTTTTTTGTCTACTGGAGTTCATGATTTATAAAGATAAATACTTTTTTGTTTGAATAATTTTATCTACCTATCTGAAGTTTGAGCTAAGAATACTATGTTTGCATACACGACACATCCCGTTGTTGGAAACATAAGGGCAAGACTATCATTAATGACATGATTTAATTGAAAATACTTGTTTTAAAACCATTATACTTTATATGTGTTTTTAGTTATCCTGAGCTTGTGATTTATGTTTAACAGAACTATATTGTAATGAGTTTGGATGGAGAGCCCGATGACATTTGGGAATGATGGTTCGGTTCAGTCTTGGTGCTTTAATAGTATGAACAACCAATTCATGTTTGGAAGTGAATCCACGGGTGTGCCATGATTCCTGAGGACGGATTCTTCTTCATATATCTTCTATGAGAAATGCATATTCTTGGAAAGTGATCTCGTGCTCGGGCATGGAGACCGAGCTAGATCCGTGACATGCCCTGATCGGAGGCACAAACGCCCTATTAGTTCTGGCCCCGGTCACATGCGCAATATAAATAGGGGGATTTTTTTCCCACTTGGTATCTTCTTTATGGGTTTTCAGGGGAAAGGGGAAACGAAATCATATTGCTTGTAATATATGTTGGGCGAAATTCAATAGGAAGAAAGTCCTTCTAGCACCACGGGAGAAGACCTCGAGGGGTCAAAAGACCCAACTGACCCCTCGGGAGAGGATACTTTGGGAGAAGTGGTGCCCGTGTCAGCCCTTCCCCAGCCCTAGCGCTTCTTATATAGTGGGAGGAGGCGGCTGTTTTCATGTGTTCCATTAGTATTTACAAATATTACAAGTAGGTCCATATTTCTTACAAAGAGGTCCACGTTAGGCCTATTTCCCCAACACAATATCCTATTAGCTACTTTGGCTTGTCTGGTACAACAAGGCAAAGTAGCTTAAGAATGGAAAAGACCTAGCTCCTACTAAGTATGGAAATTCTTTGCTAAGGATTTTTTACGAAAAGAAATGATAGAACCTTCTTTGATGCCCAATACTTCCAACGTTATTATACAATATCATAAAAATTTATCACATAAAATTCACTTCATATAGTGCCATGGGAATGCAGGAAGCCAAGCTCGTTGCCCGGTTTTGTCAAGCACTTGTAAAGCGAAGAGCTTGACTAGTGGTGTACCACACAAAAGCATAAATGAAGGTGCGCACATAGTGCTAGAATGCACCGGCAACAAGAGTATTGAACAAAGCAAAGAACACAAAAAGATAACTATCTAAGTATCTAGAGCATAGACTATATCATATATGAACTGGTGACGGCGAGCTCAGTCCTGCGCCAGGAAAAATACAAATCAAAGTTGAATGGGTTAATATAGTAACTATATAAATTATGATCGTATTTGTGAAGAACAAAAATTTAACTCAGTAACGACTTGAGTAAAGGCAAAGGTATGACTTAAATAAATTGGTGAATCCTGCATGTTAGATAGACAATGTAGTAAGCAAGAATAAGAAGTTGCATATTTGATGGCCTAATATATCTTTTTCTTCCGTTTATAACAACTAAGTGCGATAAACCATCGTGGGGTGGAGCTATCGAGTGCTCCTTGCTGAGTTTTGCTCAGATGCCTGTTACCCCCAAGGCATTTATGCCGAAAGCAAATTTTATTGTCTAAACAATGGAATTGCTTAGGCGATATAAGATGGAGATGTGATACTTTCCTGAGAGAGAGAGAGAACTTGGATGAATGTATATAGTTAAAGATACTTACAAATGTTTAACATGCATGTTAAAAGGAGGGAACAGTGACACTGCTACTATCCAAGATGTGGGAGTGAAAAAAATGTGCATTGCATATGATTGTCAATTGAGATTCAGTGCCCAAATCTTGGCACATGAGATTTAAATCCCCCCCCCCCCCCCCCCGCGTTTTTTTTCTTGTCTTTCCTCTTTTTTTATTTTTTGTTATCAAAATCGAAGGGGTTATTTCATTATTTTTTTACATCATGAACAAGCCCTCAGAAAAATTCAAAAGATGGACACAACTAAGCTATTTAGCGAATTCGGTAGAAAATAAAAAGTATCCACGAGGTGCTCCAATGAAGGTGGTTACCCTTTTGCAGCCGTATCGTAGCCCATGGGCAGCGTTGAATACATGCGAAGGCCGTGATTTGATAATTTCCAAAGCCCATGAAAATTTACAGACTTGACTTCCTACTTGGCCAGAAATCGAAGCCCATCTCGTAACAGTCTCAAGCCAGCAATTGGTTGGAGATTCCGAGTCCCGGTAAGAAAACAGAACTAGAGCCCGAGACATTCATCCGAAGCCCACTGAGAAATTGTAGGCTATCCGAAGCTATGAGAGTTTCTTGCCACACTCCAACGCCGATATTATTTGACTTTTCAAAGCCCAAGTACATTCTGAGCCCATTTAAATCCCAAAGCCAATGCCTATTTATAATCTGATCTGATGAAAATATGTTGAATTCTTAAGGCCATTTAAGCTGAGCGAAGACCATGCACATTTGGAGCCTAGTTGTAGTTCAAAAAATGACTCTGAAGAAAATCCGAAGCTAATAACTTCTAAGCAAATACTGAAGCCAACTGCGGTCAGAAAAGTAAGCCCCCTCGCCGTTGTTGACGAAGGACCATGAATATCGAAGCCCCTTGGATGCAGAATTCTAAAGAGCAGTAATACATCCGCAATTTCCAGAGCCGATTCTCATGAATACTAGCGAGGAGCAATTTAGTGACTGCCGAAAATAAAGGTGGCTGGCTCGTGACTTCAGTACGCAGGGTTTTTGAATAAACTCGATCGTAGTTATGGCTTAGTTGCGCAGATAAAGGCCCGTTGCATCCCAATCAAAGGCAATTGGAGCCCAATAATCTCAAGTTTGCAGAGCCCAATAATTTCGAAGCCAAACTTGCGGAACAACTGTTCAATTCCTCATCGGCTGGCTATTTTATTTTTGGCGCCGTGATGGGTAACTGGGATTAATTAGCAAAGAGTCCAGGCGATTAATCAGCACACAATGAGACAGAAAAACGAAGAGACCCAGTATCAGCCGAATGATCGAAGAAGCCCAATATTAATGCCCCATTCATAAATTCCAAAGCCCATTGATACTTGAATTTCGAAGCTCATAGACGATGTAAAAAGAGAGAATTACCTATTTAGCCTAAAAAATTTTGGCGTTTCTTTCCTTAGCCTAGAAAAAATTTCGTTCTCTACTCGATCGAGAATTTTTGTTTCGTTTCTTTCTTGGCACTTCCATCCATTTGAAAATGTTTGAAAATCCATTAAAAATCGGATAAAAATGCTAAAAATTCAAACTTTGTTGAGTTGTATTTCTTGTTAGTAATTCTACATAATGGTAAAGATGAGGATCTATGAAAAGATTTTTATGCCCTCAATTTATTACATGTTATCTAAAACAAAAGAAATGCCAAAATTGAGCTAAATGAACTCCAAAAATCATGAAATTTGAACAATAACTTTCATATGATAATTTGGCTCTGTGGTGATTTTTGCAGCCCTAGAATTTACAATTAAATGATATATCTATCCTTGTCTTTGTTTTTAGATATAAAATTGAATTGGAAAATACTTGCTATAGGAAAAGTGCTCCAAATATTACACAAAAATTTGTATGTTCCCTGTGTTGTATATGTAGATCACTGTAAAAGTTTGAACCTCAGCATATAAAGCTCAATCAATGGGTGTTTTGAAAATGATAATTATGTTGACGTAAAGTTAGATAATAGAGAAATGTTTATTTAATATGCGTAATAAATTCCATTAAAAATCTGAAAGCAGATTGGTTATGTATAGAGACCAGAAAGTATTTTTAGGAATTTTCTTGTGACTCCATTTGACACCGTTATGGTTCCAAATGGATGGAAGTTCCAAAAAAGGAACGAAACAAAATTTTTAGGTCGAGTTGAGAACGGAATTTTTTTCTAGGCCAAAGAAGGAATCATCAAAATTTTTTTGGCCTAAATAAGTAATTCTCTCAATGCCTTTTGTATCTTATTGAATATTGATATAACGCACTTGGTATTTTTATAAAAGCTTACTTTATCGAAAAATACACATGGGATAGATCAAAACAGAGTAAAGAACGTGAAGCCGTTCTCACTTGAGGCGACAAAAAAGCACGATCATTAATTTCTCGCATGCTGCATAATCTTAATTTTTTGTCTTCCGTCCTAAACAAGATGTTGTACCTCAAATCTAACACATTGCAATAGCTACTACTTCGCTGGCGACAAACATAAAAAACGGAGAGAGTAATATGTTGAAACTCATCGAACACTTGATACATATAGTTGGCCATGCATCTGCAATTAATCCATTGCAACTAAAATTAATAGATCTAACTACCAGCAGTAAACCTCTTGCAGTCTTGCTGTGTACTAGTACGACGGGCGTAAATGCTGAGAAAAAAAAGACGACAATACTAAATTGCTCAGCGATCGAGAAAATAATTGAAAAGAAAAGAATGCAAAATAAAAAAAAAGCTCACCTCAATTAAGGTGCCGACGATGGTGCAGTGCTTGGAGGCGTAATCGGCGGCACGCCGTTCTTCTCCGCCGTTCAATACAAAACCGTCATTCATGATGCTAAATTAGAGTACATCGCTCCATCAAATCAATAATAACATACGGTATCGTATACATAATGGATTAGTGTCCACAGAGGCAGCAGCTAGCTTAATTAGATCAAATGGCTTACGGTTGCAGTGAGCCAACGGCTCGAGTCGCAGATTGAAATTGCAGAGCACGGGGAGGGAGAACATGCGCGTGGAGTTCATCGGCGCCGGCAGCAGCTTGGCGACGTCGCCGTTCCCGACGTTGCAGAAGCAGATGGTTCCTCCGTCGTCGGCGACGGAGCGTAAGCCTCTGCAGCACGCGGGGGACGGCTCGGAGACGCTGGCGTCGGTGAGGAAGCCCGCGCAGGGCATCGCCATCTTCATCAGCGGCGTCCAGCACTCCGTCACCTCCTTCAGCGGCGGGTCCGGCGGTGGCTAGTAGCAGGGGAGGAAAGGGATAATGGGAAGGAACGGTATGCAAGGGATCCTGAACGCCTCTGATGGCTGCAGGGGGGACGGCGAGATCACGGCGGCGGCGACGAGCAGGCAGCTGACGAGCAAGGTCGTCGGCGCCATCGTACGTCGTCTAGACTGCCTTGTGACGGTGTGGAGAGAGGAGCTGATGAGGGTTCGCGCTTGGCTGTTGCCGCCGGCCGGGTGGGCGAGATTTAGTTAGTTTGGCGTTTAGATAAGAACTAAAACGAAGGCGAAACCGGGTGGAGTTGTTTACATTTCAAGGAACAAGCTATCATAGTTTCCGCACCACATTCCCCAAACCATCGCTTGCATATTGTGACGTACGTGCCTGTAGACTTGGGTAGGACGGACCCGGATAATCCAAAGTTCAAATAGACTCTCGACCGGCCTAGTTTGGAGCTAGATATGCTATATGCATCACCAGATACACGATTAATTAGGCCATTTTTTTAGGGAGTGTTTCGTTACACGATTAAATAGGGCCGGCCGTTTGGCGTACGTTTAGATAAGAACGAAGGTGAGTTAAGTTTGTTTAGATCTCAAAAAACAAACTATCATAGTTTCCGCACCACATTCCCCAAAGGCCCAAACCATGCGTTCGTATGGCGTTTCTGATAATGACGAACCTGGGTTAAGTACAAGTTGTTTAGATCGCAAAGAACAAGCTAGTATCATAGTTTCCATTTCCCAAACCATGCATGCATATTGAGACGTGCAACAAAACACCGTTTACATCAAGAAAAAGAAAGAGGAACAAGAAATGAGTAATCTACACCGCTCGATGCGGCCGCAGTCGGTGGTCGGATGCAGGGTCAGATACCGGCTGCTCGTGCAGTACTGCCCTGCCATACAGAAGAGTAAGACGATCCAGGCTTCCAGAGCAATCTTCAGTGCTTCCTGCATCTACATAGTATAGGTGGGACATTGATGAGTGATAAACATGCACACATAACCGGGAATCAGTAGAATTTCAAATGGTCTGTAGCCAGCTTGCCGACTGCCATGAAAACAACACTCGAAATTCAGAGCAACAGACGTAGTAAGCTGCTCTGTTTATTGGGACCGCACATCCATATCAGAAGATTGGATGGTCCCATCTCTCATCCCACAAAAGGGCAGCCCAGTGCATGAGCTCCTCGGGTCCGCTTTGGGGTCTATTGTACGAATTCTTTCACCACCGCTCATCTCTCATCTAAGAGGAACAATATTCGGAGGGCTCGATTGTTATCACAACGACCCAGTTATGAAGCAAGAAAAGCACATTGTGCTAATTAGTTGAGCTACAATGCTCATCGACAAGCTACACATGATTTGACACTGGCTGATCCACACGTTACATGTATCAAGCAGAGCACACATGACTTGTCGAGATCGAGGGAGAGGGGGAGGGAGAGGGAGAGCAGACAAGCTTGTTATGTTTATGAATTCAGAGGGAGAGTGGGAGACTAGATGGCAGAAAAAATTATGTTCAGTTTTGGTGGGAATCTGAATGCATCTTGACAGGGATACATACCTGAAAATCAAGGCTGAAGCTAACGCAGTTAATGTCCTTGAGAGATCTGCAGTTAAGATCAATCGAAATACAAATAACTTAACACACTTACATGCATTCAGATTCTAATAAAGCTAAGAAGGATAACTTGAGACACACCAGTTCATTTTTGCAGGAGTAACAGTACTTGAGTTGATGCTAGTTTAGTTTCATAGTAGTTGCAGTTAATTAGGAAATAGTCACAGGGAATTTGGAAATTGAGTCCTATTATGAAAATTTGCAGACCTGCATCCGCTATACAAGGAAGCCATGCATCTATTACAAAACCACGCACGAAATATCGTACCTTCCAACTGCTATTCCCAAAGTTTCATCAGGACCGGATTGATTGAATGACTGTGTAAATAAATAATCGTAAGAAATGGCCATGTCATTGTTATAAATGGGAAACGAATTTAGTAATACATGAAGATCAGAAATAGCCAACGAATGAAAACTCAACGCTAGCCAATGGCGCTATGACGGCTTACAAAAGGAAGGATATGCGCTAACTACAAGGAATCCCTCAGGAATCCACGATGGGCACATCCTTCAAGATTGGATTATAATGGTTTCATCTTCCTTGTCCACCAGTATTTTCCAGCACTGATATAGCAGGGCCATATATTCTAAAACACCGGTCGCTGAATGAGCTCATTAGTGGTGAAACGACTTCCTTGAAGAACATTGATGCAACCTGAGATGAGAAAGGTCCGTATTGTAAGAGAAATAAAGTCCACATAACAAGTTAATAGATCAGCAATATCATTAAAAGCATGCTACCTGACGATATAGTGGCGACTTAAACTTAAAATCGACTAAGAAATAGAGGTCACAGGTCCCAGGGACAGGACCAGGTTTAAATTCCCAAACATTTATCAAATGGTCAAAAAGTTCACTTTCTGATGCTGTCGTCTGCATACACAGATAATACCAGTCAGAACTAAGTGTAAAACAGTACAACAATTTTCTCAAGCTCAGGCAAAATGATGAAAGCAAGCTAGACATAAAAAAGGGCAGCCCCGGTGCATGAGCTCCCACTTGCGAAGGGTCCAGGGAAGGGTCGAAAGCAAGATAGATATAGCACTAGAAAAAACTGCAATGACAGTTTCTTTAAAAAATGCACACTCTCATAATGAGCACAAACACAACCATAGTTTACAAAATATTGTACTAGAAGCTGATACAAGAATGAAAAAAATACATGATTCTAGAAACCGAGGACAACATTTTCTGTGGCACAATCAAAACACGTGACACAATTGCCTAGAAACATCAGCACTATCACTGTCTAGTCCAGCTGTGCTGCTGGAACATTTGGAAGCACCGAAATGCTAGTCCGTCTGTGCTGCTGGAACATTTGGAAGCACCGAAATGGAGGCGTCTTCAACTCCCTTGGACCCTCTATTCATTGCTTGGTGATGGCATGCGGGGAAGATGCAACGACCTGGTGTGCATGGTCCCTATGCAGGACTGCTAAACAAGTGAAGCCTAGTGCAACTATTTCCCCAATGTGAACACCCATAGCATGTCTAGGTGCCGATGATTGTTTCTAAAGTTCACTGAAAATCTGTGTACCTCCAACTGTATGCTCTGGCTTTCAAAAGGCCCATGAATGATTGCCTAGAAATTGATACCATAGAACATTCTAATAGAAAAAAGGGAAACCATCCTATATTCCAGCTTCTTAACAAAGATCATGAGCAGGTCATCCAGGCTATCCAAAATGAAGCACCACTTAGACCAATTGGTGATCTGATGTACATCTGAAGGCACATGCACACTGCCTTCTAATAGTAGGCCACATAAGATCAGACTCCAAATTCACTAGCAAAAAAAATCGTGTCTCCCTAGTTGTGCTAACCTGAACAATAAGCCCAGGATACATGCTTAGATTAATCTATGTAAATCTTAATTTAATATAATAATTGAATAAAGCGGGATTCCAAAAAACTACTCCCTATTCCCTAACACAAAATTGGTGCTCTTATTGATAGTTCAACTAAGGTAACCCTTTTGAGACCTAACCATCAGTTGACTAAAGAAAAGCGCATATCTTTTTCAGTGTTGGGAAATAATGAACTACCAATTAATGTCACGGAAAAGCATATGACAATTTTAACAGGAAATGTTAACTTCCACATAGGATAATATTCAGGGTGAAAGATAAATCCCAGCCAGCAATTATATATGTTCCCTTGCAATGCTGTGAACCATTAAGCCCAAAAAGATGAATGTAACCAACAGTTCTTTAAATTGACAGACAAATGTTCTTCCAATTGAAGAAATGAACATTATGCATGCAAAAAAAGGTATGTAGAACCCATACATTACAGAAACATAATTATGCCACCAAACATGTAACCAGGCTCAAAGTACACTTACCAGTTAAGCAAGAAAGGACTCAATTCTGGAAGACGATTACTCATAATAATGTTTCCTTTTAATGCTATCTATTTGCCGCTCAACATTAAAACAAACAAGTAAATCCTTCCAATGGCATCACAACAGATAAATTATGCTAGTGGCCTTCCGATAAGCATGCCAAGTTGCCAATTAATTACAGGATACAGAATTACAAAACAGATGACAAATTGACAAGTCAAATGTCAAGTGTATGATGGGTCAAAGTTTGTGTGTTTGATAGTTTCCTTATCCCAAACAATATTATCACCATACAAATATGATATAATCTAGCATACGCAGACAGGTTCATTGCACAATCCTCACCTTGATGTACTTGGGCTTCTCCATCTCCACATGAGACACATAACTTTCAACAAGGAACTTGAATCCAATCTCAAGCTCAGCATCGAAAGAGCCATCGCCATGCCGCCTAATAATCCTAGACCGCTGGCACCACGGGACAAAGTCCTCGTAGAAGTCCACCGCCGCAACAACCGCAAACATCTGCTCCGGCGAGTACCTAAGCTCATGAAAGCGATTACAACAACACAGTCAGCACTGACTTCCATGTTACAAATCAGTTACGAGAACAGCCAGGCAACTCACTAGATTGACCACATACCCCATCACGCGCCTCTCCTCGTAGACCTTGGAGAGCACGCTGCCCTCATCCCCATCGCCGCACCCAAGGAAGCACCTGGTCTGCATGTGCGCCATCTGACCCACGCCGGTCATGGCGGCCTGTGGATCAGCCCACCGGCCGCCACGCCGGAGCACAAGCCCACCACCAAGCGCGGCCAGTGTGCTCGCACACCTGGCGTTGACGAGTGCCTCCTCTGCGGTAGTGGCACACTCGCCCTCCCCGCCACACCTCCGCAGCAGGGATGACGCCAATCCCCTCCTCCGCAGCACTGATCTTGCGCATGGCAGCATCGTGGAGGCTCAGGATCTGGACAAGCACGTGTAAACAAGCCTTCATTTATTTGCAATTGGCATCTAGGACTCACACTTTTCTCTGCATTTTAGAAATTAACTTTGACTGTGCAAACGAATATAGTCAGACTGTCAAAGATTATATGGGGGAAAAACAAGATGCCAGGCTTGTGTTGTGCCGCCCACTGGTCACAAAACTGAACGAGGTTATCTAAAAAAACTAAATGTTAAAGTGGATAAAGCAGTAGAAGTGAGGCACAACTGCACATTAAGGCACCGTCATCCTGAAGATCGGGCTGGCCAAGAAATCCTGCAGATCGGGGTGGAGCCGATTCGCGACTAGGCTGAGAGATTCGCGGAGGCGGCCGAGAGAGAGAGCTCGAGGACCACGATGGCCAAGATAGGCCGGCGCGAGGCGCGGAGCGAAGGAGGAAAGTGCGTGGCAACTGGGACGAATGGAGCGAGGAGGTCGAGGACTCGGGGTGAGGTCGAGGGCTCGAAGCAACATACCGAGATGAGGAAGACGGTGGCGCCGTGCCGGCGCGTGGGAGGCGTCGCCCCTCGCTCGCGCACGGGGAAGCCGCGCAGCCCACCACGGTGGGGGAGCGTCGCCACGCGAAAAAGGCCGAGATCAGGAGGTGATTCCAGTGCCACTGGAATAGTCCGTACTCAATACACTTGATCAAATTATAAAACAACATTCAACGCACATTTTTTTGTTTTTTTCAAACACGATGTCAGTGTCTTTGTATTAAAAAGTTTAAAAAACACAAGTACAGAAAATAAACCGTGGCTTACAGTAAAACAAAAAACAAATAGATAAACTTTTGGGAACACCCGAACACAAAAAAAACTCACTGCAAATCGAAAAAAAAGACTTATGATTACTCGACAAACCAAGCCAAGCTAGAGAAAGGATGATAGTGCAAAGAGAACGACCCTTGAAGCGCCGTTATTACCGGGCCAATAGCCAAAGCTTTCGAAAAAAAAAGATTACGGTGGCAACGATAACGCCCTCAATAAGGTTGACTACTTAAGTCTCTGTCAGCAGAGCTTTCGTTTGCAAAACCCAAAACCTTGGACCGCAGTCGAACAGCCATGGCGAACCCAGAAAGCACGCTAGAACTGTAGAGGAAGCTCCACCTCTGCGACACGTCCACGCCATCAATCCGAGAGACGCAACGAGGGAGCGAAGCATTAGCCCGACAAAGAGAACCGCCAGAGACGCATTGAGGAGTAAAGCTCCAAAACAAGAAAGGGGCAGTCTTCAACCAAAAATACAGAGATAGGCTTCAACCCAGAAATGAGACAACGTGGCTAGAGAGCGGCAGCGGCATTGGCTCCCAACACGAAGGGTGGATTCTGGTGTGTGTGGACTCTAGCGGACTAGCGCCCAACCAGCGGTGAGCACAAAAAAAGTTAGCCCAAGTGGTGGTGATTCGTAGAAGTGCAATGTGTCTAGATGTTGGAAACTTGGGATCGTAAGAACGTGTCCAGTAGATAAAAAGTCGTCTACAGTAAAAAACGATATTGTAGCTACAAGACATAAGTGAAGTTTGAATAGAGGAGGAGAATAAATGATCCGATGGCTCAACCTGAACGGTGAGAAGGAGGACCTGTTGCTGCTCACTGACATGGATCCGACCCCACGTGTCCTTTGACGTGTCATTGGATGAACTCGTCGCGTGAGTAGGGGTTTGTGGTGACTGCTGGGGCACAAGGCTGGTGGCAGCTTCGATGAATGTGGGAGGAGTGAGGAGACAACCGGGAGCGAACAGAGATCTCGCACCGAGACAGAACAGTCTATTCGCATAAGAGCTAGAAAAATAAACGTAAAAAGAAAATGGATAGAAAATGAAAAAATGGAAATCACCTGAAACAATAAAAGTCCATAATAACAATGTCAAATATTTTTTTAAAATATGAAGCACTCCCTCCCGTACTAATTCGCAGATCATTTGATTTTATGACACCAAATTTGATCAATTCGTGTTATTTAAAAATTTATAAAAATATAAAAATTCAAATCATAGTTAGTATTTAGTTTAGCATATAACATATTTTAATTATAAATCATACTTTTTATATTTCTGTAGATATCTTGAATAAGATGAGTTATAAAAAATTATGTTAAAAAATCAAATAATCTATAAATTAGGACGGAGAAAGTATATTATATGCTATAAGCTAAATTATAATGAAAATAAATAATAATCATAATTTTTAATAAGGTAAGGAAGTTAAATCTTGTGTAAAAAAATCAAACCGTTTGTAAATTGGAACGTAGGGAGTAGGTGACGTGGGCTAATTATTTTTCCCAAACGAAGCTCCAACTGCAGTGGGACCGGGGGAGTGTGGGACGGTGGGAGAGTGGGCCTGCTGCAACTTTGACCAACCAGCCGGGCGGGAGGTCCCCTCTCCTGCTCTTCCAACCGCCGCCGCGGCGCCATCAGTCATCACCCATTTGGATTGGATCTCAGGTGCTTTCGTTTCGCTGTCAGTGTCAGCCATGACGTCCGCCGGTGGCGCCGCCGATCGCTCCCCGCCGCCGCGCAGCCTGGTCTTCGCCTTCTACCTCACCGGCCACGGCTTCGGGCACGCTACCCGCGCCATCGAGGTCAGTCCCTCTCGCCCCGCGCATTCCGGCGACGACTCCCCAGTCCCCGCTGCTTCGTTTCCCTGTCGAGTGTCGACGTCTCACTTCCGACCCGCCTGCATTGGCGTGCCGCCGTGGCGGATCGCAGGTGGTGCGGCACCTGATCGCGGCCGGGCACGAGGTGCACCTGGCCACGGCCGTGCCGGAGTTCGTCTTCACGGCCGAGGTGCGCTCCCCGCGCCTCCGCATCCGCAGGGTCCTCCTCGACTGCGGCGCCGTCCAGGCCGACGCCCTCACCGTCGACCCCCTCGCCACGCTGGAGAAGGTCCCCCCTGATCCCTCCCTCCCATCTTCGTCGCTCTGGTCGCGGCTGTCTGATGCTCTGGTTGCGGAATGCAGTACCGTGAGGCGGCGGTGGTGCCCCGCGAGGCGATCCTGAGGGCCGAGGCGGAGTGGCTGAGCTCCATCAAGGCAGACCTAGTGGTACTCTCGAGTCTCTACTGCTGTTCTGTCTGTGACCAGGCATTTAGTCAACGCTGGACTGATGGACATAGAGATATTCTTAGGACTGAATGCGTTAGGCGTCCCGTGTGGGAAGAAATGTATCAACTCTGAACTCTGAAGTGAACTGGGTTCTGACCTGATGTGTTTTATCGGACAGGCCTCGGATGTTGTTCCTGTGGTGTGCAGGGTGGCTGCAGATCTGGGCATCCCTTCGGTATGCATTGGGAATTTTAGGTGACCTTCATTCACTACGCTCCCCAGCAGTTGATAAGTCTTAGACTCTTAGGATTTGGAGGATTGTTCCACCTTGACTCAGCCAGTTTGATGTCTCGCAGATCCCAGTGAGATTTCAATAGATGATCATAGCATTGAGAGTTTGAGGTGTACTTTTAATCCCGTCGGAATTGCGTAATTTTCTACTCTATTGATGCTGTGATTTTCAGCTGACAAAATGTTGACTTGTTCAAAGGAAAATCCTACTTGCAGTTCCACTTAAGAAAAACATGTATTTATCAATTCAGAATTCACTTTTTGTTTGACTTTTTCCGTTTTGCAGTTGGGACTTCATATATGCTGAGTACATCATGGAGGCTGGATATCATCACCGATCTATTGTTTGGCAGGTAATGTTTTTACCATGTCAAGATCAACTTTCCCTTTTCACGTGCATATTATAGCAATGGACACTTTTACCTGTTATAAATTACTCCTTCCGTTTCAATTTATAGGTCGTTTGACTTTTTTGGTACCAAGTTTGATCGGCTCGTCTTATTCAAAATATTTACGTAAAAGTCAAAAATTTTAATTCATACTTAAAGTATATTATATGTAAGAATAAATCACAATGAAAGTAGATGATAATTGCGAAATTTTTTGAATAAGACGAACCGGTCAAACTTGGTGTCAAAAAAGTCAAACGACCTATAAATTGGGGCGGAGGGAGTAATCATTTAGCTCACCTATTGTTACAGATAGCAGAGGATTATTCCCATTGTGACATCTTACTTCGACTACCTGGATACGGCCCAAGTATGTCCAGTTATATTTGTCTTCTCTTTTTCCTTAAAATTTCTGGTCTCCGTTTCTCAGCTACCATGACAAGTGATCTTTCATTCCATAGTGCCCGCTTTCCGCAATGTCATTGATGTGCCTCTCGTGGTGAGAGGATTGCGCAAATCTAGATCTGAGGTTTGTATCCCGCTAGAGAACGATATTTATCTTGAGTTCTTGACAGATTCTTGTTTCCTTGTTTACACGTTTCGATTCTGATCTATTAGGTGAGGAAGGAACTTGGAATTGAGGAGAATGCTAAGGTGGTCATTTTTAATTTTGGGGGACAGGTGAGTCATTTATTATAGGCAATTTGATAATCTTAGGGCAAATATTTTCTCATGCAGTAGTGTTCTATGCCGTTAGTTGAAGTGCACACTCTCACTAATTTAATGTGTTAGTCTGATTCCACAGAATTGAGCTTGCATATCTTCTACACCAGTTTCTGTTGATTCTGATTCTTTCAGCAGTAATAGTCTTTTTGCAGTGAAGGGTGCTCATTACCTACTTTGTAAATCAAGAAGTAATACCTTTTCAGTTACTTAAAAACAATTATGATCAGCTTTAACCTGGATACACTGCATTGAAAGGAAGCCCCTTGCATGCTTAAGTCATTATCATTATGCTTCCTTCTAATTTTTGGCTGAAAAGCATAATCTATTATGTACGCTACTGAGCTTTACCTATCACCAAAATAATGAAATAATCAGTGTGCTATTTTCCCAGCCAGCAGGGTGGAAACTGAAGCAAGAATGGCTCCCTGACGGTTGGATCTGTTTGGTGTGTGTATTTTTTACAGTACAGTTCACTTTATCCCCCGAAATGTGATTATAACTGACATGACTGGCTAAACGTAGCTTTCTCTTCACGACAGGTCTGTGGTGCCTCTGATTCTCAAGATGTGCCACCGAACTTCATTAAGCTTGCGAAAGATGCTTACACGCCTGATGTTATGGCGGCATCTGACTGCATGCTTGGTACATCACAATGCTATACCTTTTTCCCTCAGAAACAAAACGCTATATGTTGCACTGCTGTTTACCTAGTGTTTTTAATTAACTTTCTTGCTAGATGCATATACTTACTCATTACCCTCATTGTTGATAGGGAAAATTGGATATGGAAATGCAAGTGAGGCTCTGGCCTATAAGCTTCCGTTTGTGTTTGTTCGCAGAGATTACTTTAACGAAGAGCCATTTTTGCGAAACGTGCTTGAGGTTTTAACATCGCTCATCATCAAACTATGCTAGGAGTAACTTATGTATAGCTGTGTAAAAAATGCCTTCATGATCTGCCCCATCCTGCTCTGTTTCAGCGCTACCAAAACAGCATTGAGATGATCAGAAGGGATTTCCTCACTGGACACTGGAAACCTTACCTACTTCATGCTCTCACACTTCAACCATGCTATAATGGCCCCAAAAATGGTGGCGAAGTAAGTTTTTCTACGTTGCCAAAAACTTATTGATGTTCTTATGTCTGAATTAGCTTGGAATCAAACTATTTATGTAGTCAATTGTGTTATAACATTTTGTATTTTTTTTCAAAATAAACTTCCTACGATGACACCATGATAACATTATTAATACTAGGCTTTAATCTAATACTGAGCTCTGCAAACCAAAATAATCTGTCTCCTGTAGAAGTTATATTGTTTTGTGGATATATCAATATATTCTCCATACAGGTGGCTGCCCAGATCCTCCAGGACACCGCTGCTGGAAAGAAGTGTGTTTCTGATCAAGTGAGTGATTCTGTATGACTATTGATTGTCCACTGTACGTCCATGCCCACCATTTCAATCCATAAATTTTTTTGTCTCCATCCTGAAGTTCTCTAGCTTTTATGACTCATACGAAAAAGAAATCATAATGTAGGATCTTTAGCTTCTTTTAGAAATTATCTATTTGAAAACCTCTTATGCTTTGTTCCAAGTAAAATCAGCATAGAACATGAGCACCCATTTTGCTCCTTCAATTTGTAAAGAAAAGTAGATCTGGAAGCTTTTTTTAAAAAAAAAATTTGCTTATATGGTA
Organism: Paspalum vaginatum; assembly: GCA_030272315.1. Classification (NCBI taxonomy): domain Eukaryota; kingdom Viridiplantae; phylum Streptophyta; class Magnoliopsida; order Poales; family Poaceae; genus Paspalum; species Paspalum vaginatum. Next base: position 1,805,759 of record CM059021.1, on the reverse strand, counting down.
ACATGAGCCAACCTGTCTATCTTTAATTACAGTTTAGTGGTGCAAGAAGACTGCAAGACGCCATAGTGTCAGGATATCATCTGCAAAGGGCTCCTGGGAGAGATTTAGGGGTTCCTGACTGGTACTCTCTGTCTGAGACTAAAACTGGTGCTGGTCCAACCTCAAAAAATGTTGAAACAAATGAAAGTGCAGCATCGTGAGTTACCCTCCCTTGTTTTTTTGTCATATATCTCCAGTTTGCCAACAAGATTCTGCAACTGAAATTGCAAGTTTGGTTTCAGCCGATGTTTTGAAGACTTTGAGGTACTTCATGGGGACCTACAAGGATTAACAGATACAATGGACTTTTTGAAGAGCCTTTCTGAACTTAATAGAAATGATTTGAAGAGCTCTGAAAAGCAACACCGAGAGAGAACTGCTGCATCTGTTCTCTTTGACTGGGAGGTAATAATCTGGCAGTCATTTGTATTCATTTTAGTGAATTTTGTGATCATGTGAAGCAGCTTTGATGCTTCTGTACCTGCCATATATAGAATATATAGGATAGGAAGGTTTGATAAAGTTTCAATGATGAACAATGAGATGGTACCACTGCCAATTTGTTTATCCTCTGGTACTCTTTGGGTTCGACTAAAAGGATGAGACTTCATTTTTTATGTATTTGGTACATGCTGTTTGAATTTGCCACTTCATTAGACAATCTACCATTTTGGGCTTATCATAAAACACAAATTAACGGAAAATTTCAATCAGATGAGATGGTTGCACATCAGTTCATGTTTCAACTTAGTATCACAGATTCTGAGATTCTATTACATAAATTTCAGGAACAGTTGTTTTCAACAAACTGGTTTCTTTCATCAATCTTTGTTTTGTTCAATTCTTTTATGATCTTCTTTTTTTTCCCCTTGTATTTTCTATCGATATATGTAACTTCAATTCTGAACTTCTGATAACTGATTACTTGATTTTTTTTCTGTTGCTTGTTGCTATGTACATGGATAGCTGAAGTAAATCACTCGAAATGCAGAATAAATGATTGGTTTGCTATAATGATTTTGCACTTGGTTCCTTTGCAGAATGAAATATATATAGCAAGGGCACCTGGACGTTTGGATGTCATGGGTGGCATTGCTGACTATTCTGGGAGTCTTGTTTTGCAGGTACGCTCAATTGCAGGTGAAAACAGTTTATGTACTAAAGTAATATTTTTTTTGAACGTAATACTAAAGTAATATTATAAGTTAGCTAATAGTTTGATATTCCCACAAATATTTGATTATCTTCTATTCACATCTTTGCAAAAATTATTTTTACTTGAACTAGTGATGCTACTGTTAAATACTGTATGTAATGATGTACCATAAGAACCTTGGATTTCGTTAAATCTTAATGTATGTTGTGTTCTAGATGCCCCTTCGGGAAGCCTGCCATGTTGCTGTTCAGAGAAACCATCCCAGCAAGCAGAAGATTTGGAAACATACACAAGCAAGACAGCTTGAGAACACAGGCTTGGTACCTGTGGTACAAATTGTATGTTCATCTTAGTTCAAATGGTTTATGTTACCATCTATCCTCAAAAAATATGCACCTCCGTTTTCTTAAGTATCCTTGGAGTCTGTAAGTATTGCATATTAAATGCGTGAAAATAATAGTTATGCTGGCTAATCTGAGCTTTAGTATAGCTGCATTTGGTGGAGTTGTTCTTTTTGATCTGTCTGTTTTGTAGTAACATTTGTATCAACTCCCATGATTTGGCAATGCTTTTTATGTATTTTAAACATAATTATTTGACAGGTATCATTTGGTTCTGAGTTGAGTAACCGTGCACCAACGTTCGATATGGACCTGTCAGATTTGATGGATGGTGAAAAACCAATCTCCTATGAGAGAGCCAGAGAGTTTTTCAGTCAGGACCCATCCCAAAAGTAAGCAAATAGCTTTTATTTTTGCTGGTGGACTTCAACTACTCGATTATATTCGCATATTTGCGAGCTCGATTATCCTATCTCAGATGGGCTTCCTATGTTGCTGGAACAATTCTGGTTTTGATGACCGAGCTCGGTGTCCAGTTTATTGACAGCATGAGCATTCTGGTAATCACCTTAAGTTTCAGTTGACATGCAATTTTATACATACATGCTAAATCTACTAGTCGCTTAATCAGTTTATAATCTTCTTGTTCTGAAACTCCAGGTTTCATCTGCTGTGCCAGAAGGCAAAGGTGTTTCTTCTTCTGCATCAGTGGAGGTTGCTACAATGTCTGGAATTGCCGCAGCCTATGGTTTGTAGATTGATGATGGATATTTAGCCTATCATGAACTCTGAGTAACATGCCATCTATTTGACCAAACATAGCAAGTTGTCCCAAATAGCACCAGTGATGCTTTCTTTGTTTTTACTTGCTATAGGTTTAAACATCACCCCAAGGGATCTCGCTTTGCTTTGCCAGAAGGTAGATATCTAACAGAAGCTGGCAACAAATATACGTCAACAAATCTTCTATAGTTCTAAATGATTTTTTAGGTTGAGAATCATGTTGTTGGAGCTCCTTGTGGAGTAATGGATCAAATGACATCTGCATGTGGAGAAGCTAACAAACTCCTTGCCATGGTTTGCCAGGTTAGTATTGTTTATTAGTTCTAGCATACCAAAGAAGATAGATCGTACCTTTCCTCCAGTCAAAAGCCACGTTGCTTCTGTTTTCTTTTCATCGCAGTTTTCCTGCAGCCTGCAGAAGTGAAGGAAATGGTTAGTGTTCCAACTCATATGCGGTTCTGGGGTCTAGATTCAGGGATACGGCACAGGTATGAGGCCTTTCTTGACTGAGCTTATGCTGTCTAGACATTACTTTTGTTATTGGACGAATTGGAGCTAACTGCAGTTCTGCTATTGGCCGAGTTAATAGTGTTGGTGGGGGTGATTATGGATCTGTAAGGGTAGGCACTTACATGGGACGGAAGATGATTAAGTGTGCAGCATCCGGTTTAGTTTCAGAATCCCCTGTTCAGACTTGTTGTTATAAAGAAACTGGCATGGATCTACTGAAATCTGAAGCTGAACTGGAGTATTTGTGCAACCTACCACCTCACAGGTCACACTCAGTGAATTCACCAAAATATTTATGGTTCATGTATTGCATGCACAATAATAAAATCTCAATTTCAGATATGAAGCTGTATATGCGAAAGAGATTCCAGATGTCACTAGTGGAAATGCATTTTTAGAGAAATATGGAGATCACAATGACACAGTGACAGTTATTGATCCTAAAAGATCTTACAGTGTGAAGGCTCCCACTAGACATCCAGTATATGAAAACTTCCGTGTTGAGGTTGAATCTCTTGACCAGAATATGTGGTTCTACACTGCTAAATTCTATATACTCTCTGAATCTGAAATGGTTTTACGTTGAGAAACATTTTGAAGTTTTCGTTCTTTCATGAATCATGCTGCAATGCCAGTGTTGATATTGTATGCTCTTAATGACTTCGTAGTTACAGGAGATTGTAAATTACCCTCAAGAAACTAAAATGTCTCTTAACTAATGATCGGTCATTGGACTCCCCTTCATTGATGAATTTATGCAGCATGGTATCTTCATCGATTTACTCTTGACATCCTTATTATTTCTGGTGTGTAGACCTTCAAAACATTGTTAGCGGCAGGTAATATAGATGAGCAGTTGTCAGCCCTTGGAGAACTTATGTACCAGGTGCATTTCAGCTTCTGCTAATCATGATATACCTTTATAATAGTATCGCACAATAATCAGATTAACTGTGAATATCAAGTTGAGTAAATTGTGATTTCTTCGTAATATTCTTCTCTTTGTGCTGTTAACTTATTTCCGTTCACATGTTTTTGGCAGTGCCACTACAGTTACAGTGCGTGTGGCCTTGGTTCTGACGGGACCGACAGGCTAGTTAATCTGGTGCAAGAAATGCAACACAGGAAGACATCGGAAGGCGGAAGCCCTAGCCTATTTGGCGCAAAGATCACTGGCGGAGGCTCCGGCGGCACAGTCTGTGTTATTGGGAAGAACTGTGCCAGGAGCAGTGAGGAGATTGTAGAGGTAACAACTCTACTCCCCGTCTTCACTAGTAGGTGTTTTGAGTTTTTCACGCTAAAATGATACACTGATTAGTTGCTTGCACTTTCCAGATTCAGCAGAGATACAAGGCTGCTACCGGGTATCTGCCCATCCTTTTCGACGGATCGTCTCCAGGAGCTGGGAAGTTCGGCTACCTGAAAATCCGACGTCGCTGTCCCTAGTCGCTGATTGATAGATGAAGAATTTGGCCTCTGTTAATGTGTTACAGATGGGCATATATTAGTCAGTTTTTAAGAACCTCAGTCGAAGCCATTTATACTAGAACGTCCTGCGAATTGTGACAACTCATCGATGTATAAGGTCTCTTTTTTTTCTCTCACGATATTGGCCGGGGTGCTATGCCAATGCAGTAAGCTACTGAAGGAAAGGAGAGGAATAAGCCCTTGTTGAGCAGATGTAACGGTTCCATCTGACCATCTGTGTACCGGTGCTAGATGTGCCGCATGCCTTGCTCTGAGATATGGTATCAGTCTGGTAGCCTGGTCATCTGGTGTGCGTGTGTGTGTGTGATGAAGTTGGTTGGCTGGTGGCAGTTTCGTGCCCGTTTGAATCAGTGCAAATTCTGTGGGCTGTGCCAGTCGGTCGTTAGTTAGCCTGTCAATGTAGCAGCACCGTGTTGGTTCGTTAGCTTCAGAACTCAAAAGAAGTGTTCTAGTTAGTTTGACTTGTCCTTTATTTCCCCACTGGAAGAATCTCGCTGCCTGGCTGAAACTGGATTGGGTCTCAGGATCCGGAAGGTGTGCGACTGAAATTCCACAGCTGCCCTGCAACCGGATAATGTGTTCTGAAACTAGTACGTGTCGTTTGCTCAAAAAGCACAGGGAATTAGGGGAATGGCAGTCCAACGAACGGCCCCTTGAGCGACGCCTTGGGCGGGGTTGCATTGCATGTGTGCCGTTGGCGCCAACTCCTCCGATCCTAGCCTGGACGGTGTATGGCCTGGACGTACGGGGTGTGTGGCCGGAGCGATGAGCGATCGGTCGATCGGAGGAGCTTTTTTTATTCTCGATCGTCGGCAAATCTCTGGGGACGATTCGCATAATAATCGTCGCAGGTCCTGGGGACGATTCTCTGGGTGGCTGCACAGCTTAACCGACGGCGAGAAGGCGGCGGCATCATGTGTCGCAGTCCGTCGCAGATGGGGCCGTCAGCCGTGCCACGCCCATGGTGGTGATCGACGACGAAGCTGCGTGCTGCGTCGTAGTGGTGGTGGTGGTACGCGTCATCCACAGCCATCTACATGGGGGGAGCATCTCAACTTTATTTTGCTGGTCCGATCCGATTCCCAGCTAGCTACCGTCCTACGCGTATTGGGAGGTACGTACACAAATATTCGTAGATCAAGTTAGCGACGCCACAGGATTTTTCGGCTTTCGAGAGAAAGAGAACTCGCGCGTGTGTACGTCTAAGTCTGTCTTCGATGGATTGTCCAGCTGTGTGCAGCATAAACAGAGAGAAATGCATTTGAAATAGTGATAGATAATTTTATTTGAGCAATCGGCTGAAGATTGTCTAAGCATATGTACTAACAGCGGTATGATCCAGCCGATGCACGCAACAGGTAGTGGTGTGGGCCTATTGTACTGCCGACTTAGCTAGCTATCACCTCACAGAGAATCGAAACGCAGGATTCTCTTCTCTTTTT